>CM075349.1:119707500-120362500 GCA_037693485.1 Kitagawia praeruptora | reverse complement strand
AAGTAAATTTTATTTAACTAATAATTTTTATAAAAGTTGTGGAACACTTAATATATAATCTCAAAAGAACACGAATCTAATAAGAACACTTAAAAAATGCGTGGAACAGGCTGTATATATATGAATGGGTGTATGTATATATGAGATAGAGATAGATACGGGTTACCCTTTTGTTTCTTACGCATAAACAAGAAGGATGCACAAACTGATGTCTGGAGAAGAGGTAGTGAAGAACTTGTCGGACTGAGATGGTGCCAACAGTAGCTTCGGTGGTGGCAGCGAACTCTGGTGACGTCTCTGAACTCCGAAGAACCTGTCCAGGTGCGAACTCTGCTCTTCCCTCGATCTGATCTTCTTCCTTTTCCTCCTTTGAATTTGCTGATTGTTGGGTCTTGGGTTATTAGGATCAGGGGCTGTAGGCTGGTGGTTTTATATGTAGCAGAACGGTGAAGAATGGTGATGAACAGTTAAAACAGTGATGGACAGTACAGTTGTAGGAATTCGGCTCTGATGCCAATTTGATGTAGAACAATATGTAACAAACACTTATATTAAAAGAAGATTACAATTACAGAAAATCAAGCAAAGAGTTATACAATATCCCAAGAATAATGTTAATATTATTCTCAAGAATTTATGTATATCAAAAGTCCCCCACAATGGTTGATAAAACTCAGCATATATAGCTGAATTAATCAGCTGTAGTGGGCTACACACAAAGCCACCAACAACTGGAAAGTAAACTAATAATGCCTTAAAACAAGGGCACCACTCAATACAATGATTACACACAATACAATAATTAAAGATACAATAATTGACACACAATACAATAATTAAAAAGATAATGACAGCTGATCCCTATCAACTCTCTCCGGCTAAGAAAAAGTTCGGCTCTGTCGAACTGAACTCCGTATAACTCGCAAAAAGATCAGGGGCAAGTCGGCGAAACTCTGAAGTGCTGATCCAAGTACGCTCATCCTCTGATCTACCACTCCAATGAACCAAATACTGTCGATAGCCACCACCACGTCGAGTTGGCACAATCCTCTCATCCAGAACGTCAATAGGCACATCAACTGGCTGCGGTGAAGAGACATAAGGGGGTATAGGAGGCACCAGTACCGGTGGGGTAGATATAGGCTCAATGGGGTCAGAAGGAACTGATGTAGTAACAGGTGGTAAAGATGAAGGTATACCAGGTGAAGAAAGTGAAGAAGATGTATAAATATCCGTTGGTTCATGAAAAGGAGTAAGATCTTCTACATTAAACACAGGGCCAATAGACATATCACTAGGAAGATCTAACTCATAAGCATTAGTACCAACTCTCTTTCGAATTCGAAATGGTCCCATCCTCTTAGCATGCACTTTCTTCCAAGCACCCGGAGGTAACCTCTCAGTGCGGTGCCGCAACATAACCTGATCACCTTCATTATATTCCCGAAACCTGCGATGAACATCTGCAGAAGACTTATAATTTTCATTGCTTAAATTAATTTTTTGTCGTATCTCAGCATGCAACTCATGAATGTGACGTGCAAAAGACTCTGCAGACTCGCTAGACCTATATGTAGGTGGAAGTGGAACCAAATCAATGGGTTTCCTAGGTTGACGACCAATGTAAGCCTTAAAAGGACTGACTCCTGTAGACCTATTAACAGAACTGTTATAGGCAAACTCAGCTGTGGGCAGAACCCTATCCCAACTAGACACATGTTCTCCTACAAGACACCTAAGTAAATCACCTAGACTCCTATTAACGACCTCAGTCTGTCCGTCGGTCTGTGGGTGATAGGCGGTAGAGAACTTGAGACTAGTCCCAAGTAACTTCCAAAGAGTCCTCCAAAAGTAGCTCACAAACTTGACATCTCTGTCAGAAACAATAGTCAATGGGACACCATGTATCCTAACTACCTCACGAAAGAAGATGGAGGCAATATGAGCAGCATTATCAGTCTTACTACAAGGAACGAAGTGAACCATTTTAGTAAAACGATCCACTACAACGAAGACTGAATCATGCCCACTACGTGTCCTAGGCAACCCTAATACAAAATCCATACTAAGGTCCTCCCAAGGAGCATGAGGAACCGGAAGAGGAGTGTATAAACCCGTATTCTGTTTCCTACCCTTGGCCGTCTGACAAGTACGACACCCTGCAACTATACGAGCGACATCCCTCTTCAAGCTAGGCCAATAAAACCTATCCTCAACAATGGCAATGGTCTTATCTCGACCAAAATGACCAGCTAACCCTCCCGCATGCAACTCTCTCACGAGATGATCCCTCAAAGATGTACTAGGGATGCACAAGCGAACCCCTCGAAACAAGTATCCATCATGAACACAATACTCTCTCGAAGGTGGAGAGCTAGGATCCTGAAAGCTAGCATAGATCTCTCCAAAATCTTGACATAACGGATAATCCTGGATCATATGCGTAAACCCGACTACCTCTACACTCAAAGTGTTAAGGAGAATGGATACCCTACTCAATGCATCGGCGACTTTGTTCTCGCTACCTTTGCAATGCCTAAGCACAAAGGTATACTCCTGAACAAACTCAAACCACTTAGCATGTCGATGATTAAGCTTCTTTTGGGCGTTAATATACTGTAATGCTTGGTGATCGGAATAGAGCACAAACTCTTTAGGCAACAAATAATGTCGCCAATACCTAAGTGCCTGCACTACAGCATAAAACTCCCTCTCATAGGTGGTATATCTCTTTTTGGCCTCGTTAAGCTTTTCACTGAAGAAAGCTATTGGATGGCCTTCCTGACTCAATACTCCACCTATACCTACGCCAGAGGCATCACATGCTACCTCAAAAACCTTACCAAAATCCGGCAAAGTAAGGACGGGAGCATGTGTCAGCTTATCCTTCACCTCGGTAAAGGCCCTCGCAGCTGATTTAGACCAAACAAACTCCCCTTTCTTCATACTATCAGTAATGGGAGCCATAAGGGTACTAAAGCCTCTGATAAACCTCCTATAGAAGGTAGCTAATCCATGGAAACTACGCACCTCATGGATATTAGAAGGTTCTGGCCACTCTGCAATGGCTTTTACTTTCTCAGGATCTGCAGAAACCCCATATTTGGAAACGATAAATCCAAGGAATATCACGGAGTCACGCACAAAAGAGCACTTCTTGAGGTTCACATACAACTTCTCACGTAAAAGAGCTGCCAGAACCTGTCGCAAGTGAGATAAGTGTTCCCCTCGCGTGGGGCTATATATGAGTATGTCATCGAAATATACGACAACAAACCTACCAATAAAGGGACGAAGCACCTGGTTCATGACCCTCATGAACGTGCTCGGGGCGTTGGATAGTCCAAACGGTAGGACTAACCACTCATAAAGCCCATCCGCTGTCTTAAAGGCAGTCTTCCACTCATCTCCCTCCCGGATACGAATCTGATGGTATCCACTCTGTAAGTCAATCTTTGTGAAAAACTGAGCTCCAACAATCATATCTAGCATGTCATCAAGTCTAGGTATAGGGAACCTATACTTGACGGTGATCTTATTGATAGCTCGACTATCACAACACATCCTCAAACTGCCATCAGCCTTTGGTGTAAACAAGGCTGGCACAGCACAAGGGCTAAGACTCTCTCTCACAAATCCCTTACTCAACAACTCCTCAACCTGTCGCCGCATCTCTATCTGCTCAGTAGGATTCATCCTATAATGCGGCAGGTTAGGTAATGAAGATCCAGGGACTAAGTCTATAGCGTGCTGGATGTCCCTAAGAGGTGGAAATCCCTGGGGTAGCTCATCGGGTATGACATCTGCAAACTCGTCAAGAATTTGCTGAACATCCCTAGGAAGCTCAATACCCCTCTCCACGGGTGTGTCTCTCACCTCTCTAGTAACTAGCATATACACAACCTTAGACTCTAAGGCACATCTCTCAAACTCATTCTTCTTCAAAACATGGAGGGATTTAGTTGGTTGTGTAGGTATGCTGTTGACCTTTGCCTCACTACTGGGAATCTCACGGGGCCTACTGGGCACAAAGTGACCTTCTGCCCGTTGTGCATGAACACATAAGTGTTCTGCCTCCCATAGTGAATCACACTGTGATCAAATATCCATGGTCGTCCTTAGAGAATATGAGCAACATCCATAGGAAGGACATCACACCATACGCTCTCCTCATAACCCTCAAGGTGTATAGGTACAAGACATCTGTGAGTTACAGGAATAGATGTCTTATTGACCCAAGCGACACTATAGGGATGTGGATGTGGCTCAGTTTTTAGCTTCAACCGTGCAACTGCGATCTCAGCCACCACATTCAAACAACTCCCCCCGTCAATAATGACCTTAGAGGACACTCCTCCAACTCTGCTGTAGATATGGAAGATAGAAGTCCTCCTCCAATCGTCCTCCCTCACTTGAGTATACATGCATCGCATGACAGCCAATTGACGGTCTACCTGTTGCAGGCTTTTCTCAGCCTCATCGTCCAATGGGTCATGAGGACTATACAACTCATCATCTATAGGGATGTCATCCTCTACCTCTCCTTCTATAACTCCACCAATAAAGTTCATACTCTTCTTCTTCGGGCACTCAAATGACCTATGCCCTGGTTCATGACAGTAAAAACACTTCATGGTGGAAGTACCTACGGATTGTTTCGTGGAGGTACTCGCAGTGTTACTAGCCCTAGAAGTCCCCTGAGAGGCAGAAACTGTCCGACTCTGGGGTATAACTCGACTCAATGGCTGACTCTGATATGAAGAACTCCTCCGCTGAAAGTTGTCCTTCAACCGATACTCATGCTCTAGTGCAACTTGAAAAATGTCCTCTAAGGTGTTCATCTGATTAATAAGCACATGTTGCTTGATCTCTGGACGCAGTTTGTTGTGAAACTTAATGAGGGTCATACGAGCCTCCTCCTTAAGATCGCATCTGTGGACAAGCTCCCTAAATTTGCTGATGTACTCAGCAACAGACATGGTACCCTGATAGAGGTTATCAAATTGCTCCATCAATCTATCCTTATGCCCCCTCGGTAGGTAGTATCGAGACAGGCGCATTTTCATCTCGGTCCAATGCCTAATAGGCGGTTCTCCCATGCGCTCTAGATCTCTCTCAACACTACTCCAGAAGATGTTAGCTTGCTTCACAAGCTTCATCTTCGCGAATCTAACCCTACGCCCATCATCCATATCATGCCAATCAAAGAACTTCTCCATGCTGGCTAACCAGTCAGAGAACGCATTAGGGTCAAATCTCCCGTCAAACTCTGGGGCATCTACCTTAATCTTCGACACATCGTTTTGCCTCTGGTCAAACCTATCATGGTCCCTGTAATTACGGTAACCCTCCTCCTCATAATCATACAGGTCTACCCTAGGTTCTCTACCACGTCCTCCCCTCGCCCCTCGCTCCTGACGTTGAGGCCGAACGACAACCTCTTCGTCTCTATCCTCCACATTGATGACAGGCCTCCGAACCTCTAAAGCGTCTATCCTCTCATGCACCTCACCCAACTTAGTGTTCATTACCCGAGTAAGATTATTAATGCTCTCCATAAGCTGAGCCATAGTCGGCTCAGTAGGTGGGTCAGGGGTAGTGTTGGTACCGCTACGTGTTCCTACCATGATGTACCTAAATGTAGAAGCTGAGATATGACATGAATTAATTAAACAATTAAACTATAACTCGACGACAAATATTATCACTGATCTCAAAGGAATGTAATAAAAGTGACAGAAAATATGCAACTAATATGGAATAATTATGCGACTAAGAAAATGAATCCACACAAATACGCTAGGAGAATTAACTACTAATATTGTGAATTAAATATTCTAATAATATGGATAATGATCCTAATATTTAAAACAGAAAATCCTCTTTTTTTTTTTTTAATAATGAACCAAACTAATACTTAAATAAATGAATAAAACAGATGGGGCTCAAAAGTAGCTGATTAAAATGTGGGATCTGGTGTAAAATAAAACGTGGAACAGGCTGTATATATATGAATGGGTGTATGTATATATGAGATAGAGATAGATACGGGTTACCCTTTTGTTTCTTACGCACAAACAAGAAGGATGCACAAACTGATGTCTGGAGAAGAGGTAGTGAAGAACTTGTCAGACTGAGATGGTGCCAGTAGTAGCTTCGGTGGTGGCAGCGAACTCTGGTGATGTCTCTGAACTCTGAAGAACCTGTCCAGGTGCGAACTCTGCTCTTCCCTCGATCTGATCTTCTTCCTTTTCCTCCTTTGAATTTGCTGATTGTTGAGTCTTGGGTTATTAGGATCAGGGGCTGTAGGCTGGTGGTTTTATAAGTAGCAGAACGGTGAAGAATGGTGATGAACAGTTAAAACAGTGATGGACAGTACAGTTGTAGGAATTCGGCTCTGATGCCAATTTGATGTAGAACAATATGTAACAAACACTTATATTAAAAGAAGATTACAATTACAGAAAATCAAGCAAAGAGTTATACAATATCCCAAGAATAATGTTAATATTATTCTCAAGAATTTATGTATATCAAAAGTCCCCCACAATGGTTGATAAAACTCAGCATATATAGCTGAATTAATCAGCTGTAGTGGGCTAAACACAAAGCCACCAACAACTGGAAAGTAAACTAATAATGCCTTAAAACAAGGGCACCACTCAATACAATGATTACACACAATACAATAATTAAAGATACAATAATTAACACACAATACAATAATTAAAAAGATAATGACAGCTGATCCCTATCAGGTCTTCCAAGATTAACTCAATTGTTCTTTTAATATCTTATTAAGTGTTCCACAAATTTTATATAAGTTAGTAGTAAAATAAATTTAATTTAATTTATGTTATTATTAAACAATAATATGATTATACAATGTGTTCCATCGAGTGTTCCACTAATTATTTTAAAATGAAATTTAACTTTAATTTATTAAGATTCAATTAAGTGTTCTACTAAGATATTAAGATTTCAATGAATGTTCTACTAAGTGAGATATTAAGATTTGAGTAAGTGTGCTAAAAATTCAAAATTATCAAACACTTAAAAGAACACTTAAGGTAACACTTAAAAAAAATTTAATAGAATATTTAAAAATAAATTTTTTCAGAAAAAACACTTAAAAAATTATTATTTTTAAATTAAAGCACTTGTCATTTTTATTTATAATTCAAAATTATAGAAAAAAATTTAATTCTATTTCGGAAAAACTTTGATTATCTTTTTATTTTATTACCTTCTGAAGAACACTTATTGAAAAATTATGTTATTTTCATTTATTAAGTTTTTTGTATTTAATTTATTTGAATATTTAAAAGAACACTTATCAATATTTTCATAAAGAACACTTAAAAGAACATTAATTTTTTTAATTAAATAACACGTTATAAAGTTTTTTATTAGAATTCAAAATTATAGAAAAAATGAATATCTTTTTAGTTTATTACCTTTATAAAGAACACTTATTGAAAAAATTTGTTATTTTCATTTATTATGTTTTTTGTATTTATTTTATTAGAATAATTAAAAGAACACTTATCAATATTTTAATTAATTGAAGTTTTTTTTAGTTTTTCACAGAACTGTTAGTCACAGAGGCATGCCTGTATACATCTAATAACAAGCCTAATTGTTTGTAATGCTTTGCATTACTTACATGACCTCTTAACTGAGGGAACCTCTAGTTGTAGAGTTTCTATTTGTTTTGTACTTGTAATAGGCATCAAATCCTAGTTGTGTAACTGTACTTATATAGTCAAGAATAATGCTTGAAAGAAGTTCCAAAGTTCATGCCTCAAGCAAGAAGATAAAGACTGTCAAATAATCACAGTTGGGATTTGAAGAAATGAAGAATTTGCATAAGTACCAATTCGAGAAGTACATTTGTCTATTCGAGAAGTCTAGCGTTCGAGAAGTCAGAGATTCGATATCTGAGAAGACACTGTTCGATATCTCTGAATGAACTATTCGATATCTCATTCGATATCTCAGAGATTCGACATGTCTAAATACTCTATTCGAGAACTCAAGAAGTCAACAAGTCAAAGTGGTATTCGAGTTCTCAAAGAGTCAACAAGTCAAAGTTCAATTCGATATCTCAAGTACTCAGAAAGCTATTCGATATCTCAGGGATTCGACAAGTCAAGTGTTCTATTCGACAACTCAAGGAACCCTGGAGAAAAGTGTTATTCGAGAAGTGATTCGATATGTCAATCATACAGTATTCGAGAACTCAGAGTTATCTAATCCTAGTTCTCGAATCAATCACTTAGCCACTTCTCAAATACACTCTTGGAGACAAAATACTGTAGAAATTGTACAATTCAGACACCTACAACAAGCCAATGCAATTTGTGGACCACAATCTGTAACGTGCTCTGGAAAGCCTACAAGGAAGCTTGGAGAGATATAGAAGAGACAAAGAGCGAAAGAAGTGGATCTGAACAGAACTTTGCAAAGTCAAATCTGTAGCCGTTTGGATGCTTACTCAAAAAGGATGGACAAACAAGAAAGTAATTTATCCTGTAACCTTATTTGTAGTAATTGAGTTGTATTCATGTTCTAAAAGAATACAATCTCACTTCTTTAGTTGATTAAGTTTTTCATACACATTGTAAAATATATCTCTCTAAGAAAAACGAAGCTGAGAATACTACCATTTGTATTCACAGATTGTAGCAACCTTTATCTAATAATATATTAGATTAAAGTGATATTGTGTCTTGTGTTGTTCTTTATCCGCACCTACACATTTGCACACACAAGCACTTATCTTGCTACACAGATTCAAGAACAAAGAAAAGTTCAAGAATCCATTCACCCCCCCCTCTGTATTCTTTTGCTGTATTCAATACTCAACAAGTGGTATCAGAGCAGGCTGTTTATTCAAAAACAAAAAACGATCATGAGTTCGAATACACCAAAGACCACAGGAACAGTGAAAGTCCCTAAGTTTGACAAAAAAAATTACAACCTCTGGAAGATAAAAATGATGTTGTTCATCAAAGCTTCTCATCCTTTGTATCCTGAGATTCTCAAGAATGGTCCCTTTGTTCCACAACAAGAAATACCTGAAAATGTTGTTGGAACCACAACTATTCCAAGATCTTATGTGGCCAAGGAACCATCCAAATGGATAGAATCAGAAAAGGATATGGTTGCACTTGACAGTAACCTCATGTTGCTAATTATTGATTCCATGGATATGTCAATGTTTGCAAACATTGCATCGTGTACATCTGCCAAAGAAATGTGGGATCACATTGAGGTGTTATGTGAAGGGACTGATGACGTCAAGGAAAACAAGAAACAGATACTGGTCACACAGTATGAAGCTTTCATGGCACAGCCCAAGGAAAGCGTCACTGAGATGTTTGAGAGATTTCACAAGCTAGTTACTGAGTTGCAGATGAATGGCAAGGTTTACATCACTAAAGAGTTGAACATGAAGTTTCTATTGTCTTCACCAAATCATCTAGAGCAAAGGGTCATTTCTCTAAGGGAAAGAGATTTGAACAAAATCACTTATGATGTGCTCTATGGGGTTTTAAAAACACATGAGCTTGAGTTGCTTCAGAAAAGGGCTATCCAAGCCAACCAAGGCAGAATGATAAACACATCACGTGCCTTGATTGTCAACAATTCTATTCAAGACCTAGAAGAATCTACAAGTCAGCTAAGGACAGAGGAGATAGTAGATGATGAAGAAACTGAAGCTGAGGTAAGTGAACCTGTTGAGGAAAAGGAGGAAGAAGAGTTCTATACTCTTGAAGAACTAGATGGAATCGAAAACACTTCATATGCTTTTATGGCCAGAAAATTTCCAAACATCAGATTCAAGAGGAACCAACCCTTCAAACCTAAAACCCAAAACCATTCATTCAACAAGAGCAAGGCACCTGTGAAAGCAAACAAGAATAAATTTAAAACCAGCCATGTGGATAGGTCATCTGTAAGGTGTTATAGATGCAATGACCTAGGGCATTTTGCCAGTGAATGCAAGATGCCTAAAAAGAAGGATAAAGAGTTTCCAGAGCTTGAAGCTAAGTATGAGGCCCTTTTGAAAAAGCAGACACAAGGTAAGGCCTACATAGCTAAAGGGAAGTGTTGGGATGATTCTGATAGTGATGGAGAAGAGCAAGAATTTCGTAACTATGCCTTGATGGCAAATACCAATGATTAGGGGAGAGCACGGTTCGGTTTGGTTCGGTTTTTTGGGTAAAACCGAAACCGAAACCGCATATCCTCGGTTTTAAAAATCAAAAACCACATCCGCAACCGAACCGCACGGTTCGGTTTCGGTTTCAAAAACCTTGGTTCGTTTATTTTCGGTTCGGTTTCGGTTATAAAACCAAAAAAATGAAAAATATTACAAGATGAATAAATAAAATTAGCATATTTAAAAAAATCGACGATATAATTCGAGTTTACACAAATCAATAAAAATAGAGACTTAAAATTTATAACTTTACAGTTTTTTACTTGAATTCGATAGTTTCTGAAACAGAACATGAACACAGAACAAGTACTAATATTTAAGTGTCAAAATTTGGAGACAACATGAACCACAAAGTAAATATATTAAAGTAAAGAAGTGAGATTGCATGCTCAGTTACCACCACAAAGTCACAAACATACTCAGTTAACCTGTCCAAATAGTTTATTGCTGATATATCTCATTGTTGCAGAGAAGTTTGCGACTGAATCAATGAAGCGTTTGGCAGACTCTTGAAATTAAATTTCAAGCATTTTGTAATTTTGTAATTCTTAAAATATATATGTACATTTTTATAATAAAATTTTATATATTATATAATATATATAATTATATAAATATATATCATAATAATCGGTTCGGTTTCGGTTTTTTCAATTCGGTTTCACTCCAAAACCGAAACCGGACCATTAGTATCGGTTCGGTTTTTCGGTTTTTCAGTTTTAATTCGGTTCGGTTTTAATCGGTTCGGTTTTTATCGGTTTCGGTTTCATTTCGGTTTTTTTGCTCAGCCCTACCAAGGATGACACATCTTCATCTGACTCTCAGGTACCATCTTTCACTACCATAGACATGTCTGTTTCTGAGTACAAATGCATGATTGAACAACTATCTATTGAAATGTTTAATATTCATACTAGTATGCCTGCTGCTAATGAGGAAATTGCTAAGTGTCAGAATTGTTTCAGTACCAATCATTTAACTCATGCATGCAAGAAACCTGTTGGTAGTGTGCCCAGACCTTTCTATGATTGTTCTGTGCCTTTAAGACATAGAGATGCTCCATTTTGTGATAAATTTGACTATATGCCATGCAATATGAATGTTATGACTAGTTGTTTCAATTTGAGAAGGTAATTCATTGATGGTTGTATCAGTCACAATTCTCACACACACTACACAAGGTCAAAGTCTTCAAGTCCTCCTAGAGCTAGGAAGGTACCTCTGTCACCTAAGTCTGAAACCTCAGGTTTTAAGACTTCTAACAGTGACAAGAAGACTAACACCAAGAAAGTTGATAAGCATGTTGTTTATGATAAAACTGTTTCTAAGTCACATGGACCCAAACTTGTTTGGGTACCAAAGGAGAAGTAATACCTTTGTGTTTGCAGGGCAAAGAAAGTGAAAAGAAGGTCATGTGGATTTTGGACAGTGCATGCTCAAATCACATGACTGGTGATATGGCCATGCTATCACAGTATGAGGAGAAGGCTAGCCCAATGGTTGCTTTTGGAGATGACAACATGGGTAACACATTGGGATATGGCAAGTTGAAAGTTGGTAATGTCATCATTGAAGATGTATCACTAGTCAAGGGACTCAAGCATAATCTACTAAGTGTTGGTCAGTTTACTAATAGAGGATTCAAAGTGGATTTTGACAAAGATGAATGTTTGATCACCCACAAGAAGACTGGTGATTTTGCTCTATCTGGAATAAGGAAAGGAAGCCTATTTGTAGCCAATATGGACTCTGCAAACAACGACAAAATTTGTTGCTTTTACTCAAAAGCATCAAATAAAGATTGTTGGCTGTGGCACAAGAGGTTATCACACTTGAAATTCAAAGCCATTAATTCTCTAGTCAAAAGAGAGTTAGTGAGAGGCATGCCCACACTTGAATTCTGTCAAGAAGGAGTGTGTGAGGCTTGTCAAAGAGGAAAGATGAAAATATCAAGCCACAAGTCAAAGACAGTGACATCAATAACCAAGCCCCTGCAACTCATTCATATGGATTTGTTTGGGCCTGTCAATATTATGTCACCAGGAAGAAAGAAGTATGCCTTGGTGATGGTTGATGACTTTACAAGGTATACATGGGTGAAATTTCTGGCATCAAAAGATGAGGCTCCACAAGTAATCATTGAGCACATAAAGAAAATTGACAAGGAAGCATAGGCCAACAATGCAAGTGTGATTGCATTGAGAAGTGATAATGGAACAGAGTTCAAAAATGCCATACTTGAAGCATTCTGCAAAGAGAATGGAATCTCTCAGCAATTCTCAGCTCCAAGGACTCCACAACAAAATGGAGTTGTTGAGAGAAAGAATAGAACTCTAATTGAGGCTGCTAGAACAATGTTGCTTGATGCAAAGATGCCTACATGTTTTTGGGCTAAGGCCGTGAGCACTGCATGCTATATCCAAAACAGAACCCTCATCAACAAAAACACTGGAAAGACACCTTACAATTTGATGACTGAAAAGAAGCCTACTCTAAAGTATGTTCATACTTTTGGAAGCAAATGTTTTGTATTGAAGGATAATTCAGAATATGTTGGAAAGTTTGATGCAAAGGCATTTGAAGGAATTTTTCTTGGCTACTCTATGGAAAGAATTGCATACAAAGTTTATGTCATCAGTCAAAAGAAAATCATGGAAAGCACAGATGTGACATTTGATGACAGCAAACTACCTGGATTAGAAGAAGCCAATGATGAAGATAAAGATCCATTAAAGTTTGATAATCTAGATGATTCTGATGAAGAGATTGAAACTGGAGTTGAAACTCAAGTTCAACAAACTCAAGTGAATGATGATACAAGAGAAGAATTTTTGCCAATCAATAATGGAGAAACAAGCATCCAAGACATACCTGTGAATAGTGGCAACCTCACAAGGGGAGGAAATAAGAATGATCATGACTTGGATGATAAAGCAACATCAAGAATGAGAAATCAGACTGAGCATTCAAGGAAATGGGATAGATCACACATTGCAGAGCAAATTATTGGAGATCCTAATGCAGGAGTAAGGACTAGGAGAACAACTCAGAATGAGTGCCTCTATGACTATTTTCTATCTCAGATTGAGCCTAAAAAACTTGATGATGCACTGTTGGATCTAGATTGGATTATTGCCATGCAAGAGGAGCTGAATCAAGTTGAAAGAAACAAAGTATGGGAACTTGTGCCTGCACCAAAGAATAGAACCATTGTTGGAACAAAATGGGTTCTGAAGAATAAGATGGATGAAGATGGTGTAATAATAAGAAACAAAGCAAGGTTGGTTGCAAAAGGATACTCTCAACAGGAAGGCATTGATTATGATGAGACATTTGCCCCTGTTGCTAGATTGGAATCCATCAGAATATTCTTGGCATTTGCTGCTCATTCAAACTTTAAAGTTTATCAAATGGATGTTAAGAGTGCATTTCTGAATGGAGAGTTGGAAGAAGAAGTTTATGTGCAACAACCACCTGGCTTTGAGGATCCACATTTTCCAGAATTTGTCTATAGATTGCTTAAGGCATTGTATGGACTTAAGCAGGCTCCAAGGGCATGGTATGATACTTTATCACAATTTCTCCTTGAAAATCAGTTCACTAGAGGCACATTGGACAAAACACTATTTTACAAGAAGCATGGTGATGATATTATCCTAGTTCAGATTTATGTGGATGATATCATATTTGGCTCTACAAATGAGAAGCTGTGTGAAAAGTTCTCTAAACTGATGCAGAGCAGATATGAGATGAGTATGATGGGAGAGTTGACATTCTTTCTTGGGTTGCAAGTCAGTCAAAGGAAGGATGGTATCTTTATTAGTCAAACCAAGTACGTCAAGGATTTATTGAAGAAGTTTGACTTAAAAGATTGCTCACCTGCAAAGACACCCAAGGCCACTACCACTAAATTGGATGAAGATGCTAAAGGCAAGAAAGTAGATATCTCAGTGTATAGAGACATGGTTGGTTCTCTACTCTACCTCACTGCAAGTAGGCCAGACATCATGTTTGCTACATGTTTGTGTGCAAGGTTTCAATCAAATCCAAAAGAATCACATTTGATTGCTATAAAAAGGATCTTTAGATATCTGAAGGGCACTCCAAACTTGGGTCTATGGTATCCTAAGGACACAGGGTTTAATCTGGTTGGTTATTCAGATGTTGATTATGCTGGATGCAGAGTGGATAGGAAAAGCACCTCAGGTAGCTGCCAGTTTCTTGGACAAAGGTTAGTCTCTTGGTACAACAAGAAACAACAATCTGTGTCAACTTCTACAACTGAGGATGAATACATAGCTGCTCGAAGTTGCTGTGCTCAAGTGCTTTGGATTAGAAATCAACTTAGAGATTATGGACTTGTGTTGGAAAGAATTCCAATCATGTGTGACAACACAAGTACAATCTCTATAGTTGCCAATCCTGTCAATCATTCTAGAACAAAGCACATTGACATCAGATATCATTTCATTAGAGAACATGCAACTAATGGAACCATTGAGTTGCATTATGTCTCTACAGATAAACAACTAGCTGACATATTCACTAAGCCATTAGATGAAGCCACCTTCACAAGGTTGGTTAGTGAGATTGGAATGCTGAATTTTTCAGATTCTGGCTAAGTGAATATATCATCTAGATTGTTGCAACAGTAAACACTTACTTTATCTAAATTCTCAATATTTTTGGAGTAAGTGTTGGCTGAAATATGATTTACAAATATTTGAAATCTATTGCATATATTGGAAAATCATATTTTGTCAACTTGAAATTTCTATGAAATTTTGAGAAAATCACTGTTTAATTTGCTAGAATATTCTTCATTGAATATGACTGGTAAATTTTAAAAGATAGTGAAAATTGATTTTTGTGAGTGATTAGTATATTTCGATAAGTCAGACTTCTAGAATGGTTCACTGTTCGACATCTCTAACAAGCCTCATTAGAGCACTCTCGAGTTCTCGAATAGAGACTTTTAGAGATATCGAATAGAGGTATTCTTGACTTCTCGAATACTGTATTTGAGTTCTTGAATCATTTGAAAAGGCTGAATTCTCTCCAATTTAGAATTATTTCTAAGTTAGATAACTGCCAGCCGTGAGTTACAATTATCTTGAGTTATCGAATAAGCCTTTCTTGACTTATCGAATAGTTGTTTTCTACTTCTCGAATGCCTGATTTGTCGATACAAAACATATATCTGATCGACAATTCAAGTACTTCATACTTATACAATTCTACCTCTATTTGACTCATTTCATTCGATTTCTCAAGCATCTAAAGTTCCAAAACCCCTGAAAACCCTAATCTCAAAAAGCTAAATTTCTTCTTCAACCTTCACTATTTTCTCTCTCCTCTCTGTATCAATGGCAACCGTGAAATTCAACACCAACTTTATCGCCCTAACCAGTGATGTTGAGGCACCCAATGCAAATTTCAAATGCTTTGTAAAGTGGATGTCTGAGTCATACATCAAGGATGTACTTTCAGCCAACCCAACTCTGTATCTAGACCTCCTGGAACAGTTTTGGAGAACTGCTACTATGGAAGTTGTAGCCCTAGAAAGCGCAATAACATCATATATAATCTACTGCAAGATTCAGGACAAGGAAATCACTATCATCACTGAAGATATGAATCAAGCACTGGGCTGTATGATGACCAAGCCACAAATGGTGAATTGGAGGACTTCTTTGATTTTATCAACTACTCAGATGAAATCAAACTTGGGCACTTGAATAGGAAGTTCTTGAGGAAGGAATGGAGTTATGTCTTTGCCACCATTCTTCAAGTCTTCACAGCTCGGAAGTCAAGCTTTGATCAGATTAGTGCACCTGCTCAGCAAATAGGCTATGCCTTAGCTTATGGGAAAAAGATCAATGTTGGTCAACTAATTATGCAGGAGCTGTATGGGAGACTTGGTAAGAACTCAACCAAGAGAGGTATTGATATCTTCTTCCCTCGCTTTATTCAATCTGTACTTAATTTTAAAAATGATAAATTGATTGAATTACCTGGGATAGATAGAAATAGAATAGGCTATCCTAAATCCATGACCAAACTCATTTTTGGTAATTTGGAGACTAGGAATGATGTGGATGTAAGACTTAACATAACTCCCAATATGGAGGGTTTGTTTAGGACTTACCCCCACAACATGCCAACATTTGATTCCAAATCTCAGTTAGCACAGCCCAAGCAAGTAGTACAGAATGCTAACCCAGGGCCTGCTAACCAACCCTCTCAACCAAACACTCTACCAAACACAGAGCCACCTACATCATCCTCTCAATAGGGTGATGTTAGTAAAAAGGAGAAGAAGAGAAAACAGGTTGCTTCTGCACCATTAACCATCTTATCAGAAGCAGCACTGACTGTTGAATTAGGTATAGAAAGTGAGAAACCTGAGTCACCCTTACTAAGGCCACAGAAGAAAAAGAAATCTAAAACCACCTCTTCAGTCACACAAATGGCTGAAGTTGTAAAAACAGGGGCAAATAGTTCACTAGATGTATCCTCTCAATAGGGTGCATCTATAGAATCAAGCATCCTCCCCAATGCACCTATTTGTAAAGAGTCAGCACCTGGGAGTGATAAGGCTGACACAACACTGAGTGGAGAGCACATCACACTTGAAACTCCCTCTATTTCTCAGGGGGGAGTTGCCAAAATCCATTCTAAAAGACACTTCTTTTTCAGAATCTACATCTCAAATTTCTTTGGAGCCTGTGATTCAAGAAATTGAAGAGCAAGGCATTGATCACCAAGAATTCTTTTCTCTTGGTGAGCCAATGGACTCAAGTGACTTAGTGCATGACACTTTGCTCACCACCCAGAAACCACATTTAGATGGTGAGGGAATGCTAGCTGGGGCATATCCTGATGACACCATCACAAACACAGAGGATTCACTAGTTTTTACTAGAGACTCTGTGCCTGTGTCAACTACTATTGTAACTCATCCCACTCCTATGGAGACAACAGTAGTAGAGTCATTCCATCCGGTTACAGAAGTTGCATCTGTAACTGAGGAGTCTAGCTTGCCTAGCTCTAGCTCTGACTTCATGTCACAATGGCTGAAGCCTGTGCAACATGACAGTGCTTCAGGATCAGGATCTGTTCCACCACAATTGACGGTTGAAGCACTTCAACGCTTAGTTGTGGATCAGATTCCTGAGTTTGTCAAGATAGCTCAGAACTTGGTCACCTCCAATATGCCTAATCCAGACTATAAAGCCATTCTGCTATGCCATAGAGATGATGTGGAGATGCAAAAGACAAAGATAATTGATGATGCTGAGAGAGATGGCAATGTAGATGCCTGGTTGCAAGGAAAATATGATATTACTCTTGATGAAGCTCTTCAATATCTTAGAGAGGAATACATCACTTCACTAGGTTCCAATGCCAAATCTCTGACTCCTGGTGAAGTGTATGAGGCTATGAATGATTCACACAAGGGATTCCTCAAGGCTACACACTATCTTAGAAAAGGAGTCAAAACTGAGGTCAATAAAGTGTGTGATAAGACAGCCACTACAGTGGAAGAAATCAAGAGGGCCTTTGATGCCAAATTCCCTCAGTTGGACAGTGTGTTCAAGGACCTCAAACACTGCAACACCACCTGCACCAAGATAGATAATGGTCTAGCTCTACTCAAGGATACTGTCACAGGTCTGGGGCATAAATTTCAAGTTCTATCTGATCAGACAACTGATTCCAATGCCATGCTCAGGACTCTCTTTAAAAATCAATATGGAGATAAGTTGGTGACTGAGGTCCCTGTGCATGAGATGTCCAAGTATGAAGTGAAGAGACTACAAGACCAATCCTTATCTGGTTTCAAGGCCAATAAGCTATTCACTAAAGTGGATACTCTTGAAAAGGAGGTTGTGTCTCTCAAAGAATCCAATGCTCATTTGACAAACAAGGTTGCAAATCTAACTGAGCAATTGAGCACTCAAGCCACCAACACAGCTGAGGTTCTTCTACATCAAAAATTGATGTTGTCTACCATGATGAAGCACATGGGCCTCCCTCTACCTGAAGAATCTTCAACCCCAAAGGTCACTCTTACAGCCTCTGTGCCTGACAACAAGCCTAAGGGGGAGAAGAGGACATCAAGGAACTCAAATCCAAAGGGGGAGAAACCTCAAGCAAAAGGCATCAAGATAAATGAGGGTGGTCATCAAAGGGCTTCAAAATCTATATCTCATGTCTCAGGCAAAGGCAAATCTAAGGTTGATGAACCCCCATCCTCTCTGCCAGTGGTCACTCTACCACCTGTGCACATCACTACTCCAAGTAGCCAAAAGCAAACTATCACTACTACAGTAGTGGCAGGTTCCATGCCAAGTGATCTAGTCCAAGCCTCCAGACATGAAGATGATCCAGTGGAAGCTAATGTGATTACAGAGGCCAAGCTGATAGAAGTAGCAAATTCAGAGATTTATCATGATGCTGCATTCTTGAAGTTTCTGCAAGCCTCAAAGGCAAAGGTTGGAGGAGATACTTTGCTATATAGAAGAAGCCTTAAAGATCAAATCAAATATCTAACAGTTATTCCAAGGAAGCTAAATCAAATCTTTCTCAAGGAAATTATGATGATGACCAATGGCAAGATATGGCACCTATCTATTGACACCTTGAAAGTCCTAAAATTCACTGAGATTGATGCTATCTTGGAACTAATTGAGCAGAAAGGGGAGAACAACAAGAGTCTGTACACTGATCTAAGAAATGGTCAACAAGCTAGACTTCCTGAAGTATGCATCAAACCAAGAACCGTCTTCTATCAGTCTGGTACCAAAATTCAAGATGTTAATCAGTTGGTTATCCCTAGTGATCTCACCCCTCGAAGTCACAGACTCATCATTGCTGTCACTGATCAGCTACAAAAGAAGGGTGGAGTGAGAACTGCTGAAGAGTTGGAAGCACTACACATCCTCAGAACATTCATTGCAACTGGTGTAATTCCAGAAATGGCTCAACCTAGGAGAAATAAGGATGATGAAGATGAAGACAAAAGTGATAGGAGGAGAAGACATCACAGGAGTGATAAGGGTGATAAGGATGAGAAGAAGAAAAAGGACAACAAAGACAAGAAAGATGGTGATGACCAAGGCAAAGTCTATGAGAGGAAGACTGGAAAATAGCAAGCCTTAGGCATTGCTAGCAGAAAACTCACCACAACACAAGACTCTAAGTCTAGGGTGAATACTGTTAATAATGACCTACCAAAATCTGATTCAATGGCTTCTGCAACTGTTTTGCCACCTCAAGAAGAGAAGAAGATTCAAATCAAGAAACCATGTGTATGTTTCCATAAGCAAACTGCTAATGGAGTACTACAATAGTCTACAAGCAAGGGTCATAAGTTTCTGCCTAGCAATCAAGTAAAGAGAATTAAATTCAAGCATGTTGCAAGAAGGGTGAAGTTATCTAAATCAAAGGCACTGACAATCACTCCAAGATTAAACCTACCACCTCTAGATGAAAACTATGATGAAGACCAACTGCAGTTCCTATGGGCTCAAAGA
Source organism: Kitagawia praeruptora (assembly GCA_037693485.1). Classification (NCBI taxonomy): domain Eukaryota; kingdom Viridiplantae; phylum Streptophyta; class Magnoliopsida; order Apiales; family Apiaceae; genus Kitagawia; species Kitagawia praeruptora. Next base: position 120,342,733 of record CM075349.1, on the reverse strand, counting down.
ATCTATCATGTTGCCATTGTTGATGATTTTCTTGAAATTAAATATACTGATGGAAGACAGAAGAAATTCAGACAAGGGACATGTCAGCACTAGGGCAGGCTATATGATATAGAAAGGATAATTGCAATGTTGGATTCTGAAGACAGAGTGGAAAAGGTATGGAAGTTGGAGTCAATTGACTTTGTCAAAATGAAGAGAGATCACCAGGCAGAACAGAAAAAGAATAGTGAAGAGCTACTAAAGAAAAGGGATGAGGAGTTTGCTGCAATGAAAGCTAAGGCTGATGAATTGAGGGTTATGGGTCTATTTAGAGTCAAGTTTAATCCTTACATTATTGAATACAAGAAATATGGTAGAAATGTAAAGATTATAATGGACTACATCAGTTCCTATTCTGAGAAATAGCCGAATGAAGTACTCAAGGATTTGTCAGGCTCCCCTCTAATTAAAGAACTCACTGCAATGGAAGACATTATTCTTGCTATGAAAGAAAATGCAAAGAAGAAAGCTAAAGAAGATGAAGAAAAGATGAAAAATGAGAATCTACAAGCCAAAGCTCAAAAGATGAATCCAAAAGGATATGGCTAGTAGTTCCTCATAACTAGTAAGAATACTTCTATGTATTTTCTTCAATCAATCTACATACCTGTACTTTTCAAGTTCTATCTTTATGTATGTTAGGCTTGTTATCAGACATGAAATTGTGACTAAGGGTCGTACTCACAATTTGGGGGAGATTGTTAGTCACAGAGGCATGCATGTATACATCTAATAACAAGCCTAATTGTTTGTAATGCTTTGCATTACTTACATGACCTCTTAACTGAGGGAACCTTTAGTTGTAGAGTTTCTATTTGTTTTGTACTTGTAATAGGCATCAAATCCTAGTTGTGTAACGGTACTTATATAGTCAAGAATAATGCTTGAAAGAAGTTCCAAGGTTCATGCCTCAAGCAAGAAGATAAAGACTATCAAATAATCACAGTTGGGATTTGAAGAAATGAAGAATTTGCCTAAGTACCAATTCGAGAAGTACATTTGTCTATTCGAGAAGTCTAGCGTTCGAGAAGTCAGAGACATTGTTCGATATCTCTGAATGAACTATTCGATATCTCATTCGATATCTCAGAGATTTGACATTTCTAAATACTCTATTCGAGAACTCAAGAAGTCAACAAGTCAAAGTGGTATTCGGGTTCTCAAAGAGTCAACAAGTCAAAGTTCCATTCGATATCTCAAGGACTCGGGATTCGACAAGTCAAGTGGTCTATTCGACAACTCAAGGAACCCTAGAGAAAAGTGTTCATTAGTAGAAAAATGGCCTTTTACGTCGGTTAAATAGGTCTTATACGTCGGTTAAATGGCGTCGTATGGGCAGGCGACGTATAAGGTCAGAGTCTTTTACGTCGGTTAAAAAGGCGACGTATATTGTATCCTTTTACGTCGGTTCTTCTAAACAACCGACGTATATTGTATCCTTTTACGTCGGTTCTTCTAAACAACCGACGTATATTGTTATCCTTTTACGTCGGTTCTTCTAAACAACCGACGTATATTGTTATCCTTTTACGTCGGTTCTTCAAAACAACCGACGTATATTGTTATCCTTTTACGTCGGTTCTTCAAAACAACCGACGTATAATGTCCAAAATATTAAAAAAATATATATATTTTGTTTTTCTGTACAACGCAGAAAATTAATTAAAAACCATAATTCCTGAAATTAACCAATAATTTTACAACAACAACATCCAGAAAATTATTTCAAAACCATAATTCCCAACATATTTTTACACATCCGTCCAGCTACAACAATAACAATTTAACAACATATTGACAAATATATTTGGCATCTTGTACAATATTGTACAAGTTACACTGAGATTGAATGATAATTCTGTTAGATATAATTGATGTAATTTAATGTCAGTGTTTAAGTGTTACAGGTAAAAAGAGTTTAACTTGTTATTGAAAGCAGTCGTAGCAGAGTTTGAGTATACGCTGATAGCTGGAAGCGCAAACGCTGACAGAAGAAAGCGTAAACACTGCTAGCTGAACACATGGAAGCGCAAACACTGCTGGCTAGGAGAGCAACAGAGTTTGCTAAAGTCTGTCTACTGGAAGCGTCTACAAGTCAACAGAGGTTAAAGAATAATTCAAGATTAATATGGAAGCAATATCTTTGAAGATTGGATAGCTATCAAAGAGATTGAGTTGACTTAGAAGACGTGTAGCAATCGTAATTGATATCAATTGTATAGCTTAATTTTAGGAGAATCAATTAACGATTGTATGTAGCTGTATATCTTATAAATACAGTTAGGTTAACCCTAGAAGGGTATCTATCGTGAACGAATATCATTCATTGTAACCTAAGCAGCTCTCTGTGATATTTTACATCACTGAGAGAGGAATTATTAATTCCAAATAGTTTTAAGTACTAAAACGTGTGTTCTTGTTATTTACTCATACAGTACTTGATTATATATATATTGTGTATTCGACCTAACAAGTGGTATCAGAGACAATCTGTTATTTTATTACAGTTAAAGATCCAAAACACAATAGTAATCAATGGCAGAGATTCCTCCTCCATCAGGTTCTGAGAAAGCACCTACTACTGTTAGTAGGTATGAAACAATTAGGGTTCCAATACTCAAGCCATCAGAATATGCAATCTGGAAGGTAAAGATGACCATGTTTCTGGAAGCCACAGATCCAGAATATCTTGATAGAAATGATGAAGGTCCTCATAAACCTACAAAGTTAACTGATGCTGCTGCTGGTGAGGAATCAAAGGTGGTTCCTAAGGAAAAGAAAGATCTAACTGCTGAGGATCTTTCATTTATTGCTAAGGATGCCAAAGTAAGGCACTTACTTCACAGTGCTCTTGACAATGTTATGTCTAACAAAGTGATTAACTGCACAACTGCAAAGGATATTTGGGATGCACTTGAGGTTAGATGTCAAGGAACTACTGCAATTAAGAAGAATAGAAGGAACATACTCACACAGGAGTATGAGCATTTTGAGGCAAAGTCTGAAGAAACCATGACAGAAACATTTGACAGATTCTGTAAACTGCTCAATGATCTATCATTGGTTAACAAAGAATATGATCTAGAATACTCGAATCTCAAGTTTCTTCTCTCACTTCCTGAAAAGTGGGATGTGAAAGCAACCACTATAAGAGACAACTATGATCTTGCTGATACTGAGATTGATGAAATCTATGGACTGCTCAAGACTCATGAATTGGAAATGGAGCAGAGAAATAGAAGATCAAGCAGGAAGTCAAAGTCTGTTGCTCTAAAAGTTGAAGAAAAATCTTCAAAGAAAGAAGCATCAAGGAAGAAGGCAAAAGGAAAAGCCTTGGTCATCCATTCAGAAAGTGAGTCATCAAACACTGATGTTGACTCAAACACAGATGGATCATCTGATTCTGAAGATGATAAAGAGATGATGCAAATGGCTGCATTGATGGTAAAGACCTTCAAGAAGATGGGATTCAAGAACTTCAAGAAGGGAAAGAGATTCTCCAAGGATTACTCAAAGTCTGACAAGAAAAATTTTAGAAAATCTGAGGGAAAGGACTTCAAATCTGGTAAGAAAGATAAGTCTGAGATTCAATGCTACAAGTGTAAGGAGATGGGTCACTATGCTCCTGAGTGCAAAAAGGGTAAAACTGAAAAGGCACTATACACCAAAGGCAGAGACTGGGCAGACACCTCAGATTCAGATGAGGAGGTGAACTATGCACTCATGGCCTCTACTCAGAATGAAGATTCTGAACTAAAGGTACCTCCAACTACCTATGCTTATAATACTGACAATATAACTGAATTGAGAATTTATCTTAAAGCATTACATATCAGTTATAGGGATCATACTTTAGAAAATGAAAGAATCAAAAGTGAGTGTTCTCAACTCAAAGAAAGAAATAAACTTGTTGAGGAACAACTTGAAAACATGAATAAAATTCAGAAAGAGAGAGATGATGCTGTGTTTATAGAACAGGAGTTGCTAGGTAAGTATAAGCAACTAGAATCTGAACTGGAGGATGCAAAGCACATTATTAAAACTTGGACACATTCTGGAAAAGACACTCAAGAGGTTTTTCAATCAGACACAGTAGGTCTAGGTTATTCTGAGGATGATGTGCTTAGGTTTCAGAATACAGTCAAGATAAGACCACCTCTTTCTTCTAAGAAATTTGGAACATTTGTTCATGGTACTGTTAAAACTGAACATGGAGCTGTTGAAAGTGAGCCAGTAAAAACCTGTGTCAAACAGGTTAATATTGGTTCAATGATAGATAAACAACTCAAGCATAAGCTTAAAGAAATAAAATCTGTCAACAAACAGAGAATGCCTAGGAAAAATAGAAATGGAAAGGTAGGCAAAACATCAGGAATTAAGCCAATGCTTGCTACATTTGCACCTAGAAAAACTTGTCATAATTGTGGTAGCACTAATCATCTTGCTAGTTTTTGCAGGAAGAACAAAGACATTAATTCTTTACCCTCCAAATCAGGAGTGAAAAAGAATAATGTTAAACCAAGACCACAAACTCTGTGCAAACATTGTGGAAGTACTTGGCACTCAATTTATACTTGCAAGAATTATCATGCTATTTATCATAATTATTATGAACTGAAACCTAATTTGAAATGGGTTAAAGTTGATTCTGCAAGTACTAAGAATGAAAATGTTAGTTTAAACTCTGATAATGACAAATCCGCTGCAAAAACTAACAGATTTAATAAAGCAAAAGGATCCAAGCAAGTCTGGATCCTTAAAACTAACAATCAGTGATTGTTTGTGATTGCAGGGCACCAGGGTAAGTACCCTAGTCGTGGACAGTGGATGTTCAGGACACATGACTGGAAATAAAGCCCTGCTATCAGAGTATGAGGAGAAGGCTGGCCAAAAAGTTTCCTATGGAGATGGCAACATAGGACATACTCTGGGATATGGCAATATTAATCTTGGAAGTGTCATCATCACTAATGTAGCTCTGGTTCCAGGACTCAAGCATGATCTGCTTTCTGTGAGTCAAATCTGTGACAGAGGATATCATGTAGATTTTCAGCCTGAATATTGTCAAGTCATCAGTAAATCTACAGGGAAAGTTGCTCTAGTTGGAAACAGACACAATAACATCTATGAAATAAAATTGTCAACAAACTCTGATGGCAAAGCAGTGTGTCTGTCAATAAGAATGTCCAGTGAAGAGAGTTGGAAGTGGCACAAGAAACTCTCTCATTTGAACCTGAACAACATCAATGAGCTAATAAAGAATGATCTTGTAAGAGGACTACCAAAGTCTTTGTTGAATGCAGAAGGCCTGTGTGATTCTTGTCAAAAGGCCAAACAGAGAAAAGCCTCTTTCAAAAGCAAATCTGAGTCTTCAATTGTTGATCCTTATCATCTTCTACATGTTGATCTTTTTGGACCAGTGAATGTTATGTCTCTTGGAAAGAAGAAATATGCTCTAGTCATTGTTGATGAATACACCAGATACACATGGGTGTATTTTCTAGCAAAGAAGGATGAAACTGCATTAACACTGGAAGAACATATAATGCAACTGGACAAAGGGTCAAAGAATCAAGTGAAGATTATCAGAAGTGACAATGGAACTGAATTCAGGAATTCAACAATGGAAGAATTTTGCAAGAACAAAGGAATTAAACAAGAGTTTTCTGCACCTGGCACTCCACAACAAAATGGTGTAGTTGAAAGGAAGAACAGAACTTTGATAGAAGCTGCCAGAACTATGCTTGATGAAGCAAAATTACCAACCTATTTCTGGGCAGAAGCTGTTCAAACAGCTTGTTTTACTCAGAATGCTACTCTGATAAATAAGCATGGAAAAACACCATATGAAATGGTGAGAGAAAAGAAGCCAAACCTGAAATATTTTCATATTTTTGGATGCAAATGCTTTGTGCTGAAAACTCATCCTGAACAGTTGACCAAATTTGATTTGAAGGCAGATGAAGGAATTTTTTTGGCTATCCACTGTCAACTAAAGCATTCAGAGTTTATAATCTGAGAACTAGAGTGATCATGGAATCTATTCATGTGTCTTTTGATGACAAGAAAATATCTGGACTTGAAGATGTAAATGAACATGATCAACTGCACTTCGAAAATGAAGATTTAATCTCTGATGAACTAAACTCTGATGAGTCTGATCTGACAAACTCTGAACCTCTACTGGTAAATACTGAAGAGACCTTTCAGCCAGAAACAAGAGAAGAACCAGTTGAGGGGGAGCATGAAGAAACTCATCAAAGTAATAACTCAAATTCTGATAATGACTCAGATGAAAATTCTGAATCAAACTCTGGTAATTCAAACTCTGAAAGTTCAAAATCTGACAGTTCACACACTGAGCAGTCACATTCAGGGGGAGCCTCTGAGAATGAAGAAAGATATCAAGAAAATCAGGAGAACATGGATCAAGGGGGAAGATCCAACTTTGAAAGAAGTCAATTGCCTTCAGCTAGGAAATGGACCAAATCTCACACACCTGATTTAATCATTGGTGATCCAGATGCAAGAGTAAGGACAAGAAGTGCAACAACAAATAAATGTCTGTTTCATGCATTCTTGTCACAAAATGAACCAAAGAAAGTTGAAGAAGCTCTTAAAGATGCTGACTGGATAACAGCAATGCAAGAAGAGTTAAATGAATTTGAAAGAAATGAAGTGTGGACACTAGTACCAAGACCAAAGAATAGGTCTATTGTTGGTACTAAGTGGGTTTTTAGGAACAAAACTGATAGTGAAGGGGTTGTTACAAGAAATAAAGCAAGACTTGTGGCAAAAGGCTATTCACAGCAAGAGGGGATAGATTATGATGAGACTTTTGCACCAGTTGCCAGATTGGAGGCAATTAGGATGTTTCTTGCTTATGCTTCTCACAAGAAATTCAAGGTTTTTCAAATTGATGTGAAAAGTGCTTTTCTGAATGGAAAACTTGAAGAAGAAGTGTTTGTTGAACAACCACCTGGTTTTGTAGATCCAAAATATCCTAACCATGTCTACAGGCTAGACAAGGCACTTTATGGACTTAAGCAGGCACCAAGAGCATGGTATGAAACTCTGGCTCAGTTTCTTTTAGAAAGTGGATTCAACAGAGGTACAATTGATAAAACTCTGTTTTATTTCAAATCTGGAAGTGACTTGCTTTTAATTCAGATATATGTTGATGATATCATTTTTGGATCTACTAATGATAAACTCTGTAAGAAGTTTGCCAAGCTCATGCAGTCCAGATATCAAATGAGTATGATGGGAGAGCTAAGTTACTTTCTAGGCTTACAGGTGAAGCAATAGATGATGGAATCTTTATCAATCAAGCAAATTATACCAGAAATCTTCTCAAGAAATTTGGCATGCTTGACTGTTCATCTGCAACAACTCCCATGGCAACTGCAACAAAATTGGACAAAGATACAGGGTCATCAGTAGATATGACAAGTTACAGAGGAATGATTGGCTCTCTTCTCTATCTAACAGCATGTAGACCTGATATCATGTATGCAACATGTCTGTGTGCAAGGTTTCAGGCAGATCCAAGGGAACCACATTTAACAGCTGTGAAGAGGATTTTCAAGTATCTCAAGGGCACTGTAACTTTAGGGTTGTGGTACCCAAGAGAATCAGATTTCAAGCTACTTGGTTACTCTGATGCAGACTTTGCAGGTTGTAAGATTGACAGAAAAAGCACAAGTAGAAGTTGTCAATTTCTTGGTGACAGACTTGTATCTTGGTACAGCAAGAAACAGAAATCTATATCAACATCTACAGCTGAAGCAGAGTATATTGCTGCTGGTAGCTGTTGTGCACAGATTCTATGGATGAAGAATCAATTACTGGATTATGGATTGAGGTATAGCAAGATACCTATTTTCTGTGATAACCAGAGTGCTATTCTAATGACAGGTAATCCAGTACAACACTCAATGACCAAGCACATCAGCATAAGGTATCACTTTATCAGAGAGCATGTAGAGGAAGGCAATATTGAGCTTCACTTTGTGCCTACAGATCAACAACTTGCAGATGTCTTCACCAAGCCTTTGAGTGAAGCAGCATTTACAAGGCTGGTCAATGAACTAGGAATGGTATCTGGTTTTGACTAAACATGTTGGTTAGACTCAAAATTTTCTTATAAAATGTGCTGCTCATATTTCTGTGAATTGCTAAGTGCTATGTGAACCTTGTTGATTAAACTCTGTTATGCAGACTCTGTTCACATGTTTCTGTTCTCACACTGTTAAACTCTGTCAGCATGTTTGTTGGTCATACACTGTTAATATGTTTGATAAACTCTGTGAATTCTGAGTTGATTTTTGTCTGAATGAAAACACCAATGAAGAAATATGTATGAAGCATGATTCTCAGTGAATAAATCAAGATTCTTTCTGAGTCACTGTGATCTAATCAGAAATTGTGCAGTAAGTTAACACAGCATGATAATGTTTCATATTTAGAGCATCTCTTAGTTTATTTGGTCCTAAACTCTGAGTCTATGAATACTGTGTGCATTGCCTCTCATGCATAACTTCTGATATTGATGAACTCTAAACTCTGATTAGTAACACTATATTTCCAAGACATACATAGTTCTTGATGATTCCTTGTTTGTACTTGTGAAAATTTTAAAACTTGAGATGTGTCATTGTTTAGTTTGGTGAGAAACAATTCATGTCTGCACCCTGTTAGATTTTGAGCCAAATAAGTGATTGATACATTTTATATCAATCATATTTTATTGATGTGTGATGTTCATCAGTGAGTATGTTGCTCTAGAACTTGTATTAAACCAGTTTGAGACTACATGATATGTGTGTGCATGAAAATGATAAAGGCACTAGGATTTACCATCTTTCTTCAAACACTGTTCATAATTACCACCCTTAGTAAACCCCTTTGAGCCTAATAAACTGCTCATTTTTCTTAAACTCTGAAGTATTAAGAGCAGTTATATTCTTTTGGAAAATCAAATGCAAGCAGGTGAGTGTTTCTCAAGAAAAGAAAAGTTTACTCAGTATATATATTAAAAAAAAAGGGGTATATATACTGATCATCTTGTACAAATATGTACTAACAGTGTGACTGAACACTTTGGTCTGTTAAATTGTTCAGTTCGAAATTCACTCATTTTAAAAACATCTCTTCTCACCTGTTTGATCTTACTACATTACAACCCTGAATAAAGTCCTTTTGATTTGTGCATATATGTAATCAAAGTAGTGTAGATCTGGTGAAAACACTTCACCTAAACACTTGTGTGCTTTGAGAGTTTGTGAGGAAATCCTTGACATGTAACTCACTGAATGATGCTTTGATGTCTATCTCCTGATCTTTTTGTCTATAATGACTGTGTGCTTACTTGGATAATCATGAACATCAGTGGGAATAGGGTTATTCAGATTTCTGTATTTAAGGAACTACAGAGTTTAGCATTCATCACATACTCCGTGTCTAATATGAGAGTTTGTGCATTCAGTGTTTATTGATTTGATTTATGGATTTTATGAAATATTAGATGCTATAAAAATTGATTTGGTAACCTCTGCTACACACACACAAAATATTCACGACTGTGCATTTTTGAAAGGGTTTTAGTGATAAAGTTTGAAAATTTGACAAACACTGATGGATTGTGTTCCGTACTCTAAGGTAAATTTTCATTAAGATAATTTGAAAATTTTGGAGTAAATAGAGTGTTTGACAACTGTTAATGAGTGTATTTTGTGGTAAAGTGTCTTGATAATAGGAAAGACAGCAGTAATAATGGCTTTTACTGCACGTGATTAAGTGAATCACTGCATGTTTGACACGTGTCCCACTTTCACCCACTCACTCATCATTATGTACCACTTTCACACTATTCTAGGAACGGTTGCGTGTTTTCAATGTAAAAACGATTGAGTTTTATTTTTTTTACTACTCAAATCATTTTTTTTTCCTATCACTCCACATCCACTCATATTCACTTTACCAAAAACACAGCCCTCCTTTGTCTTTCATTTTGACATTTTCACAAACACCTTTCTTACATATCACTTTCACAGTCGATTCTTGCTTATTTCTTGATCTAATGGCAACAAAACCTTTTACTTCGTTTGGTCTTCGTTTTGTGCCTAACAATTTTGCAGCTCTACTTGAGAACGACCGTGCTCCTGAAGCGCTTCACCTAATGCAAAATTTTCTTCGTGACTCTGAGATTGGGCAAGCGTTGATTGAACCTGCTACTCTATCTGCATCTCAGGTTGTCACTTTCTGGCAAAACTCAAGGTATATAGATGGAGGAGAGAATGGAACTCCGTCTATCATCTTCACTCATGATGAACAAGAGTTTGTGATAACTCCACAAACTGTTCCAGAGACCTTGGACTTCGACACACACACATCGTATGCTATTGTTTCTGAACAGAATCTGAGAGAAATGTTAACAGAGATTGGGTACATGGAATCTCTTGCAAAGCTGGGTAGTGTGAGAAGGCCGAATCTTAGAAAGGAATGGAATTTTTTCTTCGACTGTATCACCAGGACATTCCAGAAGAAAGTCACCAACTGGGATGCCATTCCAATGGATAGTCTGCAAATTGGGTATTCTCTACTCTATGGCAGTAATTTTGATTTTGGTCGATATGTGCTAATGAACTTAGGTGATAAGTTGTCAGAGTCTACTACAGTTTATTTTGCTAGATTTTGTCAACTTTTGTTCAATGCCTGTGTACCTGGGTTAGAAGTTGATGCAGCTGATGTGATTCAACCATTTAGAGTCAATAAGAGAATATTCTCTGATATGACTAATAAAGATGTTGGTAAAGATTTACCTGCTTTTGTTTTGCCACTTGCCTTGCAGAACTTTCTCAACCAACCACAAGATTCCCAATCACCACAACATGAACCACACCAAACACAACAACCAGAAACACAAAATATGCCTGAACCTTTAGCCACTGACCACACTGAAACTATACACTCTCATCCTGTACAATCACCTGAGCCAACACCAACAAAACTGTACCTACTACATCACCACAAACACAACCTGAACCAATAAACCCTGAGCCAACAAACCCTGTCACTACTACTCAACCTCAACCAACATCTAAACCAAAAAGGAAGAAGCATACTGCCCTCAACACAAAACATTCCAAGGCTAAACAGACATCTCCTAGAGCTGTTTATTCCAGAAGAATCATTAAAAGGGCAAATAGGCCTTCAACACCATCAGTTGAGGAAAGTTCTAGTGAAGAAGAAGAAATGATTGAAGTGCCTCAAGCAAAGAGGAGAAGGCTGATTCTTACAGATTCTGATGATGATGAGCAAGTTGTTGAGGCTCGAGAGAAACTTTCTCATGATATTCCTACTGTTGAGACAGAGGTTATCATAGAACCTATTATAGAAGAATCCGGTTTCAAGATTGCTGAACCAAAACTTGCTAAGGTTCAAACTAATGAGGATGTTAGAGATGCATTGCCTACAATGGAAGAGTTTGATGAAACTCCATTTTCTTTTGATAATGAAGCATCTACTCCAATACCCATGGAGGTTACACACTCTGTTGATACTGGTGTTGCAGATTGGCCTACTGTTGTCCTGGAAGACACTGAGGTTGCATCACACACAGAATTAACCTCTGATGCACATCATGTTTCTGATCATGGTGAGGAGATTGATCAACCAGAGAAAGTTATTTCTTCAGAGCATATTCAAGATGATAAAGGAAAACAGGTTGTTCAAGAACCAGTTGCTGCTCAAGATGAGGACATTGCTTCAGTTGCACCTACTGATGTTTTTGTCAGTGATTCTTTTGAAGAAAGGAGTACAGAAGCTCATAAAAACCAATTTCAATCTGATGGTCAGAAAATAGGATGAAAACCAGATTTTGCTGGACCTTCTACAAATGAAATTGATGATAACTACTTGACAAAGTAAACTGCAGATTGGTACAAGTCAGATTGTATTTTTCCTCCTGGTAGAGAAGCTACCTTTCTCAAGGCACATTCTTCAAAGATTTCAAATCCTGATATTTTCACTTGTCTGCAAGGAACAGTGATTCAGATCAAGTCCTTGAATCACAGATTTGATGATAATCAGAAGGCCATTGTTGATCTTCGAACAGAGGTTGCTACTCATGAGGAGAAATCTCAACGAGCTAATTCTAAGCTTTTTCAACAATTCTCCAAAGCTCAAGAGAATCTTAATGACAGATTGAGCAAAGTTGAACAGAATCAGCTTTTGCTGACTCAGAAGGTTGATTCTATTACAAACTCTCTTGAGTTAATCACCTCAATTCTGATTCCAGATGGTGATGATGTCAAAAAGGGTGTAAGAACCCCAAATTTTCGGTAGAATTAATTTTTTTTTATATTGATGAAAGAAGGAACAGTGATTCCGACTACGAGGTATTAACAGTTCTAAGGAATGAATGTTGAATGGATATAGATTCAATGATTACATGTCAGGAAGAATGCAATGGGTTGACAACTTAGATTAGAATAATCTATCTCCTAGGAAGATAAGATATGGGAATTCCAAATAGGAGAGCTATCCTCATGTCATCCAGATCGGTATCTGTTATTAGTCCAGTGGTTCCGTAAAAAGGGTTAAGGAACGCCCGAAAGAGAACAAGGACATTTTGTAAACATAAGGAATAAAAAGAGAATAAGCCATGAATAGTGTTTTCGATGGAAATAAGAATATTATTAGACGACGCTATATAGAAGTATTCAGAACGGATCTCTGAGTTCGTATTGGTGATCAGTGGACGAAATAAGTGTATGTAAACGATATCCGATTCAGAAAAATAACACTTTTATTTTCTCCGAGATTTCCCTGGGCACTGAAGGATTTAAGGATTTATTTAAAAGATTTGAGGGATTTAATTCAACAATTATAAAGGATGATTAAAGATATTAGTATAAATATTAAGAAGGTTTCCGGTAAAACCTTAACGAGAAATATTCAAGATAATCCTCCGAACGATTATTGAAATGGAGTAATAAACGGACAAAAGAGTAAGCAGGGAGACTAGATGCATGCATGTGCTAATAGAAAATATCTAGCAACCATATAGTTACAAGAGCAACTAGAGCACTTAGCAAGCAAACCAACTAGTTAGCTTATACACCTCATCCAACCAAAACAACCAATACTTATCTCTTGGAAATACATCATCCCTTGCATCATCACTTTAATAAAGCTACTTTAACACAAGATATTATCAAACACACATCACTTTATGCATTATTGTGCAAGAGAAGCCAAGCAAACTTCATTTTCTCTCCATTCTTCTAAACTGCACAACAAAACACCTCCAAGAAGAAAAATCGTATCTCCATTTCTAGCCATGATAAAATCACCAAACTTTAACCACAGATCCCTCATATCATGGAGAAAATTCTCTCAAAATCTCATGGCCATCTAATGATTATAGCCTAGTGAAATCACCTCCCCAATTGAAGAAACAAACTGTCCAGATTCATGACAGTTTCTGTGACAATTTTCAAATGGCCATATCTCGTTCGTTTCTGAATGGAATTTCGTGTTCTTTATATGGTTGGAAAGTTGTGAAGATGCTCTACAACTATCCTTTAGAAGCCTCGTTCAGAAAAGGTCGGTAAGGGCCTCGTTTTTCATGTTCTTCCAACTGAGTTATAGCAGATCCGAAAATTCTAAGAATGTTCTTGATGTTTGTTGTTAGATTAAGCTTGGTTAAGGTTATACAAGGATTAATGAAGGCTTAGTAAGGTCTCTACATCCTCCATGGAAGGTATAACCCTCATAAACCCTAGATCATACTTTGAGTTTTGTGATTGTTCTTAGTGATCTTAGATGCGATTTGATTATAATGATGATATAAGCATGATTGTGTAGTAGATTTAATTGATTTAAGAGATAGGATGTATATGGTGGTGAGATCAGTGGTATTATGGACTGGTTATGATGTATGAATTCCCGGTGTGGCTTGGTTGATGTTTGGTCGTGATTTAAAAATTTGGAAACGTCCGATTTATAGCCGTCGTAATGCTCGAATTTCGTTAACCTTAAGAAACCAAGCATCACAGTTGATAAAACTCACTGCCTAGCTTCGTAAACTGCCATGATAAGATAGATCATGTTACAAGCTTCGTTTTGATATAAAATTCGTATGAAATGGACTTACGGTTTACGAGTTATGATTAAATTCGTAAAAATGGTTTGAAACCGTAAATGGAAGTTCGTAAATGAAATTGGATTCCTTTAATACTACTAAATCAGTGGCGAGTCTTGATAATTAAATATTAGAGGTAAAGAGGAAGGTGTGAGAGAAAACCACATGTCAAATGGATCGTTTTCCGATTTGATAAAAATGTTTGAATCAAGGTTAAACGCGAACGAACCCCTAGAAGCATACTTGGTTATGACTTTGGTAAATGACTTAGAAAACGGGCGATAAATCTTGAGGTATAATCTTGGTTCGTAAATTACCGACCTTAGAACTTACATGACTTAAGTATATACCAAGTGTAAGTATAGTGACATGCCTTAGTAGCGGACGAATGTCGGGTCATAAGTGATAATGAAAGAGAGTTACACTAAGAGGTGTATAACGAGATAACGTGACCACGTGTTTCGACTTAAGTTAAGTGTATACTTAGCCTTTTAAAAAGTGTTAAGTGATTGACCTCGGTTATTGTGACTATTTATAGATCACGGGAGTGACACGAGGCACACTACCCCTACAGGATTACCAGGCAAGTCTTCAAAACTTTGAAGCTGTTGTTGTGATAATATATATATATATGAATTATCAGTTATAAGCCGGATTGTTGCATTAAGACCCTTAGTGAAGGGCGTATGATATTCATTCTTTAAATATAGACCGGGAGTCGGTATTTGAGATATAGAGATAGTCGTGGAAACCCGGAGGGATTCTGAGGACTGTTATTTATGAACATTATTTATATTTCCGTAAAGTATTAATTACTTGGAAATTATTCGAGGAATGTTATTTAAACATTATCTCAATCGGGAAGTACTATATGAATATTATTTTGAATATTCATTCAAGTTTATTTATTTACATAGTATAAATTTTTAATATTCATTTGAGCTTAAATTATTTAAATGAATATTAGTTTCGAATATTCATTTAGAGTTTGTTTATTTAATGAATAAGTACTTTGATATTCCTTGGAATTTTATTTATTAAATGAATATTACTTTCGAATATTCATTGTTAACTCGAATAACTTGTAGAAGGGGGGGGGGTTGAATACAAGTTATATAATTGTGTCTGATTTTTGCTTGATTATATGAACAAGAATAAACGAATGAATCAAACTCTTGTTTGTATTAATAAGATCACATACAAACTCTACCAAAGGTGTACAATACCTTTAGCAGCTGCTGACAATACAAATCTCTCTCTCTGTTTGTTCCGAACTCTCGAATACAAACCTTATACAGAGCTACGCACACGAACTCACAACTTCGTCGCTCTTTTACAATGATATTGAGAGAGTATTTATAATGCTACCTATCAACTAATAACAGAAAGATATAATCTATACATGACAATGTTCTGCCTTCTAGTCGATAGTTTCCTTCAATAGAAAATCTTTCCTTCATAATATCTTCTTGCTTGTTCTTCAAACAACGATCCTGTTTTATAGCACTTGCCAGTTTCTGTAGCATCCATAATGACATCATCAGTAACACGACTGATATCAGGATCTGTACACTGCATCAGTATCTGATCAACCATCAGTATTGGACCATCATCATGATTTGCTCTCTGTTCCTGACATGTAGTCTCCGATACACTGTTCATTCCTGACTAAACTATACAGATAACTGTCTTTACACATAAATCCTATATACAGTGCTAAATCCTTTATAAGATCAGGATTACAAGAAGTATAATGTGTAAATTCTATTCTTAACATCACAACTTATGAATTATTCCTAACAATCTCCCCCTATTTATGCTTTACAATCTGAAGCATAAATCTAAGTTGTGGATGTCAAAACATATAACAATACAACCAGAATAGAATTTATAAATGTAGAATTATGAAGTTAAGTACCTCCTTCTCAGATGTAGACGATTATCTAGTACTTAGAAGAAAGAATTTTAACTATTAATGCTGCTCTTCCTTTACCACTTCCTAGCTGAGATTCACCACTGTCACTCCTGCTAGTTCTTCTTTTTACTACCCTTTGTCTGATCTTTATCTCCCCCAGCTTTATCATCCCCAGTCTGGTGGTGTTGTTGTTGTTGTCTTTGAATTGACTTTATCTCCCCCTTTTTGACATCAGCAACATTAATTCCAAGAGATTCAGAAACAGAACAAATGAGATTCATAAGAACTGCTTGATTTTCCATAATTGTGACTTGGTTATCTTCAAGTGATTGAAGTCTTGTTTGAATATCAATTTGAGAATTCTGAATATCTTTCAAAACATCAGAATGAACTTCAATGTTGGAAGTGCTTCTAGTATCTCTAGTATCAGAATCAGAAAGAACTGTATCGTCAAGTCTTGTAGAAGAAGTTGCTTGATTTGTATGATACTCAAGTAATAAAACCTGATTAGAAGTATCAACATCTTCATCTTTCTGTTCTGAAACTGAAACATGATCATCATTTCCTTCACCAGTATTCTGTGTACTAACATCTTCAAATCCTGACTCCTCCTTAGAGTGATCAGAGACTGTTGATGTTTCAATTCGAGCTGATATTGGAAGTACATACAAAGGAACACTAGGATCATTAGGATCTTCATCTGGTACATATGTATCAAGAGATTGCTTTATCCTGGCACCTCTTCTGTTAATGATTCCTGCAAGCCTCTCCTTTTGCTTCTGAACTTTAACTTCTGGCTTTGCATTGTGATGTGCTATGTCATTCTTCTGATACATTTTGATGAATGAATAAGTACCAGCATCCATACCCAAATTTTCAGACCAAGATTCAGGAAAAACCTGATCCCAGAAATCAAATGATGGTTTCCTAATTTTCTCTCCCTCACTATGGAGTTGATCATCCATACCCTCATTCTCACTTTGACTTACTAAAGTCAACACTCTTTCTACCTCACCTTTTGCCTGGTCAGGAGCCAGCCGCTCAAATTGTGGATCTAAGTCCATCTTTTCAAGTGTATCACTCAAATTTAGATAAGTGATCTCATGACCTACAGAAAAATAGAGTTTAGAAGGAGTTTTTATACCTGAACTCACATGAAGAGAGGGTTCCTCATTTGGCATGTGGCTTGAGGTTTTCTCCAAGGAGTGAGCTGCTATAGTCTCTGAACCCTTACAATCATCTTCTTTCCTTTCAGAAACTACAGGCTCCAGTATACCACTTTCAGGTTCTTTACTAGACTCTGATGTCTTCAGTAATACTTCATTAGACACCATAGTTAGTACATCACCATCTTTAAGTGTTGTTTGCTGAGACACACCCTCAAGGTGGATAGACTCTGACTGAACAAAATTTGTTTGATCTTCAGAAAAATCAACCAAAGTCATTCCTCCCATATCATAGGGTTTCTCACTTGCATTCTCAGTCATCACAGAAGTCCTTTCAACATCAGCTATCACAGCTCCTGAGTCATCCTTCCTCTGACTAGATGGTTCTTGTGTTACAGTGACTGTGATCTGATCTTTCCTACTATTCACCACTGATGCAATAGTATCTTCTGTTGACTGCTTCCCTCTATCTACTTCCTCCAGTTGTTCACCTTGAGCTGAAGCATCTTCAATAATTACATTCTTGTCAAATAAATATGCATGAAGTGATTGAAGTGCACCATGTTTCGAGAGTCCAAATTTCTTGACTAATTGTCTTCTGACAGACACATAGAAATACATCTTCATTAAGTCAAGTCTTTGATGTAAAAGTCCATATTCATCTGGAAATAAAAGTTTTGGTACTCTTTCAACCAAAAAGTCTAGAACAGGCCTTGACAACTTCACTTTGAGAGAAATTAGTCCCATAGCCAGTCTGTATGATAATGTAGTTTCCCATGAAGAATCAATATCCAGATCTCTCTTGTCAAATACTGACATAGATGTAGCTTGATTTGTAGAAACCTGCATGATATTAGTTGGACTAGACTCTGTGTGTGTAGGTGACAATTGAATCTTTCTCCTTGTTCTCCTGATATAGTGAGCAAAAGATTTATCCTGAGAAGACTCAAGAGGTGTAGACACAGAAGTGATCTTGGGATGAGATCTTTGTTCAATAGACACAGTCTTTTGAGAGACAGTATCCAGTAACTGTTTTCCCTTTTTAAGAACTACAATCTTTTGGGAGACTGCAGCCTGGCTGTGACTAGGTTTTTCATCTCTTTGTGCTAACAAAGAAAGTTGAATTGCAGCCTTCAATTCTGCTCTCTCAGCAAGAGTTAAATCATCATCATCTTCACTAGAATTACTACTACTACTTGACACAACAAATCTTCTCTTCCTTACAACTGATGTCTTTTGAGAAACACCAGAGGTTGGTTTCTTTGAAACAATAGGCTGTGGATCAAAATTTGGTTCTTGAATTGTTTCAGAAACTATAATGTTTTGGGCTACTTGGGTAGACACAGGTGGGTTCTCCTCCAATTGAGATTCCTGAGCCATTTCACCACAAAAGAAAGAAGAATTGTAGAAAGTAGGAAGATGAGTTTTAAGAATTACCTGAACATGATATGGATAATGAATTGCAGGTATTTCATCTAGATTCTTTTCATTGTCCTTCTTTGTAATGTCAGAGAAAATTCTCTTTTGCTGTTCATAAGAAGAAACACAATGTTCTCTACCAAATCTAGTTTCAACATCAGGAATAAAATGGTTAACAAACAATTGCATAAATCTATGATAATAAACCATTTTCCTGTTTTGATCTCTTAACCCAAGTTTAATACTCATCTGACTTAAGATAATATGACCAATGTTGATTACTCTGTCATAAAGCAAACTATAAGCAATATGTGAAGTAACAGAAGTAATTTGCTGAAAAGAACTACATTTGCCAGTAAAACATTTAGCAATTTGATCAAGGTAAAAAGACCATTCCTTTCTAAGAAAAGACCTATTCAACTGACTCATGTTATCTAGAGGTCCACTATAACCTAATTCAGACAACATAGTTCTTATATTATCATCAGATGGTACATTCTCATAACTATCAGTAACAGGTAAGCAAAGTACTGAATTAACAACCGATTCAGTAATGTCAAATGAATCTTGTCCTAAATGTAGAACAATCTTACCTGATTGACTCTGAGTAGAATCAATTACCTCAGCATTCTTCCAAGCTTGTGAAACAGCTACTTGATTAATCTGTGGAGATGCTGTCAATGCATAACTTAATGGTCCATACGCCAGAAAGTCCATGATTGGATGAAAATCAGATGATACTCCTTCCTTGTTGGTGATAGCTGCAACATGATTGTTTGTCATAAAATCAAAGTCACCAAACTTGAAGGCTACTGATTTAGGTAATCTTCTCTGAGCTGCCATTTTTGATCTGAAAAGAAACTTGAAAAATTCTTGAAATGGATTAGTGATTTTGAAAACTCAAAAGTGATTTTTGCTTTAGAGAATGTAAAATTAGAGAAATCAATTACACGATTAGAGTTTCAAAACAAATATATTTCACAAATCTTTCAGACCACTATCCCACGTTGACACGTAGATTGACAGGTGTCAGTCCCTGAAAAATGCGGTTACCCACGATTTTTGGAAAATAAAATCCAAAATTGATTTTTCATGAAATAAATCAGGGTATAAATAAGTAATACTGATCAACTTCCTTTTCCTGATGACCTCTCATCAAAATAATCACAAAATGCAATGTGATTTAAAAATATAATTTTCAAATCCTGATGGTCACACATGAAATCCTGACCAATATCATCAGAGACTTAATATGGAGTTTTTCACGTGGCATTTTTCTTTTATCTGAAAAAGAAATAAACAATTAATCTGAACAGAAAATCAATTGGTTAGATATTTTCAATATTTCTTGAAACAAGAAATATAGTCACACGCAATAATTAGCATTTGACTTCATTAAAACTTCCAAGTGACTGCTCAGCTTCTCACGTCTTCCTTTAAAAGAACCAGACGCCTTATGCCATTCTCCATAACCTTTCAATTTCTTTTCTTCTTAACAATGTTTCTCAAACCAAAAACCCCTTCAAACCCATTTTCCAGATTTTTCTTGATCGATGAACATCCTGTTCTTGATCATCTCTTTGAACAAATGACTCTTCTCATCGAACTAATCATGAATGGATTGGTTTTCGAAAATATCCAGAGGTTTCTCCTAGAACATCCATCTGTTGGATACAATCTTCCCCTAACCTCCTCAAAACTTGAGGATGAAGAATTTGGCCGAGAGTCTGAGGTTGATCTTGATAGAGATGCTATTCATTTAAGTTAGCTGCTCTCATTCAAGTCGCCCAGACAAGGAATCCAAGAACAAACGAGGCTTTCATCCCCTGATGGATTTCTTGAGATGCTCCTTGTCCTGTTCCTCAGAATTCATATCAAAGACAAGTATAGAATAGAAATTTAGACAAAAAGATGTTGTATTTCATTTCCATGTAATGATTTCTATTAATGAAAATACAGTTTCTTGTTATCCGCTTGTCTTTTGATTTTTGAATGATGTATAAATTATCAGTATGCAAATATTAAAACTTGCTAGCATAGACTTAACACATCACAGAATCAGATTACTATACAAAGTAAACGTCAGGATCTGAGACAATTTTCATAATCCTGATACTGACACAATACTGATGACGTCAGCATCCTGATGACAAATCTAATCCTGATGATTATTAACAAGTCTATCATACTGAAATTTATCAAGGCAAAGTGTTATAGCTAAAACATTTAACAATCAAATATAGATCCTGACAGGAATATCAAGTCTATAAGCTAAGAACAACATACCTTGCTACTTTTGCAGATGTTACAGATCTAAAAATTTAACATTCCTAACTCACTTACTAGTCTACTGAATGTAGTCTCATCAAGTGGTTTAGTTAGAATATCTGCAAGCTGTTTGTCAGTAGGAACAAAATGAAGTTCCACAGTACCATTCTCAATATGTTCTCTAATAAAATGATACCTGACATCAATGTGCTTAGTCCTTGAGTGTTGAACTGGATTTTCTGCAATTTTAATAGCACTAGTATTATCACAAAACATAGGAATATTACTAAGTGTCATACCATAATCCAGTAACTGATTTCTTATCCGAAGGAGCTGTGCACAACAACTGCCTGCTGCTATGTACTCAGCTTCTACAGTTGAGGTTGAAACAGATTGTTGCTTCTTGCTTGCCCAAGAAATCAATCTATTTCCCAAGAATTGACATGTACCTGTAGTGCTTTTCCTGTCTATCTTACACCCTGCATAATCAGAGTCTGAATAGCCAATTAGAAAGAAATCAGATTCTCTAGGATACCACAAACCAAGATTTGGAGTTCCTTTGAGATATCTAAAAATTCTCTTCACAGCAATTAAATGAGATTCCTTAGGATCACTTTGGAATCTAGCACATAAACAGGTAGAAAACATTATATCTGGCCTACTTGCAGTTAGATATAACAATGAGCCTATCATGCCTCTATAACTAGTATTATCCACACTCTTTCCTTTAGGATCAGAGTCTAGTTTAGTGGCTGTTGCCATGGGTGTTTTTGCAACTGCACAGTCTTGAAAGTCAAACCTTCTTAAAAGATCTTTGATATACTTTGACTGATTAATGAAAATACCAGTCTCAGTCTGTTTGACCTGCAAGCCTAAGAAATAATTTAGTTCACCCATCATGCTCATCTGATACTTAGACTGCATAAGCTTGCTAAACTTAGCACACAACTTTTCATTAGCAGAACCAAAAATAATATCATCAACATAAACTTGAACTAAAAGCAATTCACCTTTTATCTTTCTAAAGAATAGAGTTTTGTCAATTGTACCTCTTGTGAAGCCATTTTCAAAAGAAATTTAGACAAAGTCTCATACCATGCTCTTGGTGCCTGCTTTAGTCCATAGAGTGCCTTGTCAAGTTTGTAGACATGATTTGGAAACTTTGGATCAACAAATCCAGGTGGCTGTTCTACATAAACTTCTTCATCAAGTTTGCCATTTAGAAAAGCACTCTTTACATCCATCTGGTATACCTTGAATTTTGAATGAGCTGCAAATGCAAGAAACATTCTGATTGCTTCCAATCTTGCTACAGGTGCAAAGGTCTCATCATAATCAATGCCTTCTTCCTGAGAATAACCCTTGGCCACCAGTCTTGCTTTGTTTCTTACAATCATACCAGATTCATCTAGCTTGTTTCTGAAAACCCATCTTGCACCAACAATAGATCTATCTTTAGGTCTTGGTACCAGTTTCCAAACTTTGTTTCTCTCAAACTCATTTAACTCCTCCTGCATTGCAATTACCCAATCAGGATCCTGTAAGGCTTCTTCAACCTTCTTAGGTTCATTCTTTGAGAGAAAGCAACTGTACAAGCATTCATTTTGAATTGATCTTCTAGTTCGAACACCACTATTTGGATCACCAATTATCAAGTCTTCAGTATGATCCTTTGTCCATTTTCTAACAGGTGGTAGATTAACTCTGCTAGTCTCTCCCCCTAAGTTAGTGGTATCCCTTGTAGAAGAATTCTCTCTACCTTCAAAAACTCTCCTTTGATCAATAGAATCAGTAGATTCCATATTGCTGCTAGTTACTGATCTTTCCTCAGTAGACTCTGAAAGGTCAGTTCCTGATGGAGTAGACTCTGAAACGTCAATTCCTGATGGAATAGATTCTGAAAGACTAGTCTGCTCCTGATGATCACTGTGTTCTCTTTGATTTATTTGCTCCCCCTCAACAGTAGCATTCCTTTGTGAAGCAATAGAAATTCCTTCTGGAGAACCTTCATCATCACTTGAGAGTATCTCAGAATTCTTCAGATTTTCAAATTCCAATTTGTCATGGCTTTCATCAGTTTGCAAAATTCCAAATTTCTTATCATCAAATGCAACATGAATTGATTCCATAACAACGTGAGTTCTGAGATTATAAACTTTGAAGGCCTTAGATGCTGAATATCCTAGAAAAATTGCTTCATCCGATTTGGCTTCAAATTTTCCAAGTTGTTCTGAATGAACTTTTAGGACATAGCATTTGCATCCAAAGATGTGAAAATATTTCACACTTGGTTTCTTTCCTTTGATCATCTCATAGGGAGTTTTTCCATGACTATTTACCAAGGTACAGTTCTGAGTGAAACATGCAGTGTTAATAGCTTCTGCCCAAAAGTAGGTTGGAAGTTTTGCATCTGCAAGCATGGTTCTTGCTGCCTCTATGAGAGTCCTGTTCTTTCTTTCCACTACACCATTTTGTTGAGGTGTACCAGGTGCAGAAAACTGTTGAGTGATTCCATTGTCTGCACAAAACCCCTCCATTGTAGAATTCTTGAATTCTGTACCATTGTCACTCCTAAGTACTTTGACTTTGTACTCAGAGTTATTATGAATATTCTTGATGAGTTCAATGATTTGCTGAGGAGCTTCATCCTTCTTGTGTAGAAAGAACACCCATGTGAACCTTGTGAAATCATCCACCATAACTAGAGCATATCTTTTCTTGCTGATAGACATAATGTTTACTGGACCAAACAGATCAAGATGTAGCATGTGAAATGGTTCATTAATTGAATTTTCAGTCTTGCTCTTGAAAGTGGTTCTTCTTTGCTTTCCAAGCTGACATGCATCACAAAGTCCATCTTGCACAAAATTCGCCTGAGGTAGGCCTCTCACCAAATTGTTTTTAACAAGTTGATTAAGCTTCTTGAAATTAAGATGTGAGAGCTTCTTGTGCCAATTCCAGCTTTCATCACTTGTTGCTTTGCTGTAGAGACATCTAACAATTCCTTTAGATGTATCACTTAAGCTGGCTTCATATATGTTACCATGTCTTTGACCAGTTAGAACAATGTCTCCATTCTGCATATTCAAGACTTTGCATCCTTCTCTGTCAAAGATTGATTTGTAACCTTTATCACCCAGTTGACTTATGCTTAAAAGAGTATGTTTCAAGCCTTCAACCAGTGCTACATTTTCTATGATGACCTTCCCCAAAACAATTGAGCCATATCCCAGAGTTTCTCCTTTGTTGCCATCTCCAAAAGATATTACTGGGCCAGCTTTCCTCTCAAACTTTGTAAGCAGGGACTTCTTTCCAGTCATATGTCCAGAGCATCCACTGTCCAAGATAATTGAATGCTTCTTTCCTGTGCCCTGCAAACAAAAAGTAACTAGTTAGAATTTTTTAGGACCCAACTTTGATTGGATCCTTTCTTACTAGATTTAGAGACAACAGACTTTGAAGATTTTGCTTTTATTTTACCTGTTGCAGAGTCAACTTTAGACTCTGATCTCACAAACTGTTTGTGACTAGGAGTTTCAGATTTCAAAGAATAATAGTCATAATACAGTTCATGATATTCTCTACACATGTAAATGGAATGAAGTAAACTACCACAATGATAACAAGCTTTTTGTGGTTGGTATTGAATTTTCTGAGTCTTGGGGAATCTGGACTCAGTTTTCCAAGAAGGTTTTTGATTGCAGTCTAGGGCCAAATGATTATGATTTCCACACTTATAGCATTTTTTCCTAGGTGCATCAGGTACATTCTTGTAATTATTCTCTTTGTTAATACCTTCTTTTCCATTCCTATTTCTTTTGATCTTGCTAGACTCTGAAAGACCATCTAATCTCTGTTTCAACTGAGACTTAGACAGAAACCCTATGTTTACATTCTTAGGTTTCTCTAACACTTTCTCATCTGAATAACTATTGTTAATCCTTTTGTGTACAACAGGGGTACCTTTTGAATCAACAAATTTAACATGATTAGGTTCAGAAACAATTTTCTTACCTTCAGATTTAGATGTGTTAGCTTCTACCTTACTATCATTATTGACAGTAGCTACTTTTTCTTCTTGTCTAGCCTTATCAAAACCTAAACCATTAACCTTACCACGAATTCCACTCTCAAAGATTTCTATTGTCTTCTTACTGGAATTGTTAATGGTTTTAATCACATCTCTCTCTTCTTCTAGTTCTTTTCTGACATAGTCATAAGCCTCAAGAATAACACTATAATCATGCTTAGCTTTATCAGAACTTAACTTGTATTCTTCCATTTGAATTAATTCAGATTCAAGAAAATTATTTCTATCAACTAATTTATCATTCTTAACCTTAAGTTCATCTCTTTCACAAGTAAGAATTCTAAAATTAGTCATAAGATTTTTGAACTCAGCATGGATAGATCTAATTTCATCAGAATTTAAGCTATCAAATGAATCAAGAGAGTGAAGTGATACCTTAACAGAGGATGGAGAAGTTTTCTTTGGAGATCCAGGTTTGTCTGAACTATTGGCCATCAATGCAATGTTGTCATAATCCAATTTATCAACAGAGTCACTGGAATCAGCCCAATCCTTCTGTGTGACCATAAGTGCATTACCCTTTCCTGAATTTCTAGGCTTCTTACACTCACTAGCAAAGTGTCCAAGCTCGCTGCAGTTAAAGCACTTGATCTTGGCCTTATCAAGCTTGACAATTGTACTTTTGCTTTTGTCACTCTTCTTCTCCTCCTTCTTTTGAAAAGGTCCTTTGCTAAATCTTCTCCTGTTGAATCTTCCTTTCTTGAAAGCTTTAGCAAACATAGCAAAGAGTTCTTGCATCTCAGATTCAGAATCATTGTTGTCAGAGTCCATATCAGTAGTCTCTGACTCAGAACTTTCTTTGCTTTTCTTCTTCCTTGAATTCTTTACAGCAATCTCTTCATGCTGTTCTTCAGGAAGCTTCTTAACTTCAGATTGAGCAGTAAGTGCAATAGACTTCATCTTTCCTTCACTCCTGCTCTTCTTCTGCTGCTTGTCAAGTTCATAAGGTCTCAATTTTCCATATACTGCCTCTAATGAAATCTCATCCAGATCATTAGCTTCCTCGATCGCAGATATCTTCTCATTGTAGAAATCAGGCAAAGCTTTCATGAACTTTGTATTCATATCCTCCAAGTCATAATATTTACCATGCATGACCATCTCATTGATGAGTTTTGTAAACCTATCAAAGGTATCAGTAAGTGACTCACCAGACTTGGATTCAAAGTACTCATATTGTTGTATAAGTAATGTCCTCATATTCTTCCTGACAGGCTTAGTTCCTTCACAGTGAACCTTAAGATTGTCCCATATATCCTTAGCAGTTTTACAAGAGAGAACATAGTTAGTGAGAACAGAATCAAGACTGTTGAATAATATGTTTCTCACTTTAGCATCTTTGAGAACATTCTCCTTGTCCTTATCTGACCATTCAGATTTTGGCTTCTCTGCTGTATGTTCTGGAACAACCACACCATCAACAGTTGCTTGTTCAACGACCTTTGTTGGAACGAAAGGTCCATCTCTGATTCTATCAAGATAATCAGGATCTGTTGCTTCCAGATGATGCAACATCTTTACTTCCCATAGAGTATATTCATTTCTCTTGAGCATAGGAATTTTAGTATTCCCATCCTTGTAACCAGACATGATTGCAGATCTTTATGATTATTCGAAATCAACCTGCTCTGATACCAATTGTTAACTCGAATAACTTGTAGAAGGGGGGGGGGTTGAATACAAGTTATATAATCGTGTCTGATTTTTGCTTGATTATATGAACAAGAATAAACGAATGAATCAAACTCTTGTTTGTATTAATAAGATCAAATACAAACTCTACCAAAGGTGTACAATACATTTAGCAGCTGCTGACAATACAAATCTCTCTCTCTGTTTGTTCCGAACTCTCGAATACAAATCTTATACAGAGCTACGCACACGAACTCACAACTTCGTCGCTCTTTTACAATGATATTGAGAGAGTATTTATAATGCTACCTATCAACTAATAACAGAAAGATATAATCTATACATGACAATGTTCTGCCTTCTAGTCGATAGTTTCCTTCAATAGAAAACTCTTTCCTTCATAATATCTTCTTGCTTGTTCTTCGAACAACGATCCTGTTTTATAGCACTTGTCAGTTTCTGTAGCATCCATAATGACATCATCAGTAACACGACTGATATCAGGATCTGTACACTGCATCAGTATCTGATCAACCATCAGTATTGGACCATCATCAGGATTTGCTCTCTGTTCCTGACATGTAGTCTCCGATACACTGTTCATTCCTGACTAAACTATACAGATAACTGTCTTTACACATAAATCCTATATACAGTGCTAAATCCTTTATAAGATCAGGATTACAAGAAGTATAATGTGTAAATTCTATTCTTAACATCACAACTTATGAATTATTCCTAACATTCATTTAAGGTTTTATGTACTTGACGAATATTATTTTAAAATATTCATTGGAAGTTCTATTTACCTAAGGAATAATATTTCGAATATTCCTTTAAGGTTTTGATTACTAAATGAATATTATTTGGATATTCATTTAGAATATTAATTATTAAATGAATATTATTTTCAAATATTCATTTAAGATTTGAATTATTTATGGAATATTATTTCAAATAATTATTTGAGTTGTTTATCATTTTGGATATTCATTTGAGGATTTATTTATTTAAAGAATATTATTTTGAATATCCATTTAAGAAGAGATTTATTTGGTAAATAATTCTATATATTCATTCGAGGATTACTTACGAGCAATATTATGATTTATTAATATTCCTTAATTATTATTGGTTTAATAAATATTCTTGGAATATTTAATTAAATTCTTTTTACAATGATTTATATTATTCAAAGACTATCTTTCACCTTCAGATATTATGCAAAATATTTCTGAGATTTTTTATGATTATTTTATCAAGGAAAGGTTCTCAAAACCCTATTTTCCGTTTAAGTCTATCTTATAGGAAGACTTAAACACTCGCTCAAACTTCCAAATATAAGGGGACCTTACTTGAGAATTGTTATTTATTTTGTGTGACTGCCCGGTCATAAATCTTTTAATATTATCCTTTTCACTCGCAACTTGGTTGCTGTTCATTGATTGAATCCTTGTGTTACCTCCTCATCATTCGAGGAGTAAGATTGTTAGAACAAGTCGATATCCGTTAACGAGCATTGGCTCGGGAAATATTGGTGAATTTTCCTTTCCAATTAGATAAGACTACTTCGTGGAGTCTTATCAACAAGTATTATACTTGGGGAAAGGGGGACAAACTTTATGTTTCAGAGTTATGGATGTTAATTGAACTAGGAGACGCGTAAGTGGTCGAGTGGCGCCGACCCAGCAATGGCCCAACCATTGGCCGGGGGGTTCCAGAGGGCGGGCGATCCGTCGGTACTTCCTTCTACATGTAGAGAACAAATGATGGGGAGCATGACATGCGACTGATCATCGTAAATGTTGTGGCTCCTGGCGCGGCAATTCTCCCGTATTAGTTCATCTTTCAATATTGGAAATTTTCTGCAACACTATTTGTGTTGGCATGGTTGAAAAGTGTTTAAAACTGGAATTGCAATATTTTCCTACAAGTTCCTCTTTCATGAAAATGATGCTATCTTGCTTATCTTTGGCATAGCAAATATTTCCACAGAGAATATAATTTGAGTTACTTGGTAACTTCATCTTTTATACCATCCTGGCACTATGTTCGTTAATGCATGGCATATGGTTTCAAAGATACTTTTGAACTGTTATATATTATATTTCAGTTACATATTATCTTTGGTGGGCTATTGCTCACCCTTGCTTTATTTATTATATCACAACAACAGTTAAGTCAGATGGCCGTACAAGGTGCACTTGGTACGAGCAGGTGACCGTCACCAGAGGATATTACTGGAGGTCCTAGCTGCCATTGCTGAGGAGAAGCTATTGGTAGGCTAGTTGTTAGATTTGTATAATAAAGGTATTTATTATATGACACATACATATGGATGGCAAAGAGCATGTAATAGTTATATTGTAATTATTTGGGTTGTAAGAACTCAATCTTGTGATTAATAAAATTTGGTAGTTACTCTGATTTCATCTCTGGGACTATAACGGGTGTGTTGTGTTGTTGTTTGGGGTCACAAGGTTGTAATTTTAATTATATTGGTTTTGTGGATGGGAATTGAGACCGTAACGACCAGATCCCTGACCCCGGATCTGGGGATGTTACAAAGGGGGAGAGACTTGCTAAAACTAAGTATAAGCAAACTCAAACTCTGTTAAAGAAGGATCATTTGGATGAAGAAGGTGCAAATGCTGATAGGGGATTAAGAAGTGCAAATCCAAGACATGGACATGGAAGGTCTACAAGGTCAAAGCAAAATGTGGTGGCAGATACAAATCTTCAGAGTACTTCTACTTCAAAGCAAAAGGATTTGTCATTCACTGACAATCCACAAACAGATGAAGAGTTGGCTGCTAAAATCTTTCGTGAGGAAAATGCTGAGGCTACACTTGAGGACATACAAGCTGAAGAAAAGCTGTTGCAAAAAGAACATTTAAAAGCACTAAAGTCCAAGAAAGGAAAGAAGACTATCAGAGCTTCAAAGCCTGCAATGAAAGGGATTGAAATCAAAGAGAAATTATCTGGTATTCAAGAAGAAGAAGAAGAAGAAGAAGAAGGAAAGTTGGTAAGAAAGTCTTCTCTTGATGCCAAGTTGAAGTTAAAAGGGGTAATGGGTGAAGAGAGCAAAAGTAAAATGATAGTTACAACCTCTGTTGCCACACAAGTTGTACAGACTCAAAGTAAACCTTTACCTGGGTTTTCTAGGCCAAAGATTCCGGTTCAAGAACAAACAGGAGTGACTGGTGGTTATCAACACAATGTTGCTTGTTCAGGAAAGCCACCAGGCAGGAATACTTCTGGATTAGGTTCAAGAAGAGATTTGAGAGTTAGTAATAGTCCTAGAGATCCCTCTGCACTTGTCTCTCTTGGTTCTGGTATTACTCAAGAAAATCTAGACAAGTTGGAATCAGTTCAACTAGTTCATCAAAGGAGCTTAGATATTTACTTTCTGTTATACTTTATGACAGATGGAACAGTGTATAGAGTGAATGAAGAAGCAATCAAGCTAAAGTTATTTGAAGAACTTCAGTATGTTCTACATATATTCAGAGTCAGAAATCGACAAACACAGCTTATTGCTAATTCTATAAGGGAATATATGCTGAAAGCCAAAGTCTTTACAGGATCGAAGACTTCTGAAGAGTATGTTCCTAAATACAGAGATTGGAATGGAAATCTTGTAGAGATGAAGAAAGGAACTGCTAAATTAAAGACTGATCTGGGGATTACAGTTCTTGATTTTAATTCTCAATCAGAAGAGGTCAAGTTCATTAGACTGGGTAATCAGATGAGGAGAAATAAAATCTATGATCTAAGAGCTGCTATCTTTCAAACTGATGAGAATGATCCAGAATTAAGAGAGATCAAGGAAGCTATGCAGATTGAACTTGAAAATGCTGAGAGAAGATTGTTGATCGACTATCTCAGAACAACTCCAGATCTTGAGGAGGTTAGGTAGACAGAATTTGTAAGTAATTTGAATTTTCTGTAGTTTTTGTTAAGTCAAGATTAAACTCTGATTATATGTTAAACACTGTGTTTTTATTTGATTGTTTTGACATCATCAATTACTATGAACTTGTACATTTTTCTAATGAACAAGTTGGGGGAGATTGTTAGATATAATTGATGTAATTTAATGTCAGTGTTTAAGTGTTACAGGTAAAAAGAGTTTAACTTGTTACTGAAAGCAGTCGTAGCAGAGTTTGAGTATACGCTGATAGCTGGAAGCGCAAACGCTGACAGAAGAAAGCGTAAACACTACTAGCTGAACACATGGAAGCGCAAACACTGCTGGCTAGGAGAGCAACAGAGTTTGCTAAAGTCTGTCTACTGGAAGCGTCTACAAGTCAATAGAGGTTAAAGAATAATTCAAGATTAATATGGAAGCAATATCTTTGAAGATTGGATAGCTGTCAAAGAGATTGAGTTGACTTAGAAGACGTGTAGCAATCGTAATTGATATCAATTGTATAGCTTAATTTTAGGAGAATCAATTAACGATTGTATGTAGCTGTATATCTTATAAATACAGTTAGGTTAACCCTAGAAGGGTATCTATCGTGAACGAATATCATTCATTGTAACCTAAGCAGCTCTCTGTGATATTTTATATCACTGAGAGAGGAATTATTAATTCCAAACAATTTTAAGTACTAAAATGTGTGTTCTTGTTATTTACTCATACAGTACTTGATTATATATATATTGTGTATTCGACCTAACAAATTCAATGATGAAATTTAAAACTAAGCTACTTGTAGACTGCTTGCTTTGTAGTAGAGATAAGCTGTTCCATCTGTTCTGAAAGGGCATAACAGGCTGCCTCAATCTCATCTTGACCCGTCATAAAAATGAGTATGTCACCTGGAGCACTGATCATGGCCTGCTTCATTGCAGCTTCAACGTAATCTTCACAGGGACTTTTACTATATAAGGTTTGCCATTTATCTCTCATCATAACAGAACATATGCGCTACAATTTACAGATTAGTGCAGTGAAGATGATACTTCAGCTAGCTAGTGGATATGACCACAAATTATGTTAACTTATGTATATACTTGGAGTCGAATAATACCGGATTCCAATGGAGGCGGTGTTGATTTGAGTTGATATAAAGCTTAATTGAGAGAGTCCATAGCCAATGCAGGAGTTGAAACATGTGGAAATGACAGGGTTTGTATAGTCCCTAGAGGAGTAATAGTTGATGCTTCTTGTTTCGAACAACCATTCATCGAAAGTAATGGGCTTAACTGGCATAAATTCTATGTTCTGCATAACAATCAATTTCATGGATAAACGAGCCAAGAAGATGATATTACTGGACTATCTTTAAAATCACAAAGACCTTTACCTTCCATCAAGCCACTCAGGAGGTGAGGTTCCAGGGAACCAAACAGGCCTATCCGGAGGAAGTGGCTCACAAACACTTGAAACTCCTTTCGTGGCATTTGTGCAACTTCTCCCTCGTCTTGCTTCTACTAAAAATCTTACAACTTTTCCTGTAAAACATTTTCTTGGTACTCCCCTATTTGTTCACCAAACATAAGGAACACAAAAGTAAAAAAAGAATTAGCATTGTGCATTTATATATGTTACACATTGCATTACCCAAGTTCATAGCCAAGTCACATAATATAAGTCCACAATGAAGAATTGGTGGTCTTAACCTGATTCAAAGACTCAAAAATGCAGTATTAGAAACTTATATATATGCATCACATGTACCAGATATGGAGTAGCCTTTTATTGCTTAATAAAGGACACTTTTTTGTAAAACCTGGTCTGAAATTTTGCAACTCGACTACAATAAACTGTTCTGGAGTCGATCAGGTATGAGAAAGCAGAAAAAATTTCACAATGACTTAATCAGTTCCTAAGCCAGACATGTATCAACCACCTTAGCTCAGTGATAGTAAAGAATATAGTAGCACTTAACACATGGCAGCCAAAAAGAATGTTTAAACCTTAAACTCCCTTTTCTCATCCCTAGTTGCTGGACGGCATCAACCATGACTAAAGACTAAAGGATTATGGTATGTGCAGTGAATGCTGATAAAAATTAATAAAAGCACTTAGTTGTACCTTAGAGGAGGGAAGGTGTAAAGGAAATCCAAGCAGAGCATCGATTCCGCCAAGGAATCCTTGGTTAGCCAACCTCATAACTCAATGCTTTAAACTGAAATCACAGTAAATAAGAGCGGAAGAGCTTACATAAAGTATGACCACTCGGAAAACTCTTATGTCCTTCTCTTATATCACTATCTTTACCATGACATACAACATTTCCCCAGATATCATATACCTATGAAAGAAGTACCAAAAAATATTTAAAAGTCAGTGAGCAGGTAAAAAAAGATGACTACCATTTATGTTAGGGAATATAGGGAGTGAATTGCTGCCAGAACATGTTTGAATCTGTTGTTCTGGAGGCATAATCATACCTAGTCATCAAAGAAGTCTGTACACTTATAGCAAACCCGCATACCATTTGATAAAATCAACTCGGTAGCTCCAATGTTTGAGATTTTCAACTGTTGCACTATATTACTGCAGAAAAAAAATATGAAATACTAACATAATTAAGTCACAACTTCTCTACCAAATAATGTACAGAGGCAGTCAAAGCAACATGAATCCTAATAACTACAAGGAGCAGACTCGTGACAATGATGAATAAGACACACATGCTATATCACTGTTACCTAAAAGACACCAATGAGCACACTAGCATAAACATATAGGCATATAGCCAACCAAGAAAGTGCAGCGCCATATTTGCATAAACATATCGCCAACCAAGAAAGTGTAACATCAGATTGACAGATTGTTCATCTTAATTTATAGATTAACTGTCAATGTTAACAAGAAAAAACAATCTGCCTAAGCAAAACAGCAAAAAGACAATAACCAATGAACACAATAATACAAGCGAATAGATAGATTGGTATACGTGCTAAGTCTAATAAGTTGTAAACCTCGAATTCTCAATGTTTAAAACAAGCGAATGCTGAATTCCAATGCTAATTGTAAACCAATAATACAAGCCACACTTATGAAGTTTTGCTTAAAGTGTGACGATGAAAATCAAGACTAAAAAAAAGTATACCTAGTTTCATAGCTGACTCATGTGATTGGGGGTTTGACTACATTACATCAAAGTTCAGTGCCTTTCTATTAAAAAAATGGGCATCTAATGTTTATAGTTCTGAGGTTTAGAGTATATTTTGGCCTATAACATTTGCTAATGGTTGGTTCATAAGTTTTTAGATCTAACAGAAAATAAGAGAAGCCAGCCTAAGAACCGTCTGTGACATTTACAAGGTTTTGGTGCTCAAAATTCAACCTCTGTCAAATAATTTATAGAACTTTAAACCACACTTTTTATGTTGCAATTTAAATATTTTATTCCCTTGTTTACAAAAACAGTCAAATGAAGCAGCCATTAAGACAGTTTCATCAACAAATAGAATTCAATGGTATTGATATTTTTTGGCTTTCATTATTATAACTAAAGCTGTTGCTTTGCCATGGCTTTAAATTGCAGTAAACACTTATAAACAGGCAAAAGAAAAACTATTAAACATTTATAAATTAGAACTAGGCATTTTGATACCAAACTCCTAAAGTACAGAGAGTTTTTATCTTTTCTGCACATATTTGTGATTGTTGACATATATATAGTCACATAAGTTGAAAGAGAACCGAGGAACCAATATGTATGCAAAATGTTAGATGTCACATAAATATGGGAAAATATGTTGCTGGAAACACAGACCACCCATTTAAACAATTAAATCCCAACATTCCAAACACAGTCATCAAACTCAAGAACAAGTATCAAAGTGTTTAAACAATACTAAAGCACATATTTTTATTAAAAAGAAAGAAAATGAGAGGGACGTGAGCGGGGGGACAGGGGGAGAGAGAAAGAGAGAGAGAGAGAGAGAGATTAAGCGAGAGAGGGAGAGGGAGAGGGAGGGGGGAGAGAGAGGGAGAGAGAGAGAGAGATTAAGCGAGAGAGGGAGAGGGGGAGATAGAGACCTTCGAAGCGGGTGGTGTTCTGAAGCGGCGGAGCAATTAGATGACCTTCACAGCTGCCAATTCGAAAACAACGTACTAATTAGAAGTCCCCAAATCGAAGTAAAGTGCTGAAGTAAACAACGGTGGTGTTTTGAAGAAGCGATGGTGTTGATTGAAGCCGGTGGTTAGGTGGTGTTGTTGCACCGGTGGTGGTCTGTGAGTTTAATTTAGGGTGAGTTTAATTTGGGGAAACAATCAGAGAGATCGACTAAGTAATTATATTTTAAGTACAATTTTCTTTGATTTCTTATTTTAACTTATAACAGTCTTATACGTCGGGTAATATAATAAGCGACGTAAAATTGTTACATTATAAGGCGGGTAAAAAAAATGATGTATAAATCGACACTTTATACGTCGGTTCAAATAAGGTGATGTAAATTAAAATTTTATACGTCGGCAATAAAGAAACCGACGTAAAAAGTATAGATCTTATATGTCGCCTTCTACTGAACCGACGTAAAAAGTATAGATCTTATACGTCGCCTGAACAAAGCCAACGTAAAAGGTGCATCTTATACGTCGCCTTAGATTAAGGCGACGTATATAAGTATTTTATACGTCGCCTTTAGGCGGAACCGACGTATAATGGTATCCAGAAAACCAAATATACGTCGCCTTTATGCGGAACCGACGTATAAAGGTCGAATATACATCGCCTTTAGGCATAACCGACGTATATTAGGCGACGTAAAAGACCAGTTTTCTACTAGTGGTTATTCGAGAAGTGATTCGATATGTCAATCATACAATATTCGAGAACTCAGAGTTATCTAATCCTAGTTCTCGAATCAATCACTTAGCCACTTCTCGAATACACTCTTGGAGACAAAATACTGAAGAAATTATACAAGTCAGAAACCTGCAACAAGCCAATGCACTTTATGGACCACAATCTGTAACGTGCTCTCGAAAGCCTACAAGGAAGCTTGGAGATATATAGAAGAGACAAAGAGCTAAAGAAGTGAATCTGAACAGAACTTTGCAAAGTCAAATCTGTAGCCGTTTGGATGCTTACTCAAAAAGGATAGACATACAAGAAAGTAATGTATCCTGTAACCTTATTTGTAGTAATTGAGTTGTATTCATGTTCTATTAATACAATCTCACTTCTTTAGTTGATTAAGTTTTTCATACACATTGTAAGATATATCTCTCTGAGAAAAATGAAGCTGAGAATACTACCATTTGTATTCACAGATTATATCAACCTTTATCTAATAATATATTAGATTAAAGTGATATTGTGTCTTGTGTTGTTCTTTATCCGCACCTACACATTTGCACACAGAAACACTTATCTTGCTACACAGATTCAAGAACAAAGAAAAGTTCAAGAATCCATTCACCCCCCCCCTCTGTATTCTTTTGCTGTATTCAATACTCAACAAGAACAAATTAAAAGAACATGTTATTGATAATGTAATTAATTTTTTATATAAGAATTCAAAATCACCAAAAAAAACTTTTCTTTTTTCAATGGAACACTTAAGAGAATACTTAAAAAGAATATTTAAAAAATATTAAAAATTAAGATTTTCATAAAGAACACTTAAAAGAACATTATAATTTTTAAAATTAAAGTACACATTAGAATTTTTTTTATTAGAATTCAAAATCATAGAAAAACACAATTTTGAATATTTCGTAAACACTTTAATTGTATTATTAGTTTATTATCTTTTTAAAGAACACTTGTTGAAAAATTATGTTATTTTCACTTATTATGATTTTTTGTATTTATTTAATTGGAATATTTAAAAGATGTTAGGTCGAATACACAATATATATAATCAAGTACTGTACGAGTAAATAACAAGAACACACGTTGTAGTACTTAAAACTGTTTGGAATTAATAATTCCTCTCTCAGTGATGTAAAATATCACAGAGAGCTGCTTAGGTTACAATGAATGATATTCGTTTTCGATGGATACCCTTCTAGGGTTAACCTAACTGTATTTATAAGATATACAGCTACGTACAATCGTTAATTGATTCTCCTAAAATAAAGCTATACAATTGATATCAATTACGATTGCTACACGTCTTCTAAGTCAACTCAATCTCTTTGACAGCTATACAATCTTCAAAGATATTGCTTCCATATTAAACTTGAATTAATCTTCAAACTCTGTTGACTTGAAGACGCTTCCAGTAGACAGACTTTAGCAAACTCTGTTGCTCTCCTAGCCAGCAGTGTTTGCGCTTCCTTGTGTTCAGCTAGCAGTGTTTACACTTCCTTCTGTCAGCGTTTGCGCTTCCAGCTATCA
Source organism: Kitagawia praeruptora (assembly GCA_037693485.1). Classification (NCBI taxonomy): domain Eukaryota; kingdom Viridiplantae; phylum Streptophyta; class Magnoliopsida; order Apiales; family Apiaceae; genus Kitagawia; species Kitagawia praeruptora. Next base: position 120,305,739 of record CM075349.1, on the reverse strand, counting down.
GCGTATATTCAAACTCTGCTACGACTGCTTTCAATAACAAGTTAAACTCTTTTTACCTGTAACACTTAAACACTGACATTAAATCACATCAATTATATCTAACAATCTCCCCCAACTTGTTCATTAGAAAAATGTACAAGTTCACAGTAATTGATGATGTCAAAACAATCAAATAAAAACATAGTGTTTAACATATAACCAGAGTTTAATCTTGACTTAACAAAATCTACAGAAAATTCAAATTACTTATAAATTCTGTCTACCTAACCTCCTCAAGATCTGAAGTTGTTCTGAGATAATCTATCAACAATCTTCTCTCAGCATTTTCAAGTTCTCTCTGCATGGCTTCCTTGATCTCTCTCAACTCTGGATCATTCTCATCAGTTTGATAGATAGCAGCTCTTAGATCATAGATTTTATTTCTCCTCATCTCATTACCCAGTCTAATGAACTTGACTTCCTCTGATTGAGAATTAAAATCAAGAACTGTAATCCCCAGATCAGTCTTTAATTTAGCAGTTCCTTTCTTCATCTCTACAAGATTTCCATTCCAATCTCTGTATTTAGGAACATACTCTTCAGTAGTCTTCGATCCTGTAATGACTTTGGCTCTCAGCATATATTCCCTTATAGAATTAACAATAAGCTCTGTTCGCCGGTTTCTGACTCTGAATATATGCAGAACATACTAAAGTTCTTCAAACAACTTTAGCTTGATTGCTTCTTCATTCACTCTATACACTGTTCCATCTGTCTTAAAATATAACAGAAAGTGAATATCTAAGCTTCTTTGGTGAACTACTTGAAATGATTCCAACTTGTCCAGATTTTCTTGAGTAATACCAGAACCAAGAGAGACAAGTGCAGAGGGATCTCTTGGACTGTTACTAACTCTCAAATCTCTTCTCGAACCTAAGCCAGAAGTATTCCTGCCTGGTGGCTTTCCTGAACAAGCAACATTATGTTGATACCCACCAGTCACTCCTGTTTGTGCTTGAACTGGAATCTTTGGCATAGAAAACCCAGGTAAAGGTTTGCTTTGAATCTGTACAACTTGTGTGGCAACAGAAGTTGTAACTGTCATTTTGCCTTTGCTCTCTTCATCCATCACTCCTTTTAGCTTTAACTTAGCATCAAGAGAAGACTTTCTTATCAACTTTCCTTCTTCTTCTTCTTCTTCTTGAATACCAGATAAATTCTCTTTGATTTCAATCCCTTTCATTGCAGGCTTTGAAGCTTTGATAGTCTTCTTTCCTTTCTTGGATTTCAGTGCCTTTAAATGTTCTTTTTGTAACAACTGTTCTTCAGCTTGTATGTCTTCAAGTGTAGCCTCAGCATTCTCCTCACGAAAGATCTTAGCAGCCAACTCTTCATCTGTTTGTGGATTGTCAGTGAATGACAAATCCTTTTTCCTTGAAGTAGAAGTACTCTGAAGACTTGAATCTGCCACCAAATTTTGCTTTGACCTTGCATACCTTCCATTTCCATGTCTTGGATTTGCACTTCTTAACCCCTTATCAACATTTGCACCTTCTTCATCCAGATGATCCTTCTTTGACAGAGTTTGAGTTTGCTTACATTTAGATTTAGCAATTCTCTCCCCCTTTTTGACATCATCACCATCTGGAATCAGAATAGAAGTGATTAACCCAAGGGAGTTTGCAATAGAATCAACCTTCTCAGTCAGCAAAAGCTGATTCTTTTCAACTTTGCTCAACCTGTCATTTAAATTCTCTTGAGCTTTGGAAAATTGTTGAAATAACTTAGCATTAGCTATTTGAGATTTCTCCTCATGAGTAGCAACCTCTGTTCGAAGATCAACAATCGCCTTCTGATTATCATCAAATCTGTGATTCAAGGACTTGATCTGAATCACTGTCCCTTGTAGACAAGTGAAAATATCAGGATTTGAAATCTTAGAAGAATTTGCCTTGAGAAAGGTAGCTGCTCTGCCAGGAGGAAAGATACAATATGACTTGTACCAGTCTGCAGTTTTCTTGGTCAAATGATTTTCATCAATTTCTCGAACAGAAGGGCCAGCAAAGTCTGGTTTCTCCCCTGTTTTCTGACCATCAGATTGAAATTTATCATTATCAGCTTTTGTATTCATTTCTTCAAAAGACTCACTGTCTGACTCATCAATAGTTTCAACTGAGGCATTGTCTTCATTGAAGTCAGCAGATGTTTCTTGAGCAACTTGTTTGCCTTTATCATCTTGAGCAACTGTTTCTTGTGCATGCTCTGAAGAAACAGCCTTTTATGGTTTATCAATTTCCTCACCATGCTCAGACACTTGATGTGCATCAGAGAATAACTCAGTGTGTGATGCAACCTCTGTGTCTTCTAGCACAACAGTAGGCTCATCTGCAACACCAGTATCAACAGAATTTGTAGTAGCCATGGGTGTTGGAGTAGATACTTCATTGTCAAAAGAAAATGGAGTGGGAGTTTCATCAAACTCTTCCATTGTAGGCAATGCATCTCTATCATCATTATCAGTCTGAATCTTAGCAAGTTCTGGTTCAGCAATCTTGAAACCTGATTCTTCTACAGTAGGTTCTATGATAACCTCTGTCTCACCAGTAGGAATATCCTTAGAAATATTCTCTTGAGCTTCAACAACTTGCTCATCATCAGAGTCTGTAAGAATCAGCCTCCTCCTCTTTGCTTGAGGCACTTCAATCATTTCTTCTTCTTCACTAGAGCTCTCCTCAACTATTGGTGATGAAGGCCTGTTTGCCCTTTTAATTCTTCTTCTGGTGTAAACAGCTCCAGTTAATGTCTGTTTAGCCTTGGAATGTTTTGTGTTGAGGGCAGTATGCTTTTTCCTTTTTGGTTTAGATGTTGGTTGAGCTTGAGTTGTAGTGACAGGCTCAGGGTTTGTTGGTTCAGGGTTTACTGGTTCAGGTTGTGTGTGTGTTGATGTAGTAGGTACAGTGTTTGTTGGTGTTGGCTCAGGTGATGGTACAGGATAAGAGTGTATGGTTTCAGTGTGGTCAGTGGCTAAAGATTCAGGCATATTTTGTGTTTCTGGTTGTTGTGTTTGTTGTGGTTCATGTTATGGTGATTGGGAATCTTGTGGTTGGTTGAGAAAGTTCTACAAGGCAAGTGGCAAAACAAAAGCAGGTAAATCTTTACCAACATCTTTATTAGTCATATCAGAGAATATTCTCTTATTGACTCTAAAAGGTTGAATCACATCAGCTGCATCAACTTCTAACCCAGGTACACAGGCATTGAACAAAAGTTGACAAAATCTAGCAAAATAAACTGTAGTAGACTCTGACAACTTATCACCAAAGTTCATTAGCACATATCGACCAAAATCAAAATTACTGCCATAGAGTAGAGAATACCCAATTTGTAGACTATCCATTGGAATGGCATCCCAGTTGGTGACTTTCTTCTGGAATGTCCTGGTGATACAGTCGAAGAAAAAATTCCATTCCTTTCTAAGATTCGACCTTCTCACACTGCCCAGCTTTGCAAGAGATTCCATGTACCCAATCTCTGTTAACATTTCTCTCAAATTCTGTTCCGAAACAACAGCATAAGAGGTGTGAGCATCGAACCCCATGGTTTCTCTGACAGTTTGTGGAGTAATCACAAACTCTTCCTCATCATATGTGAAGATTATAGATGGAGTCCCATTTTCTCCTCCAGCCACATACTTAGAGTTCTGCCAGAAGGTGGCAATTTGAGATGCAGAGAGAATAGTGGGTTCAATTAAAGCGTGCCCAATCTCTGAGTCACGAAGAAAATTTTGCATAAGATGAAACGCTTCAGGAGCACGATCGTTCTCAAGTAGAGCTGCAAAATTGTTAGGAACAAAACGAAGACCAAGAGTAGTAAAAGGTTTAGTCGCCATTAGTTCAAGAAATAAGCAAGAAATGACAGTGAAAGTGATATGCGGGAAAGGTGTTTGTAAAAATGTCCAAGTGAAAAACACAAAAGAGCTCTGTGGTTGTGTAAAATGAATATGAGTGAATGTGAAGTGAGAGTAACAAAAAGTGATTAGAGTAGTAATTAAAAATTAAAACTCAATCGTTTTTGCGTTGAAAACACACAATCGTTCCTAGATTAATGTGAAGTGAGACACAATGATGGGTGAGTGGGGCAGGTGTCAATCAACCAACGGTTCACTTAATCACGCGCAGTAAAAGCAATTATTACTGCTGTCTTTCCTATTATCAAAACACTTTACCATAATTACACTCTGTAACAGTTGTCAAACACTCTATTTACTCCAAAATTTTCAAATTATCTTAATGAAAATTTACCTTAGAGTACGGAACACAATCCATCAATGTTTGTCAAATTTTCCAACTTTATCACTAAAACCCTTTCAAAAAATTGCACAGTTGTGAATATATGTGTGTGTGTAGCAGAGGCTACCAAATCAATCTTTATAGCATCTAATATTTCATAAAAATCCATAAATCAAATCAATAAACACTGAATGCACAAACCCTCATAATAAACACTGATTATATGATGAATGCTAAACTCTATAGGTACTTAAATACAGAAATCTGAATACTTCTATTCCCTTTGATGTTCATGATTATCCAAGTAAGCACACAGTCTTTATAGACAAAAAGATCAAGAGATAGATATCAAAGTATCATTCAGTGAGTAACATGTCAAGGATTTCCTCACAAACTCTCAAAGCACACAAGTGTTTAGGTGAAGTGTTTTCTCTCAAATTCAATCAGTAATAGCAGATACTTCCATAGGCTTGAATTTCCACCAAATCTACACTACTTTGATTACATATATGCACAAATCAAATGGACTTTATTCAGGGTTGTGATGTAGTAAGATCAAACAGGTGAGAAGAGATATTTTTAAATGAATAAATTTCAAACTGAACAATTTTAACAGACCAAAGTGTTCAGTCACACTATTAGTACATATTTGTACAAGATGAGCAGTATATATACCTTTTTTTTATTATATGTATATATACTGAGGCAACTTTCCTTTTCTTGAGAAACACTCACCTACTTGCATTTGATTTTCCAAAAAAATATAACTGCTCTTTATATGACAAAAAAATGAGCAGTTAATAAGGCTCAAAGGGGTTTACTAAGGGTGATATTTATGAACAGAGTTTGAAGAAGGATTGTAAGTCCTAGTGCCTTTATCATTTTCATGCACACACATATCATGTAGTCTCAAAATGGTTTAATACAAGTTCTAGAGCAACATACTCACTGATGAACATCACACATCAATAAAATCTGATTGATATAAAATGTATCAATCACTTATTTGGCTCAAAATCTCACAGGGTGCAGACATGAATTGTTTCTCACCAAACTAAACAATGACACATCTCAAGTTTTAAAATTTTCACAAGTACAAAAAAGGAATCATCAAGAACTTTGTATATGTCTTGGGAACAGAGTGTCACTAATCAGAGTTTAGAGTTCATCAATATCAGAAGTTATTCATGAGAAGCAATGCACACAGTATTCATAGACTCAGAGTTTAGGATCAAATAAACTAAGAGATGCTCTAAATATGAAACAGTATCATGCTGTGTTAACTTACTGCACAGTTTCTGATTAGATCACAGTGACTCAGAAAGAATCTTGATTTATTCACTAAGAATCATGCTACATACATATTTCTTCATTGGTGTTTTCATCCAGACAAAAATCAATTCAGAATTCACAGAGTTTATCAAACATATTAACAGTGTATGACAGACAGACATGCTGACAGAGTTTAACAATGTGAGGACAAAAACATGTGAACAGAGTCTGCATAACAGAGTTTAAACAACAAAGTTCACATAGCACTTAACAATTCACAGAAATATGAGCAACACATTTTATAAGAAAATTTTGAGTCTAACCAACATGTTTAGTCAAAACCAGATATCATTCCTAGTTCATTGACCAGTCTTGTAAATGCTGCTTCACTCAAAGGTTTGGTAAAGACATCTGCAAGTTGTTGATCTGTAGGCACAAAGTGAAGCTCAATGTTGCCTTCCTCTACATGCTCTCTGATAAAGTGATACCTTATGCTGATGTGCTTGGTCATTGAGTGTTGTACTGGATTACCTGTCATTGCAATAGCACTTTGGTTATCACAGAAAATAGGTATTTTGCTATACCTCAATCCATAATCCAACAATTGATTCTTCATCCATAGAATCTGTGCACAGCAGCTACCAGCAGCAATATACTCTGCTTCAGCTGTAGATGTTGATATTGATTTCTGTTTCTTGCTGTACCAAGAAACAAGTCTGTCACCAAGAAATTGACAACTTCCACTGGTGCTCTTTCTGTCAATCTTACAGCCTGCAAAGTCTGCATCAGAATAACCAAGTAGTTTGAAATCTGATTCTCTTGGGTACCACAGCCCTAAAGTCATAGTGCCCTTGAGATACTTAAAAATCCTCTTCACAGCTGTTAAATGTGGTTCTCTTGGATCTGCCTGAAACCTTGCACACAGACATGTTGCATACATGATATCAGGTCTACTTGCTGTTAGATAAAGAAGAGAACCAATCATTCCTCTGTAGCTTGTCATATCTACTGATGACCCTGTATCTTTGTCCAATTTTGTTGCAGTTGCCATGGGAGTTGTTGCAGTTGAACAGTCAAGCATGCCAAATTTCTTGAGAAGATTTCTGGTATATTTTGCTTGATTAATAAAGATTCCATCATCTGTTTGCTTCACCTGTAAGCCTAGAAAATAACTTAGCTCTCCCATCATACTCATTTGATACCTGGACTGCATGAGCTTAGCAAACTTCTTACAGAGTTTATCATTAGTAGATCCAAAAAAAATGTCATCAACATATATCTGAACTAAAAGCAAGTCACTTCCAGATTTGAAATAAAACAGAGTTTTATCAATTGTACCTCTGTTGAATCCACTTTCTAAAAGAAATTGAGCCAGAGTTTCATACCATGCTCTTGGTGCCTGCTTAAGTCCATAGAGTGCCTTGTCTAGCTTGTAGACATGGTCTGGATATTTTGGATCTACAAAACCAGGTGGTTGTTCAACAAACACTTCTTCTTCAAGTTTTCCATTTAGAAAAGCACTTTTCACATCTATTTGAAAAACCATGAATTTCTTGTGAGAAGCATAAGCAAGAAACATCCTTATTGCCTCCAACCTGGCAACTGGTGCAAAAGTCTCATCATAATCTATCCCCTCTTGCTGTGAATAGCCTTTTGCTACAAGTCTGGCTTTGTTTCTTGTAACAACCCATTCACTATCAGTTTTGTTTCTGAAAACCCACTTAGTACCAACAATAGACCTGTTCTTTGGTCTTGGTACTAGTGTCCACACTTCATTTCTCTCAAATTCATTTAACTCTTCTTGCATTGCTGTTATCCAGTCAGCGTCTTTAAGAGCTTCTTCAACTTTCTTTGTCTCAGTTTGTGACAGGAATGCATGAAACAGACATTCATTTGTTGTTGCACTTCTTGTCCTTACTCTAGCATCTGGATCACCAATGATCAAATCAGGTGTGTGAGATTTGGTCCATTTCCTAGCTGAAGGTAAATGGCTTCTCTCAGAGTTTGATTCTCCCCCTCGATCCATGTTCTCCTAATTTTCTTGATATCTTTCTTCATTCTTTGAGGCTCCCCCTGAATGTGACTGCTCAGAGTTTGAACTGTCAGATTTTGGACTTCCAGAGTTTGAGTCACCAGAGTTTGATTCAGAATTTTCAACTGAGTCATTATCAGAATTTGAGTTATCACTTTGATGAGATTCTTCATGCTCCCCCTCAACTGGTTCTTTTCTTGTTTCTGGCTGAAAGATTTCTTCAGTATTTACCAGTAGAGGTTCAGAGTTTGCCAGACCAGACTCATTAGAGTTTAATTCATCAGAGATTAAATCTTCATTTTCGAAGTGCAGTTGATCATGTTCATTTACATCTTCAAGTCCAGTTATTTTCTTGTCATCAAATGACACATGAATTGATTCCATGATCACTTTGGTTCTCAGATTATAAACTCTGAATGCTTTAGTTGACAGTGGATAGCCAACAAAAATTCCTTCATCTGCCTTCAGATCAAATTTGGTCAACTGTTCAGGATGAGTTTTCAGCACAAAGCATTTACACCCAAAAATATGAAAATATTTCAGGTTTGGCTTCTTTTCTCTCACCATTTCATATGGTGTTTTTCCATGCTTATTTATCAGAGTGGTATTCTGAGTAAAATAAGCTGTTTGAACAGCCTCTGCCCAGAAATAGGTTGGTAATTTTGCTTCATCAAGCATAGTTCTGTCAGCTTCTATCAAAGTTCTGTTCTTCCTTTCAACTACACCATTCTGTTGTGGAGTGCCAGGTGCAGAAAACTCTTGTTTAATTAATTTATTCTTGCAAAATTCTACCATTGTTGAATTCCTGAATTCAGTTCCATTGTCACTTCTGATAATCTTCACTTGATTCTTTGACCCTTTATCCAACTGCCTTATATGTTCAGCCAGAGTTAATGCATTTTCATCATTCTTTGCTAGAAAATACACCCAAGTGTATCTGGTGTATTCATCAATAATGACTAGAGCATATTTTTTCTTTCCAAGAGACATCACATTCACTGGTCTAAAAAGATCAACATGAAGAAGATGATAAGGATCAACAATTGAAGACTCAGATTTGCTTTTGAAAGAGGCTTTTCTCTGTTTGGCCTTTTGACAAGAATCACACAGGCCATCTGCATTCAACAAAGACTTTGGTAGTCCTCTCACAAGATCATTCTTAATTAGCTCATTGATGTTGTTCAGATTTAAATGAGAGAGTTTCTTATGCCACTTCCAACTCTCTTCACTGGACATCCTTGTAGACAGACACACTGCTTTGCCATCAGAGTTTGTTGACAATTTTATTTCATAAATGTTATTGTGTCTGTTTCCAACTAGAGCAACTTTCCCTGTAGATTTACTGATGACTTGACAATATTCAGGCTGAAAATCTACATGGTATCCTCTGTCACAGATTTGACTCACAGAAAGCAGATCATGCTTGAGTCCTGGAACCAGAGCTACATTTGTGATGATGACACTTCCAAGATTAATATTGCCATATCCCAGAGTATGTCCTATGTTGCCATCTCCATAGGAAACTTTTGGGCCAGCCTTCTCCACATACTCTGATAGCAGGGCTTTATTTCCAGTCATGTGTCCTGAACATCCACTGTCCACGACTAGGGTACTTACCCTGGTGCCCTGCAATCACAAACAATCACTGATTGTTAGTTTTAAGGATCCAGACTTGCTTGGATCCTTTTGCTTTATTGAATCTGTTAGTTTTTGCAGCGGATTTGTCATTATCAGAGTTTAAACTAACATTTTCAGTCTTAGCACTTGCAGAATTAACTTTAACCCATTTCAAATTAGGTTTCAGTTCATAATAATTATGATAAATAGCATGATAATTCTTGCAAGTATAAATTGAGTGCCAAGTACTTCCACAATGTTTACACAGAGTTTGTGGTCTTGGTTTGACATTATCCTTTTTCACTCCAGATTTGGAGGGTAAAGAATTAATGTCTTTGTTCTTCCTGCAAAAACTAGGAAGATGATTAGTGCTACCACAGTTATGACAAGTTTTTCTAGGTGCAAATGTAGCAAGCATTGGCCTATTTCCTGATGTTATGCCTACCTTTCCATTTCTGTTTTTCCTAGGCATTTTCTGTCTGTTGACAGATTTTATTTCTTTAAGCTTATGCTTGAGTTGTTTATCTGTCATTGAACCAATATTAACCTGTTTGACACAGGTTTTTACTGGCTCACTTTCAACAGCTCCATGTTCAGTTTTCACAGTACCATGAACAAATGTTCCAAATTTCTTAGTAGAAAGTGGAGGTCTAATTTTGACTGTATTCTGAAATCTAAGTACATCATCCTCAGAATAACCAAGACGTACTGTGTCTGATTGAAAAACCACTTGAGTGTCTTTTCCAGAATGTGTCCAAGTTTTAATAATGTACTTTGCATCCTCCAATTCAGATTCTAGTTGCTTATACTTACCTAGCAACTCTTGTTCTATGAAAATAGCATCATCTCTTTCTTTCTGAATTTTATTCATGTTTTCAAGTTGTTCCTCAACAAGTTTATTTCTTTCTTTGAGTTGAGAACACTCATTCTTGATTCTCTCATTTTCTAAAGTCTGATCCCTATAACTGATATGTAATGCTTTAAGATAAATTCTCAATTCAGTTATATTATCAGTATTATAAGCATAGGTAGTTAGAGGTACCTTAAGTTCAGAATCTTCATTCTGAGTAGAGGCCATGAGTGCATAGTTCACCTCCTCATCTGAATCTGAGGTGTCTACCCAGTCTCTGCCTTTGGTGTAGAGTGCCTTTTCAGTTTTACACTTTTTGCACTCAGGAGCATAGTGACCCATCTCCTTACACTTGTAGCATTGAATCTCAGACTTATCTTTCTTACCAGATTTGAAGTCCTTTCCCTCAGATTTTCTGAAATTTTTCCTGTCAGACTTTGAGTAATCCTTGGAGAATCTCTTTCCCTTCTTGAAGTTCTTGAATCCCATCTTCTTGAAGGTCTTTACCATCAATGCAGCCATTTGCATCATCTCTTCATCATCTTCAGAATCAGATGATTCATCTGTGTTTGAGTCAACATCAGTGTTTGATGATTCACTTTCTGAATGAGTGACCAAGGCTTTTCCTTTTGACTTCTTCCTTGATGCTTCTTTCTTTGAAGATTTTTCTTCAACTTTCAGTGCAACAGACTTTGACTTCCTGCTTGATCTTCTGTTTCTCTGCTCCATTTCCAATTCATGAGTCTTGAGCAGTCTATAGATTTCATCAATCTCAGTATCAGCAAGATCATAGTTATCTCTTATAGTGGTTGTTTTCACATCCCACTTTTCAGGAAGAGAGAGAAGAAACTTGAGATTTGAGTCATCTAGATCATATTCTTTGTTAACCAATGATAGATCATTGAGCAGTTTACAGAATCTGTCAAATGTTTCTGTCATGGTTTCTTCAGACTTTGCCTCAAAATGCTCATACTCCTGTGTAGGTATGTTCCTTCTATTCTTCTTGATTGCAGCAGTTCCTTGACATCTAACCTCAAGTGCATCCCAAATCTCCTTTGCAGTTGTGCAGTTAATCACTTTGTTAGACATAACATTGTCTAGAGCACTGTGAAGTAAATGCCTTACTTTGGCATCCTTAGCAATAGATGAAAGATCCTCAATAGTTAGATCTTTCTTTTCCTTAGGAATCACCTTCGATTCCTCACCAGCAACAGCAGCAGTTAACTTTGTAGGTTTATGAGGACCTTCATAAATTCTATCAAGATATTCTGGATCTGTAGCTTCCAGAAACATGGTCATTTTCACCTTCCAGATTGCATACTCTGATGGCTTGAGTATAGGAACCCTAATCGTTTCATACCTACTAACAGTAGTAGGAGCTTTCTCAGAACCTGATGGAGGAGTAATCTCTGCCATTGATTACTATTGTGTTTTGGATCTTAAACTGTAATAAAGTAACAGATTGGCTCTGATACCACTTGTTAGGTCGAATACACAATATATATAATCAAGTACTGTACGAGTAAATAACAAGAACACACGTTGTAGTACTTAAAACTGTTTGGAATTAATAATTCCTCTCTCAGTGATGTAAAATATCACAGAGAGCTGCTTAGGTTACAATGAATGATATTCGTTTTCGATGGATACCCTTCTAGGGTTAACCTAGCTGTATTTATAAGATATACAGCTACGTACAATCGTTAATTGATTCTCCTAAAATTAAGCTATACAATTGATATCAATTACGATTGCTACACGTCTTCTAAGTCAACTCAATCTCTTTGACAGCTATCCAATCTTCAAAGATATTGCTTCCATATTAAACTTGAATTAATCTTCAAACTCTGTTGACTTGAAGACGCTTCCAGTAGACAGACTTTAGCAAACTCTGTTACTCTCCTAGCCAGCAGTGTTTGCGCTTCCTTGTGTTCAGCTAGCAGTGTTTACACTTCCTTCTGTCAGTGTTTGCGCTTCCAGCTATCAGCGTATATTCAAACTCTGCTACGACTGCTTTCAACAACAAGTTAAACTCTTTTTACCTGTAACACTTAAACACTGACATTAAATCACATCAATTATATCTACCAAAAGAACACTGATTAATTTTTTGATTAAATTTGAAGTGTTTTTTAATTTTTCATAGAACACTTTATTAATTTTTTAATTAGTTTTTTTTGTAAGAATTCTAAATCATCAAAAAACACATTCCTTTGTTCTATGAAACACGTAAAAGAACACTAAAGAGAATATTTAAAAATAACATTTAAAAGAATATTTCAAATAATCATTTTAAAAAGAACACTTAAAAGAACATTATTTTTATGTCAAAGAAAAGTATAATTTAATATTATTTAATAGTAATATGTAGTTTACATTAAGTGTTCTCTTAGGTGTTTTACTAAATAATCTGTCAACTTTTTAAATAATTATATTTTGACAAAGTATCCATTTTAAAATAATTTTGTAGGTGTTCTATTAGGGTTTATCTTACTAAAGAGTATTATTTTTATATTTTTTACTAGGTACTATCTTATTAAAAATTGATTTTATTTTATGAAGATTGTATTAAGTGTTCTACTAGCACTTTCACTAAATGATTTGCAAAAGTTTTACCAAATATTGTACTAGGTGTTTTACTTTCTGAAGTAAATAATATATGATGAAAAGAGGTAAATATGTTCCGTTACATATTTTTGGTAGTGATTACATATAAGATTTTCTTAAAACGGTGATTAGATATTTTATTCAATAAATTATAGATGCATGGTTTTTCTTTAAATGAAATTTAAATAAGGAGAGTCTTATAAAAATGGTTAGATTTAAAGTCAATGTGCAATTTATGAAATATTTTAAACGTGCATTGATTGTTTATGTTGATATATATACATGAATAGTTCAATTTACTTGTATGTCCTTTTTTCAAGTTTTAGAAAATTTATTAGAATTGTATGGACCGTCCGATTGAAAGCAGATCAATGGATGGAAAAAGTACCTTGGTTTTCTCCAAAAAAGAGTTCTCTCTTGAGCAACTCCCTATATATATATATAGTGTTCAAACAATATCACTAAACTTATTTTTATTAACAGAGTAAATCGCAGTTTGTATCCCTTATTTTTGGGCGCTTTTTCAATTTGGTTCTATGCTATCTTTCTTGGCACTTTGCACCTAAAACATTAAATGTCGCTTCGGTATGCACCTCTTTGACCAAGTTCTGTCATAGTTGACCGTTAACATTAAAAGGTTGGGGGTAAATGAGTAATTTAATAGTCTTAATGTTATTTACAATATTCATAATTTAAATGAATTAATTAAATAATAATCTAAGTTAATTTTCCTAATTTATAAAAGATTTTTAGAAAATAATTTTGAAATTTTAGAAAAATATTTCCAAAAACAGCTTTCTGAACTGGTATCATAGACAAACAGATTAAACAAGAACTGACCAAGAAGGTGGCTGGAGAAACCATGAACAGGTCACCGGATTTTGCGTTTTCCAGAATACGGTCATCGGATTCCGACAGTACCAGCTGAACTTAGTAATTCATGACAATTAAACAACAAATTTCTTAAATTCCTCCAAATAGAATCATGCTTACTAATAAAAACTGTTATAACGAAAGCACGAAAGATTATAATAAACGTAAAAGGAAGAACACAGATAGGCATAAGAGAAAAAGTTAATTGATCTTGAGGACACAGATTGCAGAATACAGATTCAGATTCAGATCTAATTGACTTTAGATCTGACAGACTTAATTGATAACAGATATGATTCAGATTACAGACTTACAAAATCAGATTTTCTGACTCAGATTTCAGACATTCAGATTTCAGACTTCCTCCTAGGTTATGCCCCTAGAGAGTTTATATAATACTCTCTAGGCGGCTACAGAAGACAAAACAGAAACTGACTAGGAAAAAGATAAAACAGAACAGACGGCAAAACAGAAACCAATTTCAAGTCATATTTCAACAAATCTCCACCTTGACATGAATCCTCTCACAAATAACAGATGTACTAGACGCATCATAATAATGGCAAATGTACCACAAAAATAGATGTACTAGACGCACCATATTAATGCCAGATGTACCAGATAAAACTCTTCTTCCTCAGATTTTGCCCTCAATGGGCAATCAACAACTCCGAACATTTAGAAAGTTCAAACAATGTTGAAACTTGCTATGTGGAACTGGCTTGGTAAGCATATCAGCTGGGTTGTCAGCAGTCTTACCAGACCATTTCTCAATAGGAGTTTTGAGATGAATACCTGTGTGAGGTCCACGGTTAATCAAATAACACGCTGTACTAACCGCCTCTGCCCAGAATCTTCTAGTTAGTCCAGCATTAGTGAGCATACACCTAGCTCTCTCCAGAAGTGTCTGATTCATACACTCTGCTACACCATTCTGCTGTGGTGTATCCCTGACTGTATGATGCCTAGCAATCCCCTCATTCTTGCAGAAATCTATAAATTCAGACGAGCAAAATTCCAGGCCATTATCAGTTCGCAGCCTCTTAATCTTCTTCCCTGTTTGATTCTCCATTAGTGCCTTCCACTGCTTGAAAACCATAAAGACTTCACTTTTGTGCTTTATGATGAACAGCCAAGTCATTCTTGAGAAATCATCGATCATTGACACAAAATATCTGTGACCCCCTAAAGACTCCACCCGGGAAGGACCCCAACAATCAGAATGGATGTAATCAAGTGTGCCTTTTGTTCTGTGGGTTGCTTTAGGAAACTTGCTGCGATGTAGCTTTCCAAAAATACAATGTTCATAAAAATCAAGACCTGTGACCTTATGACCACAAAGAAGATTAGCTTTTGATAGAATCTGCATCCCCCTTTCACTCATGTGACCAAGCCTCATGTGCCACAACCTGGTCATATTTTCTTTTTCAATTTCCGAAGACGCAACAACAACAGAACCTGTTAACGTAGAACCTTAAAGAAGATATAAGGTACTACGTTTAACACCTTTCAGAACCACATCAGAACCCTTGCAGACATGTAGAACTCCACCTTCACCTTGAAAATTGAAACCCTTGCTGTCTAACATACTCAAAGATATCAAATTCTTTGTCATAAGTGGAACATGCCTAACATCATTCAATGTGCAGAAATTTCCATCATGTGTCCGAAGTTTAACCGAGCATATTCCAACCGTCTCACAAACAAAACTGTTAGCCACGGAAATTTTGCCACCATCTATTTGCTCATAGGTTGTGAACCACTCCCTGCGCGGACATACATGATAAGATGCTCCAGAATCAAGAATCCACACATCAGAGTGATGTGTGTGATTAGCAGCAACAAGAGCAATATCTTTTTCAGAAGTAGCACCAGCTACAGCAGCAGTACCTGAAGCAACAGTACCTGCCAATTTATCATGTTGCTTCTTTTTCTTGGGACAGTCAGATTTACAGTGTCCCTTCTCTTTACAGTAATTACAGATATCATTAGGTTTTGGACCCTTAAGAATTGGTTTCTTCCCCGAGTTTCCATGTCCATTACTCCTACTGGCTGTTAATCCAACAGCCTGAAATAGTATCTTTGCCAAAAATAAACGATTGCACAAAATTCTCATACAATAATGGCAAAGAAACTAATAGAATTAAAGCAGCATCCTCATTTTCCACTTTAACATCAATATTACGCAATTCTAATAAGATTGTGTTTAACTGATCTAAGTGATCTCGAAGAGACATACCTTCCTGCATTCGCAGATTGAACAGACGTTGCTTCAGAAGCAACTTATTTATTAAAGACTTTGTCATGTAGAGACCTTCAAGCTTCAACCACAAACCAACCGCAGTATCCTCCTCCGCGACTTTAGTAATAATATCATCTGCAAGACACAACAAAATTATTGAGCATGCCTTTTCTTCCAGACTGGCCATCTCAGCGCTTTTAGCAGCAACCGATTTCTGATTCAACGATGCCCAGAGCCCTTGTTGCTTTAACAAAGCACGCATCTTGATCTGCACAGACTTAAACTATTCTGCCCAGTAAATTTGTCGACCTTCACGTTAAAACCACCAGATTCAGACATAGCTTTCCGAAAACCAAGCTCTTGATACCAGTTTGTTATAACGGAAGCACGAAAGATTATAATAAACGTAAAAGGAAGAACACATATAGGCAGAAGAGAAAAAGTTATTGATCTTGAGGATACAGATTACAGAATACAGATTCAGATTCAGATCTAATTGACTTTAGATCTGACAGACTTAATTGATAACAGATATGATTTAGATTATAGACTTACAGACTCAGATTTTTCGACTCAGATTTCAGACATTCAGATTGCAGACTTTCTCCTAAGTTATGCCCCTAGAGTTTATATAATACTCTCTAGGCGGCTACAAAAGACAAACCAGAAACTGACTAGGAAATAGATAAAACAGAATAGATGGCAAAACAGAAACCAATTTCAATTCATATTTCAACAAAAACATTTAACACATCAAGAGGAAGCAACCTAGATTCATAACAAGGGAATTTCGACCAAAATTTTTTAGAATCCAACGAAAAATTACCCGATTCTGATCAACTCAAAACAGAGTAGAAAATTACAAAAAAAACATGCATACTCCTCTAAAATTCTTATCCTACAATAATAGAAACATAAAATCTTCAAACAAGTAACCAATATCAATTTTCGATAAACCCACAATTCCAAAAACTAGTATAAATTGTTTTTTTTATAATAAAAGAGGACACACATGCAATCACCCAGTCATTTAATTCAAGCATAACAAGGAGTATCTCGCAATTTCAAGCTCAAACCACGACCACCGGCTCACCGGAGATCACCGTCGGTGGTCGGTCGCTCACATGCAAGTCCATATTTATAACGCCCTAGAAAATCGCATTTTCTTTAATAGAAACTGTGGTTCTTATTATGTGGATTTTATCATGTGAAAATTCTCGAGAAGGTCAAATATATGTGATATCATGTTTACATGTTATATAATAATTTATGTGTGCCGTGTAATTCCGTGTAATTTTATTTGCATTTTTGACGATTAAAATCTATTTCAAACATTTGTTATTGATCTTCTGAGATTTTTATAAAATCATTGGAGTCGATAAAAATCATGAAATCTTTTGTGTTATTATCTTTATGAAATTATTTAGTTTTTAAAATTATTGGGAGAATTATTTTGGATGTTTAAGTATTTTAAAATGATTTTAATAGTTTTATGGCATTTAAAGGATCTTTACTTGTAAAATTCATATTTAATTTATTTTTTATCCTAAAAACATTTTAAAAATTTGGGGATGTTTGTAATTTAATAAAATTTATTTTAAAATTATTTTTCTACTAATTTTCTATTTAATTTCGATTTTGAAATGATTTAAATTAGATTTTCAGCTTGTTTGAGATTACGAAATTGCCTTATCTCTTTTAATCTCAAAAACTCGGGTAAGGGTTAAAAATAATCATTTTTAAAAATTCCATCATTAAATTACCCATTTTGAAAGTGATTGATTATTTATAACAAATGGGATACCCATTTGTGAGTTAGGTATCTCATTTTATATAGGATACCCATTTGTGAGTTGGGTATCACAATTTTTTTTTATTTTTAATTTATTGGGATACCCATTTATGAGTGGGGTATCTTATATAAAATGAGATACCCATTTACCAGGGTATCCCATCGGGTAAAAATAACCATACACTTTGAAAATTGTTATTTTTGTCATTTTTAACTCAAATATGGGTATTTTTATCAATTTTCCTCTTTATTTTTGTCATTTTTAACTCAAATATGGGTATTTTTATCAATTTTCCTCTTCTTCGAGAGTTCCAGCAGTGTGTGGGTAAAAATAACCATACACTTTGAAAATTGTTATTCTTGACAACTCTCAACCTTTTTCTTGAATTTCTCAACATCGATCTCTCTCTTTAATCTCTTCAATCTCTCTCTTGATTAATCCCTCAAAATCTCTCTTTCTTTCACCCCTTTTTCATTTCCCCCAATTGTTGTATATGTGTATGTTGTAATGTCCGTAGATATATAAGTGTGTAACAGTGTAAGTACGTGTCCGTGTGTGTGTACGATGTTGTGAGTGTGTGTGTGTGTACGAGGGTGTGGGTGTGTGAGTTTCGACGATTCCATGTAGACACCACTGTCAATTCCCTTTCTTCCTTGTCTGAGCTCGCCTCTAAGATGACTATTGTAGCGATGGTGTCACTTGGGCGTGTGTGTGCTGCGTGTGTATGACTACTATGTGTGTGTGTGTGTGTATCTGATATGAGTGCTGTTGTCGAGTGTGGGTATGTGAAAATTGGATTAGTTTTTGCTTGATTCTGTGATGTAATAAGTTGGTGATGATTGTGCTCGATTGATTCAGAGAAATTTAAGTGCTAATTGTTCGAATGGTAAATTTGCCGTTCGTGTAAAGTTGCGTGTTGGAAGCCCATTCGAATACCACCGTAATTTTTCCCCATCGACGATGAACTCGTTGAGTTGATGGTATTGGCAATGATGTAAACTTGAGCCAGAAGTTAATTTTTATCTATTATTCGATATTTCTTTCGTTTCGTGTTTTAATTTTTGAAAAATTATATTCAGTTGGTATAATTAGATTAATATGAGAGTTGTTCGGTTTTGGAGTAGTTATAATTTGAACTGTTTATTACTTGGTTGGTTATAAATTATATTTTGAAAGCGATGATTATTGTTTGGTTGTGTCGGTTGTGTTCCGACTGGTAGTATACCCGTACAAAGGAGGTGCTGTCTAAATTCCGGTAGAATTAATTCGTAATTCTTAAAGTAATTTGATAAGAACTACTTATGTATTGATATGTTATGTGTATTATAAGATAAAGAAGTAAGTTGATAGTATGGGCTAAGTGCTTATGTGGTTTATGGGATTTCATTATACTATTTTGAGTAAGTGGTCTATATGTGCTATACGAGTTATGTATTTACTTGGTTCAACTGTTTATACTAAAGGTACTTTACAAGTATAACCTTATGTAATATACTTGTTATTGTGGTTACATGAGCTAGGGGACGTATGGGTAGACTAAAATAGACAGTAAGGTTTTGGATTGGCATTGTACTGAAGTAGTAATTTACATTTATATACGTACGAGTAGGAGGCCTGGCTAAGAGCTAGTGTACGTAAAGATGAAATTTTGAGAAGGGAAACATTTATCGGAATTGATGAGTGCTCTCATTTAGAGACTAACAAGTTATAGGGGAAAGATGGATGTACAGTTGAGTAGAGGCCAACGTATAAAGAAGTAGAGGTTAACGTAAAGTTCAGTAACGAAGTGATGTTTGTGAATCCGAGACTTCGTATATTGAGGCAAGTGCTACTATCCCTCGCTTATTGTTCAAGTGGGATGAATCTATTTCCGTTATTTATACAGAGTTTCTTTCAAATTATTTTGCAAGTATTTATATCTCGTCACTTTTTGTTCAAGTAGAATATTTTGTTCAACTATGATATTGATGATTCGATTATTCCCAAATTTTATTGCAAGTGCTACTATCCCTAGCTTATTATTCAAGTGGGATGCATCTGTTTCCGTTATTAATACAGAATTTCTTTCAAATTATTTTGCAAGTATCTATATCTCGTCACTTTTTGTTCAAGTAGAATATTTTTTTCAACTATGATATTGATGATTTGATTATTCCCAAATTTTATAGCAAGTGTTACTATCCCTCACTTATCGTTAAAGTGAGTTGTTTCTTTAATTGTGATACAAATAATGCTGAGTAAGTATATATCGTGCCTGCTTTACTGTTGAAAATTAGATTAAAATATTGTTTTAAATATTGATGATTTGTTTATGATTTACTGATGAAAATTGACTATTTTTACAATTATATTGTGAATCAATGATTTTTCTTGTTGGAAGTAAAGCTAAACCAATTGTTTAGCTAGTCGGGATCCCCACTAGTAGAACATGTGAGTTTATCATGTTTGAATACTCATTTCATACTTTCTTTAAATCCATTATATGATGAAAGATTTTAGATTTAAAATACTTATCTTGTGATTTGACCTTTTGACAAAAGATATCTGTTTTATTAGCAATGATTTATTAAAATTCTTGTTTTACTATACGCTTGCTGAGCATTTCTTTCGCTCATACTTGCTTGTTTCGAAATTCTAACTTTTCAGTAAGGTAATTTGGCGAGACTTACCCGTGTAGTTCGGAAAGAGAAGAGACAAACGCTACTTTGAAGATGACTTGACTCGGAAGGTCTGGCTCTAGTGTAAGATTTATTTCATGTAGTTGGACTCTAATAATTATTATTATATATAAGATTAGTTGGCCTGGTATACTTCTTGTCGAAGTTGTACCAGTGGTTTAAAATTTGATCAAAGAGAATATTGTAAAGAAGAAAGTTCTTTTATTTAATGGAATTTGGATTCTGTTTCTAGCACTATAACCTAAAAGATCTTGGATAGTTGGGGTCACAGATGTTATATTTCAATTTTGGATGGTTATTTATTTTGAAGATTCTTCGCGTAATGACCAAATCTCCTGACCCCGCATATGAGGGCGTTACAATATTGTTGGATTCTTGCTGCAAAATGATCCCCAATTGCCATTAAACATTAATTCACACCCAATTCACCTTCAGATCGATCAAATACACAATAAAAATCGAAATACCCAATTTTGAGAATTTTACCAAATCGAAAATTAAGAATATGATTTGACCAAATATTGTAAATAACAATAATAATGTCAAATTACCCATTTACCCCTAATTTTTTAACGTTAACGGTCAAATTTTATCGAATTTGGTCAAAGAGGTGCATATCAAAGCGACATTTAATATTTTAGCTAGGTGCTAAGTGCCAGAAAAGATAATATAGAACCAAACTGAAAAGGTGCCCAAAAATAAGGGGTGCAAAGTACGATTTACTCTTATTAATACTACATCATAATTATTTGTGAATTATCACAAAAGAGAAAAACACTTTGTCAACATAATACACCTTGCAAAGTTGAATACTTACATGAGCACAAAAGTGAACTTTGGCACAACTGACATCTACTTTATTTGGATGTAGGGATGGGCATCGGGGCACTTCGGGGTCGGGGAGTGCTATCCCCGCCCCCATCCCCGAATTCAAATCCGATCCCCGTCCCCGGCCCGATCTCCGTCGGGGGTTATCTTTTATTCCCCGTCTCCGGCCCAAACGGGTAATGGGTATCCCCACGGGGAATCGGGGAATTTCATTTTAAACAAAAAATAACATTTTAAACAATTTTAAACACTAACTAGTGAGTTTGAAACAATTATAAATAACATGGAAATGAAGTTATTTAACTACTATAAAGTCAAACATATAAGATTAAAGTATTATTTTGTTTCCAATATAAAGTATTGGAAATTCGTATATATTAATATATGATTATCAATATATATATATATATATATATATATATATACAGTAAAACCTCTATAAATTAATAATGTTGGGACCGGCAAATTTTGGCAATTTTTATTAATTTATAGAGATTATTAATTAATCGAGGTAAAATTTATATTGTTACTATTATGTTGGGACCAAAAATTTGCATTCAAAATATTAATTTATCGTGGTATCGAGTATTAATTTAACGAGGTTATATATATATATATATATATATATATATATGAGTAAGGTTCAAGGGAGAACCTCTCTATCTAGAAAACCAGGAGATCCAATCTAAGACCACACATTATTATCAAATATTATTAATTAAAAAAAAGATATTCCAATTGAAAATCTGTTATTATAATGAAATATATGGATAAACTCTGGGCTACTTACAAAGAATATTTGGACGAATCTTATAATTATGGAAACATATCTGATCAAATTTTTGATTAACATCATTCTTGATTTTGTTCAGTAAGGAATTGTCCATATCATGATTCAATATGGAAAATAATGATATAATGTATATCATACGTTACAAACACGTTTTTGTTGAGAGCTTGAAAAAACATCCCAGAAAAGAAAAATGGAGGAGAACACTGTAACAATAAATGGGTAAGGAATCGTACATTTTGTATGTTGTTTATGGATAACGATCGTTGTAGGTTAATTTTTCGTGTTTGTGTGTTCTACACCGGATTCTTGTATGTTTTATATCAAAAGATTCTTTTATGTTTTCTAAAACTTCACATAATACATTAATCATGCTTTACTTTTGTATGTGTAGGGAAGGAGTATGTGTAGTCCAAAATTTTTTATCGGAAGAAGATGGTTTTGAGACGGAAGCCTTATCGAGGATGAATCCGGAATTTTTCTCTTATGTTATTAAATCACTTTCAGAACCTCAGCGCAAATGGTTTATTGAAACAGGTTTCGAATCTCTATTATTATTCAACATTTTACAGTATCCGAAAAACCTTTGTGTTATAAATTCTTCTGCTCCTCTTAGATCATATATGGATGTTGAAGAATGTTCTTTAAAAATCCCTGAATCTGATGTTTCTGAAATAATTGGCCTGCCAAAAGGAACCCTTTCACTTTTCACTCGTATTTGAAAAAAACAGTGAAGTTCTAAATAGTCGGAGGAGTCGATTTGCATATTCTACTTCAACACACAAAGTACTATCCAGAAGTGTCTATAGTGCTATCAAAAACAGTCAAACGGTTGACATTAATTTTAAGCAGAATTTTATAGTATTGATGAACAATACCCTTATAGATTGTTCTACGAATCCCTATATAGATGAACATATATTGGGATTTACCGGAAATCTAGACATAAAAAAATATGAAAATAGTCAGCGTTCAAGATCATAATCAGCGTTGAATACTTAGGTGTTCTCTAGTGTGTTCCACTAGGGGATGATCTGCAATTCTTAGGTGTTCTATAATGTGTTTCATAACCGAGATGATCTTGCTAATGTGTTCTCTAATGTATTAAAGTGATCTGCTGGAGCTGGAGTGTGATGATGTGAAGGTGAAGTGTTTAGCAATCTGTTCCATGCTCCAACTTGTTGGAAAGGTTTTTAGTGTTTACTATTGTATAGGTAAACGCAGAGGAACGAGAGAGGCTAGGTTACCGACAAAGTCTTGTGGATGAGGAGGATGAGGGTGCTCAGGCGTCTGCTACGCATGTATGGGGAAACCACGAAGATTGATAAGCATATGTACCATGACATGTACATGAAGGTTAAAGGTAATTTCTACAAAAATAAGCGTGTGCTGATGGAGAGCATCCACAAGAGCAAGGCTGAGAAGGCAAGGGAGAAGACTCTTTCTGACCAGTTTGAGGCCAAGAGAGCAAAGAACAAGGCTAGCAAGGAGAGAAAGATTGCCAGGAGGGATGAACGATTGGCTAAGGTATATCTTCTATAATCCTGGAGTCTGAAAGCTTAATATGATTTATTACAGTGGAGGATGCAGAGACTGAGCAGTGAAGTTGTGTTATGGTCTATAATGAGTCATTTAGTTCTTTAACTTGCTAGCTGGTGCCCTGGTGGTTGCAGTTTTAAAGTAGGATTCTTGATTTTTTTTTCTTCTGCTAGCTAGGACTTGCATGTACTTATAAGTTTTATTTAATATCTCTTGTTAATAAAAAAAGAATTCTACCAAGTGTTTGATGTAAAAATTTAATGTATTTAGTTCTTGAATTTGTTTGATGACTAAAAAATATTTGTAAAAAAGCAATTTTTTTTAATAAATATAACACTTTAGATAATCTTCAAAACACCTTCAAGAATCTCAAAAATACTTAGAGAATCTCAATAAGATTTATAATAAATTGACACTTTACATTCTTCAAAATACCTTAAAGAATCTCTAAAAGATAAAAATAATAAAATAATAAAATTATTGAAATTTTTACTATGTTTTTGATAACTTTTAAATAATTTCCTATATTTTCAACAATTAAAAATGACATTTTTTATTTGAAACAGATAACACATTAAAAAAAACAAGGAAAAAAGTAAAAAATATAACATTTTTTAAATAAATATAGATGTTATAAAATTTATTTGAAACACTTTGGAAAATCTTCAAAAACACCTTAAATAATCTCAAACCACTTTATAGAATCTCAAATTGGTCAATAACAAATTAAAACTTTATATTCTTCAAAACACCTTAAAAAATCTCTAAGAGATTAAAAAATATATATATAATAAAGTAGTATTTCGGTTTTAAAGTAAGTATTGTAACACCTAAGAGAATCTTGGTGTATTACATTTAGAAATATTATATGACAAACCAAGATTCTCTTACATGTTTCAAAAAAAAATTAAATTCCAATTCAAAAAAATCTCAAAAATTAAAAATATTATGTAAGAACCCGAATTTTTGGTAGAATTAAAACTTTTTATATATTGATGAAAGAATGAACAGTGACTCCAACTACAAGGTATTAACAATGAATGTGATTGGGTATAGATTTAAATGATTATATGTCATGAAGAATGCAATGGGTTGACAACCTAGATTAGAATAATCTATCTCCTAATAAATAAGTTATGGCACTCCAAAGAGGAAGGAGATATTCTGGTGTCATCCAAATCAATATATGTTGTTAGTCCAGTGGTTCCGTAAAAGGGTTAAGGAATGCCCGAAAGAGAACAAGGACATTTTTATAAATATAAGGATTAAAGATGGAATAAAGAATGAATAGTGTTTTTGGTGGAAATAAGAATATTATTAGACGACGCTATATAGAAGTATTCAGAATGGATTTCTGAGTTCGTATTCATGATCCAGGGGCGAAATAAGTGTATGTAAACGATATCGGATTCAGAAAAATAGCACTTTTATTTTCTCCGAGAATTCCTAGGACACTGCAAGACTTGAGGATTTATTTAAGGGATTTAAGGAATTTAAATTCGAGAAGTATTAAGAAAGATGGAGAATGGTATTATAATTATTAAGAAGGTTTTTGGTAAAACCATAACTAGAA
The DNA here is from genome assembly GCA_037693485.1 of Kitagawia praeruptora. Taxonomy (NCBI): domain Eukaryota; kingdom Viridiplantae; phylum Streptophyta; class Magnoliopsida; order Apiales; family Apiaceae; genus Kitagawia; species Kitagawia praeruptora. The sequence goes on along the minus strand of CM075349.1, from coordinate 120,280,777 downwards.
ACCTTTGAGATATTCCTCGAACGATTAATGAATTGAGTAATAACTGGACAAAGAACAAGCAAGAGGATCAAGATACATGCATGTGCAAGTGGATAAGGGCAAGTAACCAAGTAGTTACCAAAGGAACTAGATCAATTAGGATCAAACTAGTACTTAGCATAACTTTCTCATCTTACCACCAAAACATCAACACTTGTCCACTTGATTTCATCATCCATGACATACTACCTTTATTAAAGTAGCTTTATGGACTAGATATTATCCTTACATATCAATAATACATATTAGATTAGATGAGAGCAAGAGACAAGCCAAGCAAACTACATTCTCTCCATTTTTTCAAAACTGCCCAACAAGAACAGCCATGAGAGAAAAATTCATATCTCCATTTTCATCCATGATAAAATCACCAAATTTGAACCACAACCTCTCCACTCCATGGGCAATATCCTCTCCAAATTTCATAGCAATCAAAGTAGTATAGCCTAGGCAAATCATCTCCCCAAGTTGAAGAAGCAAACTGTCCAGATTGTTGGCAGTTTCTGTGATAATTTTGAAACGGCCATATCTACTTCATTACTCAATGGAATTTGGTGTTCTTTAGCTTTTTGGAAATCTGGTTGGATTCTCTACAACTCTCCTTTAGAAGCCTTGTCCAGAAAATCTTAGTAAGGCCCTCGTTTTTCATGATCTTTCCACTGAGTTATAGCAGATCCGAAATCACTAATTATGTTCTTGATGATTCTTGCTAGTTTAAGGTTGTAAGGAGTTCTAAGGACTAGATCAAGGCTTGTTAGACTCATATACACTCTCCAAGGAAGGTATAATCCTTAAGAACCCTAGATCTACTTTGAGTTTTAAGCATGTTCTTGATGGATCTAACTTAGTTAAGATTATGTTCATGTTATAAGCATGCTTGGTTAATGATTTAGTGATTTAAGTAGCATAATGATTATTATGGTAAAGCATGATCTTCTTGGGCTTGTTGAGATGAGAATCATGTATAAATGATGTATGGATGCCCGGTGTGGTTTGGCTTGATTGTTGTGAATTTTAGAACGTTCGATTTATAGCCGTTATAATGCCAAAATTTCGTTAACCTTAAGAAACCGAGCTTCACAGTTGATAAAACTCACTGTCCAGTTTCTTATTTTGCCGTTACAAGCTAGATTATGTTATAAGCTTCGTTTTGATATAAAGTTCGTATGAAATTGACTTACGGTTTAGGAGTTATGATTAAATTCGTAAAAGTGGTTCGAAACCGTAAACGAAAGTTCGTAACCGAAATTGGATTCCTTTAATACTACGAAATCAGTGGCGAATCTTGATAATTAAATATTAGAGGTAAAAAGGAAGGTGTAAGAGAAAACTACATGTCAAACGGATCATTTTACGATTCTATAAAAAAGTTTGAATCGAGGTTAAACGCGAACGAACCCCTTGAAAGTATGACTTTGGTTATAACTTAGAAAACGAGCGATAAAACTCGAGGTATAATCTTGATTCGTAAACGACCGACCTTAGAATTTATACGACTTAAGTATATACCAAGTGTAAGTATGATGACGTGTTTTAGTAGCGAACGAATGACGGGTCATAGCGATGATAAAGAGAGTTTCACTAAAGGGTGTTTAACGAGATAACTCGAAAACGTGTTTCGACTTAAGTTAAGTTATACTTAGCTTTTAAAAAGTGATAAGTGATTGACCTCGGTTATTGTGACTATTTATAGATCACCGGATTGACACGAGGCACACTACCCCTACAGGATTGTCAGGCAAGTTTCCAATACCTTGGAACTGTTGTTGTGATAATATATATGATTGTTGTTATACATATGTCATAGCATGCATGTTTGTTTTCAAAGTATATTGGAAAACTTGTTCCCTGAATTGATATTGGCTTATGGACTAGATATGGATTATCAGTTATAAGCAGGATTGTTTTGCTAGGACCCTTAGTGAAGGGCGTATGATATTTATTCTTTAAATATGAGACTGGGAGTCAGTATTTTTTTGTTATATAGATAGTCGTGGAAACCCGGAGGGATTCCAGCGACAAAGTAGTATTCATTTTGAGGAATGTTATTATTAAACATTATTTATATTTCCATAAAAGTATCAAATACTTGGAAATCTTTCGAGAAATGTTATTTGAGTATTATTTTAGTCGAGAAATATTAATTGAATATTATTTTTGAATATTCATTAGAGTTTGATTATTAATGAATAATTACTTTGATATTCATTGGAATTTTATTCATTAAATGAATACCACTTTCGGGTATTCATTTAAGTTTTATATTATTTTAAAAGTATTCTTTGGAAGTTCTAATTACTCAAGGAATATTATTTCGAATATGCCTTTAAGGTTTTGATTACTAAATGAATATCATTTGGATATTTATTTAGAATATTATTTGTTAAATGAATAATATTTGGATATTCATTTAGAATATTATTTGTTTAATGAATATCAATTGAATATTCATTTGGGATTTATTTATTGAGTGAATATTATTTTGAATATTCATTTAAGATTTTATGTACTTAATGAAGATTATTTAAAAGTATTCATTCGAAGTTCTATTTACTTAAGGAATACTGCTTCGAATATTCTTTTAAAGTTTTGATTACCAAAAGAATATTAGTTGGATATTTATTTAGAATATTATTTATTTTCAAATATTCATTTAAGTTTTGATTTATGTAGTGAATATTATCTTAAAAATTTATTTGAGTTTATTTAATTAATATTATTTTGAATATTCATTTAAAGAAGAGAGTTATTCAGTAAATAATTCTATATAATCATTCGAGGATTACTTACGAGCAATATTATGATTTATTCATATTCCTTAATTATTATTGATTTAATAAATATTCTTGGAATGTATTTATTTAAATTCTTTTAAACTCTTTTTATAATGATTCAAAGATTATCTGTCACCTTCAGATATGGTGTAAAATATTTCGGAGTCTTTTATGACTATTTTTTCAAGGGGAGGTTTCCAAAAAAATTCTAATATCATTTAAATCTATCTTATAAGAAGATTTAAATACTCGCTCAACTTCCAAAATATATAAGGGGACCTCACTTGAGATATGTTATTTATTGGACTGCCCGGTCCTATACTTGCTAAACTATCTTGTCACTCACATCTTGATTCTTTTAAGCATCGATATGAGTCTTTTGGTTACCTTCTCAATGCTCGAGGGGTAAGATTGATGGAACAAGTTTATATCCATTAACAAGCATCAGCTTGGGAAATATTGGTGAATTTTCCTTTCCAACTAGATACGACTACTTTGTGGAGTCTTATCAACAAGTACTATACTTGGGGAAAGGGGGACAAACTTTATGTTTCAGAGTTATGGATGTCAATTGAACTAGGAGACGCATAAGTGGTCGAGTGGCGCCGACCCAGCAATAGCCCAACCGTTGGCTTAGGAGTTCCAGAGGGCGGTAGACAAGTAAATCCGTCGGAGCTACCTTCTACATGTAGAGAACGACTGATGAGATGCATGACATACGACTGATCATCGTAAACGTTAGGGCATCTGGCGCGACAATTCTCCCGTATTAGTTCATCTCTCAATGTTGGAAATTTCCTGCAACATTATCATTGTTGGTAGGTTTGAAAAGTGTTTGAACTGGAATTGCAATATTCTTCCTGCAAGTTCCTCTATTATGAAAATTTGATAATATCTTGCTTATCTTTGACATAGCAGATATTTCTTCGGAACAATTATATTTTGAGTTACCTTGTAACTTCATCTCATACCTTATATTGGTAATATGTTCGTTAATGCATGGCATATGGTTTCAAAGATATTTTGGACTGTTATATATTATCATTGTTCAATTATATTTTTGGTGGGCTATTGCTCACCCTTGCTTTATTTATTATATCACAACAACAGCTAGATCAGATGGCCGCGCAAGGCGCACTCAGCGTAAGCAGGTGTCAGCCGTTAGTGGATTAACCGTTGAGGTCATAGTTATCATTGTTAAGGATGCAGCTACTCGTAGGCTAGTTGTTAGTATTTGGGCATCAAATGTATTTATATTATGACATATACAAATGGATGGCAAAGAGTATGTACTGATTAATTGTAATTCTTTGGGTTGTAAGAACTCAAACTTGTGATTAATAATTTTGATGGTTACTCTGATTTCATCTCTGGGACTATAACGGGTGTGTTTTATGTTGTTGTTTTGGATCACAAGGTTGTAATTTAAATTATGTTGGTTTTGTGGATGGATATTGAGACCGTAACGACCAGATCCCTGACCCCGGATCTGGGGGTGTTACAGAAATGGTATCAGAGAGTTACGTTATAAATCCCAGAGATGATGCGACGTTAAAACAATAAATTCACTAAGATAATAAGAACTCTTGCCAAGTTCATAGTCGGACTACATAATGTAGTACTGACATATAAAACCCTTATGGGAACTCTTAAATATCATGATAGTAACTTAGGTCGATATTGTATCGATGAGTAAGGTGACAGACCATGAGGCTTACGAGCAGCAGCACGAGGATGCTTTATTATATGCGGTGATCGTCTTGTTGATTCGATAGAATACCCTACTGAGAACCCGGAGGAGGTTTCAGCAGAGGAGGGGAGTCCTATTAAGGATAAGGAGCTACCCTTGAGGAAATGAGAGCTGTATCCAGAGAGACTATAAGAGTTAAGGAATAGTGCGCAGAGGAGTGAGCATAAAGAACATGGATATTATTAAGAGAACTAAAAGATGCATATTGGATTCATAATCGGACTACTGAATATAGTACCAGCAAGTAAAATGGATTGGAAGAATTACTTGAGATCTTATGTGGGGATAGATAAGGATCCTTAGAAACTTTCAGATTAAGGAGAAAAGAGTTGGAATGATGCACGATTGTTAAAGACATTTATATAGAACGGGGAGCAGAGTCTCCAGGAGCAGTTGAGATAAGAGGCAGCAAGTGCCACATCATTTGATAAATGGATTAGTGTGAATGATGTCAATTGTAATTCGCCACGAGAAGGCAGATTTCATAGGTTATAATTTATGAAGTCCAATTCAGTGTGATGAAGTGGTTTTATTCAGGGAAATGTTCATTTTAGGAATAGATTAGCTTAGAAAGTAAAGACATTGGGAAGTGATGGCCTGATTGGAGAAAGTTAGATAAAGAAGTAGTAAGCGAGATGAGGATCTCAAAACCTACAAGAGGAAAAGACCAGCGAGTCTATGATAAACTTGTAATAAGACCATTGTCAGAGGCTAAGTACGAGGTAATCCCACTCAGTCAAATGATGTACCATAAGCATGAGATGCATGTGACTTAGAGGATTATTAAATTCTTTCTTTTCCTTGAATGGATTATAGTAAGTTACATTAAGTTTGTTCTGACACTGAATCGTAAAGGGATCAAGAAATACGATCAGTGGCTAAAAGGGTGAGAAATTTCATAGGATTCACAAGGTATTACCAAAGATTAGTTCAGGACTTTACAAAGATTTCAATCCCATAATCCGACTTATTTGTAAGACTAAGAAGTTCGAATGGACAAGAAAATGTGAGAAAATCTTCCTGGAGCTAAAGATGAAATTGGTGACGACCCAGCGTGGCATTACCTAATGGGAGAAGGAAGACTTTATGATGATGTATATAGGTTTAGGTGGTGTGCTTATGGGAAGAGTAATTGTGGATGGATTCAGACAGCACGGATCATCAGATTATGAGGGCCTTGGTAGTGCCAATTTTATGGAACGACTGACTTCGATGGTAGTGTTCCTTCGGAGACTAGTGGTTAGGTAGACTGACATTTGGTAGTATCAACTGTTAGGACGAGTATGTATCAGAAAGATGTGACATGTCTCAGTTTGAAACTTTTGGATTTCCCTTCTATGGGATGTTCATATTTGGTTCTGTTCCAGTGAGTAAACTCCCAACGTCATGATAATCATTCCTTTATTATAACTGTTGCAGATTCTACCTGTTTGGATGTTCATAGAACTGTTCTTCAGGATTCGAAATTGACCTTCCTAGTGAGACTAGTGAATGGATAGACTGACCAAAATTTCCCCAATTTGGAAAGGGATGCAACAAATTTTGGCAAACGTTGTCTTTCTGATTATTAGAGAACGTCATTAAAGTGATGGGAAACTAAAATGAACCCCGTGGATTGGGTAAGGTAGCCAATATATGGGTTGGCGAACCGACCCTGAATGTTACAATTGATTATAGAGATAAAATGATGAAGTGAGATTGGACGGCACGGAGGGAAATATATTTAAGGACCAAAACGGACTGAGAAGTTCCGGGATTGACTTAAATGAAAAGGCTAGTATGCCAAAGGTGTTAAGCTTAGGTAGCATATGGGATTGATAAGAAGAAGTTAAAAGTACAAGGGGAAAAGCATATTGATAAGCGTAACCTATCCCAAGTCAAATTATTTTCGATATGGACAAAGGAGGCACTATGCCGGCAATTGCTAGAAAAGGAATGCTATTAGCTAACCCCTAAACTTACATATTTTAGTGTGTCCAGTTGAGGCCATGTCACAAAGGATTATTAAGTGACTAAACCAGCAATGTCAGGACAAAGCGGGGGTTGATTTAACCAAGCGCCGATCGCGAGAGCTTTTGGATATAAAGTGAGGTGATGCATATGTATATGATTGACCAGCTTATGAATTAGAAAGAGAAATAAAGTGAATTAGTGTACATGATGATGGGATGTTATAAATACCATGGATGTATAATGAGTGAGGAAAGTGATTAATGAAGAGTTATAAAGATTATTAGAAAAGGTGCATTATGATGCATAAATGTTATCTGAAACTTAGTGTCCTCAAGAGGAGCATTAGGCACTAAGAGATTCACGTTGAACACGACCAATATCTTCCAGAACATCCTTGCTACCATTACCAAGTTCTGTAAGGAAGACAGATAGACATATGTTGTCTTTTGGAAGGTCATATAGACTGACATTCGTTTGAAAGAAGAGGTTAACATTAGGCTACCTATAGATTATCCAGATGAGAATGATTGAAAAGAGACCCTTATTAAGGATATATGATTGAATTGCCAAGTACAAGATGTAAGTATTCCTTGAAAATAGAATTGAGGATAGAATGTCCATAGATTAAGGCGAACCCAGGGGGATGCACAAAGGATAGCATCACCCCTAATAAAGACATTGTGAAATCAGACGATATAAGTGAATTGACCCAGGTATCAATAAAATGTAAGGATTTGTGGAAAGGAGTCTCGAAAAGTACATGGACAGAATTGTCATAGAATTGATTGATGATGTTTGATATACCCTGTACCCAAAAGATACAGGAGGAATGATGAGGATGACCTAAGAAACCTTATAAGGGAAGAGGTAATATTCTGAACTTCAAAAGGGAAGTTTGGTAAGGAATGTATGACATAGTAACAATAAGGCCAGATGAAGCATGTGTGAAACCATGAGCAAGTACGGATTGAACCATTAAGGTTGAGATTATCTTGAAATAAAAAAAAAGACTAAGATAAGAAATATCCTAGGTATGGTTAGGAGTAACCGTGATAAATTTCGCACAGAAAGGTGGAAGCAATGACTGTTGGAAAAGACTGATATATGCTTTCTCTCATTCAGCAGAATTTAAGGGAGAATGCTTCCATCCTGAGTTGGAATAGATCCAGAAAACATTGATTTCAAGAAATTATTGTATTCAGGAAAGGCCAATGAGGTGGCCGACACTTTTAGTATAAGGGAGTAAGTATATATGCTCATACTAAAGAGATAGAGTGATAGTAAGAAGGACCTTGAAGGTCAGAATGTGATGAAGGAATTTACGTTCCCCTGATAATTGTGTGAGGATCAACTAAAAGGATAGTTTAAGTAAACATTCGATTCCTGATTTTGTCTGCAACACATTACTGACACTAGGAGTTTCTGCGACAGGCCAGACCAAATTCCCCAAGCGACTCTCCTTTATTTTAGAAAGAAAGAGGAGAGATGAGATAATAAAGGATGACTGAATATAGATGATAGATTGGTACTGATATCGATAAGCTAATTGGCATGATGATGAATGACAAGCAAGTTTATGTTGATGTATTTATGTGCAAACAAGAAAGAGAATTATGAGGTTGGCAAGTGATTAAGCAAACCGCTAAGCTTCTAGTCTTCTACTGGAGATATATGATTAATAATCTCACCAGCCTGTTCCAGCTACGATGCTGGAAGCGTTTCTTATGGATAGGGAATAGTGATTATTTTGTTTTCATAGAGGATCTTGATTTAACGATGATGAAACCCGTATGTTTAGCTATTAAAGCACTACGTAAACGATAAACGATGGTGATCCTTCTGAGAAATTAGGTGATAACGACTGTGGAAATGTCGAATTGAATCTAAGTTAGAGAAATCATCCAGGTTTATTTCGGATGGTTTAATTTTTGGAACGACGGGAAATTTGAAATAAATGATCCGGCTATGATGGTTCATAAAATGATTATAGTAGAAATAAAGACAAGTGACTGATAGAGATGGAAATAGAGTTGTGAATTAATAAGAGAGTCAGATAGGCGGACTCATGAGAAGCTCCAGTAATGAAGCGAGAAAAGTATGAAATTGGTAGGGCAAAGGTATTGGCCAAAACGGAAAGTTGGAATTAGAAGCATAAATGACATACAAATTGACTCCTTTTAAGTTTGGAAAATTCGAGGAAATATGGAATAGATTGATTGAGTAATAAAGAGACTCATGGAATGAGAAAGTGAAATCTAGATGGTAGAATAAAGGAAAAGTTGACCCCAAACGTGTAACACGTACTGAGTAAAGGTGACGAGTGTCTCAACACTGAGAGGACGGTGGAGTTAAACAACAGAAGTAAATAAGAATTAGATAATACGAAGGATGTGATTGATAAATAAAATATTGGGAAATAATTATGGAATGTGAAGCAAGGAATGTTATGAATGGATTGATGAATGGGTTTTCCTAACGAGCTCTCGGAATGACAACCTGATAGTGTTAGTATTATGAATATGAAAGAGCCAGTGTCGTGGCGTGAAATGTCAGTAATAATAATGTCAAGCGAGAAATCCAAGATTTAACCTGAGAGGTTGAAGGATTTTCCAAAAGTAAGTGATGCTAATACCGAACAAGAGTATAGGTCCATAGAATGATGGACAGAGCAGCAAGGACATGTGATATGTGAGATTACGATAAAGTAGTATTTGATACGAATACAATTATTTTTCTTCTCTAATAAACCTCTATAGTTCAGAGGTAAATTCTAAGTATGATATTTTTGACAATCATGAAAATTTTCTTATATAATTCTTTGAAATTCTTTCCTTTTCTTCTCCCTTATTTATCTTCTTCTAAATTGAGAAGAACAACCCTTTAAGGAGGGGAGGTACTGCTACGTGACTACCTGTCTATGTGATAGGAGTCTAAGTGGGATACCATAGCTTGTCTAAATTGCTTGTCAAGTACTAAAGGTTGGCCACCTTCTGTACTAACTATGCAATAGGACAAATGTTCATTGATCGTAGTGATCTCTCAATAAATTTTTCTAATTCTATATATTGATCGAGATTGCGAAGATTAAAGCGATCAGGAATTGCATAATTACGAATGAGGTTATCTCCGAAATTCGCAGCATGATAGTGATACCAAAGTCACTACCGATACCAATAAGGAAAGTAGTATATGATTGAGTAAGAGCATAACCCGGATAATGCATAACCCGGATAATGTGTGACAGCCCCAAATCCGGGGTCATAAATCCGGGCCATCACGGACCAATTTCCATTCAATATCAATATCTCTTGAGTTTTTTTTTTTTTTAACAATTAATACTTATGCCATTGACCCCGCAATAATAAACACACACACCAGTCATATGCTCAGAGAACAACATTCACCATAATAAAAGTTTAGAATTTAATAGTTATTACAAACCCAGAACATCCTTAAATACATTGCTGAATAATACTTCGTCATGAAGCATTTCAACAACCAAAAGTTTCTTACATGTTTACACACTTAATTATACATAGAGCTACCAGGACCCGTTTGCCTCTACGCTACCTCAGGAATCGATGCTAGCGTGCTCTCAGAAGGTCGCCTTCCCCCTACCCTCTTGTGGGGCGTTCTGCGAAGTATTGGCATTCCTAGCTGTATATAGATAAGTAGCAAGAATGAGCCAAAATAGCTCAGCAAGATAATTTCTATCTACTAACATCAAAGGAAAATAAACCGTTATATATATATATATATATATAATAGACAAAGGCAAACTTCAGTTATTATGGAAGAATTTTATTTCCATTCAATATGTATATACACTTTCCAATTATCCTTGTACGTGAGAAATATATAGTATCATTCCATCAATCTCGCTTCTAACATCATATAATATCAGTTCCTCTTCTTTGATGCTATAACCATCAATATACCATTTCAATGTAATCTTTCAAGATAATATAAAAACTTGAACAAATCTCTCACTGTAATCTTCTCATTTCCTTCTTATGCAACAATCATATAGATTCATATAAAATCAGTTTCTCTTCGTTTGTAACAATAATTCCATCATTTCATATCACTTTTCTGTTTTCAGTTATAAAAATCTGAAAACCATTTTCAATTCTTTCTTTCAAGTTTTGGGGATATCTGCTGGCGCCAGATACGTAGGACGATGATCAGTCGCCTGACCGTATCCGCTCTCTGTTTACTACTAGTAGAAGGGATGATCCCTACCTGGTAATCAACCCTGGAGGAAGGCTACCTGCTACATCCTCCCTTGGCATCTTCGTGCCGAAATAAAATATTGGATGCTGGACTGTGCCACTACCACACAGCCTCTTACGCTTACTGTTGCAATCCCCCTTTTTCAAATCATTAAATACCATTTCACATTTTCCATTTCCATTCACATTTCCCTTCACATACATCATTTCCATTTCCATTTATCATCACCTTTAAAATTTATATATGTCATAATACTTTGATTATGACTCAGACATCTCCTCTGTATTCAATGAAATCAATATGCTTTTATATACGTAGAGTATTCCATTTATCTCAAAAGTATTAAATACCATTCAATAATATTTATTAAATCACAATACTTAGAAGAATATAATATTATAAATCATATAACCCTAGATAATAACTGATTCCATTCCTTTATATCTTTAGATAACAACTGATACCATTCCTTTATATATATCTCTACATAACGACTGATACCATTCCTTCATATTCCCTTAATCATAAGGCATGTTCACTTCATGCATAATCATCTCTATGTATATTCATATCCATCTCATACTCATACTCATATCCATATTCATATCATACTCATATACCTTCCCTTTTTACATCAATAATCAAGGAAAACCATTTCTTAACAATATAGTAACAATAGCATCACATATATATATATTTCATGAAATCAAGTTTCTTTGAAGATAAAAACTTCCAAGTAGGGATAGAAAAGATCTTGCCTCGATCTCGGTATCCTGACGGTATGGCTCGTCCCTCTTCCAGAGTTTCAATAAACACAAAAGGACCGTCATTAGAATATCACATCTCTTACTCACTACACTCTTGTATAACATTACCTTTGACACTTTAATTTATGTTTAACGTATCACTATTACCCCAAAGGTTCGAGAACTTAACCATTTATAATCGAAGTTTCAGGGGTTTTCACCATTTCCCTTAACGACCACACTTAACTGTAAAAATTCTCAGAAAATATGGATTTCGAATTTTACCACAAGGTCAACTGGTAACAACTCTTTGACTACCTTACTACAATATTCCAAAGTTTCATAATTTTTAAAAATGTCTAAGTAGGGTAATTACAGCCTCAAAGTTAACACAATTACTGTTTCTCTGTTCTCGAACGTCTTTTACTAAAACTGACTTTTTTCCTAAACCGTTCATCAGATTTTAACGCACCTTATATCAAAACGATCTATGAACTAAACTCTATCTCATCATGGTCACAAGAGGGACTGGAAAGTAAGGTACCTTACGTGACTGTTGTTCCAAAACAGGGCATCTACTTGGTTAAACAAAAATCGGACATTATAACCGCTGTATTTTCATACTTTCCCAAAATCCAACTCCTCAAACTCAATCATCAAACACAATAATCATCACCTACACCATGTGGTCTTCATTACCAGCCATGGTTACAAGCCCAAACACTTCCATATTCAACTTTAATCACTTACAAACACTTATAACATCATAATCATAACATTTATACCACTTAATCACTAAACACAACCATATCCATCATAAATATAAAAGAGCAAGCATGATTATACCTTCTTGAAGCTTTGATAACCCTTAAAAATCCTTGATATATCCTTAATCAACCTTATACTAGCTTGAATCAACTAAAAGAACCATGAAAATCAAGTTAGTTTCTTGAAAACTACTATTCATCACTATTCACCATCAACTTTCATGAATTTATTACCTTGCCAAATGATGCTTGATTGCTATGAAACTTGGTGGATGTCTCTATATATCCTCAAGTAACCTCTATGATTTTTCCCTTGATTTTTAGTTGATTCTAGCTAGGGTTTTGAAATTAATTTTTTTGTTGATGAATAGTAAAATTCGAATTGGATGAAGATGATGGGTGGGGAGAGATTTTTTTGTGTTGGCTAATCTTATCTTGCCTTAATATTGATTATTCTAGAGTGTATTGGAAGCTTGGAAGATATTTTGTGGTTAAATCCTTGCAAAAATACTAATTTGCCCCTTAAAACATGTGTTAATGGATGGTGATGTCACTTGGATGATCTAATCTCCTAATTTCTTAATTTTCTAAGTAAAATGCCAATCACATTGGTAAATAATAATGTGGTATGTATCCTTGTTATATTACTAATCTTGGTTTCTTGGTTTCCATACTCGTCTAATTGTGATTCGTTTCGAGTATACCTCATTATCTCAGTGGTTCTGAAATCATTTAACAATCCAAATTCCATTGGTATTCACTTAACTTCATAATCCCCCTGGTTAAATCTAAATTCACTAATCCCTCAATATATAATTCTTATAATACTTCCATGCTCCTTAATATCCAATAGAAGCTTATTCGAAATCAAAGTCCTCAAAATCCATATTCAGGAATTTCTGAAATCTATCATCATTTCGAGTCACTCAATTTCATTGTACAATACTAATATGGTTCCTGTTTATTCATTTTCTGTTTCCATTATAGAGTACCTACATACCATTTCTCTAAATCCTCAAAATTTACTATTCATGTGATCACTGTAGCATTGCTAAAGTTAGGGTTATTACAGTCTTCCCCCCTTAAAAGGATTCCGTCCCGGAATCACGTTGAAAATGTCCATAGATACCTCTTTCATCCACACTTCTGACTTCTACACCACTTTCTCTTACCCTTTTTCCTTCATAATATCTCTATCTTGTTTGCGTAAAAATACACCAACATAATCTTGCTTGTCATTCATCAACATGCCATTTAGCTTATCTATATCAGTCCCTTTCATTCTCCTCCTGTTTCAGTCGATCATTCCACATTAGTTCATCTCTCATTCCTCTTTTAGCTAAGGGTATCGGCCACCACATTGGCCTCCCCTGAATGGTAGTGTATCTCACTTATGGTTTATCTGTATTTTGATCTCTATCATGACATAAAATATAAACACTTCAATCTTATTATATCTTGTCTCTGTAAAATCCTCCAGAAATTTGGCTAGAATAAGATTCCTTGAAGCAATTGTAAGAAAATACTATCTATAATATATATTTCCTGTTCGTATCTAATCAAGTTTGTGCTTTTCTCAAAATACTTATTCTCCGTTGCATAGAATTTCCTAGCCCCTAACAGATACTGATTTTCCTTATCTAGATTGTCAACATACCTACACCATTCATTGACCAAGTCGATCCCTAACCAAACATTTATACTTACCAGGGTAAATAATTAAAGAAAATATTTCACCTGCATCTGTATCCGGCTTTTTCAATGCTTCTCCTAAGGTCATATTGTACACTCTGGAAATAGGTCTATTTGAAGCAGTCATACTTTGTCCCGGCGTAGATGACCCACCGGAACGGCAATCTCTAGCAAAGTGCCCTAGTTTCCCACATTGATAACACTTGATATCAATCTTGTCAGTTGATGTGCACTGGTTATAATAGTGTCCTTTCTGTCCGCACTTAAAGCAAGTTATTTCCGACCTCCTACACACTCCCGTATGATTTCTCCCACACTTGCTACAATCTGGTAATGGTGGTCGTGGTTGATTGGACTGAAACGTTCCTGTGGATCTACCACCCTGATTCACAGTCTCACTGGTAGCCTTGTTATTCCCTGACTTTCCCATAAACTGAGATTTTTTTCCTTTACCAACCTTGCTAAAGTAACTTCCTTCACTTGAACCTCCCTTCTGGCCCTCAAATCTCCTTTTCTTACTTTCTCGACCTATCTGGTTTTGTTCATTCTCAGCTTCTATAATGGATGCCTTTTGAACTATCGCAGCATAATCAGTTAACTCAAACGGTGCCACTCTCGTCCGTAGCCATGGTTTCAATCCTTGTTGGAACCTTTTCGCTCGTTGTTCCTCAGTACGCACAAATTCTGGAACAAACCTAGACAATTCAGTAAATTTAGTCTCATACTCGGCCACTGATAGATTATCCTGCTTTAATTCCAGAAATTTCATCTCCATTTGGTTTTCCAGATACCTAGGGGAGTACTTCTCTAAAAACACCCTAGTGAAACGTTCCCAGGTTATCACTCCCGCTCCTTCTAGGTTCTTCTTAGCTTCCCACCAATAATTTGCCTCTCCCTTTAAGAGATAGGCTGCAAAGATTGTTTTCTGATCCTCTTCGATCCCCAATATCTCAAAAGCTTTCTCCATTTCTTTCAGCCATGCTCTGGCTACTACTGGGTCAACAGTTCCCTCAAACTCTGGGGGTTTCAATGACTTAAAGGCACGAAAGGAGTTAGCTGCCTGATTAGGAAGAACAGGTGGGGTTTGAGGATCCTGTGGATTAGCTAAATTCTGCCTCAATAATTCCATAAATTGGTTAAAGGGATTACCGCCCTGATTTCCTTGTTGTTCAGTTGATTCATCTTCCTCTTCTCCTTCATGATTTTGTTCATTATGAGCATTTTCATTCTGTCTATTGTGACTTCCTTCCTCTCTCTCATTTTCTCTTGCATTTGTTCTATTATTACGCTTAGGCGGCATGATTCTGTATATAGCAATATTCTCCATTAATCACCCAAAATTTAGGGTATAATATACATCATTTCTATATACACATTCTTATATACACAATTATATCACTAGTTAACTCATTTATTTCTCAATTCAACTTTAGCAAATAAGCGTATCACCTTTAGCACGATAACCCTTTTCATTTAAGTCAATCACCTTATATACATCAATATCCTTGAATCTCAACATTTAATATCAACATACGATAGAATTTAGACAGAATACACAAACTTCATTAATTATCTCCCTTCCTTTATTTATTCTTATTCTGACTTTTTCCTCAAAATACACCTTACTCTCAATAGTAAATCTCAATTATACCTTAAAATTCCTCATATTCTTTTATCTCAATAATCCTCAAATATACCCATTTCTTCTCACGAAATTCCTTCCTCTTTTATATCGAAACGCTTCTAGCTCTAATTATCTCTTATTGAAATTTCCATTGAAATCTCGAGTTTCCTCGTATAGTCACGTATACTCTAAACCTTGCTTCCATTATCCCATCCATTACTGAAATCTTCTATATTCGAAACAATTGATAAAATTCAAGAAACTTTGAATTGAAACGGACCCAGAAACAAGCAAGTGTCCCACCACAATTTATAAGATTAAGAGTTTTAAATAGCTCTTATTCGAAACAAAAGAATATTTTGGAAAATCAATATGATGGAAGAACCCGTACGTAACACAAGTGAGGGCGTCCCCTCCGACTTTCAATCACACAGACAGATCGTCCTTGTGTATACATATAGGATTGTTCCTCTTAATTGGAATAAGAAGTATAAAGAAAATATTTAATCACGAAAATAAATACCCTCTTCCAAAAATAATCTTAGGGAAATATTTGGACTAAAATAGAAAAATAAAATTTTGAAACACATTCCAAAGGTACCAGAAAGTTTTGAAAAGATACAGGCCCCTTTTCTGAATAAGAGATGATAGGTCACCCTGGAATTACTCACGAGGTTATCTAACGTACACCTCCCGATACATCAAGTATTCCATTTCTCATATCTATCTCGTGTGCTACATAAACTTAACACTTTTGGCATAATAACCTTTATTAGCAATAATCAATAAAATTATAATCACTACTTAGAATAAACGCTTCGTTCGATAAACCCCCTTGAACTCGATGTGAGTTCATATTTTATATCCTTACCTATATATCTATATGCGTATATTACTATCACTCTTGTTCCTGAGCAATATGACTCTAAGCTCAGATACCAAACTGTGACAGCCCCAAATCCGGGGTCATAAATCCGGGCCATCACGGACCAATTTCCATTCAATATCAATATCTCTTGAGTTTTCTTTTTTTTTTAACAATTAATACTTATGCCATTGACCCCGCAATAATAAACACACACACACCAGTCATATGCTCAGAGAACAACATTCACCATAATAAAAGTTTAGAATTTAACAGTTATTACAAACCCAGAATCATCCTTAAATACATTGCTGAATAATACTTCGTCATGAAGCATTTCAACAACCAAAAGTTTCTTACATGTTTACACACTTAATTATACATAGAGCTACCAGGACCCGTTTGCCTCTACGCTACCTCAGGAATCGATGCTAGCGTGCTCTCAGAAGGTCGCCTTCCCCCTACCCTCTTGTGGGGCGTTCTGCGAAGTATTGGCATTCCTAGCTGTATATAGATAAGTAGCAAGAATGAGCCAAAATAGCTCAGCAAGATAATTTCTATCTACTAACATCAAAGGAAAATAAACCGTTATATATATATATATATATATATATATATATATATATATATATAATAGACAAAGGCAAACTTCAGTTATTATGGAAGAATTTTATTTCCATTCAATATGTATATACATTTTCCAATTATCCTTGTACGTGAGAAATATATAGTATCATTCCATCAATCTCGCTTCTAACATCATATAATATCAGTTCCTCTTCTTTGATGCTATAACCATCAATATACCATTTCAATGTAATCTTTCAAGATAATATAAAAACTTGAACAAATCTCTCACTGTAATCTTCTCATTTCCTTCTTATGCAACAATCATATAGATTCATATAAAATCAGTTTCTCTTCGTTTGTAACAATAATTCCATCATTTCATATCACTTTTCTGTTTTCAGTTATAAAAATCTGAAAACCATTTTCAATTCTTTCTTTCAAGTTTTGGGGATATCTGCTGGCGCCAGATACGTAGGACGATGATCAGTCGCCTGACCGTATCCGCTCTCTGTTTACTACTAGTAGAAGGGATGATCCCTACCTGGTAATCAACCCTGGAGGAAGGCTACCTGCTACATCCTCCCTTGGCATCTTCGTGCCGAAATAAAATATTGGATGCTGGACTGTGCCACTACCACACAGCCTCTTACGCTTACTGTTGCAATCCCCCTTTTTCAAATCATCAAATACCATTTCACATTTTCCATTTCCATTCACATTTCCCTTCACATACATCATTTCAATTTCCATTTATCATCACCTTTAAAATTTATATATGTCATAATACTTTGATTATGACTTAGACATCTCCTCTGTATTCAATGAAATCAATATGCTTTTATATACGTAGAGTATTCCATTTATCTCAAAAGTATTAAATACCATTCAATAATATTTATTAAATCACAATACTTAGAAGAATATAATATTATAAATCATATAACCCTAGATAATAACTGATTCCATTCCTTTATATCTTTAGATAACAACTGATACCATTCCTTTATATATATCTCTACATAACGACTGATACCATTCCTTCATATTCCATTAATCATAAGGCATGTTCACTTCATGCATAATCATCTCTATGTATATTCATATCCATCTCATACTCATACTCATATCCATATTCATATCATACTCATATACCTTCCCTTTTTACATCAATAATCAAGGAAAACCATTTCTTAACAATATAGTAACAATAGCATCACATATATATATATTTCATGAAATCAAGTTCTTTGAAGATAAAAACTTCCAAGTAGGGATAGAAAAGATCTTGCCTCGATCTCGGTATCCTGACGGTATGGCTCGTCCCTCTTCCAGAGTTTCTATAAACACAAAAGGACCGTCATTAGAATATCACATCTCTTACTCACTACACTCTTGTATAACATTACCTTTGACACTTTAATTTATGTTTAACGTATCACTATTACCCCAAAGGTTCGAGAACTTAACCATTTATAATCGAAGTTTCAGGGGTTTTCACCATTTCCCTTAACGACCACACTTAACTGTAAAAATTCTCAGAAAATATGGATTTCGAATTTTACCACAAGGTCAACTGGTAACAACTCTTTGACTACCTTACTACAATATGCCAAAGTTTCATAATTTTTAAAAATGTCTAAGTAGGGTAATTACAGCCTCAAAGTTAACACAATTACTGTTTCTCTGTTCTCGAACGTCTTTTACTAAAACTGACTTTTTTCCTAAACCGTTCATCAGATTTTAACGCACCTTATATCAAAACGATCTATGAACTAAACTCTATCTCATCATGGTCACAAGAGGGTCTGGACAGTAAGGTACCGTACGTGACTGTTGTTCCAAAACAGGGCATCTACTTGGTTAAACAAAAATCGGACATTATAACCGCTGTATTTTCATACTTTCCCAAAATCCAACTCCTCAAACTCAATCATCAAACACAATAATCATCACCTACACCATGTGGTCTTCATTACCAGCCATGGTTACAAGCCCAAACACTTCCATATTCAACTTTAATCACTTACAAACACTTATAACATCATAATCATAACATTTATACCACTTAATCACTAAACACAACCATATCCATCATAAATATAAAAGAGCAAGCATGATTATACCTTCTTGAAGCTTTGATAACCCTTAACAATCCTTGATATATCCTTAATCAACCTTATACTAGCTTGAATCAACTAAAAGAACCATGAAAATCAAGTTAGTTTCTTGAAAACTACTATTCATCACTATTCACCATCAACTTTCATGAATTTATTACCTTTCCAAATTATGCTTGATTGCTATGAAACTTGGTGGATGTCTCTATATATCCTCAAGTAACCTCCATGATTTTTCCCTTCATTTTTAGTTAATTCTAGCTAGGGTTTTGAAATTAATTTTTTTGTTGATGAATAGTAAAATTCGAATTGGATGAAGATGATGGGTGGGGAGAGATTTTTTTGTGTTGGCTAATCTTATCTTGCCTTAATATTGATTATTCTAGAGTGTATTGGAAGCTTGGAAGATATTTTGTGGTTAAAGCCTTGCAAAAATACTAATTTGCCCCTTAAAACATGTGTTAATGGATGGTGATGTCACT
This sequence comes from Kitagawia praeruptora, assembly GCA_037693485.1. NCBI lineage: Eukaryota > Viridiplantae > Streptophyta > Magnoliopsida > Apiales > Apiaceae > Kitagawia > Kitagawia praeruptora. Next base: position 120,261,165 of record CM075349.1, on the reverse strand, counting down.
TGGATGATCTAATCTCCTAATTTCTTAATTTTCTAAGTAAAATGCCAATCACATTGGTAAATAATAATGTGGTATGTATCCTTGTTATATTACTAATCTTGGTTGCTTGGTTTCCATACTCGTCTAATTGTGATTCGTTTCGAGTATACCTCATTATCTCAGTGGTTCTGAAATCATTTAACAATCCAAATTCCATTGGTATTCACTTAACTTCATAATCCCCCTGGTTAAATCTAAATTCACTAATCCCTCAATATATAATTCTTATAATACTTCCATGCTCCTTAATATCCAATAGAAGCTTATTCGAAATCAAAGTCCTCAAAATCCATATTCAGGAATTTCTGAAATCTATCATCATTTCGAGTCACTCAATTTCATTGTACAATACTAATATGGTTTCTGTTTATTCATTTTCTGTTTCCATTATAGAGTACCTACATACCATTTCTCTAAATCCTCAAAATTTACTATTCATGTGATCAATGTAGCATTGCTAAAGTTAGGGTTGTTACATAATGTATTGTACGAAAAGTAGCAAAGTTGATGAAAAAGGATAAAGGATATATTATAGCACTATTGAGGTGTGCTGTAAGAGTATTGGAATGATTAAGGATTGACCGGGGAACTGGAAAGTGAAATGACCAACAAGTACCCCATTTGTCTTCTACCTGATTCCGGGACGGAATCCTTTTAAGGGGGGAGACTGTAAGAACCCGAATTTTCGGTAGAATTAAAACTTTTTATATATTGATGAAAGAATGAACAGTGACTCCAACTACAAGGTATTAACAATGAATGTGATTGGGTATAGATTTAAATGATTATATGTCATGAAGAATGCAATGGGTTGACAACCTAGATTAGAATAATCTATCTCCTAATAAATAAGTTATGGCACTCCAAAGAGGAAGGAGATATTCTGGTGTCATCCAAATCAATATATGTTGTTAGTCCAGTGGTTCCGTAAAAGGGTTAAGGAATGCCCGAAAGAGAACAAGGACATTTTTATAAATATAAGGATTAAAGATGGAATAAAGAATGAATAGTATTTTTGGTGGAAATAAGAATATTATTAGACGACGCTATATAGAAGTATTCAGAACGGATTTCTGAGTTCGTATTCATGATCCAGGGGCGAAATAAGTGTATGTAAACGATATCGGATTCAGAAAAATAGCACTTTTATTTTCTCCGAGAATTCCTAGGACACTGCAAGACTTGAGGATTTATTTAAGGGATTTAAGGAATTTAAATTCGAGAAGTATTAAGAAAGATGGAGAATGGTATTATAATTATTAAGAAGGTTTTTGGTAAAACCCTAACTAGAAACCTTTGAGATATTCCTCGAACGATTAATGAATTGAGTAATAACCGGACAAAGAACAAGCAAGAGGATCAAGATACATGCATGTGCAAGTGGATAAGGGTAAGTAACCAAGTAGTTACCAAAGGAACTAGATCAATTAGGATCAAACTAGTACTTAGCATAACTTTCTCATCTTACCACCAAAACATCAACACTTGTCCACTTGATTTCATCATCCATGACATACTACCTTTATTAAAGTAGCTTTATGGACTAGATATTATCCTTACATATCAATAATACATATTAGACTAGATGAGAGCAAGAGACAAGCCAAGCAAACTACATTCTCTCCATTTTTTCAAAACTGCCCAACAAGAACAACCATGAGAGAAAAATTCATATCTTCATTTTCATCCATGATAAAATCACCAAATTTGAACCAAAACCTCTCCACTCCATGGGCAATATTCGCTCCAAATTTCATAGCAATCAAAGTAGTATAACCTAGGCAAATCATCTCCCCAAGTTGAAGAAGCAAACTGTCTAGATTGTTGGCAGTTTCTGTGATGATTTTCAAACGGCCATATCTCCTTCATTACTCAATGGAATTTGGTGTTCTTTAGCTTTTTGGAAAGCTGGTTGGATGCTCTACAACTCTCCTTTAGAAGCCTTGTCCAGAAAACCTTGGTAAGGCCCTCATTGTTCATGATCTTTCCACTGAGTTATAGCAGATCCGAAATCACTAATTATGTTCTTGATGATTCTTGCTAGTTTAAGGTTGTAAGGAGTTCTAAGGACTAGATCAAGGCTTGTTAGACTCATATAAACTCTCCAATGAAGGTATAATCCTTAAGAACCCTAGATCTACTTTGAGTTTTAAGCATGTTCTTGATGGATCTAACTTAGTTAAGATTATGTTCATGTTATAAGCATGCTTGGTTAATGATTTAGTGATTTAAGTAGCATAATGATTATTATGGTAAAGCATGATCTTCTTGGGCTTGTTGAGATGAGAATCATGTATAAATGATGTATGGATGCCCGGTGTGGCTTGGCTTGATTGTTGTGAATTTTAGAACGTTCGATTTATAGCCGTTATAATGCCAAAAATTTCGTTAACCTTAAGAAACCGAGCTTCACAGTTGATAAAACTCACTGTCCAGTTTCTTATTTTGCCTTTACAAGCTATATTATGTTATAAGCTTCGTTTTGATATAAAGTTCGTATGAAATTGACTTACGGTTTAGGAGTTATGATTAAATTCGTAAAAGTGGTTCGAAACCGTAAACGAAAGTTCGTAACCGAAATTGGATTCCTTTAATACTACGAAATCAGTGGCGAATCTTGATAATTAAATATTAGAGGTAAAAAGGAAGGTGTAAGAGAAAACCACATGTCAAACGGATCATTTTACGATTTTATAAAAAAGTTTGAATCGAGGTTAAACGCGAACGAACCCCTTGAAAGTATGACTTTGGTTATAACTTAGAAAACGAGAGATAAAACTCGAGGTATAATCTTGATTCGTAAACGACCGACCTTAGAATTTATAGAAAAAATGACAAATATGACTGTTTTTTGAACAAAAATGATGAAAATACCCGTTTTTGGAAAAGTGTGCAAAACTACCCGGCGGGATACGCATTTGCCAAGTGGGTATCTGGGATACGCATTTGGCAAATGCGTATCTTGTATAAAATTCTTTTTTTTAAAAAAAAATCTGGTTGGGATACGCATTTGTCAAATGCGTATCCACTGAACATGCATTTGGCAAATGCGTATCCTAACCTGATTTTTTTTAAAAAAAATGAATTTGTACAAGATACGCATTTGCCAAATGCGTATCCCAGATACACATTTGGAAAATGCGTATTCCATCGGGTATTTTTGTCAAAAATTTTGAAAATGGGTATTTTTGTTACTGTTACCTAAAAAAATGGGTATTTTTGTCTTTCACCCGAATTTATACGACTTAAGTATATACCAAGTGTAAGTATGATGACGTGTCTTAGTAGCGAACGAATGACGGGTCATAGCGATGATAAAGAGAGTTGCACTAAAGGGTGTTTAACGAGATAACTCGAAAACGTGTTTCGACTTAAGTTAAGTTATACTTAGCTTTTAAAAAGTGTTAAGTGATTGACCTCGGTTATTGTGACTATTTATAGATCACCGGATTGACACGAGGCACACTACCCCTACAGGATTGTCAGGCAAGTTTCCAATACCTTGGAACTGTTGTTGTGATAATATATATGATTGTTGTTATACATATGTCATAGCATGCATGTTTGTTTTCAAAGTATATTGGAATACTTGTTCCCTGAATTGATATTGGCTTATGGACTAGATATGGATTATCAGTTATACGCAGGATTGTTTTGCTAGGACCCTTAGTGAAGGGCGTATGATATTTATTCTTTAAATATGAGACTGGGAGTCGGTATTTTTTTGTTATATAGATAGTCGTGGAAACCCGGAGGGATTCCAGCGACAGAGTAGTATTCATTTTGAGGAATGTTATTATTAAACATTATTTATATTTCCATAAAAGTATCAAATACTTGGAAATATTTCGAGAAATGTTATTTGAGTATTATTTCAGTCGAGAAATATTAATTGAATATTATTTTTGAATATTCATTAGAGTTTGATTATTAATGAATAATTACTTTGATATTCATTGGAATTTTATTCATTAAATGAATATCACTTTCGGGTATTCATTTAAGTTTTATATTATTTTAAAAGTATTCTTTGGAAGTTCTAATTACTCAAGGAATATTATTTCGAATATGCCTTTAAGGTTTTGATTACTAAATGAATATCATTTGGATATTTATTTAGAATATTATTTGTTAAATGAATAATATTTCGATATTCATTTAGAATATTATTTGTTTAATGAATATCAATTGAATATTCATTTGGGATTTATTTATTGAGTGAATATTATTTTGAATATTCATTTAAGATTTTATGTACTTAATGAAGATTATTTAAAAGTATTCATTCGAAGTTCTATTTACTTAAGGAATATTGCTTCGAATATTCCTTTAAAGTTTTGATTACCAAAAGAATATTAGTTGGATATTTATTTAGAATATTATTTATTTTCAAATATTCATTTAAGTTTTGATTTATGTAGTGAATATTATCTTAAAATTTTATTTGAGTTTATTTAATTAATATTATTTTGAATATTCATTTAAAGAAGAGAGTTATTCAGTAAATAATTCTATATAATCATTCGAGGATTACTTACGAGCAATATTATGATTTATTCATATTCCTTAATTATTATTGATTTAATAAATATTATTGGAATATTTATTTAAATTCTTTTAAACTCTTTTTATAATGATTCAAAGATTATCTGTCACCTTCAGATATGGTGTAAAATATTTCGGAGTCTTTTATGACTATTTTTTCAAGGGGAGGTTTCCAAAAAAATTCTAATTTCATTTAAATCTATCTTATAAGAAGATTTAAATACTCGCTCAACTTCCAAAATATATAAGGGGACCTCACTTGAGATATGTTATTTATTGGACTGCCCGGTCCTATACTTGCTAAACTATCTTGTCACTCACATCTTGATTCTTTTAAGCATCGATATGAGTCCTTTGGTATGCTCGAGGGGTAAGATTGATGGAACAAGTTTATATCCATTAACAAGCATCAGCTTGGGAAATATTGGTGAATTTTCCTTTCCAACTAGATACGACTACTTTGTGGAGTCTTATCAACAAGTACTATACTTGGGGAAAGGGGGACAAACTTTATGTTTCAGAGTTATGGATGTCAATTGAACTAGGAGACGCGTAAGTGGTCGAGTGGCGCCGACCCAGCAATAGCCCAACCGTTGGCTTAGGAGTTCCAGAGGGCGGTAGACAAGTAAATCCGTCGGAGCTACCTTCTACATGTAGAGAACGACTGATGAGATGCATGACATACGACTGATCATCGTAAACGTTAGGGCATCTTGCGCGACAATTCTCCCGTATTAGTTCATCTCTCAATGTTGGAAATTTCCTGCAACATTATCATTGTTGGTAGGTTTGAAAAGTGTTTGAACTGGAATTGCAATATTCTTCCTGCAAGTTCCTCTATTATGAAAATTTGATAATATCTTGCTTATCTTTGACATAGCAGATATTTCTTCGGAACAATTATATTTTGAGTTACCTTGTAACTTCATCTCATACCTTATATTGGTACTATGTTCGTTAATGCATGGCATATGGTTTCCAAGATATTTTGGACTGTTATATATTATCATTGTTCAATTATATTTTTGGTGGGCTATTGCTCACCCTTGCTTTATTTATTATATCACAACAACAGCTAGATCAGATGGCCGTGCAAGGCGCACTCAGCGTAAGCAGGTGTCAGCCGTCAGTGGATTAACCGCTGAGGTCATAGTTACCATTGTTGAGGATGCAACTACTCGTAGGCTAGTTGTTAGTATTTGGGCATCAAATGTATTTATATTATGACATATACAAATGGATGGCAAAGAGTATGTACTGATTAATTGTAATTCTTTGGGTTGTAAGAACTCAAACTTGTGATTAATAATTTTGATGGTTACTCTGATTTCATCTCTGGGACTATAACGAGTGTGTTTTATGTTGTTGTTTTGGATCACAAGGTTGTAATTTAAATTATGTTGGTTTTGTGGATGGATATTGAGACCGTAACGACCAGATCCCTGACCCCGGATCTTGGGGTGTTACATATTATTCTAAATAGAAATATTATAATATTTTGAAAAATCTCAAAAGTTTTAAAAAAATTAGTATAAATATCTAATAAAATAATACTACAATTTCAAAATAATTAACAAAGCACCTAAGAGAATCTTGGTGGGAAATATTTAGAGTGTTGTACCTAACTATATTCAAAACTTATTTTATATCAATAAAATATTTAGTAGAATTTTAATATAAATATCTATTAAAGCAGTATATCGATTTCAAATTAATTAACAAAATGGCTAAGAGAATCTTGGTGTATTACATAATATTTTTATATATTTCTTATTTTTAAAAATAATATATATTTCTTCTAAAATTATGTTACATTTAGATATATTATGTGACACACCAAGATTCTCTTACGTGTATAAAAAAAATTATTTATTATTGAAAAAGATTCAGATTTATTATTTATTTACGTAATATTTTGTTTCCAAAAAACTGAAGATCAAATTTGAAAAAATATAATAAATGATGAAAGAATAGATTGTAATCAATCAAGATTGACTGATTGTACGTGATGTTTAGACAGATTCTTGATATTTAAAGAAATTTTTTTTATCATTTTTAGTTTGCCTACTTTATCCTTGATAATATAAACAAGGTATGATTGTATTTTTTTTATTTAAATTGTCATAATTTACCAACCATTCGATCAGATTGTAATCAATGGCTAATAAGGTGGTCTCTCGGTTCTCCCAATTAAGAAGGTTCTCCCTCGAGCATGAGCCTATATATATTTAAATACATAAAGATCCTCTTATTTGTTTTTTGAAACACGTAAGAGAATTTTGGTGTATTATATGTTATTTTACTAATTATTTTATTAATTTTTTATATTTTTCATTATTTAAAAGAAAAATGTAAAATTTCTTTAACCGGTGTTTGTTAATTATTTTGAAATATCTTTATTAGAAATTTATATTACAATTCAACTAAATATTTTATTGATATAAAATAAGTTTTGAATATAGTTAGGCACAAGTACAACACTATAAATGATCATCGAAATTTTAAGTTTATAGAATTTTTATATAGCATGTCTTTTAAAATAATTATTGAAGTAATCTCAAGAAGCAAATAAACAGAAATAAATTGATATAATGATTTGAAACACGTAACACAATCTTGGTGTATTAGATATATTTTTATATGTAACTTATTTTCAAAAGAAATGTATAGTTTTCTTTTTTTTAATAAAAAAATGTATAAAAATATTATATAACCCACCAATATTCTCTTAGGTTTTTTCTTAATTATTTTAAAAGGTTAGTAGTATTTTATTATATATTTATATTAATTTTTTTTAATATTTGAGATTCTTCAAAGCAATATAATGTTTATATTTAAAATAATATTTGTAATTTTTGAGATTTTTTGGAATTAGAATTTTTTTTATTTTTGAAACACATAAGAAAATCTTGCTGTGTAACATAATATTTCTAAATATTAATTAATTTTATAAAAATGTATAATTTTTTTTAAAAAAAAAGAAATATATAGAAACATTACGTAGTACACCAAGCTTCTCTTAGGTGTTTTGTTAATTACTTTGAAATCATCGCTGTTTTATTAGAAATTTATATTATAATTCTACTAAATATTTTAAATTAAATCCTTTGTTATTCAAAACAAAAAGTTTTGAATAAAGTTAGGCATAAGTACAATACTATAAATGATCACTGAAAATTTAAGAATATCTATAGTGTTTTTTTAATTAGATTTCAATTTTTTATAGCATGTCTTTTAAAATAAACCTCGAAGGAATCTCAAAAAGATACTAAAAGGAAATAAATTGATATAATGATTTGAAACAATCTTGGTATATTAGATGATATTTTAATATGTAACTTAATTTTAAAAAAAATGTATAGTTTTCTTTTTTTTAAAATGTATAAAACTATTATGTACCCCACCAAGATTCTCTTAGATGTTTTGTTAATTATTTTACAATAGTAGTATTATTTTATTATATATTTATGTTAATTTTTTAAAGACTTTTGAGATTTTTCAAAGTATTATAATATTTCTATTTAAAATAATATTTTTAATTTTTGAGATTTTTTAAATTATAATTTATTTATTTTTATACACGTAAGAGAATCTTGGTGTGTCACATAATATATCTAAATGTAACATAATTTTAGAAGAAATATTTATTATTTTTAAAAATAAGAAATATATAAAAATATTATGTAATACACCAAGATTCTCTTAGGCATTTTGTTAATTAATTTGAAATCGATATACTGCTTTAATAGATATTTATATTAAAATTCTACTAAATATTTTATTGATATAAAATAAGTTTTGAATATAGTTAGGTACAATACTCTAAATATTTCCCACCAAGATTCTCTTAGGTGCTTTGTTAATTATTTTGAAATTGTAGTATTATTTTATTAGATATTTATACTAATTTTTTTTAAACTTTTGAGATTTTTCAAAATATTATAATATTTCTATTTAGAATAATATTTTTAATTTTTGAGATTTTTTTGAATTGGAATTTAATTTTTTTTTAAACATGTAAGAGAATCTTGGTGTGTCATATAATATTTCTAAATGTAATACACCAAGATTCTCTTAGGTGTTACTATACTTACTTTAAAACCGAAATACTACTTTATTATATATATATTTTTTAATCTCTTAGAAATTTTTTAAGGTGTTTTGAAGAATATAAAGTTTTAATTTGTTATTGACCAATTTGAGATTCTTTAAAGTGGTTTGAGATTATTTAAGGTGTTTTTGAAGATTTTCCAAAGTGTTTCAAATAAATTTTATAACATCTATATTTATTTAAAAAATGTTATATTTTTTACTTTTTTTCCTTGTTTTTTTGATGTGTTATCTGTTTCAAATAAAAAATGTCATTTTTAATTGTTGAAAATATAGGAAATTATTTAAAAGTTATCAAAAACATAGTAAAAATTTCACTAATTTTATTATTTTATTATTTTTATCTTTTAGAGATTCTTTAAGGTATTTGTAATAACCGTGAATTTTATTAAAAAAATTTTTACTAAAGTCGAGCTCTCTTAGAATAAATTTGCAATTTAAATTTAGGGATGCGTGCAGATAATCATTTATTTTAGTGCATTCTTATAATTTACTAATTTTATTTTATTTACTACTATACCTATTATATTATCGTTATTATTATTATTATTATTATTATTATTAGTGCTACCAAAAATTTGTGTAATTATATTTAAAATTTGCATTTAGTTCAATTAGGACTTAGTGGCCCATTAATTCCCAAGTGGGTAACAATTATGTATATGGTCCCAAGAGATTAAGTAGCCCACTAAGAGCCCACCTAGGCATACCTCATCTATATATGTAATTTTAGTAACAAAATCAAGAGAATCATCTTCTTTTCTCTTCCCGTAGAACTCAAAACACATCACCACATATATACATAAATATTTTCTCTCTCCTCCATTAAAACAAGTCTTTAAAAGCTTATATCTAATATTATGTTGGGTTGATCTTGCATGCAATAGCGTATTTGAAGAGGGAATTTTAAGCTCTACGTTTTGATATACATATATATAAAGTTTTGGAGAGTTGGATTTTAGTCAAGTTTAAAATTTGGGTTTCTTTTCACAAAAGGGTATGAAATTATACCTACAAACTTTATTTTTAATTACTCTTATAGTGTTTATCAATATTTTCATGATTTATTTGTGAATAAAAATCTTTGTATTAGCATTTAGGGTTTTCTTTAATTTGTGATTTAATTACCTTTTTAGTTATGATTGAATAATTGCAATTGGTAATTGAATATTGGGGTTGTGATTGGGGAGAGTTGTGGTGGTTGCATGTCGGGGTTTGGGCGGTGGTGCCCGGCGGTGACAGCAGGGACGGCGGGAGAAGGAGGTCGAAGGGGAGAAAGAGGGAGAGATTGAGGGGGGGTTCGGGGAGAATCAGAGAGAGATTGAGATGGGTGGAGATAGAGAGATTGACCGGAGAGATAGAGAGACAACGGAGGGAGAGAGCGTGAGACGGGAACGGGAGAGAGATGAGAGATCCGAGAGATGAGAGGGAGAGAGAGAGAGGCGAGAACAGAGAGGTAGTGGGAGAGATGATCGGAGAAAGAGAGGAAAAGAGAGAGAGAGATCGAAGAGGGGAGGGAAAGAGATCAGGCGGAGGGAGAGAAGGACGGCGGAGAGGAGAGAGAGAGGGCGACGGAGAGAGTGAGAGACGGAGGGGGAGCGAGATGGAGAGAGAGAGAGAGAGAGAGTTCGAGAGGGGGAGAGATGGAGTCGAAGAGAGAGAGAGAGAGAGAGAGAGAGAGAGCAGAGAGAGAGAGGAGGAAGTCGGGGAGGAGGAGCCGCCGGAGCCGCCGGCGCCGCCATGGCGTCCGGCCGGCGTCCCGACGGTGGTGATGAGGAGGGGTATTGGGTGTTGTGTTATTATTAATTAATTGATGTATGATTAATTTTATTGTATTGATTTATTTAGAAATTAAGAGATAAATAGGATTAATTTTAATGAAAAGAAAAAATTTCAGATTGGTTTCTTTAAAAAAAAAGAAATTTTGTTTAGTAGACTTATATTGTGTTGCAATTATTTAATAAGCAATAAATGGGAGGATAAATATTTTGACCTGATTGATTTAATAATAAAAGAAAAGGAATTAAAAATGATGAGGATATTAAAGTAGACTTTTATTGAAGGACAAATGTTTCATTTAAAGTAAGATAATAGTAACGGATTTAGTCGGATGAAAATGAGTGCTTGCACTGTTTTTAAATTAAGATTAGGATTAAAATGAGAGCATGTAAATCGTAATATATTGAGTTTATAGTGTAATAATAATAAGGTTACTAAATTGACTTAGATGTGCGAGTTAAACAATTTATTTAAAATTAGAGAATTTCGCTATTAAATGAGGACTTTAGATACTTAGTGGTGATTTTATACAAAACTCTTTTTTTTAGTTTATGCGAGATATGTTGTTAAATAATTAAATCGGTGTCATATACTTAGGATTAATTAGAGACCTTTAATTGAGAGATTTTATTACGAATAATTGTATTTGTGTTGCACAGTGTATAAAAACCCGAGACATTAAAATTGATAGGGAAATCCATTAGAGCCTCCATTTAAATTATTTAATTTACGAATAGGGCGTTAGTAAGATTTTAATGTTACGAGAATATTCCCAAACATTTTTTCGAGAATTATGTGATTATCAATAGCATGATTACCGATTTATGTGATATTACGTGATTAACTCCTTACCTGAGTACTAAAATTATTCTGATAATTACTATAGAGATTCCTTTTCGAGAATTGAGATTTTCGCTCGCGGGTAACGCTTTTATTATTCGGTTGAGTTAACGTCGAGACAGAGGCAAGTTCATTCCTACCCTAATTCTCGGAAATTTTGTATTTCTGTTCGTATTATTTCATTCCATATTTATTTTCGAGCTATCAATTTTGAGATTTATTTGCTGCTCCTTATGATACAATAATTTCTTTTGAGTATTATTTTTCGTTAAACATTACGATACTTTTAAATTAGTTTACTTGCGAAATACGATCCCTATAAGTGTAGAAGCAATTTCGTTGCTATCGGATCGATCTCATTAATTCGAGACGACTATGATTTTGATTCAGTGAAACTAATCTCATTTGTTCGAGATAGTTAAATTCATTCTTTTCAGTTGAATTTATTGTACAAATTCAACAATAAATTATTGATTATCTTTTAGTTGGTTCATTGTTCGAATCAACCAATAGGAGTATACTATTTAAATTGTTAGAGTTTTACTCATTGCTCAAGCGAAAAATATTCTATTTAACGTTCATCAATTTTGAGTATTATAATCATTCGAGTGGTACTATTTGTTCAGTACGACTCATTATGTTTCATTTTGAGACTATCCTCATTATTTCGAGATAGTTGCCTTTCTTGTCAAAGGTTGGCACTTTGTTCGTGTCAACCAATTTAAATATGTTTATTGAGAAGTTACATCAGTCCATTGTTCGGATTGGTGGTACATTGAGTAAAACTGGCAGTCCGCCAGATCAATTAAATATTTTCTTGTGAAGTTTATCTCAAAGTGTCAGTTCATTAAATGTTCGGGAATTCTGTATTCTACTGGTCAATTTTGGGAAAGAGGCCCATTTAGAGAAAGAGAGACTTGTGTACCTTTATATGGACACGAGAATATTTAGGCACTATGATGCCAGGGTTGATATAATCACCCACTATGATGCTAGCATTCATACTATATATTATATTCGTTGATATCGTATTGTAGCCGTGATCGGGCGAAGTGCGGTGTCATTGGAGGACGGTATTCCCGGTCGGATAGTTGATCGCCCCGCCGAGATACCGAAAGGATGGAAGACCAGTTATTCTTTTATCATGAGTCATCAGAGTTTCACAAAAAGAGACATTTCGAGTATTTCTATTTTCGAGACGAGTCTTGAGTCAAAAATTTTCAGAGTTTGTTATCATATCAGTTTTATTTAAATTCAAGTATTTTCTTTCGGTATATATTACTATATTATGTACCGAGCCAGGAGAGAATTTGCTGGGCACCATAGTTGCTCACTCTTGCTTTACAACATTTGTTCAGCTATCAAGAAGGAAAGATGTGAGACGTCCAGCCAGGGATCTAGAGGCAAGGGAAAAGCTCCAGGCTATGCTGACAAGGACTAGAATGGCCAGCTAAAACCTTTTATCTTTTCTATCTTTATAGACTTTCGAAGGATTTTTATTCGGAGATGTAATAATCGTATTGTAATAAAGCGTGAGACTGATCTTGGATCTGTGGAGTGGGACTGTTCCGCTCCGTTGTAATAAAGATTTTATTATTATCGAGCTAACGTGTGTTGCAGGATGCTGAGACCTGATGTGGCGACCCGGGTCCCCGGACAGGGCGGATTTGGGGGCGTCACAGCGTAGGTATCAGAGCCGTTAGTTATATTTTAGGAATCGTACGAGCGAGCCTAGAATTATAACGCGACGTAAGAGTTTAGTGATATATTGCGATGTTGAGATTTTAGCACAAGTGCTTTTCACCCTTATATAAGTATATCTATATAAGTATCTAATCGATTAGAACCTATTGTGACCGAAGTTCCTTGTACTTTTGTAGATGACTACTTCAGGACTTGATGATTTCCGCTCAGCTAGAGACAGATCTCCTACACATTACCCTCAGGGACCCCTAGATCCCAGCTCAGGTTCAGACAGTGACCCGTCTGAGGAGATGGTACCGATGGACAGCGACTTGGAGGACTCTTCTATCCGGATTCTTACACCTTCTCCACCTCATGTGATAGATTTGGTAGATTCTCCTGTGCCAGTGATTGACTTAGAGGCACCTACTCCAGAGATTGAGCAGCCAGCTCAGATTCCAGATTCTACCATGATTGCAGAGACTACTCTTCTGTATACTCCTGAGATGTTCAGATTTGAGACACCCGAGCTCATTACTCCCGAGCCGATTGATGAGGTCCAGCTTTCGCCCGTCCGTACTGAGAATTTACCCAGCTTATCTGCTCCAGTGTCTAGAGTTGATACCCCTACCAGAGTATCAGCTTTTGCTGACTTGTTTACTGCTCCAGTTCCAGTGTATGTTGCAGCTCCGACAGTTCCGACTATACCAGACTACATGTTTCCACCTGTCAGTGATACTCCTACTTGCGACACTGCTCCATCTGCACCTACCATACCTGCACTTGTTCCTGCTCAGCCTCCAGTGGCTGCTACTACTGCTACTATGCCACCTGCTCCCTCTGAGCACCCTGTTGTGGCCGGAGAGACGGTTCCATGGCATATCCATCATACCCTGTTCCAGCAGTACCGTTGGTTGTGGTCTCGTTATGAGGAGATCTTTGCTACTAGGGATGGTATTCTTCGACTCTTGTCTGTTCCAGATCCCCTTGCCGTGCATCATGGAGGTAGTCTGTTAGTGAGAGACATACCTATGGAGATTGTGCATCAGATAGCCCTGACTGTGTTGACCGGGCTTCAGACTTACTTAGCTGCCTTGCCATCATCTAGTACCGGACAGATTGATCGTACCAGAGTTTCTACCTTGATCTCAGACATCATTGTAGAGTTCCATAGGAGGGTGGGCGAGATGTTTGCCCGTGATGGTTCGACCTGACTTGCTGCTGTAGTTGACTTAGCATAGTCTTTTTGGTTTCAGGGGATGTCATATATCTACGCTTGCGCATTCCCATCTTTTGGTTAGCATGTATATTATAGCTAGTGGTGACCCGCTTTTTGTATGGCGTCATGATAGATCTTTCAGTATAGGGTGCACATATTCTGTTGATCGATGTATTCGATGTAGTTGACTTTATGCCCAGCTTGTTGGGTAGTTATCTTATTATCTTCCGTACTAGCATGATAGTAGATGTTCCACGATGTATTTATATTCTGATGATGGGTCTGTACTATTATGCCGTATGTATTCGGTATTATGATGTGATCTGTACCAGTATGATACCCTGTGATAGATATATATATTATGATCTGCTAGTAGTACTGATATCTTGTTTGTTGATCTGTTATAGAACTGTATTATATTAGAAGAGCATGCTAGATTATTTCCTGATACTCCTGTTATAGTAAATTCTTTGTAGATACTGCGACTTAAAAAAAAAAAGAAAAAAAAGGGGGTTTTCGAAAACTAATGATTAAGACGACGATTGAGTTTTAGAACTTAAAGATTTTTATAAGAATTGCCAGTAAAACCTGAATTAGTTTCTTTTCACGAGTACCCTGAACCTTTTTATAATAAGGAAAAAGAGAAACTGTTTTATAAAGAGACAAGAGAAAGAATCATGATTTTGAGCATGATTTATTTTTGAGAAACCAGAAGTTTTGACCAAGTAAATAATTTTGAATAACTGTGCCAGCAATGGTGTCATATAATTGCATACATGTGATATAACATACCATATTGTTTTCGCTCTTATAGAAAAAGATGCCACCTAAAAGAGGAAGACCCCCAAGAAACCCTCGTCCTCAACCTGAAGAGAATCCAGAGAATGAGGTTCCACCTCGGAACCCAGTTCCTAACCCAGTTCTAAACCCGGAACCGGAACCCGCTCAGAATCCAAACCAGAATAATAACCCGATGAACCTGTTGTTGAACTTTCTTCTTCAGCATGCCCAGAACCCTCAGCCTCAGCAGAACCCTAACCCAGTGGGAGGAAATCCACCTCCAGCTCAGCTGACTCATGCCACAATGACTTTTAAATCAATCAAATCTCTGAACCCACCTGAGTTTAAAGGTACCACTAACCCCGTGGAGGCCAGAATTTGGTTACGAGAGATAGAAAAGACTTTTGAGATTGTGGGAGTGGAAGAGAATAAAAGACAGTGTTTGCAGCATACATGTTGAAAGGTGAAGCCAACTACTGGTGGGAAGCAAAGAGAACTTTGGAGGGTAATGCGGTCATTCCATGGACCAGATTCACGACGTTGTTTTTAGAGAGGTACTTTCCTAAGTATCTAGAGAATCAGATGGAAATTAAATTCTTAGAACTCAAGCAAGGAACGATGACTGTTGCGGATTACGAAGCCAAGTTTACAGAACTTTCAAGGTTTGTACCCTATCATGTGGACACTGAGGAGAAGAGAGCCAAGCGTTTTCAGCAAGGGCTGAAGCCCTGGATTCAGAATCGAGTTGCCGTATTTGAGATCACCAACTATGCAACCCTAGTTCAGAAAGCGGCTATAGTGGAAAGTGGAAGTGAGTTGTACCCGAAAGATCGGGATGGTAAGAAGAGAAAGTTTCAGAGTGGTGGAAGCAGTTTTGTGAAGAGATCTGATAGTCGTAGTGACAAGAGGCCATTTGTGAAGAGAGAGGATAGAAGCTCAGATGCTAGGAGAATTGGGAACCATGTCACCAGAGGAAGCAATCAGAGGACCAAACCTCAGCAGTCAGTGAACATGATGCAAGGAAGACCACCATTGCCAGAGTGCAAGACATGTGGGAGGAAACACCCTGGACCCTGCCAACAAGCTACTGTGAATTGCTACAACTGCGGACAGAAGGGTCATTATGCTTCCAGTTGCAAGGATAAATCTGTCACCTGCTTCAATTGTGGAAAGAAAGGTCACGTGTCCCGAGATTACCGACAGACTGCTAAGGAAAATCCAGTGCTTCGACTCACAGCACCTCTCAGCAACAAGCCGACTGCAAGAACTTTCAACATGACCGTGAAGGATGCTATTGATGACAGCGATGTGATTGCAGGTACGCTTCTAGTAAATTCTGAAGATGCATGTGTTCTAGTTGATTCTGGCGCTACCAGATCTTTTATTTCTGAGAACTTCATGAATAAGCTTGATCTTGAGTCTGTACCCTTGGAGGGAATTCTGAGTATAGAAGTAGCGAATCAGGAAGTCATTCCAGTGAACCGTTTGTGCCCGAACTGTGTTATAGAGATTCAGGGTCAACATTTTGACGCAGACCTCATTCCTTTTAAGTTGGGGGAATTCGACGTAATCTTAGGGATGGATTGGTTAGCACGTTACGATGCCCAAATCGATTGTCGTCGGAAGAAGGTTAGCTTAAGTGGACCTAAGAGTATGAGAATTCCGTTTCGCGGACGTAAACTGGCTAAAGATTTTCTGTCAATAATTCAAGCTAATAGATTACTTCGGCAAGGATGTCAAGCCTATCTGGCTCATGTGATAGACACGAAGAAGCAAGCTCCTACCATTGAGGAGATTCCTGTAGTCAATCAGTTTAAAGATGTTTTCCCCGATGACTTGCCCGGAATGCCACCAGACCGAGAGATAGAATTCACAATTAATCTAGCACCAGGAACCGCACCAATCTCCAAAGCACCCTACCGAATGGCACCAGTGGAAATGAAGGAATTGGCAACACAACTGCAAGAGTTACTGGAAAAGGGTGTAATCAGACCTAGTGTATCCCCGTGGGGAGCTCCAGTTTTGTTTGTAAAGAAGAAGGACGGATCTATGCGGCTATGTATTGACTATCGCGAACTGAACAAGATGACTATCAAGAATAGGTACCCTCTTCCTAGAATCGACGACCTGTTTGATCAGCTTAAGGGAGCTATGCACTTTTCGAAGATTGATTTGAGATCCGGCTATCATCAATTGAAGATCAAGCCTGAAGATATTCCTAAGACTGCTTTTAGGACCCGATATGGACATTACGAGTTCCTAGTTATGTCTTTCGGATTGACGAATGCTCCAGCTGCTTTTATGGATCTAATGAATCGTGTGTTCAAGAAATACTTGGATAAGTTCGTGATTGTATTTATTGATGACATTCTCATTTACTCAAAGTCACCTGAAGATCATGCAGAACATCTCCGTCTAGTTTTGGAAGCACTAAGGAAGGAAAAGTTGTATGCAAAGTTTTCAAAGTGTGAATTCTGGCTGAAAGAAGTTCAGTTTTTGGGGCATATTGTGAGTGGTGAAGGAATTTCTGTAGACCCTGCCAAGATAGAAGCCGTAGCAGACTGGGAGAGACCTAAGACTCCAACAGAGGTTAGAAGTTTCCTTGGACTGGCTGGTTATTATCGTAGATTCGTGAAAGATTTCTCAAGGATTGCTACGCCATTGACTCGACTTACCAGGAAAAGTGAAAAGTTCGAATGGACGTCCAAATGTGAAGATAGCTTTCAAGAATTGAAGAAGAGACTTACGACTGCCCCAGTTTTGACCCTACCCGATGAAAGAGGCGATTTCGTGATTTTCAGCGATGCTTCTCACAAAGGTTTAGGATGTGTATTGATGCAGCACGGAAAAGTAATAGCTTACGCTTCTCGTCAACTGAAGGAATATGAATCACGATACCCTACTCACGACTTGGAACTTGCTGCCATTGTTTTTGCACTCAAGATTTGGAGACACTATTTGTATGGAGAAAAGTGTGAGATTTTCACAGACCACAAGAGCTTAAAGTACATATTCACCCAGAAGGAATTGAACATGAGACAGAGAAGATGGTTGGAATTGATCAAAGACTATGACTGCTCGATAAATTACCACCCAAGAAAAGCTAATGTTGTAGCTGATGCTTTAAGTAGAAAAGAAAGACTCAACTTGTTGATGACCTCAGAAGAGTTAGTCAGAGAATTTGAGAAGATGGAGATAGAAGTCAAGGACCCAGTCCAAAACAATGAAAGAGTTGATACCATTCATTTTCAACCAGAGCTACTCGAGAAGATTCGCCGTTGTCAGGAGCAAGTGATGGAAGAAAGAAGATCAGAGTTAACAGGGGAAGAAATTATGAGTTCAAAAGATGATAAGGGGATTAAGCGATTTGCTTCGAGAATTTGGGTTCCTAATGTTACCGAATTGAAAGAAGAAATCATGAGCGAAGTGCATAACTCGAGATATTCCATTCACCCAGGAAGCACAAAAATGTATCAAGACATCAAGCAGAATTATTGGTGGCCTAACAAGAAGAGGGAAATTGCAGAATGGGTAAGCAAGTGTTTGACCTGTCAAAGAGTGAAAGCAGAACATCAACGACCCAGTGGATTACTCCAATCATTAGAGATTCCAGAATGGAAATGGGAGCACATCACCATGGACTTTGTAGTAGGTTTACCTCGAACCAGAGCGAATCACGATGCTATTTGGGTTATAGTTGATAGACTTACGAAGTCCGCGCATTTTCTGCCGATCAGTGAAAGGTACTCAGTGGAGAGACTGGTAGGTCTGTATTTGAAGGAAGTTGTAGTCCGTCATGGAGTGCCCGTGTCAATCGTGTCAGACAGAGATGCCCGTTTTACTTCTAGATTTTGGAAGAGTTTTCAAGAATGCCTTGGCACCAAGTTAAACCTGAGTACTGCCTATCATTCGCAGACAGACGGACAGAGCGAAAGGACAATTTAGACGATAGAGGATATGCTGCGAGCTTGCACCTTAGATTTCAAGGGAAGTTGGGATGATCATCTGCCACTAGTAGAGTTTGCTTACAATAATAGCTATCACTCCAGTACCGGTATGGCCCCTTATGAAGCTTTATATGGAAGGAAGTGCAGATCTCCGCTTTGTTGGGATGAAGTCGGTGAAGGAAGATTACTAGGGCCAGATATGGTCCATCAGACAAAGCAATCCGTAGAAACGATTCGGAAAAGATTAGTTGCTGCTCAGAACTATCAGAGAAAATATGCAGATCTGAAGAGAAAGGATAAATCATTTGAGATAGGAGATAAAGTGTTATTGAAGATTTCCCCATGGAAAGGGGTGATGAGATTCGGAAAGAAAGGGAAACTGAGTCCCAGGTATATCGGACCATTTGAGATTCTTAAGAAGGTTGGAGCCGTGTCATATCAATTGGCCTTACCGCCAGATCTACAACACGTACATGATGTATTCCACGTATCAATATTGAGAGCTTATCATCCTGATCATCGACACGTGTTAGAATATGAACCCATCGATGTCAAAGCAGACCTGACCTACGTAGAGCAACCAGTGAAAGTTGTGGATTTCAAAGTGCATGAGTTGCGGAA
The DNA here is from genome assembly GCA_037693485.1 of Kitagawia praeruptora. Classification (NCBI taxonomy): domain Eukaryota; kingdom Viridiplantae; phylum Streptophyta; class Magnoliopsida; order Apiales; family Apiaceae; genus Kitagawia; species Kitagawia praeruptora. Next base: position 120,241,602 of record CM075349.1, on the reverse strand, counting down.
TAAGAAAATAAATTTAGTAAAAGTGATTTGGAGAAACCGTCAAATTGAGGAAGCCACTTGGGAGCTTGAGAATGAGATGCGTAGTAAATACCCCGAGTTGTTTAGCCAATAGAGATGATCCCGAGGACGGAATCCTTTTAAGGGGGGAGACTGTAATAACCGTGAATTTTATTAAAAATTTTTTTACTAAAGTTGAGCTCTCTTAGAATAAATTTGCAATTTAAATTTAGGGATGCGTGCAGATAATCATTTATTTTAGTGCATTCTTATAATTTACTAATTTTATTTTATTTACTACTATACCTATTATATTATCGTTATTATTATTATTATTATTAGTGCTACCAAAAATTTGTGTAATTATATTTAAAATTTGCATTTAGTTCAATTTAGGACTTAGTGGCCCATTAATTCCCAAGTGGGTAACAATTATGTATATGGGTCCCAAGAGATTAAGTAGCCCACTAAGAGCCCACCTAGCCATACCTCATCTATATATGTAATTTTAGTAACAAAATCAAGAGAATCATTTTCTTTTCTCTTCCCGTAGAACTCAAAACACATCACCACATATATACATAAATATTTTCTCTCTCCTCCATTAAAACAAGTCTTTAAAAGCTTATATCTAATATTATGTTGGGTTGATCTTGCATGCAATAGCGTATTTGAAGAGGGAATTTTAAGCTCTACGTTTTGATATACATATATATAAAGTTTTGGAGAGTTGGATTTTAGTCAAGTTTAAAATTTGGGTTTCTTTTCACAAAAGGGTATGAAATTATACCTACAAACTTTATTTTTAATTACTCTTATACTCTGTTCTAAAAATCATCGATTAATCACTATTAATCACCGATTAATCTCTGTTCCATGGGTTATCGCACTGATTAATAATCCGATTATTCAATTAATCATTCCGATTAATCCTCAAATACCCGATTAATCCCCGATTAATCCCTGGACAGTGCCTCTACCGATTAAGTCCGATTCCCGCTTTTTACAACACTGCTCTTATAGTGTTTATCAATATTTTCATGATTTATTTGTGAATAAAAATCTTTGTATTAGCATTTAGGGTTTTCTTTAATTTGTGATTTAATTACCTTTTTAGTTATGATTGAATAACTGCAATTGGTAATTGAATATTGGGGTTGTGATTGGGGAGAGTTGTGGTGGTTGCATGTCGGGGTTTGGGCGGTGGTGCCCGGCGGTGACAGCAGGGACGGCGGGAGAAGGAGGTCGAAGGGGAGAAAGAGGGAGAGATTGAGGGGGGGGGTTCGGGGAGAATCAGAGAGAGATTGAGATGGGTGGAGATAGAGAGATTGACCGGAGAGATAGAGAGACAGCGGAGGGAGAGAGAGTGAGACGGGAACGGGAGAGAGATGAGAGATCCGAGAGAAGAGAGGGAGAGAGAGAGAGGCGAGAACAGAGAGGGAGTGGGAGAGATGATCGGAGAAAGAGAGGAAAAGAGAGAGAGAGATCGAAGAGGGGAGAGAAAGAGATCAGGCGGAGGGAGAGAAGGACGGCGGAGAGGAGAGAGAGAGGGCGACGGAGAGAGTGAGAGACGGAGGGGGAGCGAGAGGTCGAGAGAGAGAGAGAGAGAGTTCGAGAGGGGGAGAGATGGAGTCGAAGAGAGAGAGAGAGAGAGAAAGAGAGAGAGCAGAGAGAGAGAGAGGACGAAGTCGGGGAGGAGGAGCCGCCGGCGCCGCCATGGCGTCCAGCCGGCGTCCCGACGGTGGTGATGAGGAGGGGTATTGGGTGTTGTGTTATTATTAATTAATTGATGTATGATTAATTTTATTGTATTGATTTATTTAGAAATTAATAGATAAATAGGATTAATTTTAATAAAAAGAATAAATTTCAGATTGGTTTCTTTAAAAAAAAAAGAAATTTTGTTTAGTAGACTTATATTGTGTTGCAATTATTTAATAAGCAATAAATGGGAGGATAAATATTTTGACCTGATTGATTTAATAATAAAAGAAAAGGAATTAAAAATGATGAGGATATTAAAGTAGACTTTTATTGAAGGACAAATGTTTCATTTAAAGTAAGATAATAGTAACGGATTTAGTCGGATGAAAATGAGTGCTTGCACTGTTTTTAAATTAAGATTAGGATTAAAATGAGAGCATGTAAAGCGTAATATATTGAGTTTATAGTGTAATAATAATAAGGTTACTAAATTGACTTAGATGTGCGAGTTAAACAATTTATTTAAAATTAGAGAATTTCGCTATTAAATGAGGACTTTAGATACTTAGTGGTGATTTTATACAAAACCCTTTTTTTTTGGTTTATGCGAGATATGTTGTTAAATAATTAAATCGGTGTCATATACTTAGGATTAATTAGAGACCTTTAATTGAGAGATTTTATTACGAATAATTGTATTTGTGTTGCACAGTGTATAAAAACCCGAGACATTAAAATTGATAGGGAAATCCATTAGAGCCTCCATTTAAATTATTTAATTTACGAATAGGGCGTTAGTAAGATTTTAATGTTACGAGAATATTCCCAAACATTTTTTGCGAGAATTATGTGATTATCAATAGCATGATTACCGATTTATGTGATATTACGTGATTAACTCCTTACCTGAGTACTAAAATTATTCTGATAATTACTATAGAGATTCCTTTTCGAGAATTGAGATTTCCGCTCGCGGGTAACGCTTTTATTATTCGGTTGAGTTAACGTCGAGACAGAGGCAAGTTCATTCCTACCCTAATTCTCGGAAATTTTGTATTTCTGTTCGTATTATTTCATTCCATATTTATTTTCGAGCTATCAATTTTGAGATTTATTTGCTGCTCCTTATGATACAATAATTTCTTTTGAGTATTATTTTTCGTTAAACATTACGATACTGTTAAATTAGTTTACTTGCGAAATACGATCCCTATAAGCGTAGAAGCAATTTCGTTGCTATCGGATCGATCTCATTAATTCGAGACGACTATGATTTTGATTCAGTGAAACTAATCTCATTTGTTCGAGATAGTTAAATTCATTCTTTTCAGTTGAATTTATTGTACAAATTCAACAATAAATTATTGATTATCTTTTAGTTGGTTCATTGTTCGAATCAACCAATAGGAGTATACTATTTAAATTGTTAGAGTTTTACTCATTGCTCAAGCGAAAAATATTCTATTTAACGTTCATCAATTTTGAGTATTATAATCATTCGAGTGGTACTATTTGTTCAGTACGACTCATTATGTTTCATTTTGAGACTATCCTCATTATTTCGAGATAGTTGCCTTTCTTGTCAAAGGTTGGCACTTTGTTCGTGTCAACCAATTTAAATATGTTTATTGAGAAGTTACATCAGTCCATTGTTCGGATTGGTGGTACATTGAGTAAAACTGGCAGTCCGCCAGATCAATTAAATATTTTCTTGTGAAGTTTATCTCAAAGTGTCAGTTCATTAAATGTTCGAGAATTCTGTATTCTACTGGTCAATTTTGGGAAAGAGGCCCATTTAGAGAAAGAGAGACTTGTGTACCTTTATATGGACACGAGAATATTTAGGCACTATGATGCCAGGGTTGATATAATCACCCACTATGATGCTAGCATTCATACTATATATTATATTCATTGATATCGTATTGTAGCCGTGATCGGGCGAAGTGCGGTGTCATTGGAGGACGGTATTCCCGGTCGGATAGTTGATCGCCCCGCCGAGATACCGAAAGGATGGAAGACCAGTTATTCTTTTATCATGAGTCATCAGAGTTTTACAAAAAGAGTCATTTCGAGTATTTCTATTTTCGAGACGAGTCTTGAGTCAAAAATTTTCAGAGTTTGTTATCATATCAGTTTTATTTAAATTCGAGTATTTTCTTTCGGTGTATATTACTATATTATGTACCGAGCCAGGAGAGAATTTGCTGAGCACCATAGTTGCTCACTCTTGCTTTACAACATTTGTTCAGCTGTCAAGAAGGAAAGATGTGAGACGTCCAGCCAGGGATCTAGAGGCAAGGGAAAAGCTCCAGGCTATGCTGACAAGGACTAGAATGGCCAGCTAAAACCTTTTATCTTTTCTATCTTTATAGACTTTCGAAGGATTTTTATTCGGAGATGTAATAATCGTATTGTAATAAAGCGTGAGACTGATCTTGGATCTGTGGAGTGGGACTGTTCCGCTCCGTTGTAATAAAGATTTTATTATTATCGAGCTAACGTGTGTTGCAGGATACTGAGACCTGATGTGGCGACCCGGGTCCCCGGACAGGGCGGATTTGGGGGCGTCACAGTATTTTGAAGAATGTAAAGTGTCAATTTATTATAAATCTTATTGAGATTCTCTAAGTATTTTTGAGATTCTTGAATGTGTTTTGAAGATTATCTAAAGTGTTATATTTATTAAAAAAATTACTTTTTTACAAATATTTTGTAGTCATTTTTAAAATAATGATACCTAAAAAAGGCCAACAAAGATAATAAAGTTTGCAACATCAAACAAATTCAAGAACTAAATACATTAAATTTTTACATCAAACACTTGGTAGAATTCTTTTTTTATTAACAAGAGATATTAAATAAAACTTATAAGTACATGCAAGTCCTAGCTAGCAGAAGAGAAAAAAAAATCAAGAATCCTACTTTAAAACTGCAACCACCAGGGCACCAGCTAGCAAGTTAAAGAACTAAATGACTCATTATAGACCATAACACAACTTCACTGCTCAGTCTCTGCATCCTCCACTGTAATAAATCATATTAAGCTTTCAGACTCCAGGATTATAGAAGATATACCTTAGCCAATCGTTCAACCTTCCTGGCAATCTTTCTCTCCTTGCTAGCCTTGTTCTTTGCTCTCTTGGCCTCAAACTGGTCAGAAAGAGTCTTCTCCCTTGCCTTCTCAGCCTTGCTCTTGTGGATGCTCTCCATCAGCACACGCTTATTTTTGTAGAAATTACCTTTAACCTTCATGTACATGTCATGGTACATATGCTTATCAATCTTCGTGGTTTCCCCATACTTGCGTAGCAGACGCCTGAGCACCCTCATCCTCCTCATCCACAAGACTTTGTCGGTAACCTAGCCTCTCTCGTTCCTCTGCGTTTACCTATACAATAGTAAACACTAAAAACCTTTCCAACAAGTTGGAGCGTGGAACAGATTGCTAAACACTTCACCTTCACATCATCACACTCCAGCTCCAGCAGATCACTTTAATACATTAGAGAACACATTAGCAAGATCATCTCGGTTATGAAACACATTATAGAACACCTAAGAATTGCAGATCATCCCCTAGTGGAACACATTAGAGAACACCTAAGTATTCAACGCTGATTATGATCTTGAACGCTGACTATTTTCATATTTTTTGATGTCTAGATTTCCAGTAAATCCCAATATATGTTCATCTATATAGGGATTCGTAGAACAATCTATAAGGGTATTGTTCATCAATACTATAAAATTCTGCTTAAAATTAATGTCAACCGTTTGACTGTTTTTGATAGCACTATAGACACTTCTGGATAGTACTTTGTGTGTTGAAGTAGAATATGCAAATTGACTCCTCCGACTATTCAGAACTTCACTGTTTTTTTTCAAATACGAGTGAAAAGTGAAAGGGTTCCTTTTGGCAGGCCAATTATTTCAGAAACATCAGATTCAGAGATTTTTAAAGAACATTCTTCAACATCCATATATGATCTAAGAGGAGCAGAAGAATTTATAACACAAAGGTTTTTCGGATACTGTAAAATGTTGAATAATAATAGAGATTCGAAACTTGTTTCAATAAACCATTTGCGCTGAGGTTCTGAAAGTGATTTAATAACATCAGAGAAAAATTCCGGATTCATCCTCCATAAGGCTTCCGTCTCAAAACCATCTTCTTCCGATAAAAAATTCTGGACTACACATACGCCTTCCCTACACATACAAAAGTAAAGCATGATTAATGTATTATATGAAGTTTTAGAAAACATAAAAGAATCCTTGATATAAAACATACAAGAATCCGGTGTAGAACACACAAACACGAAAAATTAACCTACAACGATCGTTATCCATAAACAACATACAAAATGTACGATTCCTTACCCATTATTGTTATAGTGTTCTCCTCCATTTTTCTTTTCTGGGATGTTTTTTCAAGCTCTCAACAAAAACGTGTTTGTAACGTATGATATACATTATATCATTATTTTCCATATTGAATCATGATATGGACAATTCCTTACTGAACAAAATCAAGAATGATGTCAATCAAAAATTTGATCAGATATGTTTCCATAATTATAAGATTCGTCCAAATATTCTTTGTAAGTAGCCCAGAGTTTATCCATATATTTCATTATAATAACAGATTTGCCATTGGAATATCTTTTTTTTAATTAATAATATTTGATAATAATGTGTGGTCTTAGATTGGATCTCCTGGTTTTCTAGATAGAGAGGTTCTCCCTTGAACCTTACTCATATATATATAGGACTTTGCTTCATACAGAACACCCTTATATAACAAACAATAAAGAACACCTTAGATCTATTAGATCCTTTGGCCCCGCCAGGGGCACCCAATACAAAAAGTTGTTATTTTTTTACCCTCTAGCCATCCAATAAAAAAAAAAAAAAAAAAATATTTACTATTCATGATGACGTCTGCAGTGACGTCATCATGACAGTAAAAAAAAATTCTATTTTTTTAATTTTTTTGTCGGATGGCTAGAGGGTAAAAAAATAACAACTTTTTGTATTGGGTGCCATGACGGAACTCTTATATTAGATTAGATATGAGGTGTTCTTTATTGTTTGTTATATATGGTGTTTGTTATGTAGTGCAACTATATATATATATATATATATATATATATATATATATATATATATATATATATATATATATATAGGGTTGGACTCCATAGCAAACACCTTATATAACAAACAACAAAGAACACCTCATATCTAATAGATCCATTGTCCCTGGCGGGGCCACCCAATACAAAAAGTTCTTATTTTTTTAGGCTCTATCCATCCAGCAAAAAAAAAAAAAATTGAAAATTTACTGTTCATCGATGACGTCATCAGTGACGTCATCATGAACAGTAAATTTTTCATTTTTTTTTTTTGCAGGATGGATAGAGCCTAAAAAAATAAGAACTTTTTGTATTGGGTGCCCCTGGCGGGGCCAATGGATCTATTGGAATAAATGATTTTATAGTGTTCTTTATTGTTTGTTATATAAGAGTGTTCTTTATGGAGCAAAGGCCTATATATATATATATATATATATATATATATATATATATATATAGGCTAGCGTTCAAATAGAAACCAACATTAGAATAGAAACTAGAAACCTATACTAAATAAATTATATTTCATTTATTTTAATGGCCCCGCTAGGGGCACCTTCACAAAAAACTTATAAAATTCTTGGCTCTATTCAACAAAAATATAAAAAAAATTAAAAAAAAATAAAAAAAAGTTACTGTTCACGTGCCACGTCATCACGTGAACAGTAACTTTTTTTTATTTTTTTATTTTTTTGTTGAATAGAACCAATAATTTTAAACGTTTTTTGTATTGGGGTACCCCTAATTTGGTCGTTAGATTAGCTTGAAATATTTAATTTATGTTTAGTTTCTAGTTTCTATTCTAAGTTAGTTTCTATTAGAACAAGACCCTATATATATATATATATAGGGTTGGACTCCATAACAAACACCTTATATAACAAACAATAAAGAACACCTTAGATCTAATTGATCCAATGCCCCTGGCGGGGCCACCCAATACAAAAAGTTCTTATTTTTTTAGGATCTATCCATCCAGCAAAAAAAAATGAAAATTTAATGTTCATCGATGACGTCATGATGACGTCATCAGTGACGTCATCGATGAACAGTAAATTTTTAATTTTTAATTTTTTTATTGGATGGATAGAGCCTAAAAAAATAAGAACTTTTTGTATTGGGTGTCCCTGGCGGGGCCAATGGATCTATTTGAAAAAATTATTTTATAGTGTTCTTTATTGTTTGTTATATAAGAATGTTCTGTATGGAGCAAAGACCTATATATATATATATATATATATATATATATATATATATATTTATGTATGCAGGGTTTCAAACGTTGGAGATACATAAGAGAAGATGCTAGTGAATATAAGTGGTGGGACATCTATAATGACACTTCCTTGGATTTCAAGAAGTCAAATGAACTGGTTCGCTCCTGTTCAGAGGCTCTCCAATCCTACTTAAATGAAATGAAGAGCTCCAATCTATCTAAAGCTTAACATAATATAACTGTATGTATTTATGTAAATATACGTAATGATCTATGTTGCTAGCTTCCACTAAAAAAACCTCTTTAATTGGTTGTGTAGATGTGTGTGTCATGACTGAAGAAAAATGTAATAAAACCTTGCAGCACCTAAGCTCAACCATTAGACATTAGTGTTATCTCTTACTTAATACTCCCTCTGTCCCTTTATAATTTTCTCGTTTGATTTGTCGGCCCTGTTCATAACATGAGACAAATTGCTAATTTACGTCTAATCTATAAGACCAAATATAGTCATGAGTGATCTTGTTGGATTCGTATTTATGAGTACTTTAATACAGTGAAGTTTTTATATTTAAAACTAATATGAAATTGAAGATATTAACGATCAAAAGTGTGCGTTGGCAAACGTGTCCGGCCGAAATGGGAAGAGTTTTAAGGGACAGAGGGAGTAATCAGTTCATTGTGGGGGTCCCGTTTAAAAAAAATAATTATTACAACATATTGTATGATATGTTGTTAGATATGTTGTTAGTAATTGATAGCCATAGGGGATTTATGGATAATTCGTAGTGATCATCTTTGGTTAGTGTTGTTGTATTTGATTTTTATTTGTCAAATTTTATAAAGAATAAATTAAATACATGAGTTATGTATTTGAAAGTTACAAATATTAATTAAGTAAATATTTATTTGTAAGTTATATATTGATTCATATAATGACATTTATGTGCATTAAAGAGGCGGTTACCTTGGAGGAAACAATGAATGTCTCAAATTATATTGAATGGAGCTGGTAAATAAGAAATAAATTGTTTATTTATAATTTAAAATTTATCGTTAAAATAGACGATATTGTGCTTGAAAATTTTTTTATGCCTCTTAGAAAGGGAAGCTAAAAAGAAAATATATGGAAATAATTGTGTTTTTTATATTATTAAGGAGAGCCAAAAGGGGCAATAAAGATTGTTTGGAGACAATCTGAAAATATATTGGTTTAAAAAGGATATTTTGTAAGAAAATTTTTTATGATACTCAGAATAAAGAGGATATAAAAATGAAAAAAGGAAACTTATGATGAACATAAATGAGTGATTATTTTTGAAATGATTCATTTTTTCTACAGAAAAATTTGGACAAGTGTCCGGAATTATATAAACAAGAATTTATTAGTTTTATTGGAATAAGGATTTAAAGAACTTTAAAAGGCATTTTGAAAAATAACGCCTAGCAAGGTGTGGTTGAGTTGATATATCTTGTGAACTAGAAAATGTGTGTGTTTGTTTAAAATAATTTGTTTGATTGAAATCCGTTGATATACGTGGTAATTGGAAATCGTTGTTGAAAAAGACAACATTGTAATCGAAGAGATTATAGTGGCTCTTAGATAGAGAGTGGAAAGGAAAAAGGTGTTTTTTATAGCGAGTACAAAATTAGAATTTTCGAAATGAAATCGAAAGAATTTAAGTTCATGGAAATGAATAAAAGTGGGAGTTGTGTGATCAACCCCAACATAGAAAATTCATAGGTTGTATATGAATTTTTGAAAGGGAAAGGTAAAAAAAAAAGTGTCTAGAAGTATGTTCAATTGCGAAAGATTTTACGCAGAAAGGTTTTACGCATAAATTGAGAAAATTTTGCCGAGAATGAATTAGACAATAGTGTCTATTTTTTGAAAAGTGGGAGTTTGTTTACAATATTATCAGTATATGTTAATGATACATTGTTATCAGTAATTAATAAATGAATGCTCAACAAAACTAAGTTGGAACTTAGTGGGAAGGTTGAGAATATAAGTGAAATCTGATAAGTTAAGGGAATTAAATATTTTGAATATTCAGTGTGAACCAGAGATATTCGAGTGAAATGCTTAATCGTTTTAGGATGCAAAATTGCAGTCCGGCGCCAACCCATTGGTAATGGGGAAACGGTTAATGCGGAAAAGGCACTTGATGTATCATGTGCGCAAGTAGTCGGAAGTTCGATGTTTTGTAATCGATTGACTTTACTTGGCATATTTAATTGGCATAGTGAGAGGTTGTGAATAGGATAATGAAGTACTTGAAGTGTACATTGCACCACTAAGTGGTCATGAGGCAGACATGTCTGAATTTATTGATTGTTCTGGTGCAGATTTCGAAGGTGATAAGATAATGAGAGTTCAACTTCAAAAGACCTATTGATTTGTGGTGGATCCGAAGTTGGGAAAGTAAGAAACACCTTGGCATATTGGTTGGATATATATTTATCAATTTTACACTCCGCGAAAAGTGAGAGTCATGGTATTAGTTGGACTTATATTTAAAAAATTTACTCTTCGCAAAAAGTGAGAGTTACGAAAAGTGGAAGATGTTGTATTTCACTTTTATTTATCAAATTTAATAAAGAATAAATTAAATACATGAGTTATGTATTTGAAGGTTACAAATATTAATTAAGTAAATATTTATTTGTAAGTTACAAAATGATTCATATAATGACATTTATGTGTATTAAAGAGGCAGTTACACTTTTTGGGTGGAGAAGGTGTAGGAATTTCCTACAAATAGAGAATTATTTTCTACAGAAAAGGGGACTTGAAAAGAATAGTGTTGATGAGTGGATTTCGTAACAACTTTTGTAAGGTTCTCGATGAGTTGTAAGGCTAACGATCAACTGTTCAATGGAAGATTTGGGTTGTGTTTGTGGGGTTGAGCTGAACTCGAGGGTGTCTCCAATAATCTCAAATACCTTTAGAGAAAATTAGAGAGCTGAATTCGTCTTACCCTCAAGGTGCCTACGTATCCTTTATACAGGAATCAAGCTCACGTAGTTCTAATGCAACTCTGTCTCTGCTGGAATAGCTGTATTCGATTACCTAGTTCGTGTTGGACTCAGGTTCCTTTAGAGCCTTTCACGAACTAGTTGATGAAATAGAGTAGAACTCGAGTTCGTACCCCATTAAAATTCTCTCGTATATCAGAGATATTCTAGGATCATTTGCGCCCTAGAATTATACTCCAATAATAATTCATTTATCTGTTCTAGATAGCTTCTAGAATGTTCTGTCGGTCATTCTTAGGAACCTGGTGCTCAGGAACCTATATCTCAGGAGCCTGTTTCTCAGGAACCTCCTTATTTCGGGACATACTGCTTAGGAACCTCTTTCTAGGTACTATACCTGCACAAATAACAAACATGTTAGACTGGTTAACTCATCTAATATCGATCTTTGCATGTTCTTACCTCTTTTCATGACTCTAGCTATACTAATTCGAACTCTTCTGCTTGGAGGAACCTGGTTATCAAATGATCTACTCAACGTTTAGACTTTTAGGAACCTCCTGGTATTCATGGTTTCTTGATCATTTCTCTGTTTGATGCTCATTTCTTCACATCTAATCTTCATGTCTTGTACTGGATCTATCGTCTTGCTCGTATGGATTGAACCCATAAGGCTAGTGGGCCTAAATTCAGCCCATGATGATTTTGGGCACAACAAGTACCCCCAGTTCCTTGAAGGCATGTAAATGCGAAAGGAACCTATTTTGCTCTCTGGTTAGGAATCTGTCTTCTCACAATACCTTGCTTCAATATCATATATCCAAGCCTACATGAGCTAACTCGGCGTAGGAAACATGACATAAAATATTTCCAGCAAACACAATCTTGATCAGCTTCTTTCTTATTAAGGAACATGTTATCCTGTTCCTTTTTTCTTCAGACTACAGCTGTCAATATCTACATTTACCTTCCCAGGGAATTTAACTTGTCTCTCATCATCACGTCTCTTCGAATTTTAATAACTTTTAACTTTCAGGAGAGAATAACTCTCAACTGTAAATATCTTAGGGATAATTCAAAATTTGAATTACCCTTATCAATTACCAATGCTGCAATTAATATGGTCTTTTTCCAAGATTCACACGCCTCTTGCGCGTGTACCTCATCAATTATCGCTCCAGTAGTTCTTTGCCACGTACGCAGGGTTGTTCCCTTTTTACCTTGATTATATAATCACATGGCTTAACTTAGATTCATTTTTACCTTTACCAAATACTCACTAAACCCTTGGAGAGAGAACAAGAGGAGTCCGACAGTCATCTACTCAATCCGTCTTCTCCGTCGCCGTTTCCTTCAATTCAAGGTATGATTCTGACTCATTTCTCCTTATTCTTTTGTAACATAGAACTTGCTTTCAACTATTTGCCTCCTTATGTTTTGCATGTCGAATCTTAATTCTGTACTCATATGCTTGTTTGTATCTATTTTTCTGTTTACACTTCATGCTTCACACATGATCGTTCACAATATCTTGGTTAATAGTAGCTGAATCGTCGATTTATGGTCGCACCATCATGACTTTCCTGTAATCTTTGACTGTTTGTCTGTCCTCACATGCTTTTAATTCATCGATTTACGCCTTCTTCAAGGTTTCTGATAGTACCTCTTGTTCTTGTAACTGCACCGTGTCTAAATACTTTTAAAACCCTTGTTTTTCTCTTAGGTTCCTTCAAACCTGACCCTTCTTCGTCTGTCTTTGCAGATGTCTTCCGAATCTACACATTCAGACCACCAATCTTTAATTCAACCTTTATTTATTGTCCCAATCGGTGAAAGAACTAGGTCCAGGGTTGTAATACCCAATGTAAATGAACCTGAGAACATACTCCTTAGGCCCATACTATCTCCATCATCTCAGCCTCCCGTCCCCACATTTGTTGATTTAGGAGATGATTGGCCAACTGATGATGAGGAGGAGGTATAAAAACCTGAGATTCCTGACCTTGAAAGAGGTGATGAACTTGAACCTGAGGTCGAGAGAGACCTGTACCGAATTAAGGCCACCCCTCACTGTGAGAAAACTGATTCTATCATAACCTTATCTAAACTTGAGAAATTGTACGAGGAATGCCCCCGTCCAACCTGTACCATTGTAATCCTAGAACCTGGTGAGAGGGCTCACGGGTTTGATATAAAATTCCCAGAGCTAGGTATTCCAAAAGCTGTGATCTCTGTTGCCTTTTTTAAAGTTGGTTTATGCATACCTCTTCACCCATTTCTCGAGAAGTTTTAGATTTTTATGAACTTGCTCCCCTTCAACTAACTCCCAACTCATATAGACTTGCCATCTGCACGTATATCCTCTATGTTAGCAAATTCACCACTCCATTGACTGCAAAAGAGCTTGGTTTTTTCTTCAAGCTGAAAGACACCGGCAAAAATTCTGGATGTTTTTATTTGTCTGCATGGCCTTGTCACCAGGGCCAATGTATAAAAAATATGAAAGAGAACTTCGAACAATGGCCAGAACAGTTCCTGTATTGCTATAACTATCCCGAAGTTAGACATGAATTCAACCATCAACCTAGGATCCCGAAACAAACCCCTCTGACTGGAAATCGCCTTCTTAGGGCTCAGGAGATCTTGAAGTTGTCCTCTTCTATAAGTGACTGTTTAATTTTGATGACTCCCCAAAACCTATCCTCTTTAGGATTTATTCCTTCAGAATCTGGTATAACTGCATTATTTCTCTTATATTTATCCTCTTACTCTTGTCTTTGTCTTCATAATTGCTTTTGTTTTTTTTATATATACCCTTCTGACTATGACTTGTTGACTTATGCAGATATGGCTCCCAAAGTTCCCTCTTTCATAAAACGATCCAAAAATGTAGATGAGGTCTTTAAGACCGAGAATAAGAACTCTGAAACTCCTCTAGCTGCTACTCCCATCAATCTAGTTTCTACTCCTACTTCTGTCCAAATTCTGCCATCCAACTCATCTAAGCGAAAGCTTGCTCAGACTACCCTGGACCTATCTGGAAGCTCTCAGACTAGGTCCATGAAAAAAGGCAAAGCTATAAAGGTCGAACCAGCTACTTTCCAGAATCATTTCAAAGACATGATCGACACCCATGTATCACCTGAGGTCATTGCTGGTTGGTCAAAGATGGACTCCACTGAAGCTATCCATGCCATGAGGTTTTCTTCAGCTCAAAACACATTCTTTACTCTCAGATTTTGTGATGAGATTGCCGAAAAAACTCAGTATGATCTTCGATTGCAAGAGAGGTGTCTAAGCTCAAGGAAGAGTTGTCTACTCAAGAGGAGAAAGTGAACCTCACCACTGCTGCTGTTAGAAGGGCTAAAGCTGTCGAAACCTCTTTGAAGAATGATAAAGCTGAGCTTCAAGACCAAGTCAAAACCCTGAAGGACGAGAAGTTGTCGATGCTGGAGAAAATCAATGAATTGGAAGCTCAGGTTGACGCTTTGAATGCCGCTGCTAAGGTTGTTGAGTCTTCTATGGTTATACAAGAGAAAGCTAGATATGATGAAAATTATAACGAGGGTATCAGGGACTACATCCATTCAACCTGGGAGAAGCTTCCTAACATTGACTGGCCTGTCCTTGGGGAAGATGTAGTGAACATGATTGAAGACTTCAAGAAAGAAGCGGCTGAAAAAATACCCATTCCTCCCGCTACGGCGGTTGAGAGGTCACCAGGATCAACCCTTGTGACTGCGGAAGCTGCTAATCCTTCTTCTCAAGAAACTACCCAGATCATTCCTCCTGCTGCTCCTCAAATGTCAGACTCTACTAAGCTTCCTGAAGCTTAATCCTTCTATCAATCACCCTTTTGAACTTTGATCTTTTGATAATTTTATGAGGTTGCGGGCCCCCCGTAGTACCTCGCATGATGTAATCTTTTGAATTTGGTTTCTATGGCCTTTGTGCCTATAACTTTTGTTTCTTAGGGTCCTTGTACCCTATAACTCTTTATGTTTCAATGATTATTATCTACTTTTGCTATATCTCTTACTATTACTTACATACCTATGCATACATGTTTTTATAGCAAAATCTCACCTTTATTCCCCCTAACAATTACTTAGTGTCCATACTCGTGCATTCAAGCTTACGTGGGCTAACCCTTTATGTAAGAAATAGAATACACTCGCACTTTCACTTATAATTTTCTAAAATAAAAGGTAATCAAACCTTAACAGCGTCACAACAACTTACTTGTAAGCTCAAAACTTCTTTCCTTATACTTCGAATAGTGTTTTCAAAACCATAATTTGAACTAAGACTTTCCTCAATAACCTCCTAATTCTTTATTGTTGAACAACTAAACCAGGTTCCTCATGACCAGCTGATTAATCCTGCAAATCAAACAAAAATATAAAACAGGAACTAGTTAATGTTAGAAAAATTAATCTTGCTCAATTCGGGTCAACTTTTGGAAATGTCACCTGCTTGGTTCCCAATCATAAACTCTAGGTCCCAACATGCCTCGAGGCATGTTGGTTCCTTTTTTTCTCTTGGAAAGGTCACCTGCTTGGTTCCCAATCCTAAACTCTAGGTCCCAACATGCCTCGAGGCATGTTGGTTCTTTTTTTCTTTTGGAAAGGTCACCTGCTTGGTTCCCAATCCTAAACTTTAGGTCCCAACATGCCTCGAGACATGTTGGTTCCCTTTTTCTTTTACCTCGAGGCGAGTCCACACAGATTCCTCTTCTTCATGTGTCAGGCTAGACATCTTACGAAGGTAAATGCTAATGAAGTTATTCCTTCTTCCCATGTGCCAGAGGCGGTTCCACATGAGGGAGAGCTTATTAGGCTTTTCTTTAAGAACAAGTGTGCCGGTCTAGGCTCCACACAAGTTCCCACTTCCTCTCGTTCCAGTGGCGGCTCCACGGAGTGGTGAAACATATAGTTTCAGGTTCTTGTATGCTAGTCTCGGCTCCATACAGGTTCCTTTAAAGGTGCCTTTTGTCAAGACTTTAGGTGCCTTTTGTCAGGACTTTAGGTGCCTTTTGTCAGGACTTTAAATCATGTGCTCAAGGATCTTGAGGCTTTTAATTCAAATCTTGCCCAGGAAGCTACCTGAGGCTTTTCTTATGCTCATGAAGCTACCTGAGGCTTTTCCTCGTGCTCAGGAAGCTACCTGAGGCTTTTTCTCATGCTCAGGAAGCTACCTGAGGCTTTTTCTCATGCTCAGGAAGCTACAATCATCAATACTTCAATCAAAAAAATTCCACGTAGAGCTATCAATGCTCAATACTAAAAATTGTCTTGCAAGTAGGAAGGTTCACATCAGGTACCCCCCGATTACATGCAAAATTAAATACTGAAATCAACAATTCCGGTCAGCTATAACTAATAAGCTGCCTTTATTCTTGGGCTGAAAGAGCCTTACTTTTCCTAAGAAAGCATAGTAAAAGAGGATTACTGATAATACTTCTTGAGATGCTCTGCATTCCAAGCTCTCGGAATGAGATTCCCATCCATATCCATCAAATGGTAGGTTCCTACCCAAATGGTTGACTTTATCTGGTAAGGTCCTTCCCAATTCGATCCAAAAGCTCCATGTGCCAGAACTTTGGTGTTTGGCATGACTTTCCTCAAGACCAGGTCTCCAACTTTAAAAGGTCTTGCTTTCACCTTTTTGTTGTAATACCTTCGAACTCTCTACTGATATACTGCTAGCTTCACTTGCAAATCTGTCCTTAACTCTTCGATCATGTCCAAATAAAGCCTATGGTTGACCTCATTGTTCTCGGGGTCATAATGCTTTCTCCTCAAAGAACCTGTTCCAACTTCCACAGGTACCATAGCTTCACAACCATAAGTGATAGTAAAAGGAGACTCACCAGTTGTAGTTCTAGGAGTGGTATTGTACGACCACAAGACTCCAGGAAGCTCCTCTGGCCAGCTTCCCTTCTTATCTTCAAGTCTTGTCTTCAAGGTATCTTTGATAATCTTGTTCACAGCTTTAGTTTGTCCATTACTCTGCGGATAGTACACTGCTGAAAATGCTTTCTGAATTCCAAACTGCTTGCACAATCCTCTAAGCTCTCTGCTATCAAACTGTTTCCCATTGTCAGAGATCAGCTTCTGGGGAAGACCAAACTTGCAAATAATGGCTCGAAAAAAAAAAATCATTCAATTTTGATGCTGTAATCTTAGCAAGTGGTTCTGCATCCGCCCACTTTGTGAAGTAATCAACTTCTACCACTGCATACTTTACTCCACCCTTTCCTGTTGGAAGCTCTCCAATGAGATCTATCCCCCAAACTGCAAATGGCCAAGGGCTGATAATATGCTTAATAGGAGCTACAGGTCTGCTATCAAAATTTGCAAACTTCTGACAATTGCTGCATGCCTGTACAAACTTGTAAGCATCTGTTTTGAGGGTTGGACAGAAGTATCCTTGTCGAAGAACTTTCAAAGCTAAAGAGCCACCCTGATAAGTGGAGTTTATATCCACTTGGAGCGTTCTATATCGGCTTAAATTGATTGTCTTGGTCTCAAGTTTGTTGTAGTTTTGATGTGTTTGTGTTTAGTTGTGCAGGTTTGTGAAATATCGTTTAGGGTTAGTATTTTCGTCAATTTTGGAGATGATTTGCGCAATGGAATGAAGGATGGCGTATTTCCCTAGGCTAACATGAAGACCATAATGCTTAAGAATTGAAGAACGGGAAGTGGCGAAAGAATTGCAAAAGAAACGGAGGAGAAAGGAGCAATTTGTGCAAAATTCGGATTTTCTGGGTAGGTTGCGCAGTCTTCACTGTTTTGGCCATATCTGGAGTTCTACAAGTCCGTTTGAGGCCCATAAGCTGTCCACGCGAAGCCTGGGAAATTTTCTATAATTCTGAACAGGATCTAACCGTGCAGGGTGCGCTGCTACCGCGCAGGGTGCGCCCGAACTCGCTGGAAATTCTGAAATTCTATCCTATTTCGAATTAAATTGTATTTTTAGGTCTTTTCTTGTTGGGCAAGACTTCTAGAGCCTATATATAAACATCCAACCCTTGTAATCATAACATACGTTACGTAATATAACCTAGTTCTTGGGAAGAGAGAAAAGGAGAAGGAATTCTTCCAAGCTAGTGACAAGCAAGGATTATTCTTGAAACTTTTGTATTCTTCTATTGTGGGGATTTAATTCTAAACCTTATTTCTTCTTCTCTATTTTACTTGTTTATTTTAGAATTATGTTTTCAATAGAACCCATGGTGACAATTAGGTCAATTATGGGCTAATTCGTTATCATGGGGTTTTAATGGATTTTGCTATGGATTCTAGTAATTGAGTGTTATTTATGCCTTGGTGTGTGATTGATTGTATTGATTGCCTAGTATGTTTATGCTTATTCGTTATAAGTGCGTCGCGAACACTTGTAATTATTTGTTTAATCCTAGTGAATGCGAAAGTGGATCTAGGGTTTAGAACAATTCATGCTAGCATAGGTTTTTGCATGTGAAGAACATGTATTAATTTGTGATGTAATTCTAACCGTCTTGCATCGACTATGTGGTTTAATGGGTGCTTGATTTTCAACCGGTATGTGTTCAATTGCTATAGACATATAGGGACTACACATATTTGGTGACTACTTGACTTCTATCATTTGTGGATGATCAGTAGGATGGTATATGCACAACGAAAGTTGGTATGTATCAGTTTAGTGCATCTAATCAGTAATCAACTCGGTCACATGCTAGGCTAAAGGGCATAAGATTCTAGATGAAGTAGTAATTGAAATTGAAATCCCATGTTTGCTTATTATAAGGTTAAAGTTAAGTTATTTTCTCGTAATTGGCTTAGTTGGTAATTAAACAATAGTTAAATCAAACCAAAATTGTGATTGTCTCAGCAGTGAGTGTAAATCATAAGCTGGTGCATAAGTGAACATAACGAACAATTTGAGTCTCTGTGGGAACGAATCCTATTTACTCTATATTACTTGTTGACCACGTTCTCTTGCGTGAATAAGTGCGAACAAGTTTTTGGCACCGCTGCCGAGGACTCGGTTCATTGTTTGTTTAGTTTATGATCTTGTCATCAATTTGGGTTAAATTCACTGACTCGGACGTTTTTTTTCTTTTTATTTGATGGATTATTGGGAGCAGGAATTCGTAATTGTTTGTGAGCTGTGTGCAGGTGGACATTACACTCATCAATGTGAGTATAACAGAAACCGGCCAAATTTCAGCTGGGACTACAATCAGAGTGGTATGGAGCAATCCCAATATCCATCCTACCCGCTCCAAAATCAGCAGTTTGAAGATGAGCCATACAATCCAGGGGGAATTCAGCAGCAACAGGGGCAACAATTTCAGCATCAGTATGCCCCAGTGCATCAACACTTTCAACCTCCAGAATTTCAGCAGTAGCAATTTCAGACTTGGTCTATCCAACAGTCGACCGAAGAAGCTGAATTAGAAGAATTGAGGTTGATGGCTAAAAGCAATGCATTGTCTCTCCAGAGAATAGGAGATCAGATTGGTCAAATTGCAAATGCATTAAAAACATTGAATCATATTGCAAGTGACACAGAAGGCCTAGCTGTAGAGGAGGAGGACAAGAACCTTCCTATCAGTCTTGACGGGCCTTTCTTAGCCACGGGTGAGACCATGATCGAAGTTCAGGAAGGAGAGTCTGAGGGCAAAGATGGGGAAGAAGCAGAACATGAACCTGATAAGGAAGCAGAGTCGGAGGCAAACCAATCAGAAAATTCAGAATGTCCAGAAAACTCGATTCTGAATAATCAGCCGCAACCACTTCCTTTGCAATCTGAAAATTTTGAAGAATCAGCCCAAGATCAAGAAAATTCCAAGGCTCAAGCGGCTATGTTATTTCCTTCGAAGGATGAAGAGTGTCTCAGTGTGGAAGATGATGAATTAGAAGAGCATGTTCAGTTGTTGAATGCCGCTCCGTTGCAATCTGACTTCGACCAGCTGGAGGCCGAAGAGGAAAAGAGCATCACTCCTATTGACAAAAGCTACTCCGGAGAAGACTACAGAGATCGTCCAAATCGATTTTCCTCCGCCATATCCACAAGGGCTTCAGAAGCAAACTCTAGCCATGAATTTACCGGCGGAGGATGAGGAGTGTTTTAGCTTGAAATTGGTTGATACAGGGCAGAGTAAAAAGTATGACACGGAGAAGGAGAAGGCAAAGCATGGCCAACTGAGGATTACAGTGCCTTGGTTAATGGGGCTACGTATTCCACATAAGTTGCTTGGAGTGGAAGATCTCTGGAATTCTCAGGTGCGCCTTAAGCCATCAATTGAAGGAGCTCCCGAACTTGAGTTAAACATTGCTAGTTCACCTGGGGTATGTTTCTTGTAATTCAAATCCTTTGCTTGCTATTGTTATTGCTGCTAACTTTTCAGGTAGGCGGGGGAATGTTGTTAAGAGATCTTGTGAGGAGCGAATACGGGTAAAGCTTGTCGTTGGAGATGTCGCTCCAGAAAAGATCATTAAATGGCCTTATAGAGATGCGGTGTAGAAAATTTTCAAGATGAAAATTGTGGCCAAGTCTAGCTAAAGACGTTAAGGAAAGGCGCTTCGCGGGAGGCAACCCATGATTTCTTGCTTTCGAATAAAACAATAGTTGTGTTGGAGACACCATGTCTATCCACCACCAGACACACCACCCGAGGAGGGTGGAAATGCCGGCGAGTAGGGGAGTATCTCTTGTACCCTTTATTTTCCATTCAATGAGGGCATTGAATATGTTAAGTTTGGGGGTGATTTGGGGGATAGTAGTTGTATGTATTGTTGTATTTTGTGGTCATATAGGATATCATGTTGCATAGTAGTGAAAGTTCATGCATGATTGTTATGTTCGTATTATCTACGTTTGTTCATTTAGGACATTTTGTTTTATTTTCGTATACCATGTGAGTTTTCATTTAGTTGCATTTTCATGGCATGCATATTTCATGATCCCTTAGGACGAGCTGATTCTGATTGATAGGTGGATGTTGATTTGGGTGTGATGATGATGAGTAGAGGGCTGATTTATAGTTTCTATGAAATTGACTTGCATGTTACGGGAACAAAATTTATTACACAGTCTCATTGGGGTGCTGTTGGGCTAGGTTAGGGTCATGCTTGTGGGATGTTTTGAGATTTAATCACTTGTTTATATTTAGAATTTTCGTTATTCCCTTTATAGCGTAGGAACATTAAAGTCTATGTTTGGGGGAAACCAGGAATTTTCATGCTAGTTGTTAATATTTGTCAATAAAGGCTAGGCGTCAAATGGCTAGTAGCCAGCTCATATTTATATGAGTAGTCTAGGGTTGGAAATGAGAAAGGCTCATTCCAGATTGCGAAAAAAAAAAGAGAAAAAAAAGAAAAAAAAAGAAGAAAAAAGAGTCAAGTGTTGTTTGTTAATGCAAAATTAACCAGAGTGAGCTCTTTAATACTCGAGTAATTAAGTCTGAGGGGACTTAGTCCTAGTGACCTAAGGCTTTATAGTCTGGGATCCACTGACCCAACACTCGCTACATGGGTATTATTGTATAAGCCTTTTGGGGTCTCATTCATTGCACGGTTAAATAAGCATGCGTATTGTATATGTAGTGTCGTAGTATAGTAATAAAGCATGAGTTTCTGTCTACCTTGGATAAGGGTGGAGGTGTTCCTAGGTTATGGAGTGTCTACAGTCTATTCTGATTATAAACCTGTGATTGTCTTGACGGAAAGCATGTATGATTTTTGACCTAGTTTTGGGAGTATTTCTGATGAGCATCGCACACACGCACGTTTCTGTTCATGTATTTGTTAGTATACGGGGATTTAGTCGAGCTCTGCTTGGATTTGTTACATTCATTGAGATATTTGCTTGTTAGTTGGTTTTGGTGAGTTTGAAGGGGATCTTGCATTTTTTTCATATTAGTTGCATTCATGCATTTGCGTTGCATTAGGTTAAATGGATTTTGTGGGTACATTCACTATAGGCCCTCACGACCCTGAGTGATTTTCCTCACACTCCTTCGTGAATCTCCTCAAGAATATACCTGCATTGTTCTCCAGCTACACACTTAAGCAAAGGCTGATTGAATCCTCGTTTATATAAGACTCCATCATAAATCACATATTTGGCAACGTGATATTTCAATCTTCTGGCCTCATCTTGATTAGAAGGTATCTTTCCTTTCGTCAAATAGTTATAGATGAGAGTCATCCATGACTCTTCAAACGGGAATTCAATGTCCATCACCTCTTCTCTAAAAACACTAGGCTGCTCTTGAATCTGAAGTGGAATCACACCCAGCAATGTGGACTCTCTTTGCGAGCCTAATTTAGCTAATGCATCTGCATTTGTATTTTGCCCTCGAGGTATCTGATCTACCTTCACTTCTCTGAACTTTGCACGTAACTCCTGGGAGTACCTCAAATACAAGTCTGTTCGTGGACCTCTTGCTTGGAATCCACCACGAATCTGCCAGACTACTAACATTGAGTCACTGAACACTCTGATATTCTCGACTTTCATCTCTAAAGCTAGCTTGAGACCTGCAATTAATGCCTCATACTCTGCATCATTGTTGGTGGCCTTGAAAGCAAAGTGAATCGAACTATGCAACCTATGTCCCTCTGGGCTTACTAGCTCTATGCCTGCACATGCTCCATTATTGTTAGCAGCTCCATCCACGTACAATGTCCACCAAGGTGCACAATTATCATCTTCTATATGCTCTTTCTCCAACTCTTTCGATACCTCCTGACCAGTAACCTCCACATGAGGTGGAAACTCAATCAAGAAATCTGCCAAAGCTTGGGCTTTAATTGCTGTCTTAGGCTTATATTCTATATCAAATTGTCCCAATTCCACAGACCATTTCAACATTCTTCCTGAAGTTTCTGGCCTGTGCATCACCTGTCTAAGTGGGTACGAGGTTTGTACTTCAATCTTGTGTGCCTGAAAATAAGGTCGCAGCTTCCTGGAAGCTAAAATCAAAGCATAAACTAGCTTTTCCATTCCTATATACCTCGTTTCTGCATCAAGCAACCTCTTACTGACATAATAAACTGGGCTCTGCTGTCCATCTTCTTCTCGAACTAAGACTGCACTGATAGAATACTCTGACACAGCCAAATAGAGTACTAACGTCTCTCCATCAACCGGTTTAGCTAACAACGGAGGGCTACCCAAATGCTCTTTTAGTTTCCCAAAAGCTATCTCACACTCCTCTGTCCACTCAAACTTACTTTCTTTATTTATGGCTTTAAAAAACTCTTGACATTTGTCTGTAGACCTCGAGATGAATCAATTCAGAGCTGCAACTCTTCCTATAAGAGACTGAACCTCCCTCACAGTTCTTGGTGACTTCATATCAATCAATGCTTTAATCTTAGCTGGATTTGCTTCTATACCTCTATGATTCACCATAAACCCTGGGAACTTCCCAGATTCCACCCCCAAATACACACTTCTGAGGGTTTAGCTTCATTCTGTATTTTCATAAGATTCCAGACATCTCTTCTAAGTGCTTCACATTGTCAGTAGCTTCCTTGGATTTAACCAACATATCATCCACATATACCTCCATGGTTTTGCCAATTTGCTCTTTAAACATCATGTTTACTAATCTTTGATATGTGGCCCTAGCATTAATCAATCCAAATGGCATTCATATATAACAATAAAGACCTCTATCCGTAATAAAAGAAGTATGTTCCTGATCAGGTTCATACATAGGGATTTGATTGTAACCTGAATATGCATCCATGAAGCTGAGTAAGGCATGTCCAACTATTGCATCCACTAACTGATCAATTCGCGATAGTGGGAAGCTATCCTTTGGGCATGCTTTGTTAAGATCTGTGAAATCCACACAAGTCCTCCATTTTCCATTGGGCTTCTTCACCAAAATAGGATTTGCTAACCACACAGGATAGAAAGATTCCTTGACCAATCCTGCATCCAATAACCTATCAACTTCTTCTTTCAATGCATGTGCTCTCTCTCCACTAACTGGTCTTCGCTTCTGTCTTACACCTTTCTTCTCTGGATAAACATTCAATTTGTGACACATAACCTTTGGATCTATTCCCTCCATGTCCGCATGGCACCAAGCAAAGACATCCAGATTCTTACTCAAGAAAGAAACAAGAGATTCCTTTAGAGTTGGTTCTAAATGAGCTCCAATCTTCAACACCTTTGTACCATCCTTATCATTTATCTTTACATCCAATGTCTCGCTAGCTGGTCCAGCCTTAACCACTGTTTTTGGCATTCGAGGATCCAAATCTATATCCATCTCTACAACCGAATCTTCTTGAGGTTCCTCCACAGTAGGTGGTACAGGTGCTTCCTGCATGACATTCCTTCTCTTAGTAACCGGCTGACTATCCTCACTACTTTCACTGTGCTTCAATTTTCGAGAATTCTCAGCATCCAATTCTTCTATCATACACACATCACCATCATTGTCCACAGGGGGTGCATTTTTCAAGAGCAAGTAAGGGGTA
Organism: Kitagawia praeruptora; assembly: GCA_037693485.1. Lineage (NCBI taxonomy): Eukaryota > Viridiplantae > Streptophyta > Magnoliopsida > Apiales > Apiaceae > Kitagawia > Kitagawia praeruptora. Next base: position 120,217,075 of record CM075349.1, on the reverse strand, counting down.
TCTTGTCCCTGAAAAACTAGAATCTCAGCATGAGGTTCCTCTTCTGTGATCTCTTCAATTCTCACTACTCTACACGATGCTGGCACAAAACCCTCTAACGGCTGACTACGTAGATCAACTGTTATGTCATCCAGATTCTTCCCTGGAAAATCATCAAGAACCTCATCCATTGGCTCAGGTAGCGTAGCAGCCTTAGCAGCATGCTGCAAAGCTTTTGTGTAGCATTCTCTAGACACATACTGATAACCTCGAACTATACCAATGCCACATGGTGTTGGAAACTTCATAGTCAGGTGATAAATCGAGGTTACCACCCTCATCTCCTTCAGAATTGGTCTCCCAAGGATAGCATTATAATTCATGTTGTCTTCTATAACAATAAATTCTGATAACTGTGTAATGCAGCAAGGTTTATCACCTAAAGTCACTAGTAAATGAATCTTACCTTTGATTGGGACCTGATTATTGGTAAAGCCATACAAGATATCCTTCGTTGGAGTTAAATCTCTATCCAGAAAATGCATCTTCTTGAAAGGTGAATACGACAATAGATTCACAGAGCTTCCATTATCCACTAGCACTCGATGAACCTCATAAGACCCAATTCCTGCTTCAATCACCAAAGCATCTGTGTGGGGATGATGTACCCATGAAGCATCCTCTTCAGTAAAAGTAATATATGCATCCTCCCCTTCAAACAATCTGGGTGACCTCTGAGATAGATTGCAAACATTGGTCAACGATCGTTCCCTAGCTTCACGAGTATACCTTTTCATGGCGTTTATGCCGTTCCCTCCAACATGGGGACCTCCTATAATAGTTCGTATGCATCCAGTTTTAGGTGGTCCTTCTATTAGCACAGGTTCTGGTACTTTCTGCGTCTTCTCCTCTCTGTACTTCTTTCCTTCCTGAGCTACCCATTCAGTTAACTGCCCTTGCCTGATTAGAGTTTCAATTAAATCCCTCAGATGGCGACAGTCTGCAGTGTTATGCCCATTATTATCATGAAAATCGCAATATGGACGCTCATTTTTATTTCCTGGAGGACCAGCTCTGAAAGGTTTCCTAAACCATGAGCACTTTTCATTCACAACATAAATATGATCAATCGGAGCTACCAAATGGGTGAAAGTTTCATAGACAGGTCTTTCTTTCTTAGGGTTATTGTAGGAAGCTGGTGGTGGCACCTGGTTCATAGCAGACCTGGTAGGGTTCACAACCTCCACCTCAGGTTTCACTTGAGATGTACGACTAACCACCTTCTTACCGTCACGGTTGTTAGGGCTTCTGGGCCTTGACCTCTTGTATCCTGACCATCCACTTGCTTCTCATAATCCGGATCCTTCTTCAAATCAGCTAAAGACTCTTCCACCAGATGAAAAGATTCTGCTTGAGAATAGAAATCCGCCAGCGTCTCAGGTTCCTTCCCTTGCAAATCCTTCCAGAAATCAGAACCCCTTTTAACTTCAGCTATCAAGAAGTTCTTTATAGTCTCCTCTGATGCTTTTCTAACCTTCGGAACCTCTGCATTAAACCTCTTGAAATATTCTATCAACGTCTCATTAGGTCTTTGCTTGATGTTGGCTAAGGTATTGGTAGGTGGTGCAAACGCTACTGATGCCCTAAAATGAGTAACAAAAAGCTTTCCCATACTTTCCCAGGAACCAATTGAATCAGCAGGTAACCTCTTAAACCATTGATGAGCTCCACCCTTTAAGGTTGCAGCCAGTAACCTACACCTAGTGGCATCCTTCACTTGATAAACGTCCATCTCTGTGTACTCGATAGGGTCGGTGGTCCCATCAAACTTCAACTCATTCGAAGGCTTATAGGATCTAGGTAAAACTGACTTTCAAACTTTTTTGGTAAAAGGAGAAGCAGTTATGGGCCTAGCAGCAAGATTCTTCTCATCCTTGAGTTGAGCTAGTATTTTCTTAATGTCTTCAGCAGTTACCTCTCCAATAGTATCCACCTTTGCCTGCATACTCACTCCTTCATCATCATGTGATTCTGTAGTACTAGACTCCTTGCTGGTTTCCTCCGAATCTGTCTCATCGTCCTCAATTATCTCAACAGATGGCTCCTTATCTTTCTTCTTCTTCTGTGAGGAACCTCCAGTTTTCACCTTCTTTTTCCATTTGGACTCAGTACGGACCTGGGACTGCACCTTCTTGGTAGGAGTTTTATTCTTCTCAGGATTCTCTTGTTCTTTATCATCACCATCCTGCTTTGGTTCTTCCTCCTCCTCTTCCAATTCATTCTCAGGTCCAAATTCTTTTTCCTCAAAATCCAATTGCTTCGGGGTAACCTTTGACTTTTTCCCCTTCTTTGCCTTCTTTTTTTTCTTGAAGCTTGTTCCAAGGTTGACAATCGTTCTCCAAAAGTCTTTAAAACTTCCAACACATCTGCTGAGGTAACCTTCTTTCCTTGATGAGCACGTTCATCACCATCATGAGTGGATTTCGTAACAACTTTTGTGAGGTTCTCGATGAGTTGTAAGGCTAATGATTAACTGTTCAATGGAAGATTTGGGTTGTGTTTATGGGGTTGAGCTGAACTCAAGGTTGTCTCCAATAATTTCAGATGCCTTTAGAGAAAATTAGAGAGCTGAATTCGTCTTACCCTCAAGGTGCCTACGTATCCTTTATATAAGAATCAAGCTCACGTAGTTCTAATGCAACTATGTCTCTGCTGGAATAGCTGTTTTTGATTACCTAGTTCATGTTGGACTCAGGTTCCTTTAGAGGCTTTCACGAACTAGTTGATGAAATAGAGTAAAACTCGAGTTCGTACCCCATTATAATTCTCTCGTATATCAGAGATATTCTAGGATCATCTGCGCCCTAGAATTATACTCCAATAATAATTCATTTATCTGTTTTAGATAGCTTCTAGAATGTTCTGTCAGTAATTCTTAGGAACCCGGTGCTCAGGAACCTATATCTCAGGAGCCTATTTCTCAGGAACCTCCTTATTTCGGGACATACTGCTTAGGAACCTCTTTCTAGGTACCTGTACCTGCACATATAACCAACATGTTAGACTGGTTAACTCATCTAATATCTTTGCATGTTCTTACCTCTTTTCGTGACTGCAGCTATACTAATTCGAACTCTTCTGCTTAGAGGAACCTGGTCTTCAAATGATTTGCTCAGCGTCCAAACTTTTAGGAACCTCCTGGTATTCATGGTTTCTTGATCATTTCTCTGTTTGATGCTCATTTCTTCACATCTAATCTTCATGTCTTGTACTGGATCTATCGTCTTGCTCATATGGATTGAACCCATAAGGCTAGTGGGCCTAAATTCAGCCCATGATGATTTTGGGCACAACAAATAGTAAAAGAGATACCCCGTTCTTTACATTTATCAGAACCCAAAATGATATATTGGCTCTCTAATGCTCTATATTAGATAAATATATTCATAAAATATATATCAAGTGTTTAGGTCCAAATTTACATTAACCTTTTTGCCTTCCTTGCTTTTATGTGGCTGAGTCAAAGGGGTTGGTCTGTCTTGGGTTTCCACGTGGCTTTGTGGATATGTCCAAGTTGGATGACTAAGCAATGCTATGAACACCACTTGTCAAGATGAATGACTAAGCGAAGTTGTAAGTGCCACGTGTGAGTTTATCCAAATTTTCAGTTTTCGGGAATGACTAGAGAGTGTATGTTTGATAGGCGTCCAGTAGCGTGCTTATGAAACCTTATCCTATTAACTATAGGGACATTTCCCGAAGGGACACATGAGTTATCCGTTGGGGTAATGTCCCAAAAGTGTAATTAATTTATAACCCCGTAAGAGCATCTCCAATGAGAGAGACCTCTTAGGTAAAATTTGAAATCAATTACCATAACTAAGTATTATAATGAATGTGTAAACAATTTTGCACTCCAACGGGACAAAACCCTTGTCTATAATTATAGATAATCTCTTCATGTTGGCTATATTTGTCGAACCTCTAGAGACCTGTAGTGAATTGCCACATCACTTATTTCTATATTAAAATTATATATTCCATTAATAAAATCTTGAAATATTAATAACATACCATTTTAAAAATATAGCAAATACCCTCGGAACACAATATCTTACAGGTTCGACAAATTTTACATAATCAATATTTTATGTAATTTAGCCAATCATTTTTAGCTAACGCCATTGGAGATGCTCTAAGAATGTAGGGTCGTTGGCGTCTTTTGCGGTAGAAAGATTGGAAACTTCATGGCTGGTGGTATTTCTTTTCCTCCGTAGCTGGTAATATTTTTACGAGCCATCAGTAATTGTTTGCTCTAACCATATCCCTTCATTGTGTGTTTAGGGTTTGAATTAAAGGGTACTGGATACCGTTCGGGAGACCGGTGGGTGATTTCTAAAATCGGCACAATTATGAATTTATTCGAAATTTGATATAGGTTCTCCAGAAATTTCTATACAAGGTAAGGTTTTCGGGAAAAAAGTCTTAATGTCTATTTCCTAGGATCTTCCATTATTATGCATTGATGGACGGTTTGACGTACTCTTTTCTTTCTTTGTATTTTATCAGCGAAACAGAGAACTGCTTTCTACAAATTAAAGTGACCAAATCAACATAATCTCACGTCCAACACTAGTTTTATCGCTTGTTTTCTTTAACTTTATCAATTAGAAGTTCATAAAAGGACTGACAATAAAACACATCCAAGTCTTGGTAATTACCAAGACTTGAGAAAGAATTAAGAAACCTCGACATCGAAGAAAAGGCTCGTTATTTTTGCAGAATTGGTCATTGTTTTTAATGTCGACTAGTGTTTGCAATGTGGGCATGAAAAAAATAAAACTAAATATTTATGTTGAGTGTGATCCTCAGGATCAATCTTCGATCATTTTAGATTTTTGATACTATAAATCAAATTTTTACTCTGTTCTTAACGTAATATCTAACTGTACACATCCTTTTAATAATTAATCGAATATGAGATGATCTCTAAAATGAAAAATGCTAGGAAACTAAAAAAATGTTTCCAAAAACTTTCCCCAAATATCACTGTCTTCTTACCAATGGTTAACAAAATAATTAATACGATGGATTCCGCATGCATTCGTATAAATTCTTAATTAAAACTTCTCAATTTACCATCTCATCACCTGTCACATCATTTTGGGAACATTTTTGGAAAAAATATTTCATTCCCTAACATTACTTCTCTAAAATTTGGTTCACTCCACATTTATCACTAGTGCCTTTATGTGATTATTGTTACTCCCTTCATCTCATTTTACTAATTACTTTTCGAATTAAGAAAAGTTAGTTAAATAATTTTTTTAAATCTTACCCTTGTTTTTTTCAATAATTTTATATACAAGTGCAGTAGAATTTTATTGGAAATGATAAAAAAAAGAGAGAATATATTTGATTTGCATTGGATGTAAAGATGGACGACTACTATTAAACAGAATATTTTTTTCAAAAGAAACTAGTATTTAAAAAGGGGGAGTATTAAATAAAAAAGGTTTTTTTGAAAATATCTGTTATACAATTTATTTTTTTTTGCAAAATTACCTTCTCAATTTTGTCAAAATACGATTTTCCTAAAAAAATTGCAAAAATATGAATTTTCTAAAAATAATTTGCGAAAATACTGTTTACAACCAGATTTGCAATTGAAATCAACCAAAATCAACTATAAATGCAGTTTTAAACTTTAAAATTATCGAAATTGCGTTTAGTTGCATAATAGGTTGCAGTCTCATATACAACTGCTTGCTTACAACCTGCTGTGCAATCATATATGCAAATTCTTAACTAATTAAAACCATACTTGGTTTTATCATAGGTTAGTTACGTAGGTTAATTATACTGAATGTATAAGAATTTGCAACTTGTTGTAGCGCAATTCAAACACTTTACTAGAATTCTCCCAAATCAACTAAATAACACTTGTTACAATCACTCGAATACAACATCTTCAATCAACAAATCTTCACTTAAATCGAAAGGAAGTTTCTAAAATCAAATCAACACTACTAAAATTGAATCGGAATCACATGAATTGAATTAACATGATGAAACAAAGTACCCTAATCAAGAGATATATTAGAGTATATATATGTATATTCTTTATTAATGTGTAAAACCATGCTTTAATGACACGCAATAGTACCTGTTGTGACCAAAATCTCGCATGGATCAGATTTAGGCCCGTTATGAGTTTTAGGTCCAATCCACAAGGAAAGAGGATGTTTTAGAGGGCTTCCAAGGTACCCGTGGTAACCTATGAAAACTGATAACAGGGCTCCCGGGTAGAAGGGCTCCCGAATGGCATGGCTCCCGGATAACAGGCTTCCAAGAGCCTATGACAACCCATAGGGGCTACCATGAGATGGGTAGCAGGTAGATATGATGATAAGGGTCCTGGGAATGGCCTCCCATGGATGATCCACAACCCATAGACATCTTTACATAGCTTCCAGTACAGCTACCAGACATGGCTTACCAGAATAGCTTCCATAACCGGCTTACCAAAGGGGCTGCCATAGTTTGGGTTACCGGGCAGTACCCCCAGAGGGGCTACCTTGCGATGAACATTGAAAGAATATAAGGCTTATGGTCCCGGGGATAGTCTCATCCATAGCCAATGACAACCATCAGAGAGGGCTTCCAGTATAGCTTCCGTAACTGGGTTACCGGAGGGGCTACCGGGTGGTACCCCCAGCTTCCACTAAAGCCCGATAGAAACATAGATTCAGACTAAGAAAACCATCAGATAGGGCTTCCACCATGGCTCCCATAATTGGGCTACCGGAGTCAGGCTACCGGGTGGTACCCCTAGCTTCCCCCGGAAGCCTGATAAGGCCGCCAGATTGGATAAGGCAGACCTCCTACTTTTTAGGAGCACGTCTCTACAGCTGAAATACACCTCTAAACGGATAATTATTCAGTCATTCGAGGATATACATCATATATACATGATAAATCCTTCATTCTTGAGATAAACATCATGAGATAGGTTTCCAACAGTCCTGATATAACTTGAAAACCTGATAACTATATCACAATCAGTTGATATACGTAAATATCAGTCATTATCTCATCATAAACAAGATAACTCATCACAAACAACCGAACTTATCAATCAAGAACTACATACGGGCTTGATCCACTATAAATAGTGGTATGTAGGCAGTTTACGGGGTCTCTTCTCGAAACGCACATTGATACTAAGAGCATGTATACTCCGGTGCACGTTCACTCTCATAATTAGGGTTCTTGGCAGGCCAACATTCGGTCCTTGAGCTCTAATCCCGTAGATTCAGCCCCAATCATCACAAAAACACCTTCCCGTGTTCTTCGGTGACCCCTAGCCGTGAGCCATCCCGGGTGGCTAGCCTCAAATCTATAGCTGCGAGCCTTTCTGGGCAGTTATACGATTCCATATTTAACGGCGCTATTCCAGCAACGGCCTCCACGTAGCTCTGAACTTGATCTCCTCCAAGCTTACGATTCGAAAGCCCAGGATCCGGTAGCCCTGGATCCGGAAACCCTGGATCCGGTAGCCCTGAATCCGGTAGCCCTGGATTCGGTAGCCCTGGATTCGGTAGCCCTGAATCCGGAAGCCCTGAAATTCGGAAGCCCTGGATCCGGTAGCCCCGAAGACAAAACACCAAGGAGCCAGACTGACCAGTCACATGATTGGATTGGGGTCCCAAGGAAGACACCCTAAATTGCCACCCATCAGGAAGCCCTAGCGGAAGGCCTCTGTTGGGCATAGGCTCAATGATATACAACTTATTAGTTGTAGCTGTGTAATTTTGAACTCAGTTATCATGAATTTTGTCATTCATAGACACTCGGGGGTAGCGCATATGCACCACCTATGGTAATAGCAAAATGTTGTACCAATTGAATATTTATAAAGCTGGAAGCAGATTCCTATTCGCTGTCTTCATAAGAAAAATGTCTAATGCAATTGACAAATGAGATCATTAGTCAAAAAAAGAGAAATGATGACGACGTTCTAAACATGTGGACAAAAAAGTCAGTAAAAAGAAGATGTGCACTCATAGTGTGGGGCTTCCACCATTGAAACCTCGTGTCAAGGTTCCCAATTCGTTCGGGGGGTAGCACCACCAATAATATTGATGTTGGAAGCTGGTAAGGGAAACCATGGAACTAAAAAATTCTTCCTCATAAGCAATTTGATACTACGGAAGCAAATACAGGGCTTCCGGTGCAACTGATCAGCATCCCGGAACACAAATGCCATGTAAAAAATGAGTGACCTACCAGCCACGTTGATAAACGGGAACAACTCAGACGATGAGAAGGTCCTCAAATATGATTTTAGGAAAGCTGAACTAAGGCATATCCTATAATTCTGTAAAAGGGTTGCCGGTTGTAGAAGACAAGTGAATGGTAGCCTCAGTTGCCATTTGACCACGAGGCTTCCCATCCAAAATAGAAGGGTTGCCTAGAAGGGCCATTAACACAATCTCGAAGAGCACTACCAAGTCTCTCACCCCAGAAGAAAAGGCATGAAAGCCCTTAAGATGAACTAATGGAGGTGCCAATACCAAGAAAACAAAGGAAGCTCTTGGAAAAGGGGCAACCAAGTTCTCAATAGCTCCAGGCAGCACAGTCATGACGGCAGCCTGACCAGAAGCCTCATGAGAACGACGAGGATGGCTAAGGGCTAGAGGCTACCAAATAAAGAAGGCCTATATATCATGGTCACCTCAAGCTCCTAAAAGATTTACGAACCAGAAGTTTCCCTCATCAGATGCTCCTATGGGAAGCCTCTCAAACAGTTGAAGCTCAAATCATGAGATATCGTTGGGAAAGAATTATGAAAGCAAACAAAATTCTGGAAAGCTACCACAAAAATATTAAAGGGATACCGATGATCTCACTACCAAAAAAGAAGCGATATGAGGCCCACATATGGCATGCCACTTGGGTTGCCCCATATTAGGGCAACCAACTATCTGGCAAATATACAATGGAAGGTTATCCTGAAAGTATGCAAGGAAACCAGAGGCAACTGAAAAGGCCACATAATCAAAGAAAAACCTCTCAAAGAGGTTGTTGTGGTAAAGAGATGGCTTCCCCCTGAAAAATATGGATGGCAGCCTCCCGCACAAGAAATGGAGAAAATCTAAAATGCCTATGGAGGGTCTACATGAAGACGCTCACGAGAACAACCAATCAAAATAATGAAAGGAGGCTTCCTATCAAGAATAAAATGGGTATAGGCCTTCCAATGATGAAGAGAGATGTGGCTTCGCAATTAAGGTTCGTGGACCTAACGGAGCTGCAACAAGTTATGATACAATACCCAGCTTCCCGGGTACAGATTCAAGCCTTCTAAGGAAGGAAGTAAGAATATCAAAAAAAAAAAGCTAAACTAGATGCCCGGGGGGTAATGGATGCACATATCCCTTGGATGCAGTTTGATGTCATCGTACTCTTTGATTTTCAGTAAAAGGAGAAGTCGACTGTTTCCTTATACATTTGTTAACTTATGATTAATTGGAAAAGAAGGGCATGGAAGCCCCATAAACATAGTTCCACATGGCAGCCAGACTACCATCCAGAACTAGGGGGTAGTGGATGTACATCCCTCCGCAGTAGGTTGAAATTATCAGAATTTTAAACTTTTCATGGTTGTTACCAGACATATATGGAACTTTGAGTGGTTCACATGGCTTACTTGGTCACTAGGGCATGTATGGAACCCTGATCGGCATACATGAATCCCTTTATTACTTGGGCTTGTGTGGAACCATGATCGGCACACATGGATCCCCTTATTACCAGACATGTATGGAACCTTGAGTGGTTCACATGGCTTACTTGGTCACTAGGGCGTGTATGGAACCCTGATCGGCATACATGACTCCCTTCATTTTTTGGGCTTGTGTGGAACCCTGATTGGCACACATGGATCCCTCCATTACCAGACATGTATGGAACCTTGAGTGGTTCACATGGCTTACTTGGTCACTAGGGCATGTATGGAACCCTGATCGGCATACATGACTCCCTTCATTTTTTGGGCTTGTATGGAACCCTGATTGGCACACATGGATCCCTCCATTACCAGACATGTATGGAACCTTGAGTGGTTCACAGGGCTTACTTGGTCACTAGGGCATGTATGGAACCCTGATCGGCATACATGACTCCCTTCATTTTTTGGGCTTGTGTGGAAGCCTGATTGGCACACATGGATCCCTCCAATACCAGACATGTATGGAACCTTGAGTGGTTCACATGGCTTACTTAGTCACTAGAGCATGTATGGAACCCTGATCGGCATACATGACTCCCTGCATTTTTTGGACTTGTGTGGAACCCTGATTGGCACACATGGATCCCTCAACTACCAGACATGTGCATAGCCTTGACTGGCTCACATGGCTTACTTGGTCACTAGGGCATGTATGGAACCCTGATTGGCATACATGACTCCCTGCATTTCTTGGACTTGTGTGGAACCCTGATTGGCATACATGGATCCCTCAACTACTAGACATGTGCATAGCCTTGACTGGCTCACATGGCTTACTTGGTCATTAGGGCATGTATGGAACCCTGATTGGCATACATGGATCCCTTCACTTTTCGGGCTTGTGTAGTACCCTGATCGGCACACCGGGATCCCTTCCTTTTTAGTCATGTATGGAACCCTGATTGGCATACATGGCTTCCTTTGTTATTAATCATGTATGGAACCGTGATTGGCATGCATCGATCTTTTAATCACTAACCTATGTGGTTACAAGAGTTAACTCGTATGGATTATCAAAGATTTTACTAATGTAGCCTTGCAGGAATGGCTTACATGGCATTATCACACTCGATTCATAAAATAATTGGGGTTCCCGGAATGAAGGCTCCCAGGCCGAGCTTTCGGCACCCAGGCTACCAGGAATGGGTTACCGCCAGTAAGGCTCCCAGAGCCAGGTTTCCATACTGCGGGCTTCCAGGAACTATATGGTTACCGGACGGTACCCCCACACCTAGGGTGGCAACCACGTGACTAAGGATATGGCTCCCCGGAATAGACTCTTCCAGGATGAGCTACCGGTGTAAGGCTTACACAAACAAGGCTCCCAGGATGGGGCTCCCAGAATCAGGCTTCCGGCTAACCAGCTCCCGCAATGGAAGCCCCTAAGGTGGAAGTTGTAACCTTAAGGGATAAGGTACATGCAACCCCATATGCTTTTGAGCAACCTACACGGGTATGTGAAGACTAAACTCACCCCCTTTGAATTATGGTAATGCTCATACACTCTATTACTCTTCCAAGCTTGCTATTAAAAGAATTAGCTTATCCACTAATGTTTAGTTGAAGAACTCATATGCATACCTTATGACTATAAAAGAAAAGTGATTAAGCATTTAGGAGTAGATCTATGATCCCCTTTAATGACTTGCAAAGGTTACCTCCTGTATGGAAGCCTAACTTGATTATCATTTTTACTTGTAGAGTAGTGTTCTCTTCATAGTACACAATCCTATCAAACTTCGAACACCTCGCTTACTTAGGAAAGCATTCACTACGACACTAAGTAAATGGTTAGCCCCTAATAATCAGATTTAGGCTTAGCTAGAACGCCTTAGCCTGAATATAACTGCTTAAACGTACTAGAATTTGAATGGTAGGCCTAATGCCTAAACAGATTTTACTAAGTTGCTTATGCGCTAGATAGTAACCCATGCACTTTAAACGTTAAGTGATAGAAAAAGGTTACCTAGTGATGGATATAGATGCCATTAACATATGTCTAAGGCTAATAATAAGATGACCTTATCAGATGCAATATGCATACATTCATAAAACTTGATAACAATTAGTTTATAAACCAACCAACCTAATGATTAAATTTTACGGTTCCTGTTGGTAGAGTTCACAAAGTCTTGCAGGATTAGCTTTCAAAGCTGAGCAGATTTTATAAGATGAGCAGATTCCTACTCCAAAAATGGTTCCTGAATATTGGGGTTCCAAGACGAAAGCTCTAATACTTTCTACACCATACAAGGTTCCTGAACCAAAAGCGCTTCCAGGATGAAGGTTCTGCTAAACCTAGGGCATCCACGATGGAGCTTCAAGGACGAAACATCCAAGATGAGAACCCTAGGATGGGGCTTCCAGAATAAAACATCTAGAATGAGGATCCCAGGATGGGGTTTCCAAGATGAAGCATCCAGGATGGGTATCCCAAGGTGGGGCTACCAAGACGATATGTCATGGTGGAAGCTCTTAGATGAATACTGCAATCTCGAAGGGCAAGGTTCCAGTCACCCACAATGCAAGTGAATAGTCATTACGGGTTACCATTGAAATAATTGAAGGTTCCAAAGTTGGAAGCTCCTTCGCTACTCCTATGATGGAGACGAGGTAATATTTATGATGCATCTAAATACACACGACATAACCAAATTACACAGGTATGTGAGAAACTAAACCCTCTTTAATTGCATGAAATTACACTCTATGACAAGTATGTGAAATGATTATCCCTTAGGCTTAAGATTATTACTTTTTGATATGCCGAATTCATTGAAATCCTTGCGTGAATAGGAGAATTCGATATGCTAGAGGTATTAAGTCAAGATGATTAGCAAAACCTACAAGATATCTTTCATTGCGCATCCTATGTGACTCTACCACATGAATATCTGCATGATGCTAAATGACTCTTGCCTACTAAAATTCAAATATGTTATTAACATGTCTAGATACTGCCTAAGCAATACATATGTTGTCTCTCATTTAGGATACATAAGATGAACATCAGGCATGCACTAGAAAATATATTGTGAGATAAGTAATGTTTGAGGTTAATAAATTCCTTGAATGTTTATATGTAGCTAATGGCTAGCCTATATCTTTAGTGCTCACCTGCAATGGATAGCATGCAAGGTTAATGGTATTTACCTGTAACTAACAACTTGCAGGTTCCTTGCTGTTTACCAACTACTAATAGGTTTCATGCTATATACCTATTGATGACTGTTTACATATTATTTATATATGTGCAATTAATAGCTTGCAGGATGATTGCTATTCACCTGAAGCAAGTGGCTTCCAGGTTCCATGATGTTTACCTGTGGCTAACAAGTTTCCTTGTTATTTACTTATAGCTAACGACTAATAATTTCCATGATATTCATTTGCAACTAGCAGTATGCAGGTTCATTGATAATTACTTGAAGCTTATAGCTAACAGCTTCCAACTAATAGTTTCCAGCTTGAATCTTCCATTCTGCATCTTCTGTCTAACAGCATGCAGGTTCATTGATGATCGGCTACAACCAATAGCTTCCATATCTCTCAAGAAAAATAAGATAAAAGCTGGAAGAGGCTGACATATTACATGAGAAAGAGACCTAAGGGCTCGGGGGGTAACTCGGTTCCCCAGCACCCTACCATAGAGAGAAAAAAGGGATTCCCATCAGAAGTTCACATGAAACAAGGGGCTTCCACCCTCCATGTTCATCAACGGAATCCTGAACCCGGATTGGCACGATAAGAACAAAGATAAGTTCTACTCTACTGCCTTTGCATATTCACTATCATGCATGTTTACACACTTATAAAGAATATTTTTCAACATTCATCTGAAAACTTTGTTGAGATGCATGTTCTGCCAAAAAGATCATTGTTTTACCTTGCATAAATTCACAAGCATCTGAATATGCCTACCTGATCTGAATTTTACATGAACTAAAACATGAAAATCATCATGATTTACACAATGTACTTGTTTTATAAAACATTTTTTTTTGAAATTGCTAGCTGAAACTGTCGAGTAGGTACCTAGGCACGCTACATGCCCCACATGTTACCACTTGGAAAGACATGGCATCGATTGAAGGTGTCTTCACGACCTTCCATTGGTTCCCCTTGAGACACGCATACAAGATTATCAATGACTTAAGCGCACATATGAGATTATGTGTTGTATCCTGAAAATTCATGCCAGTACAAATCACTTACAACTTATAGGAGAAGTCCTCAAAATACTCATTATAGGAGAAGTCCTCAAAATACTCATTATAGGAGAAGTCCTCAAAATACTCATTATAGGAGAAGTCCTCAAAATACTCAACAATTTCTTTGGGGATCCAATGCGTTGGAATAATGGAAACATCTGAAAATTGTGGCACAATGCCTGAAAAAGTTTGTTAGCCAAGATCCTACTTGATTGGAGAAGCGACAACATACATTTTTTTACAAAATCATTTGCACTAGCATATTCATACTTTCATGTGTGCATCAAATATGTGTGATCTTGTGCATTATCTTTAAGGGCTACTTAGCCCTCGTTACTTTTCTCTTTTTCTAGTTGTCTTGGTAGTCCAGGTTTCGGACGCTTGAGGCATCCCTACAACCGCAGGAGCTTCAGGACATCAAGGGATTCTTACTTGAAGGCCAATTTGGTAGAGAAAGGAAGCATCTCAGAGTGTAAAGTCATGATTCTAAAAAAGAAATGCCAGAAGTCGGTAGCCCCATGATATGAAGCCAACCGGAGTACTACGAATGATATGAAGTGAATAGAAGATATCCTTGATTTGAGAACTCACACTGAAATACGCATGCATAAGCGGAGTGTTTCCTGTTTCTTACGCCGAGTTAGCTCATGTAAGCTTGGGAACACGATGTGGAAGATGTATACTTCTCTGAGAGAATAATAAGAAAGTATTGGACCTTACCTTGTTTTGGTTCCTCTTGCACTTATGCTTCAAGGAACCGGGGGGCAGTTGTTGTGACCAAAATCTCGCATGGATCAGATTTAGAGGATGTTTTAGAGGGCTTCTAAGGTACCCGTGGTAAACCATGAAAACTGATAACAGGGCTCCCGGGTAGAAGGGCTCACGAATGGCATGGCTCCCGGATAACAGGCTTCCAAGAGCCTATGACAACCCATAGGGGCTACCATGAGATGGGTAGCAGGTAGATATGATGATAAGGGTCCTGGGAATGGCCTCCCATGGATGATCCACAACCCATAGACATCTTTACATAGCTTCCAGTACAGCTACCAGACATGGCTTACCAGAATAGCTTCCATAACCGGCTTACCAAAGGGGCTGCCCTAGTTTGGGTTACCGGGTGGTACCCCCAGAGGGGCTACCTTGCGATGAACATTGAAAGAATATAAGGCTTATGGTCCCGGGGATAGTCTCATCCATAGCCAATGACAACCATCAGAGAGGGTTTTCAGTATAGCTTCCGTAACTGGGTTACCGGAGGGGCTACCGGGTGGTACCCCCAGCTTCCCCTGAAGCCCGATAGAAACATAGATTCAGACTAAGAAAGCCATCAGATAGGGCTTCCACCATGGCTCCCATAATTGGGCTACCGGAGTCAGGTTACCGGAGTCAGGCTACCGGGTGGTACCCCTAGCTTCCCCCGGAAGCCTGATAAGGCCGCCAGATTGGATAATGCAGACCTCCTACTTTTTAGGAGCACATCTCTACAGCTGAAATACACCCCTAAAGGGATAATTATTTAGTTATTCGAGGATATACATCATATATACATGATAAATCCTTCATTCTTGAGATAAACATCATGGGATAGGTTTCCAACAGTCCTGATATGACTTGGAAACCTGATAACTATATCACAATCAGTTGATATACGTAAATATCAGTCATTATCTCATCATAAACGAGATAACTCATCACAAACAACCGAACTTATCAATCAAGAACTACATACGGGCTTGATCCACTATAAATAGTGGTATGTAGGCAGTTTACGGGGTCTCTTCTCGAAACGCACGTTGATACTAAGAGCATGTATACTCCGGTGCACGTTCACTCTCACAATTAGGGTTCTTGGAAGGCCAACATTCGGTCCTTGAGCTCTAATCCCGTAGATTCAGCCCCAATCATCACAAAAACACCTTCCCGTATTCTTCGGTAACCCCTAGCCGTGAGCCTTCCCGGGCGGCTAGCCTCAAATCTGTAGCTGCGAGCCTTTCTGGGTAGTTATACGATTTCATATTTAACGGCGCTATTCCAGCAACGGCCTCCACGTAGTTGTGCAAAAATCCTCCCACAACAGTACCAAAATATCAAAATACCAAATTTGGTTATCACTTAATTTGGGGTTCGATTCTCTTCAATTACATAATTATACAAATTTATGTAGTTAATTTAACTTCTTTAATTTCATCCGTGTTCGATTCCCTATAAACTACATAATTAAATAGTATTTATTTATTATATATTTTATCATTCAATTCACTATAAGTACATATTTAAATAATACTTATATTTATTATCAATAGTTTATTAATATTAATATTTTAATTTCGATTTGTGGTTGATCTATACCCGTTCGCACGGATTATCAACTAGTATGTTTTAGTGTATAGTTTGATTGTTTGGTTATTAATTCAAATAAGTTACGGAGAAAGAAGAAAGATTAAAAAAAAAAAAAAAAGAAAGCAAATTGTAGAAGGCAATAAGATAAAGGGATAGAAATTGGTTAAAAAGGAAAGAAAAGATGAAAAGAACGTAAAATTGTAATTATTTTGAAAGGATCGTAAAATTTAAGTAATTATAAAAATTAATGTAATTTTGCTAATTTCCCTAAATAAAATTAAAAATTATTTGCATTAATAAGTTAATTTCTTAAGGAAAATTTTCGCCTTAGAAGTTAAAAGTTATCATCTCCTATGGTAACCAGTCATCTAGGGAATTACTTTCGTTGTCTATATAAAGAAGGGATCAGCCATCACTTCAATCGCTAAACTTAAGTAGCGCATGCATGAATTAGTTAACAACATAATTAAATAGATCTCTATATTTAGACTTCAAAAGTGGAATGGTTGCTGTTTCCCCAACCCATAATTCCTTTGGAGAACACCTGTCATTTTGTGTTCCAACAGTTGATATGTCTCTTGACAGGTATCTGGTTTCAAATAAGATTGTACAAGCTTGTGAAGAGTATGGCTTCTTCAAGCTTGTGAATCATGGGGTTCCTAATCATATAATTTCAAGAATGGAGGAGGAGAGCTATGGTTTCTTCTCGAAGCCGACTTTTAAGAAGCAAGAAGCAGGGCCACCATCTCCATTTGGATACGGATGCAAATCAATTGGCTTGAAGGGTGATATGGGGGAACTTGAATACATTCTTCTTGAAGCCAACCCTGCCTCTATCTCTCGAAGATCAATAACGATGTCCACTGACCCGAATAAATTCAGGTAAATGGTTTTCGGATTTTTCGTGTACATAACATGTAAATTGTACACGATGGGCATGCAATAATGTGATCGTAAATCTCATTCGTTTCAAATGTAGCATCGAGTTAATTAAGAAGTCACTTACATGGATACAATCCAATTACCTCTGCTGTAACTTCAGTTCAATATTGGCCTGCTGTCTGACAGTGGCTGTCTGACAGTGACTGACTGACGACGACTGATACTATGTGATAAAATTAGGACACAAAATTACATACTCTAAGGGCCTGTTTGGATCGGGGGTTGGGGAGGGATGGGTTGGGTTGAGAGGGGTTCAAATTTGACAACCCTTGTTTGGATAGAAATTTAAAATGGAGGGTTGGGTTTATAGTGGTTGGTGAGGGGTTAGGAGAGGGTTATAATATAATGTAAATGAGGGAGCATTTCAACACCCCGATTCGGGGTGTTGGACATGGTTGAAAAAATATTTCAATAATAAAAAAAATATTTCCTAATAAATAACAACAATAAAAAATATTTCTGGATCAGTATTTCTGAAAAAAATATTTCCGAACCGATATTTCGGGAAAAAATATTTTCGAACCAATATTTCCGGAAAAAATATTTCTGAACCAAAATTTCTGAAAAAAATATTTCTGAACCAAAATTTTGGGAAAAAATATTTCTGGATCAGTATTTCAGGAAAAAATATTTCCGAACCAATATTTCGGTAAAAAATATTTCCGAAATAATATTTCGGAAATATTTTTTTCCGAACCAATATTTCGGGAAAAAATATTTCCGAACCAATATTTCGGAAATATTTTTTTCGGAACCAATATTTTCGAAATATTTTTTTCCGAACCAATATTTCGGAAAAAAATATTTCTGAACCAATATTTCGGAAATATTTTTTTCGGAACCAATATTCCGAAATATTTTTTCCCGAACCAATATTTCGGAAATATTTTTTTCCGAACCAATATTTCGGAAATATTTTTTTCGGAACCAATATTTCCGAAATATTTTTTTCCGAACCAATATTTTCGAAATATTTTTTTCCGAACCAATATTTCGGAAATATTTTTTCCGAACCAATATTTCGGAAATATTTTTTTCGGAACCAATATTTCGGAAAAAAATATTTCAGAACCAATATTTCCGAAATATTTTTTTCCCGAACCAGTATTTCGGAAATATTTTTTTCCGAACCAATATTTCCGAAATATTTTTTTCCGAACCAATATTTCGGAAATATTTTTTCCAAAATTTTCGTTCAGTAATATTTTTTTCAGAAATATTGGTTCGGTAATATTTTTTCCTAAAATACTGATCCAGAAATATTTTTTTCCTAAATATTGGTTCGGAAATATTTTTTTCCGAAATATTGGTTCCGAAATTTTTTCCCCGAAATATTGATTCCGAAATATTTTTTTCGAAAATATTGATTTGAAAATATTTTTTTCCAAAAAATTAATAATTAATTATATTATAACCCTTCTCAACCTAATCCTCCATCCAAATAAGATAAGGGTTGAACCCTTCATTACTCAACCCTTACATCCAAACATGGTAAGGGTTCAACCCAACTCATTCCTTCCCAACCTAACCCATCCCATTCTAACCCAACCCAACCCATCCCTCCCCAACCCTCAATCCAAACAGGCCCTAAGGGAATAACAGTTATAAATTTATAAATGGATTAGTTTACGATCACTAATTATAACTGCAATAAAACGATCACTAGTTTCTAGTTTCTATTTTATATTTTAATTTTGGCCTTTATTTGATCGATTGCCTATACATATGTGTCCTTGAATACTATTTCTGTATTTATATTTGGTGGTGCACACTTCGGCACTTTCCATTTTTAAGCAAGGCAATTTGTGCGATAGGTCAACCTCTAAGTACATTAATTAGTCTTTTTACTTAACCATGCTAATTGGGTACTTGCATTCTTTGTCATGGTTCGTTGCAGCGATGCTGTGGCTGAGTACGTTCAAAATATGAGGGACCTCAGTTGCGAGGTTCTTGATCATATGGCTCGAGGATTGCGGCTACCTGACAAATCCTTGAGTTGCCTTATCAAAGACCATGACAATGATTCATGTTTTCGAGTGAATCATTATCCTCCATTCGATGATAATAATAACAGTAGGAATTCAATCAATTGTCCTAATGTCGGATTCGGAGAGCACTGCGACCCTCAGATAATAACTATCTTGAGATCCAACGATGTGGGTGGCCTCCAAATATATTCCAAAGATAATAATTGGATCTCTGTCCCTCCCGATCCTACCGAATTTTGTGTGTTTGTTGGGGATGCCTTGCAGGTAATCATACTCTGTGTTTATACTGTTTACCTTCTTAAATTCAGTTTGTGATGCTTGATTGTAATAGATTTAATGCAATAAATTTACAGGTTCTGACAAATAAAAGATTTTTGAGTGTAAGACATAGAGTGCTGGCAAACTTCAGCAAGCAGTCCAGAATTTCGATGATTTACTTTGGAGCACCATCACTCGCAGCATCTCTATCTTGTTTGCCCCCAGGGAATTCTCCCTTTCAGCCTAGACTATATAGGAATTTGACATGGGGGGAATACAAGAAGGTTGTATATTCCGGACGCTTAGGGGATCGACGTCTTGATTTTTTCGAATTGCCATAGTTGTATAATCACTCTGGACATGCAAAACTTGAACTAGCTAGAAACAGAGAAGAAGAAGAATGCGAAAACGTGTTGCATTATGATGTCGTCTAGTTTTCTTCCTTCATGAGTTCTGTAAATTCTTTTCAGTTATAGTTTTGGACCAGGATATGTAGCGTGTAAAAAGTATTGAATCCTGGATTCCACTCATGTTTGTACATGTGAATCAATATTCTTTTAATGTTTGTACATGCATGTGAATCAATACTCTTTATTAATAAGCAAAATGTTGGGGGACGGTGTCATTATATTTATTTATTTATTATTTTATTTCATTAGTGTAAATATATAATTATACAAGACACCTACTTCTACTATAAATCTTATTACATACGCCTACTCACTACTAAAAATCTGTTAATAGACATCACAGTCTTTAACATCGATTAAAATAAAACCGATGTTAAAAGTCTTTTTAACATCAGTGAAAATAAAACCGATGTCTTTTAAACATTCAGACATCACTTTATTTATCAACCGATGTCTACACATTTTCTTAAAAACATTTAGACATCACTTCATTTATGAACCGATGTCTAAATCTATCCTTAAAAAATTAAACGGCGCCCCCTCTGAAATATTCTCCCCTTTAATTTTATTTTTCCCCAATAAGTTTCATTTGCCCGCTATTTCTTCCCCCTTAACCAAAATTTTTGTATTTTTATAATTCTTCAAAATTTCCCCCTTAGAACTAAAATATTTCCCCGCCCCTTAACCAATTTTTGTTCCCCCGTTTTTTCAGATCCTCCCCAAAACAAAACAAATAAAACACAAACACAAATAAAACCTAAAACATTAAACTCTCTCCCCCTCTCTCTCTCTCGAACTCACAGTACTAAAGAACCCTAATTTCAAACTCTCTTTCACTTTCTCACTGGACACTCACACTCGAAGCCGCTCTCTCACTACTCAAAGCTGCTCTATCTCTACTCAAAGCTGCTTTATCTCACACCCGAAGCCGCTCTTTCACTACTCAAAGCTGCTCTCTCTCACACTCGAAACCGCTCTCTCTCACTGCTCAAATCTGCTCGAAATCGAGTTGTTCAAAGCTTGAATTAGTTCGATTTGTAAGTGGGTAAGCTTGATTTTGTAATAAAAGTTCGATTTCGATTTCATTATAAATTGGGGGTTTAAAATCGAAACCCTAAGTTTTTAATTCGTTTCTTTTTGTGTTTAATACAGGAGCATTAGATACAAGAAACATTTGTTTGGTTAAGCATTAATTATTTTGTTTCACTAATTTTGATTTTGTTATTTTATACAGGAGTAAGGAGCATTGTTTGAAGGATCAGTTGTTTGGGTAAGACATCTATGAAATGTCTTGTTTAGTTCTTATATTACTTATTGATTGAGTGTTTAGGTGTTTAATTATTTTTGGGGAGGAAGTTATTCCTGTATTTATCACCGTGTATAGTTTGTTTATAAGATGTGTTGGTGATGCAGGGACAATATCGACTTACATAAAAGGCCAGTCACAACACTCATGTAGCTGCTAGGCTATTTATGTAATGGTAGAATGCTAAATAAATTTGGTATTCTAATATTGTATCTATATGCTAATTAGGCTATTTACATGGTCTTTTAATTGTTCAGATAGAAAATTATTTGATGCATATGGTCTGATGGTGTCAACAATTTCAAAACATGGAATGTGCTTGAATGCTAAACATCTTGATGCAGCAAATACATACATGGTTTCTACTGGTAGAGTGGATTTGGTATGGGAGATGCTGACATCCACGACCAATGCAATGGCATTAGGTAAATTAGTTCGCCATGATAAAAAAAAATCCAGAATTTAGAAGTGGGCTTATCAAAGAGTGGTAATTTGTTGCAAAGGTATGCAACTAAAATTTTATTTCTAGTTTAGTGGTCATACTCAAAACCAAGTTATTGCACAGATACGAAGCACTAGCTAGAAGCCTAGAAAACCTTACACTGATTAATGATACTAGATTATAGTCTCTGCCTTATGTATCATGCACTATGATAATTAATAACTTGACATTGTCACTCTCATTACGAAGTATTTAGTTGCTCGACATTAGAAAATGTAGAAATTTGCTTATATATTAAAGTACATGTACGCTATTTTACCGTTACGTGTTTTTTTATTTTTTAAATCGAACTTGATATGTCCCAGTTGTACACCACGAGATTATAGATGGGGGGGTTGAATACAATCTTAACAAAATTCTTTCGAATTGATGAGGTCTTGATAGATTGTTATAATAACGTAAACAAAACAAGATAAATAGAATATCTAAAGCATATACAACACACGATATAAAAAATCTCAGGTGGGTTGGCTTATCAGCTTGATCTACCTGATGGTTGTATTTGAAGATAATTCTCTGTGTAATAATACACAGCTGCGGTTACAAAGTTTTAGTGTTTACAAGAAAACCTAAAGCTATCAGCCTTGTGATCAGTGTTTTCTTCTCTACTAAAACTATGCTACTCATACATCTTATTTTTAAACTATATGAAGACAAGTAAGTTTCATAAAATGTAATAATACATTTTTGATATAACTTGTCACACACACATACTCAAAGTGATTTCCATTTCTGGAATTATCTTGAAAATCTTCTCTTCTTGATTTGGACAATCCTAGTAGGCTTTGAGACAGTGTATGTTTCTTTCTTCAAAAGTGACTAAGTTCTTGAGGTGACTTAGCTTCCAAGCCCACGTGATGCTTTCTGCACAAGATCATTTTGCTTTTGGATCTTTGTCTCTGAAAGTAGCTTTAACAAAAAGGGTTAATCCTTTTTTAGAGTCAATAAGCCTTTCTGCTTATTGAGCTGTGCTAGAACTTCCCAGACATAACGGCTGATCTTTATGTATTTGTCGAAATATCCTTTGAATCTTTCAATAGGTGTGTAATCATGTTGGAGGTTGCTTTCACTCTTATTGTTGCCCTTGAAGTCGAATAAACAGTGACTGATTTCACCTTTCACTTGGAAGAGTTTGAGCCTTCGAATATTTACAATTTGACTCCCTACTCGTAACATCCTCTGTGTAATTGATCGTTGTCTATAAGTCACGGGTTGCAAAGTAATTCTGGGTTTGATCTTCATTCGATATGTTTCTTTTAGAGAACTCTGTTTTATTAACACAGGGTTGAGTTCTCGAACATATGTATCTTGAGTTCTCGAATGATGACTTCTCGAATAGTTCCTCAGAGTTCTCGAATAGTTTCTTGAGCAGACTTCTCGATTAGAGTTGTTGCAGACTTCTCGAATAGAGTTGTTGCAGACTTCTCGAATAGAGTTGTTGCAGACTTCTCGAATAGAACAGTCTGAACTTCTCGAACTAGAACTTCTCAAATATAACACTCTGACTTCTCGAACTGGGACTTCTCGAATAAACCCTTTTTGGTAGAGTTCTCGAATGACTTCTCGAACTCATCTTTTCTTGACTTCTCGAATATACTTGCATGGTTATGGCAAACCCCTCTTTTGGTTACGGATATTTGATTGTAGCATGTTGTGGCTTGTTACTTAGATTAAACCCTAACTGTTTGCAGTGTTTCATTCACAAGATGTAGCCTTTGTTTATCTGCAATACAACTGGCTTCCTGATTGGATTATCAGCTTCGGTTCCTTGATTCATTTTCTGCCTTGTGGTATTTGTTATCATCATCTTGAAACATGTATTACTCAACAGAACTTCAGACGGAAAAGCATGTCATTGCAAGTACAAGACATCAATATATTCTGAAAACTCACTTTTAGTTGTTTAAGTTTGTTCATAGGGATGGGCGTCGGGTCACTTCGGGGTCGGGGAGTGCGATCCCTGCCCCCGATCCCCGATCCCCAAACCCGTCCCGATCCCCGAACGGGGAATATTTTGCTCCCCGAACAGGGAACGGGGATCCCCGCGGGGAATCGGGGATTTTTATTTTTATTAAAAACTAAATTTTATATATTCTCTAACAAATTTCAAAATATTAATTTGCTAAATTATGATAGATAATATATATTTTAAATTCAATAACCTATTCTAAAAAATATTTTGAAATAAAATTTATTTAGACAAAAAGATATAATTAAATTATTATAATTAAATTAAATTTTACTATTAAAATTTTGAATCTATAAAATGAATTACAAATTTTAAACACTAATAATATATATAAATATATTTATTTATAATAATTTAATTATATACATATATAAATATATATATATATTTCTAAAATAAAATCGGGGATCGGAGATCGGGGCGGGGATCCCCTAATCCCCGCCCCGATCCCCGAATTTTTATTAAATTATTCCCCGCTCCCCGCCACGAACCCGAAAAATTCCCCGAATCCCCGACCCGAACGGGGCGGGGATCGGATCGGGGTCGAGCGGGACGGGTGAAATGCTCATCCCTATTTGTTCAGGGTTGTAGATGCTTCGAATTCAAAAGAGGTCACCTTGCCAGAGATTACCTTGAAGAACCACTGGGCAATAAAATTTCAGACATTTGTTTGAGATGTGGGGATTGAGGACATCATATGTTTTCATGTCAAAGTGAATATTCATATGAAGATCTAAAGGTCAATTTTCTGGATAGTTGAATAGATTGTATTTACCAAGCAGTTGACTTTTCTAAATTGTTTGGAGCCCTCTTTTAAAAGTTGTCTTCCATGCTAGCAGGAAATTTGCAAGGAATTTGGTCACCTATGCTGCGTTGTCTTAAAGGATGCTGGTCAAATAGCAGCGTCTTGTTACAAGTGTAGGCAAACTGGCCATCTCATTATCTATATGTGAATGTCACTATATATATGTCCTTTATGTATTATTGATCTAAAACTATGACAACTTGGGACTGTTAGACTATGAAATAGTATTTTGGAGTTGTAGTTCAGTTTTGTTTGTGTCGTAATGGGTTGTAATATGTATATGAATACAACAAAAAAAAACATAACACATCACTTCTGATATCATTTTTTTGTTACGCTGAAAACGATGTCTGATGGACCTCAGACATCGATTTTAAAAATATGTAACCAATGTAATAGGTATATTTAGCATCGTCTAAAACCGATGTCTATGATCACATTATACATCGGTTTTCTTTATATTTACCGATGTTAATAAAGGATTAGACATCAATATTTGGAAAAAAAACAGATGTCTATGTTGAATTATTCTATGTTTGCTATATGTTAAATAACATCTAAGACCTCTAATGTAACAATTCAAAAGTGAACCTCATGAAGTTAACCCAACAAGACAGTACATAAACATCAGAAATATTTATAAAACTGATGTATTATATGCTAATAGACATCGGCCAGAAACCGATGTCTAAAATTTTGACTTTAGACATCACCAACAAAGACATCGGTCAGAATTTTGCAAAGACATCGGCCAGAAACCGATGTCTATTAGTTAGCGTTTTTTAAGTAATGACTTTTACAATAAATTTTACTAGCTAGTTTATTTTTTGATATGTTATAAATTATATTGGATTAAATATCAAAATGGTTACTAAAGTGAATCCCATATATCAATTTACTCACCGATCTCAACGGGGAATCATTTGACTCACTAAAGTCATAATAAATATCAAACAAATAACTCTAAATATGTGTTCGAAAATTAAAAATAATCTTTTGTTGATTCTACACATTTTTCTTGAATGCTACCGCAACCAAATGAAACATTTTTAAATTCTAGTATTTCAGATAATATATTTAGATTTATAAAAATTCATTTACTATTTATTTTTAATTTAATAGTCATTTTTCTTGTTTTAATTAAAAATAAATAGTAAATAAAATTTTTAAATTCTAAATATATTATCTGAAACACTATAATTTAACAATCTTTTATTTGTTTGCGGTAGCATTCAAAAAAAATGTGCAGAATCAACATAAATTATTTTTTTATTTTTCGAACACATATTTACAGTTATTTGTTTGATATTTATTATGACTTTAGTGATTCAAATGATATCCCATTGAGAACAATGAGTAAAATGATATATGGGTTTCACTTTAGTGACCACTTTGATATTTAACCTATTTAAAATTTACGTTTCTTGATATTGATCCTTCAATAGAGAAGTTGTCAAGGACAAACTAATCAAGGGATTAATTATCAAACTCATCACTAAAGTCGTTCAACGATATCAAATTGGTATCTTTACGGGGTATCAATCGACTCACTTAAGTGTTTTAATGATCAACTTGGTCACTAACGTTAACTCCTTAAAATTATTCAACGGAAAACGTTACGGAGTGTCACGTGGTGTGACGTGGCTATTGACATAATTTTGACAAAAAAAATGAAAAATAAATAAAATAGATTGACGATAGATGTGCACGCACAATTGACTACTCATTCAAACTAGGGATGGGCGTTGGGGCACTTCGGGGTCGGGGAGTGCTATCCCCGCCCCCGTCCCCGATTTCAAACCCGATCCCTGTCCCCGGCCCGATCCCCGTCGGAGACTATTTTTCATTCCCCGTTCCCGGCCCAAATGGGTAACGGGGATCCCCGCGGGAAATCGGGGAATTTTATTTAAAACAAAAAATAATTTTAAATAATTTTAAACACTAACTAGTGAGCTCAAATGCACTAAATTAAGATAAAAAAAATATTACTTAAAGAAACAATTATAAATAACATTGAAATGAAGTTATTTAACTATTAGAAAGGCAAACATATAAAATAAAAATATCATTTTGTTTTCAGTATGAAGTATTGGAAATTCATTTATATTAATATATGAATATTAATATTATATATATATATATAAATATATATATATATATATATATATATATATATATATATATATATATATATAGGCTTTTGCTCAAATACAAACCAATCCTTAAATACAAACTACAAACTAACATAAAATATTTTATATTTCATTCATTCTAATGGCCCCGCCAGGGGCACCTTTACAAAAAGTGTCTAAAATTCTTGGCTCCATTCAGCAAAAAAAAAAATAATAAAATAAAATAAAATAAAAAATCACTGTTCACTGCTGACGTCACTGCCACGTCAGCAGTGAACAGTGATTTTTTTTTTTTATTATTATTTTTTTTTTTTGCTGAATGGAGCCAATAATTTTAGACACTTTTTGTATTGGGGTACCCCTAGTTTGATCATTAGATTAGCTTGAAATGTTAAATTAGTGTTTAGTTTTTAGTTTGTAGTTAATTTTAGTTTGTAGTGGAGTAAGACCCTATATATATATATATATATATATATATATATATATATATATATATATATAAAAGTGTGGTGAAATCGAGTCGGGATTTAAAATCGGGTCGAGTAGAGAAAATCGGGGCGGGGACACATAAAAACCCGGCTCTAGCCCGCTCCCCGATTTTTTTTAAAAATTGTCCCCGCTCCCCGGCCCGTACCAGAAAAAATCCCTGAATCCCCGTCCCGTTCGGTGCAGGGATCGGATCGGGATCGAACGGGCCGGGATGAATGTCCATCCCTAATTCAGACAAAGAACAAATAAAACAACAACGGGAGTGCAATTTGGAGGAAAAAACCCTAAATCGAAGAGCAGTAATCGATCATTTGTTCGTGTGTTTCGTTCTCAAAACGATTAAATATAGCAAAAATCTAGCTTACTTCCACCTGAACAACGTTTACCGTTAAATAATTTTAAGGAGTTAACGTCAGTGACCATGTTGATATCATTAACATACTTGAGTGAGTCGATTGAGATCGCATAGAGATCAGTGACCAATTTAATATCATTAAACAACTTTAATGATAAATTTGATAATTAACCCACTAATCAAGTCTAGGTATGGTGGGAAACAACTTTTCTTTAGAGGATGGAATATCAATGTAAATTTGTGATCATTTTTCCTAAATTACCCTTTTTGAAAATTGTATAGCAATTAATGAGAAATGACCAAGTGTATAAAATATCTTGTATTCTTAAAATTCAATGCATTTATGATGGGTATAAGAGAAAATGTATCATATAATTAATGTTTTCTTAATATGCGTAATTTTTTCAAAAGAGACTTGTATTGTGAGACGGAGGAAATATAATATATATATATATATATATATATATATATATATATATATATATATATATAAGTGAAATTATATGTTATTAGTTTAATTATTTATATTTCTTCCTTCTCACATGAGTATTAACGCTTTCAATATCAAACATAAGAAAAAAAAATATTTTACAAATTCTTTTCGAATTAGGAACATTGACATATGTAACTAGCTAGCAATCATAAATTCAGAATAATGTTTTTCCTTAAAAATAAGAGTAGTGCTATAGACACCAAAATTTGGTATAAAAAATTTTCACCAAATGACATGGCATGACTGATGTGGTAGTATGGGTCTTTTTGATTGGTTTTGTTGTTGTGAATACAGGGGCCCATTTATTATTACAACAAATCAGAATATGCCACATGTATTTGGGGAAAATTTTGGTAACCAATTTTGGTGTCCCTAGCATTATTCTAAAAATAATAATATAAATTTAAAAAAAAATTAATATCATTTATTAATATTAATAAAATTTTAGGTTAGTTAGCATTATAAGATCCAAATTTATTTTTATGTCAAAAACTCATTCGCATCCCTATTTCTACGCAGTGCGTGGATCATTTGTCGAAATGGAATGGTCTTTTTTTCTTATCATTAAATTTTTCATTACTTAAATAACGCCCATGCAGAAAACTATATTATAAATTTTAAATTATTTGATATTAAAGTTGTGAAAGAAGAATAAATCATTTTTCTGGTTTATGCTTGTTAAAATTTGTAGGGTGATGGCCCAAAATATTCATATGGGAGCCATGCTGGCCCTTTTTACTGACTGAAAACGCTACACCGTCTACCGTGATATAAGGGGTGTTGCGGAACACCGTGTTCCGTATCATGAGGTGTTGCGGAACACCATATTCCGTATCATGGGGTGTTGCGGAACACCGTGTTCCGTATCATGCTAACACGGAAGATGGTGTTCCGTATCATGCATAATACGGAACACGGTGTTCCGTATTATGCTAATACGGAGGACGATTCTCCGTATCCCGTCGGTATTTCGGGCAATTTTTTTCAAAATCAGTATTTTAGACAAAAACTTGTGAAAAATAGGCATTTTGGTAATTCTCTCAAATTTGTATTCAACTATAAAATACCAAAATTTTAAAAGGAATAATATGCTAATTAATAGAGTAACAACAATCTGATTGTCATTTATCATTTTATCCGAAAATGAGATTCGAAAGTCCCTTAAAGTAGGGTATGAGAGGAAATGAGGATATATAATATGGTTAAATTATAATTAGGGTGTATATATCATTATTCTTTTTTTTAATATACTTATATTTAAGACTCCAAGCACCTTTCACAGAAAAGAAAATTAAAAAGACCATTAGCGCCACCTATTAAAATTTAGGGATATTTATAAAATTACCTAACTTTTTAAAATTATTTACAAAATACGGTTTTTTGGTTGCAAAGATTGCAAAACCGGCACCGCATGTGACAGGTTGCAAATGAGCTTAAAATGCAGGCAAAAAAAGGTTGCACGCATTTGAAAAAAAGGTTAAAATTGCAAATCGTATTTTTGAAAAAATCTGTTGCAACTTGGATAGTTTTGCAAAAAACCCAAAAATTTGTACTTTTCATTGAAAGAAAAGAAATCAAAGGCGGATGACCTCAATCATTCCCTGTCCTAGAACCTCTTCGGCTTGAACAGCACAATGTACAATATGTTATAGTTTTTTTTTTTAATTTTTGTTTGTTTTTATAATTTTTTTTTTTTTTTGCTGCAAGAACGGACAGAGACACCGAGACGCGCACAAACAAGTAAAGCTAGAGTTGCAAGAAAGAGGACAACAGGCGTCATTTCAACTTTTTGCGGCAGGCAAATGATTGAGAATGCAGGTACATTTTTACTTGAAATGGATAATAAATATGGAGTAAAAGAAATGAACAAATTTGGAGCAAATCACTTTTCAAAATCTGAGCTATGCATGCCAGGAAGCTCTAAGCAAGTGAGCCGCCCGGGAAGTTTTACAAGATTGAGATTCTAATCTGCAGCTTAATTAATCAAAATTCCTGTTCGTATGGAGCACACAAATTAAACAGGTACACATGTCTGAAATATATCAACAAGCTTGAGCAATTGATCATAATTTATCATACAAAAAAAGTTCAATGCTTATCTTACCTTATGGAATCTTTTGTCCAGGCATAATGCAGTGATCTTGTCGTAATATAGTAATCCTAAAGAGAAAAGTTCTACTAGTTTGTCAGATTGGGGGAGCATTGCGACCCGCAGATCTTATCCTTATGGGGATCCAACTACGTCTGGGCCTTCAAATATGTTCTGGTGAAGCTTTATGGACATGAATTATGTTGAATAATACTTGTTGTAGCATAAGATCCTGTTGGGGCCTTATTCTGACACCTTAAGGTTTTAGATTTGGTTACTTAACATGGTATCAGAGCTCGGTTTAGGAGGGATCTCAGGTTCGAGTCCCTCCACCCCCATTTATTTAATTTAAATATTTGTTGTTGATATTGGTATTGGTATTGGTTATATATGTTGTCGTTGTCTGGTCAATCGGTACGAAACGTATCGTATTGGGGCCTTCCTCTGACACCTTAAGGTTTTAGATGAGTTGGTTACTTAACACATTATTATTAACTTGTACTGTTGAACAAGGGGAGAACCATTAGCTAGGTTTTTCAAATTGTCCATTACAAAAATTTAAATGTTCAAGTGTCTAGCTAGTCCGTTAAAAGTGTATTATCGCAAATGTTTGTAGTATTTGTACACTGTTCTTTTATTCCGAGTTGAAATAGAGTATAAAGAAATTAACAAGGTGATCACAAGCTTGAAGAAGAAGTTTATATCATTCTTTAGAACTCAACATACAAACTTGAGGACTGAGTTTGTTACATTACAGAGTATATATATAAGCTCTAACAGAATTACACAGTGAAATGACAACTATATTAGAGTAAAATAGAATATTCTATCGTGATTTGAATTTAATGAAGAAGAATGTAATGAATCTGGTGAAACAAATCATTTTGCGATTAATGCAATTAAGCAAGATTCTCATGTCCTCTCCTGGATTCCCTAGTTGCATTTGGCTCTATTACTATGATAACTCGGTGACTCGGTCCTTATTCTTATTCTTATTTTCGCAAATCATGGCATAAATCAGAGTCCCAAAATTATCGTTTACACATAGCACATAACAATAATACATATAACTTCAAAATATAATCACTTAGCCCAAGTTTTGATAACAAATACATACACATAACACATAATTTTGAAAACACCAGAAAGATCAATCGGAAATTACCTCTAAACGGAAAAACAAGAATCCAAAACATGTAACACTCCTTATCAGATCTGTATTTTGACCTTTTGACCCTCTAAACGATGTTTTCTTGAAAAACTCAAAGAACGAAAGTTGTAGAGAACGAAAAGACCTTTCCGAAAAGTCCAGAATCAACGAATTCTGACTTACGATGAATTTTCTACAAATTTTACAAGACTGCTAATTTGTGTGTAAAAAAACCCTACGAATTTTGATAATAAAGATGAAGAAGGAGAATATGGTGTATTTATAATGTCTTACAATCCTAATTCCAGATCTACTAATAATCCGTATTCAAATCTGATCCATGTGTTTAAGCCCATTATTCCAATCCAATTTTAAATCCTATTTATTACTCCCTCTGTCCCCCTTGGTTCTTTACCTTGGGGGACGTAATTTTGGCACGGATTTTAAGGTGCAATTTGCGGATAGTTTCGTAATTTATTTTTTAAATTTTTTTTTTGTATAAAAATAGAATTGTTCTATTTTTATACAAAAAAAGAAAATTTAAAAAATAAGTTATGGAACTATACTTTTTAGGAGCCTTAAAATGCGTGCCGAGTAGTAAAAAAGAAATGTAAAGAAATGGGAGGGACAGAGAGAGTATCTAATTTTAATCCTTTTTATTCTCTTATTCTCACTACACCAAAAACGCTCAAATGCAACGCTTTTAGAAAGTGTTTAACTGAAAGTGTTTCGTTAGATATGAAATTTTGGCTCTAATGAAACAGAAGTTGAACTGGTGTTGCATTACATATAATTAGCGTTGCAGTTGACTCACTGGTGTTTCACATAATGCAACACTAACTGCTAGGGTTGCATTAGATATTTTTTAATTTTAAAAAATGCTGATGTGGCAGCAGATGGGCCCACACATGCTGACGTGGCATTTGCTGACGTGGCAAGCGTGGGGGCCACAATTGCTGATGTGGCAAATGTGGGATCCACATTTGCTGACGTATTATTTTTAGAATAATACTAATAAAGATCTTTATTATTATTATTCTAAAAATTACGGGATATTACGATCACTCTAACAAAGATAGCAGCTAGCCTGAGTACTTTTTTTTTTTTTGATAAAATCGTACTTGCATTAAAATATCTCAAGGTTACAGATGATACAATTTCGAGGAGAAACATTCCACTCCGAAAGACCTGACATAGAATATGTCGCCCTCGCTAAGCATTGAGCTACAATATTCGCAGACCTATGTGTGTAACACACTAACACTTCATCAAAGTGTTTATCCATATTATCCCTACAAGCCTCCAAGATAATATAATCCAGCACCAAAACTCACACAAACGGTGAGACAAAAGCAAACTCACACAAACAAGCGGTGAGACAAAATCAAACTCACACAAAGATGAGACAACAAAACAAAATCGATCTTACAATCGGAAAAGGCTTAGAAACCTTAGATCCGAATTAAACATAGATCAATTTAAGCAGGCAATCCTTGGATCCGGAGCGAAACCACGAAAACAAGAGGAATCGGAATCTTCGAGAAACAACACTCAATTTTATTGAATTAAAAAACAAAGCAGAGGGCGGAGGTTGGAGGGCAGGCGGCGAGGTTAGAGGGCAGGTGGCAGGGAGAGAAGTAAGTGGGGGATGGGGTTGAAGAGGAAAGAAAGGGAGGGGAAAGATAGACCGGGAGAGATTGGGAGGGCGGCCGCCGGTCGTATTAGTGTATAAGGTCGACTCTCATTTGAGAGAGAGCCTTGGATTCTCTTATTTTAGTAGTTTAGTAGAGAAAGAAGAAGAGGATGGATCCGTGCTAGCCTGAGTACTTTATCAAACCTAGTTCCTTGATTTAACTTAATTTGCACGTGTCCGATCTGAGTAAGTTGAAAATATGGATCATTTACGTTTGTAGATAGGAGGTAATTAACTAGTCAGCAAACAGTTGATTTAACAATTGAGGTTAAAGTTTTAATTGTAGCTCCACCAAAAGATTATTAAAGAGTAGAATTGATTTTTTTTTTTAGAATTGTTTTCTACAATTTACATGTAAAAATTGTTGGATTTGCTAAGCAGGCCTTAACTCCACGTGACAGAGCCCGCACGAATTTGTTTTTGGGTAACTCCCAAAAGGCTTCATACTAATGAAGTTATCTTGTTGCTTATTAACTAACAATATGCTCCTCCCACAAACGATGTGTGACAAGTACTAACAATCTTCCCTTCACACATCGGGCTCGACACCTGCTGAATGTGCCACTATTCTGTGTGATCTGCTCCCCTTGACCCATACTGGAAGTTCCTGGTTATCTGGCTCCCCCTAGGCCAACACTGGAAGGCCTACTTGCTCCTCCTTAAATCCAACCTGGGTCCTAGTTATCTGACTCCCCCTAGGCCCACACCGGAAGGCCTACCTACTCCTGCTCAAGTCCAATCTGGGATAGCCCATCTGCCTCTTCTTGGACCCATTCTGGAACCTATTAAGATTGTTATGGATTGTTACAACCTGAAATTATGATACCACTTGTTGGGCTTGCTAAGCAGACCTTAATTTCACATTAGTATGATATTGTTCGTTTTGAATTGAGCATGCACCGATTTATTTTTGGGCACATCCCAAAAGATCTCATACTAATGAAGTTATCTGACTGCTTATAAATTAGCTATCTGCTCCTCCCACAACTGATATGGACAACTAACAAAAATGTCCTGCTTTAATGTCAAGCGAAAGCGAAACTGTTAGACGCTGAGGCGAGGTGCAGACTAAAGCCTTTAGAAGAAATTTGGTTCAAATTTGCCTAATCTAACCCATTGGGCCGATTGTTATGTTTTTTGTTTTCTTTACCCGACATAGGCCTTTGCATGTGTAGTATAATTCTTTTCCGATAAGGTTAACGTTTTTTTCCTCTTTTTTGTTTGCCGACCTACTAACTACTAAGTTTGATTTATATATATCGAAGAAGAAGAAATCGCATGCAATTCTGTAAAGTGTAAGATTTGAAAATAAAATTAGCTTTTTATGATAAAAAAAAAATGTTTATTACAAATTTCCCACTAACTTTTGCTAATAAAAATTTCATAATTATATTTAGTACTATTTTTTCTTGAGGAGAAATGTTTTATCTCCCTTGTTACGCCGTACGCGTTGGCGTTGCCCACTGTATTCATCCTACAATAAACTTTGACTCTCTCCTATACTTTTCAAAATAGAATTAGTTTTCGATGACACAATAGAGTTAAAACTTAAGCAAATTGAGGTAGTTAAGTCGGTTGAGTTTAACTTTAGTCGATTCAAAGATTCTGCTCACGAGATTTGTTAATGAACAGATACTATTTTAAAAGGTTATAAGCCAAAATATTAATAAAAAAAGAGAGTTTTTTTTTGAAATAGAAATAAAAAAAGAGAGTTAAAACTTAAATCTGAAATCGAAATTTCACTTGTATAAAACATGATTTCTACTTATATAAAAGTATACGAACGAACGTCTATTCGAAGTGTTCAATGCACGTGAAAGAAGTAAGAGTACATTAAATACGTTACTTGAAACGGATATTAAAATAGATATAGAAGAATCTTCAAGGCATAAACTCTGTGTACATGCATAAAATCTGTGTACATGCATAAACTGACACCACGCAAAATCAAAGTTAAGGGCAATATTTTAATATTCAGAGAATCTCTACTAGGTTTAAAAAAAGATTTTGTTTTTAATTTTGAGATATATTGTTAAGATATAATGCCCATGTATAAGGTCCATTACCAAGTCTATTGTGTTTATAAATATAGAAGTCTTTGTATCAGTTCAATGCAATCAGTTTATACAAAATGTAGTTCTATCATCTTGTAACCGTTTTCTATTGTAAATACAATTCTGTTAGTTTGTCTTCTTCTTCCAGTTTATTCTTGATATTAGTTCAAAGCTCCATTAATGGAGTCTACAAATTGTAACATGGTATCAGAGCCTCCGATCTTCGAGGCATCATTTTCCGCTGCTTACGATTGCTATTCCGCTGTTGTGTTCAAGCTTTATCTGTACTTGTTAATGGCGGTTACTACCTATGTTGATTGCTTACAGGGCGTTTCTTGTCTTTATCTCCACTCATTGTTCATATCACAAGCTATTTTTCGGTAATCTCTTTTGCTCATCAGCAGTGTTTTGTTATTCGTTTCGACAATTAGTCTTTTCGCCATTGATGCTTCATTTGCAAGCTTGTTCGATCTTCATCGTTGTTCAATTACTGTGAATATCTGTTTGTTACTCTTCAATTACGAGTGCAATCTCTCGTAGTGTCCGTACAATTTTCTCATATTCAATCTGTGTTTTACTTGTTCTGGATCTCGTACGCTCATCTGCACACAACGTGTTTGATTGATTGTCTCAGAGAGATTTCATGTTATTTCACAATCAATCTATGTTTGATAGTTGCTTATCACGTGTTTGACGATTTGTCGAACTCAATCCCGTCACTATTGAGATGCTTATCAGGTTTAGTAAGGTCGGAAAGTCATCTTCTTATGGAGGTCTTATGAATGATGCATTTGGAAGTGAAGTATCCGAGTCAAAGGATGGAGATACATGTATTGAAAAGGATGGGATCAGTGAGCTTCAGTAGATTGAAGGCAAACTGAATGTGGATAAACTTAGCATTTCGCAGTTTAGTTCTGATCCTTGTGAATTGATTCTGAGTGAGGAGGGTAGTATTGTTGTTGCAGAATCAGGAAGAGAAACAATTTGGATTTCAAAATATTGGGTATTTTGTTTGATTATTCTTTCTGGGCTTGTTGGTGGACGGATTTTTTGCAATTGTTTTTACGTTAGCATGCTGCTTGATTTCGAAACCCCTTGGAAACAAAGGAGATGCACATGCCTCGGTGCAGTCCTCTGCCTGCAGTTAATGTAAATATTGCTTGTGGCCCCTCCAAAAGTTCTTGATGTTAAGGCCTCTCTTGAGGAGTTGT
Organism: Kitagawia praeruptora; assembly: GCA_037693485.1. NCBI lineage: Eukaryota > Viridiplantae > Streptophyta > Magnoliopsida > Apiales > Apiaceae > Kitagawia > Kitagawia praeruptora. The sequence goes on along the minus strand of CM075349.1, from coordinate 120,180,903 downwards.
TACTGAGTAATTTTTCAGATGGCTTTGTTGACGATTTTAGGTGGTGCAGTTGGGTATATTACGACTGAGATGGTTTACATCAAACATATGGTGACGAACCTTGGGTTGAATACTTGGGGTTTTGTGTACTACAATAACTTGTCGTCGTTGATGATGACTCTGTTGTTTTGGATAGCTACAGGGGAGTATGCCGATGTCTTCACTGCTGTTGGATCTAATGATGGGAACTTGTTTAATGAAGGCGATCTCTGCCACTGCATTTACTCTGACTGGTGTGGTTAACAAGTTTCTCACAGTTGCTATTAATGTGATGATCTGGGATAAGCATGCTACTCCGTTTGGTTTGGTTTGCCTTCTTGTGACGCTTGCAGGAGGTGTCTTGTTATGTTTATCAGGAGCTGTGAGCATTGCAGTCACCAGGCCACCTGTGCTTGTACCAGATATGGCATCAAAGTAGTCTGCCATTCTTGCTCAAAAGTGTTTTGATTGTTGACCTTGTTTTGGCAACAAAAGTAATGTTTTACTGAGTTGGATGCACTGCCATATTGGTTGCTGCTGCTAAGAATCATGTGGTGCCCCTTTGAGGGTTGTTACTCTTTCAAGAGTTTGATATATTTGTTGCTCCTGTGAGAGTTTATTATATCCATTTGTGGGTTTGATACCCTTTGTGGTTCTATGATACCCTTTGTGGTTCTAAACCCCTTGGAGGTCTTCTAAACCCCTTGGTGGTCCTTGTCACTCCATTGAGAGTTTGATATGCCCTTCATGGGTTTGATTTGCCCCTTAGAGGGTTGTTGCCCCTTAGTGGGATTTGTTGCTCTTTAATGAGTTTGTTACCCCTCAGTGGGTTTGCCCTTTATGTGGGTTTCTGTTACCTCTGATTGATGCTCCAAGTTGGATGCTATCTTGCTACCTCTTTCTGTTGTGAATGATTCTGCTGTGCAGTCTTCTGGATCAATCTGGAGTTTACGGAGTTATCTTGGTTGCTTAAACCTCCTCTTGCTCCTGATTTGTTGCTCCGAGTTATTACCTACCTGTTGTTGTTGCTTGTTGATGCGTATTATTGTCACTGCCATATCATCTGTGGCCTTTGTTTCCTGCATCTCAGAAACAACATACAGCAACCTACAATACTCTCTGTTTTTCATGTTTCAAGATGAAGCTGTTTCAGATTCTTCCCACCTTCATCTTGAGGGGGGATGTTAAGATATAAGGCCCATGTATAAGGCCCATTACCAAGTCTATTGTGTTTATAAATATAGAAGTCTTTGTATCAGTTCAATGCAATCAGTTTATACAAAATGTAGTTCTATCATCTTGTAACCGTTTTCTATTGTAAATACAATTCTGTTAGTTTGTCTTCTTCTTCCAGTTTATTCTTGATATTAGTTCAAAGCTCCATTAATGGAGTCTACAAATTGTAACATATATGGTTAGAAATACGGCACTAAACATATTATAGCGACTCGTATATGGTTTGGTAATGCAGCACCGGCCATATCGAATACGTATATCTATTGCATGCCACTCGCATTACCAGATAAATGAATAAAGGAAAAATGAATTTTTTTGTCGCTGAACTATTGACCTTTTTAGAAATTTACCACTCAATTATAAATTATTCTTTTTTAGTCATTAAACTTAGGTTCGGTTTTGTTTTACTCACTAAACTTAGGTTCAGATTTGATTATTAGCATTATGTTAATTATTAGCATAAATTAATAATTTCTTTATAATCATAAAAATATTTATTACAATTTTATAAAAAATAATTCTAATAAATTTAAAATTTAAATTTTTCTGAAACTCATCCCTTAACTTTTTAATTACATCCAAAAATTCAAATATGGTATTTTTGTACTCCATCAAAAAATTATTAATTAATGTTTTCAATATCTTGAATACTTTTTATGTGCAACAGATCTAAAGATGTTGTTTTATCTTTAATATCATTTATATATACATTAATATTTTACTTGTATTATCTTTAATATCATCTTTAATATCTGTTGTGGAATAAAAACTAGGTCATGAATATTGCGGCTAGGATTTGTGTGTATTTAATGCAAAGGGTGACTGAGCTTCGAGCTTTAATGGCTGTTTACGTGTTTCGAGACTAATCGGTCCTCACAGAGTGCCTACGTATCTCGTATTGAGAATCAAGCCAAAAACGTAGTTTTGAGAATGAGGGATCAGACCCTTATATAGGCTGAGAAGCCTTAGAATTATGGTAGGATTCAGATACTTGGTGGGCAAGCCTTATATAGGCTCGAGTTTATTACGACCCGAGCCGAGTCGGTAACGAGCTTACTGAATCGTACCCTCTCAAATTTAATTTTATCTTCCTATATCTTATTAAACTTTATCTTACTACGATTTTTAAGATATAGTAAAATATCGATAAATGAATGTTCGTTAAACGAATAATCTTGTTAAATGAATATTTTTTTTCCGGTCTAAACATAATAGAGATAGTGTATTTTTGACCTCGATTAATGAATAAAAAATTTCGATCCCAAGCTTATTCATTTATCGAGGTTTAACTGTAAAGATAAATCATTAGACAGGATAACTTTGTCTTATTAAACTTTATCGATTTATTTTCAACATACAATTTAATGCAGACTTTATCTTATTAAAATTTATCGATTTATTTTCAAGATAAAGTTTAATGTAGACTTTATCTTATTAAATTTAATTGATTTATTTTCAAGATAAAGTTTAATGCATCATTTTCAAGTATTAAAGGAACAAATTGTAATGCATCATTTTTAAGTATTAAAGCATCAATTGACTTTTTCATTCCGAACCTAAGGTTAGTGAGTAAAAAAGACTAATATAATGCTAATTATAATCAAATCCAAACCTAAGTTTAGTGACTAAAAAAGAAAAATTCATAGTTCAGTGGTAGATTTCTAAAAAGGTCAATAGTTCAACGACAAAAAAAATCATTTTCCCATGAATAATCTCTAAATTTGCCTTATTCTGAAAAAAAAAATTCCCCAAACACCCGTAATCAGTGTCGACTAGCCAATCTTGCATATTTCTCATGTTTTTATTTTTTACAATAAAATGAGCCTTAAAAAGTAAACTAAATTAAAGTCGATGTTGTAATTATTATGTCAAGTTGCAATTTTTTATTATTTTCCTGTCACTTGTTTATCAGATGTCTCCTGTCCTTGTATTGCTTATCCATGAATAAATATCTTGGGTGTGTACTGTGTATACGTAGGACTCATTTTAAAATACATGTTTGAATTTCTTTCAAAAAAAAAAATACATGTTTGAATAGAACATGGGAATATTCGGTGGTGCTTTTTTTTTTTTTTTTATCTTTTTTGTTTTTACTTTTGAGAGATGGAATATTCGGTGTTTTTAATCCTGATTGCATCCATATTATTTCAAGAAATATTGTACTGTAACTTAAGTTTTAACATAAAGATAAAAAGAACTTAAAATTAATTTTAAATACCTTCCTGAAGTTAAGGTACTAGAGCATTTCCAACAAATTTTTAATTTTTTTATTAAAAACAATATAATTAAATACCTACTACTCATTTACGATAAAAATTTACACAATGTCTACAACAATCCTCATCAAAATGAGTTATTTGGCCGAATAAACCAACAAACTTATCTCATTTTTTGCGATTTAAGCAATCATCTATTTTTTTCACTATTAACCCAACTATGTTAAATAATGTAAATTTACGAAAAAATAACCATGGTTAAATGTTAACAGATGACATGTTAGAGTTTTTTAATATTTTTAAGACTTAATTGCACTTTGCACCCCTGTAATTAGGTAAAAATTCACTTTAATGCCTACTATTCAAAAAATTGCAATTTGCATCCCGATTGTTTCAATCCGGCTATAGTTTGCACTCCTTTAACGATTTCAAGCAATTTTGACCGTGACCGTTAATCAAAATGAGGGTATTTTGGTCATTATACTCTACAATAATTTTTAAAATTAAATTATTTCAATTACTTTTATATTTTTCAGATTTTTAGATTTACCAACATTTTATCTATAATTCACATATTTTTTAAAATATAATTTATAATTCAGATTTTTATAAATATTTACATTACTAAATTCTCGTAAAATATTATTTAAATATAAACTACATTTGTTATAATTTTCAAAATATTATCCATAAAATAAATATCATAAATTTTAGATTTTGTGTTTTTTTTTCAATTTTTTTGGAAAAAATCAATTTTTAAATTTTGTTTCTTACTTTTTTTTTGAAAATAAATTGTTTAATATAATAATTAAAGACTGAAATACCCTTACTTTGACTAACGGTAACGGTCAAAATTAGATTGAAATCGTTAAAGGGGTGCAAACTGTAACGGGATTGAAATAATCGGGATGCAAATTGCAATTGTTTGAATAATATGCACCAAAGTGAATTTTCACCTAATTACAGGGGTGCAAAGTGCAATTAAATCTATTTTTGATAGTGTTGTACCTTCATCTGACATGTGTGATACTTAAATAATATCGCGTGACTTAATTGCATGGAGTTTTTAATTATCATTTACGTATAAATATTATAAGCAAATATTCTAAATTAAGTCAAAATTTTAAAATAATATTTATGTATAAGCTGTTATAAATTTGTATACATTTTTTTTATAATTTACTTTATTAAAAAATACAATAATGTGATTTAGTAATTTTTGGTACTCAAAATGGAAGATAATTAAATGATATTTGATTAATTTATCGGAAACTTATTCTCTTTTAATTGATAACTATTGATTAGTAATCATATTTATTCATATGTACTATAAATGAATGCAAAATTCACTTTCGATTTTTTTCAAAAAATTAAATTATATATTGCAATTATTTATTTCTAAGATCAAAAGTTTTACTTACTAACTCTGATGAAATGAATTAATCGTTTATGTTAAAAATTGAACTTATTAATAGTATGTTAATTTTTTTCAAATTAAGAAAATTGTTCGTTTATGTTAAAAATCGAACTTATTAATAGTATGTTAATTTTTTTAAAATTAAGAAAATTGTTGAAAATGGGATAGAAATTTTTATTTTAGTAAAAATGACATGATATGAAATATTTAAATTTATATCCTTATATATAATAACCATAAGAGGGATTTGATCCATAATTTTAGTTTGTTCTTTTGGTTTGGTCACTGTACTACCAAAATAATCTTAACCGTCGAATCTAACTTTTTAAAATAGACGATCAAAATTATATCATATTAGAAATTAATTATAATCTAAAAAGGAAATAATTAAAAAAATTTGTATTAAAACTGAATTTTAAAAAGAATATTATAATATGAAAAAGATAAAATTAAAAAAAAATACAATCGAATTTTATTTAATTTTTATTAATATTAAAAAAAGTTTATATTTACTATTTGTGCTCTATCTTGAGATCTAGAAATCAGATTTGGATGATTTTATGGCCAACACGAAGCACACAAAATTATCTTTAATTTAATAATGATTTAATAATTATTATCAAAATGGAAATACTCATAATATCAAGAGAAATATAATTACGGATTTTACATTAATCTTATTCAGTGTACAAGACCTATATTGATAATGCTATTCAATGTAGAAAACCAAATTATATGATTTAAATCATTGAAATACACTTTTTCGTATTTCAATATAAATATACTTTTTAGTTTACATGTTAAAAACAAAATTTATGCTAGATAATTCATTTTTACACTCATTGTTAAAACCATATTTGGTTGTCAGTAGATATATCTTCAAATAATAAGAAAGGTATTTTGATAATTCAAACGAAACATAAGTAGATCTCATAAATCGAACATAATCTTTTGTTTCTCCGTAGTTTTAGTTGGAAAATAATTGTTAAACTATCACTAAAATAAAGATTATTTTGTCAATTTCATGTAGGCAGTAAAATCGTACAAATCAAATTCTAAGAATTCAAGATAGAACACAAATATTAAACTCAACAAATATATATATATATATATATATATATATATATATATATATATATATATATATGTGTGTGTGTGTGTCAATTTTTAACAACAATTTCACATGTAAATAATAACATATAAATTTTAAAAAATTAATATAATTATAGATATTTAAAAAAGAAACCGTGCGTTGAACGGGTTATAAGTTATTAATAATTAATTTCTTTAAAGAATATTTTTTAATAGCATTATATTATATGTCTTTACCTGACTTTAAAATTAATTAATTATACTGATTATTTTTAACTATAATTTATTATGCACTAAATTATAAACTACCTACTGTAATTATCATGATGCCACGTTGGACATATATTAATATTGTTATAGGGAGAATATTGTATACCAATATTTTGGAGGTTTGCTGGAATAACGGAGCAAAATACTGATATTTTGCTATGAACACGAAGAACATGGAAGGAGATTGGAGATTATTTGTGGCTGATCTTGTTTGTTGATTCGTTGAATGTCAGAGAAAAACTGTTTATTCTCTCTTGCTGCCAACTGTCAATCATCCATAACAAGGTGCCTACGTACCCTATTTATACGGATCAAGCCATACGTAGTTCTTGAAGAAAAAGTTACCTAGACGGGCTAGGTTTTTGTAGATCCATCTTGGCCCAAGTTCACCCACTTTTGGCCTGATGCTAATAGTGCACTGGCCCAAGTCCACTCACTTTTGGGCTGATGCTAATAGTCCTTTAATTCTGCTCATGACTCATGGCCCAATAAAGGTTACCTATGGCTAACATTATACTAGAATCACAAGGCCTCATTTGCAAGGCTAATGGAAAGCTCATAAGGGCCTCGCACGCGACCTTACTGGGCTTAGTCGTGCGAGGTGATCTCAGGTATGGGTACAGGCACGCGACCTCCTTAGGTGCAGGCATGCGACCTCGTGGGTACAGGCATGCGACCTCGTGGGTACAGACATACGACGTCGTGGGTACAGGCATGCGACCTCGTTGTGCTTAACTGTATTTACTCATGCGACCTCGCTGGGCTTAGCTATGAGCCTTCATATCTATTCATGCGACCTCGTTGGGCTTAGCTATGAGCCTTCATAAGAGTATTCTAGGCCTCGCTGGACCTCTAGCCTTTATAAGAGTATTCTAGGCCTCGCTGGACCTTGTAGAGAGATGTGATAGATACTATCCCATACTAGAGACTGCTAGCGAACTCGACCCACAACTTGAGTTCGCAAACTTCCACATTTTGCTTGATAGTATATTGGACTGACTCCTTGTGGTAGGTTTTAGTGACCCAATCTTCATCTCTAGGCACATTGTGAGTTGTGGATCGCTATTCCAGCCCATTAGGCCTGTTTAGGGCTTATGCCAAGATTTGGGCATAACAAATATTAACCATTGTATAAATAGCTATGTCAGCATTAGCTAACTCAAGTTAAATTTTTTTCCCACAATTTAGTAAAGTTTGTTGGTTTGTTACGTGAAAAAACAAGTTCATTGGTTAAAGTGCAAAATATGAATAACTTCATTGGTTTTTTTGGGTAATAACTCCATCAAAATTTATCTCCATTTATTTTTAATATATTCTCTAATGTTATTCACCCCTAGTAATTATTGTTAGTGTAGGTGCCCTAGAGGCAATACATTGTTTCTTTTAATAAACCTTTATGTCATTTGATTATTCAATAAACGTATTTATTATGACTTTATTAAACATGAAAAATCTCACTGTGGGTCTGTCCAGTACCATGTACTCCTACATGTACCTATGTATTGACTTTAGTATCTCCATACTCATAACCAATGAGATGTGGTTATCTGTCAAACAACATACTAGTCTATCTGTGTATTATCATTGTCCTATATAATAATACTCGACTAGGGACCTTTAAGAATATGATATATTATATTTCGTGTGCTCGTGTGGATACCATAGAGGTGTTTTCCGAGAGGTAGACACAAATCGTGAAAGCTAGGATCTCCGTTGAGTTCGTGAAAGTAAAGCTCTTTTATAGGTATGATTCATTATCACCATAATCTATCCATAATTATACATGGATCCTGGTTTGGGTTTCGAAATTTATTGTTTTATTTACGTTTATCCGCTGTATTTTATGCCTCGAAACCCAACAATGGCATCAGAGCTACGTGTATAAGGGACTGATTTGGTTACGTGTTTACTGTATTTTTACGAGTATGCATGTTTGATGAATCTGCCATGATACAGTTATGTTATATGATTGATATAATGAATCTGTATAATCTGATATGATGATATTAGTATGATTAGAATCTGCCTTGACTCATCTATATGCGATCTGTTATGATATGTATGTTGTTTGGTTTGTATGATGATATAAACTGTCGGATGGATACTGGGATTAGGGTTACGTGTATGCTGATACATGTTTCTGGTAACTGGAATCGAGGTCGCATGTATATTGATATATGCTTCTGGAATTGAATTCTGATACATGATTTGCATGTATTCTGATACATGATTTTGCAAAATTTTCCACCATATTCGCATACAGCGCGAATGTCGATCCGCGTGTTTAGGGCTTCGTTTCAATTTATGCTTGTGACATATGCTTGATTTATTTGTTATTCATGATTGGATCATGAAAGGTAATAAATAGTATGTCATCTGCATATGATCTTACATTTTCTTTAACGGTTACTTGAGCATGGTGCATGGTTATGGCTTATTGACCCTAGTTAAAAGGTTTATTCTTTTGGTTTGTAATAAATAGGACTTGCATGTCATTTTCTATTTGTAATTGATTATCTCGAATGTAACTCGAGTTCTTTTGTAAGTTCATTAGTATAGTTATTAATGTAACATCCAAGAAGGACAAGGGGAACAAAGAGGCATTCCCTGGAGGCTAAGGAGTCATTGGAAGCAATAGAGAAGACATATCTAATAGTTATTTTTACCCCATAGATTGACCTTGATCTTTTCATTAGCTTGAAAAGATCACATAGGATTGGGCCATAACCATTGCACGTTTACTTTACGCACTTTACATATGATGTATGGAATGTATGTGTAGAGTAGAAGATGCATGATGCATGTATTAGATACGTCACCCATGCCATGTTTGCCATGCTAAACAAGATAAAATCTGTAACGATTCAAGATTTTAAAATGAACAAACGATCATGAGATTCTTGTGTTTATGAAATATGGATTTTAAAAACACGGAATTAAATATGGATTTTTGATATCGAAAATTAGGATTTTCTGACAAAAGCGAATATGCGTATTCGTAAGGTTAATGGGTATTAAGTGTGACCATTGGGATCCTCCATCTACTCGGGAAATGAACAGTTTAAGATGTCAATTTGAAATATTTGATTCAAGGAAAAATTGAGGATCTCTTTATGATGTGATCATGATCGTTATAAATTTTCTAAACGCCTTAACAAAATATTAAGTTTTAATCGGATGCTTTCCAATGAATGAACACTCATCGAATCCTAGATCGATAAGGGGAAGGGCTGTCAGTGACAGGGGACTCCTGTCTATCGTGGTGAGATGCGACGAATATAAACGGTTATATTCGGTCGTTGTATCATTGGGTCTAACTTAACTGAGTCGTCATAATAAGGTGAAAATAAACGGTTATATTCAACTATTATGAACTTAGAAGCATAGAGTTTGGTTAAAAATCTATTAGATAGATAAGATCAATCGTTGATCACCAAACTATCCAAGAATTATATATGATATAATTGACAACTGTTGTTTACCTAAATAACAACATTTTAAGGACTACCAGTGGTTGACTTAGGACATGACGAAAAATGGATCTTGGCTCACTAGAAAGATTTATGGGATACTCTTTCCGAATTAATAGTAAGGGCTATCAATTTGATAAAAATAGTGGGAGATATATTATGAATATATCATAATCATTTGAACATAATAATTTATAACTCAGACAATCTAATGTTTATTTTGTGCTTTTATCATTGTAGATACTAAGTAATGGCAAACAACACAAACACACTATTCGTACGATCAGTTGTTAGGAATAATTCATGAGTTATGATGTTAAGAATAGAATTTCACTTATACTTCTTGTATATCCTGATCTTATAAAGGATTTAGCACCTTGTATAGGAAATATGTGTTAGACAGTTATCTGTAAAGTTTAGTCAGGAATGAACAGTGCATCAAGTACTACATGTCAGAAACTGAGATCGAATCCTGATATGTCAAGTCAAATACTGATCAAGTACTGATAGGATGGTTAGATCCTGATGCGAGAGGGAATCCTGATATCAGTCGTGTTACTGATGATGTCATTATGGATGCTATAGAAACTGGCAAGTGCTATAAAACAGGATCGTTGTTTGAAGAACAAGCAATAAGATATTATGAAGGGAAGAATTTTCTATTGATGGAAACTATCAACTGGACGGCAGAACATTGTCATGTATAGATTATCCTTCTGTAATTAGTTGATAGGAAGCATTATAAATACTCTCTCTATATCATTGTAAAAAGAGTCGAACAAGTGTGAGTTGTAAGTTCGTATGCGTAGCTCTGTATAAGGTTTGTATTCGAGAGTTCGAAACAAACAGAGAGAGAGATTTGTTTTGTCAGCAGCTGCTAAAGGTATTTGTACACCTTTGGTAGAGTTTGTATTTGATCTTATTAATACAAATAGAATTTGATTCATTCGTTTATTCTTGTTCATATAACCAAGCAAAAATCAGACATGATTATATAACTTGTATTCAACCCCCCCCTTCTACAAGTTATTCGAGTTAACAATTGGTATCAGAGCAGGTTGATTTCGAATAATCATAAAGATCTGCAATCATGTCTGGTTACAAGGATGGGAATACTAAGATTCCCATGCTCAAGAGAAACGAATATACTCTATGGGAAGTAAAGATGTTGCATCATCTGGAAGCAACAGATCCTGTTTATCTTGATAGAATCAGAGATGGACCTTTTGTTCCAACAAAGATCGTTGGACAAGCAACTGTTGATGGTGTGGTTGTTCCAGAACATACAGCAGAGAAGCCAAAATCTGAGTGGTCAGATAAGGACAAGGAGAATGTTCTTAAAGATGCTAAAGTGATAAACATATTATTCAACAGTCTTGATTCTGTTCTCACTAACTATGTTCTCTCTTGTAAAACTGCTAAGGATATATGGGACAATCTTAAGGTTCACTGTGAAGGAACTAAGCCTGTCAGGAAGAATATAAGGACAATACTTATACAACAGTATGAGTACTTTGAATCCAAGTCTGGTGAGTCACTTACTGATACCTTTGATAGGTTTACAAAACTCATCAATGAGATGGCCATGCATGGTAAATATTATGACTTGGAGGATATGAATACAAAGTTCATGAAAGCTTTGCCTGATTTTTACAATGAGAAGATATCTGTGATTGAGGAAGCTAATGATCTGGATGAGATATCATTAGAGGCAGTATATGGAAAACTGAGAGCTTATGAACTTGACAAGCAGCAGAAGAAGAGCATGAGTGAAGGAAAGATGAAGACTGTTGCACTTACTGCTCAATCTGAATTAAAGAAGCTTCCGGAAGAACAGCATGAAGAGATTGCTGTAAAGAACTCAAGGAAGAAGAAAAGCAAAGAAAGTTCTGAGTCAGAAACTACTGATATAGACTCTGACAACAATGATTCTGAATCTGAGATGCAGGAACTCTTTGCTATGTTTGCTAAAGCTTTCAAGAAAGGAAGATTCAACAGGAGAAAATTTAGCAAAGGACCTTTTCAAAAGAAGGAGGAGAAGAAGAGTGACAAAGGCAAAGGTACAATTGTCAAGCTTGATAAGGCCAAGATCAAGTGCTTTAATTGCAGCGAGCTTGGACACTTTGCTAGTGAGTGTAAGAAGCCTAGGAATTCAGGAAAGGGTAATGCACTTATGGTCACACAGAAGGATTGGATTATGACAACATTGCACTGATGGCAAATGTTTCAGATAAACCTGGATCTCTAAAGAAAACTTCTCCATCCTCTGTTAAGGTATCACTTCACTCTCTTGATTCATTTGATAACTTAATTTCTGATGAAATTAGATCTATCCATGCTGAGTTTAAGAATCTTATGACTAATTTTAGAATTCTTACTTGTGAAAGAGATGAACTTAAGGTTAAGAATGATAAATTAGTTGATAGAAATAATTTTCTTGAATCTGAGTTAATTCAAATGGAAGAATACAAGTTAAGTTCTGATAAAGCTAAGCATGATTACAGTGTTATTCTTGAGGCTTATGACTATGTTAGAAAAGAACTAGAGGAAGAGAGAGATGTGATTAAGACCATTAACATTTCTGGTAAAAAGACACAAGAAATCATCGAAAATGGAATTCGTGGTAAGGTTAATGGTTTAGGTTTTGATAAGGCTAGACAAGAAGAAAAAGTAGCTATTGTCAATGATGATAGTAAAGTAGAAGCTAGCACATCTAAATCTGAAGGTAAGAAAATTGTTTCTGAACCTAATCATGTTAAATTTTTTGATTCAAAAGGTACCCCTGTTGTACACAAAAGGATTAACAATAGTAATTCAGATGAGAAAGTGTTAGAGAAACCTAAAAATGTAAACATAAGGTTTCTGTCTAAGTCTCAGTTGAAACAGAGATTAGATTGTCTTTCAGAGTCTAGCAAGATCAAGAGAAATAGGAATGGAAAGGAAGGTATTAACAAAGAGAATAATTACAAGAATGTACCTGATGCACCTAGGAAAAAATGCTATAAGTGTGGAAATCATAATCATTTGGCCCTAGACTGCAATCAAAAACCTTCTTGGAAAATTGAGTCCAGATTCCCCAAGACTCAAAAAATTCAATACCAACCACAAAAAGCTTGTTATCATTGTGGTAGTTTACTTCATTCCATTTACTTGTGTAGAGAATATCATGAACTGTATTATGACTATTATTCTTTGAAATCTGAAACTCCTAGTTACAAACAGTTTGTGAAATCAGAGTCTAAAGTTGACTCTACAACAGGTAAAGTAAAGGCAAAATTCTCAAAGCCTGTTGTTTCAAAATCTAGTAAGAAAGGATCCAATCAAAGTTGGGTCCTAAAAAATTCTAACTAGTTACTTTTTGTATGTAGGGCACAGGAAAGAAGCATTCAATTATCTTGGACAGTGGATGCTCTGGACATATGACTGGAAAGAAGTCCCTGCTTACAAAGTTTGAGAGGAAAGTTGGCCCAGTAATATCTTTTGGAGATGGCAACAAAGGAGAAACTCTAGGATATGGCTCAATTGTTTTGGGGAATGTCATCACAGAAAATGTAGCACTGGTTGAAGGCTTGAAACATACTCTTTTAAGCATAAGTCAACTGGGTGATAAAGGTTACAAATCAATCTTTGACAGAGAAGGATGCAAAATCTTGAATATGCAGAATGGAGACATTGTTCTAACTAGTCAAAGACATGGTAACATATATGAAGCCAGCTTAAGTGATACATCTAAAGGAAGTGTTAGATGTCTCTACAGCAAAGCAACAAGTAATGAAAGCTGGAATTGGCACAAGAAGCTCTCACATCTTAACTTCAAGAAGCTTAATCAACTTGTTAAGCACAATCTGGTGAGAGGCCTACCTCAAGCAAATTATGTGCAAGATGGACTTTGTGTTGCATGTCAGCTTGGAAAGCAAAAAAGAACCACTTTCAAGAGCAAGACTGAGAATTCAATTACTGAACCATTTCACATGCTACATCTTGATCTGTTTGGTCCAGTAAACTTTATGTCTATCAGCAAGAAAAGATTTGCTCTAGTGATAGTGGATGATTTCACAAGGTTCACATGGGTGTTCTTTCTACACAAGAAGGATGAAGCTCCTCAGCAAATCATTGAACTTTTCAAGAATATTCAGAATAACTCTGAGTACAAAGTCAAAGTACTTAGGAGTGACAATGGTACAGAATTCAAGAATTCTACAATGGAGGGGTTTTGTGCAGACAATGGAATCACTCAACAGTTTTCTGTACCTGGTACACCTCAGCAGAATGGTGTAGTGGAAAGAAAGAATAGGACTCTCATAGAGGCAGCAAGAACCATGCTTGCAGATGCAAAACTTCCAACCTACTTTTGGGTTGAAGCTATTAACACTGCATGTTTCACTCAAAACTGTACCTTGGTAAATAGTCATGGAAAAACTCCCTATGAGATGATCAAAGGAAAGAAACCAAGTGTGTTAGGAATAATTCATAAGTTGTGATGTTAAGAATAGAATTTACACATTATACTTCTTGTAATCCTGATCTTATAAAGGATTTAGCACTGTATTTAGGATTTATGTGTAAGACAGTTATCTGTATAGTTTAGTCAGGAATGAACAGTGTATCGGAGACTACATGTCAGGAACAGAGAGCAAATCCTGATGATGGTCCAATACTGATGGTTTATCAGATACTGATGCAGTGTACAGATCCTGATATCAGTCGTGTTACTGATGATGTCATTATGGATGCTACAGAAACTGGCAAGTGCTATAAAACAGGATCGTTGTTTGAAGAACAAGCAAGAAGATATTATGAAGGAAAGAGTTTTTCTATTGAAGGAAACTATCGACTAGAAGGCAGAACATTGTCATGTATAGATTATATCTTTCTGTTATTAGTTGATAGGTAGCATTATAAATACTCTCTCAATATCATTGTAAAGAGCGTGAGTCGAACTAGTGAATGTGCGTAGCTCTGTATAAGGTTTGTATTCGAGAGTTCGAAACAAACAGAGAGAGATTTGTATTGTCAGCAGCTGCTAAAGGTATTGTACACCTTTGGTAGAGTTTGTATTTGATCTTATTAATACAAACAAGAGTTTGATTCATTCGTTTATTCTTGTTCATATAATCAAGCAAAAATCAGACACGATTATATAACTTGTATTCAACCCCCCCCCCCTTCTACAAGTTATTCGAGTTAACAATTGGTATCAGAGAAGGTTGATTTCGAGTAATCATAAAGATCTGCAATCATGTCTGGTTACAAGGATGGGAATACTAAAATTCCTATGCTCAAGAGAAACGAATATACTCTATGGGAAGTAAAGATGTTGCATCATCTGGAAGCAACAGATCCTGATTATCTTGACAGAATCAGAGATGGACCTTTTGTTCCAACAAAGGTCATTGGACAAGCAACAGTTGATGGTGTGGTTGTTCCAGAACATACAGCACAGAAGCCAAAATCTGAATGGTCAGATAAGGACAAGGAGAATGTTCTCAAAGATGCTAAAGTGAGAAACATATTATTCAACAATCTTGATTCTGTTCTCACTAACTATGTTCTCTCTTGTAAAACTGCTAAGGATATATGGGACAATCTTAAGGTTCACTGTGAAGGAACTAAGCCTGTCAGGAAGAATATGAGGACATTACTTATACAACAGTATGAGTACTTTGAATCCAAGTCTGGTGAGTCACTTACTGATACCTTTGATAGGTTTACAAAACTCATCAATGAGATGGCCATGCATGGTAAATATTATGACTTGGAGGATATGAATACAAAGTTCATGAAAGCTTTGCCTGATTTCTACAATGAGAAGATATCTGCGATCGAGGAAGCTAATGATCTGGATGAGATTTCATTAGAGGCAGTATATGGAAAATTGAGAGCTTATGAACTTGACAAGCAGCAGAAGAAGAGCAGAAGTGAAGGAAAGATGAAGACTATTGCACTTACTGCTCAATCTGAAGTTAAGAAGCTTCCTGAAGAACAGCATGAAGAGATTGCTGTAAAGAATTCAAGGAAGAAGAAAAGCAAAGAAAGTTCTGATTCAGAGACTACTGATATGGACTCTGACAACAATGATTCTGAATCTGATATGCAAGAACTCTTTGCTATGTTTGCTAAAGCTTTCAAGAAAGGAAGATTCAACAGGAGAAGATTTAGCAAAGGACCTTTTCAAAAGAAGGAGGAGAAGAAGAGTGACAAAAGCAAAAGTACAATTGTCAAGCTTGATAAGGCCAAGATCAAGTGCTTTAACTGCAGCGAGCTTGGACATTTTGCTAGTGAGTGTAAGAAGCCTAGGAATTCAGGAAAGGGTAATGCACTTATGGTCACACAGAAGGATTGGGCTGATTCCAGTGACTCTGAAGATGAATTGGATTATGACAACATTGCATTGATGGCCAATAGTTCAGACAAACCTGGATCTCCAAAGAAAACTTCTCCATCTTCTGTTAAGGTATCACTTCACTCTCTTGATTCATTTGATAGCTTAAATTCTGATGAAATTAGATCTATCCATGCTGAGTTTAAGAATCTTATGACTAATTTTAGAATTCTTACTTGTGAAAGAGATGAACTTAAGATTAAGAATGATAAATTAGTTGATAGAAATAATTTTCTTGAATCTGAATTAATTCAAATGGAAGAATACAAGTTAAGTTCTGATAAAGCTAAGCATGATTATAGTGTTATTCTTGAGGCTTATGACTATGTCAGAAAAGAACTAGAAGAAGAGAGAGATGTGATTAAAACCATTAACAATTCCAGTAAGAAGACAATAGAAATCTTTGAGAGTGGAATTCGTGGTAAGGTTAATGGTTTAGGTTTTGATAAGGCTAGACAAGAAGAAAAAGTAGCTATTGTCAATGATGATAGTAAGGTAGAAGCTAACACATCTAAATCTGAAGGTAAGAAAATTGTTTCTGAACCTAATCATGTTAAATTTTTTGATTCAAAAGGTACCCCTGTTGTACACAAAAGGATTAACAATAGTAATTCAGATGAGAAAGTGTTAGAGAAACCTAAGAATGTAAACATAGGGTTTCTGTCTAAGTCTCAGTTGAAACAGAGATTAGATGGTCTTTCAGAGTCTGGCAAGATCAAGAGAAATAGGAATGGAAAAGAAGGTATTAACAAAGAGAATAATTACAAGAATGTACCTGATGCACCTAGGAAAAAATGCTATAAGTGTGGAAATCATAATCATTTGGCCCTAGACTGCAATCAAAAACCTTCTTGGAAAACTGAGTCCAGATTCCCCAAGACTCAGAAAATTCAATACCAACCACAAAAAGCTTGTTATCATTGTGGTAGTTTACTTCATTCAATTTACATGTGTAGAGAATATCATGAACTGTATTATGACTATTATTCTTTGAAATCTGAAACTCCTAGTCACAAACAGTTTGTGAAATCAGAGTCTAAAGTTGACTCTACAACAGGTAAAGTAAAGGCAAAATTCTCAAAGCCTGTTGTTTCAAAATCTAGTAAGAAAGGATCCAATCAAAGTTGGGTCCTAAAAAATTCTAACTAGTTACTTTTTGTTTGCAGGGCACAGGAAAGAAGCATTCAATTATCTTGGACAGTGGATGCTCTGGACATATGACTGGAAAGAAGTCCCTGCTTACAAAGTTTGAGAGGAAAGTTGGCCCAGTAATATCTTTTGGAGATGGCAACAAAGGAGAAACTCTAGGATATGGCTCAATTGTTTTGGGGAATGTCATCATAGAAAATGTAGCACTGGTTGAAGGCTTGAAACATACTCTTTTAAGCATAAGTCAACTGGGTGATAAAGGTTACAAATCAATCTTTGACAGAGAAGGATGCAAAATCTTGAATATGCAGAATGGAGACATTGTTCTAACTGGTCAAAGACATGGTAACATATATGAAGCCAGCTTAAGTGATACATCTAAAGGAATTGTTAGATGTCTCTACAGCAAAGCAACAAGTGATGAAAGCTGGAATTGGCACAAGAAGCTCTCACATCTTAATTTCAAGAAGCTTAATCAACTTGTTAAACATAATTTGGTGAGAGGCCTACCACAGGCAAATTTTGTGCAAGATGGACTTTGTGATGCATGTCAGCTTGGAAAGCAAAGAAGAACCACTTTCAAGAGCAAGACTGAAAATTCAATTACTGAACCATTTCACATGCTACATCTTGATCTGTTTGGTCCAGTAAACATTATGTCTATCAGCAAGAAAAGATATGCTCTAGTTATGGTGGATGATTTCACAAGGTTCACATGGGTGTTCTTTCTACACAAGAAGGATGAAGCTCCTCAGCAAATCATTGAACTCATCAAGAATATTCATAACAACTCTGAGTACAAAGTCAAAGTACTTAGGAGTGACAATGGTACAGAATTCAAGAATTCTACAATGGAGGGGTTTTGTGCAGACAATGGAATCACTCAACAGTTTTCTGCACCTGGTACACCTCAACAAAATGGTGTAGTGGAAAGAAAGAACAGGACTCTCATAGAGGCAGCAAGAACCATGCTTGCAGATGCAAAACTTCCAACCTACTTTTGGGCAGAAGCTATTAACACTGCATGTTTCACTCAGAACTGTACCTTGGTAAATAGTCATGGAAAAACTCCCTATGAGATGATCAAAGGAAAGAAACCAAGTGTGAAATATTTTCACATCTTTGGATGCAAATGCTATGTCCTAAAAGTTCATCCAGAACAACTTGGAAAATTTGAAGCCAAATCGGATGAAGCAATTTTTCTAGGATATTCAGCATCTAAGGCCTTCAAAGTTTATAATCTCAGAACTCACGTTGTTATGGAATCAATTCATGTTGCATTTGATGATAAGAAATTTGGAATTTTGCAAACTGATGAAAGCCATGACGAATTGGAATTTGAAAATCTGAAGAATTCTGAGATACTCTCAAGTGATGATGAAGGTTCTCCAGAAGGAATTTCTATTGCTTCTCAAAGGAATGCTACTGTTGAGGGGGAGCAAATAAATCAAAGAGAACACAGTGATCATCAGGAGCAGACTAGTCTTTCAGAATCTATTCCATCAGGAATTGACGTTTCAGAGTCTACTCCATCAGGAACTGACCTTTCAGAGTCTACTGAGGAAAGATCAGTAACTAGCAGCAATATGGAATCTACTGATTCTATTGATCAAAGGAGAGTTTTTGAAGGTAGAGAGAATTCTTCTACAAGGGATACCACTAACTTAGGGGGAGAGACTAGCAGAGTTAATTTACCACCTATTAGAAAATGGACAAAGGATCATACTGAAGATTTGATAATTGGTGATCCAAATAGTGGTGTTCGAACTAGAAGATCAATTCAAAATGAATGCTTGTATAGTTGCTTTCTCTCAAAGAATGAACCTAAGAAGGTTGAAGAAGCCTTACAGGATCCTGATTGGGTAATTGCAATGCAGGAGGAGTTAAATGAGTTTGAGAGAAACAAAGTCTGGAAACTAGTACCAAGACCTAAAGATAGATCTATTGTTGGTGCAAGATGGGTTTTCAGAAACAAGCTAGATGAATCTGGTATGATTGTAAGAAACAAAGCAAGACTGGTGGCCAAGTGTTATTCTCAGGAAGAAGGCATTGATTATGATGAGACCTTTGCACCTGTAGCAAGATTGGAAGTAATCAGAATGTTTCTTGCATTTGCAGCTCATTCAAAATTCAAGGTATACCAGATGGATGTAAAGAGTGCTTTTCTAAATGGCAAACTTGATGAAGAAGTGTATGTAGAACAGCCACCTGGATTTGTTGATCCAAAGTTTCCAAATCATGTCTACAAACTTGACAAGGCACTCTATGGACTAAAGCAGGCACCAAGAGCATGGTATGAGACTTTGTCTAAATTTCTTCTTGAAAATGGCTTCACAAGAGGTACAATTGACAAAACTCTATTCTTTAGAAAAATAAAAGGTGAATTGCTTTTAGTTCAAGTTTATGTTGATGATATTATTTTTGGTTCTGCTAATGAAAAGTTGTGTGCTAAATTTAGCAAGCTTATGCAGTCTAAGTATCAGATGAGCATGATGGGTGAACTAAATTATTTCTTAGGCTTGCAGGTCAAACAGACTGAGACTGGTATTTTCATTAATCAGTCAAAGTATATCAAAGATCTTTTAAGAAGGTTTGACTTTCAAGACTGTGCAGTTGCAAAAACACCCATGGCAACAGCCACTAAACTAGACTCTGATCCTAAAGGAAAGAGTGTGGATAATACTAGTTATAGAGGCATGATAGGCTCATTGTTATATCTAACTGCAAGTAGGCCAGATATAATGTTTTCTACCTGTTTATGTGCTAGATTCCAAAGTGATCCTAAGGAATCTCATTTAATTGCTGTGAAGAGAATTTTTAGATATCTCAAAGGAACTCCAAATCTTGGTTTGTGGTATGCTAGAGAATCTGATTTCTTTCTAATTGGCTATTCAGACTCTGATTATGCAGGGTGTAAGATAGACAGGAAAAGCACTACAGGTACATGTCAATTCTTGGGAAATAGATTGATTTCTTGGGCAAGCAAGAAGCAACAATCTGTTTCAACCTCAACTGCAGAAGCTGAGTACATAGCAGCAGGCAATTGTTGTGCACAGCTCCTTTGGATAAGAAATCAGTTGCTGGATTATGGTATGACACTTAGTAATATTCCTATGTTTTGTGATAATACTAGTGCTATTAAAATTGCAGAAAATCTAGTTCAACATTCAAGGACTAAGCACATTGATGTCAGGTATCATTTTATTAGAGAACATATTGAGAATGGTACTGTGGAACTTCATTATGTTCCTACTGACAAACAGCTTGCAGATATTCTAACTAAACCACTTGATGAGACTACATTCAGTAGACTAGTAAGTGAGTTAGGAATGTTAAATTTTTAGATCTTTAACATCTTCAAAAGTAGCAAGGTATGTTGTTCTTAGCTTATAGACTTGATATTCCTGTCAGGATCTATATTTGATTGTTAAATGCTTTAGCTATAACACTTTGCCTTGATAAATTTCAGTATGATAGACTTGTTAATAATCATCAGGATTAGATTTGTTATCAGGATGCTGACGTCATCAGTATTGTGTCAGTATCAGGATTATGAAAATTGTTTCAAATCCTGACGTTTACTTTGTGTAGTAATCTAATTCTGTGATGTGTTAAGTCTATGCTAGCAAGTTTTGATATTTGCATACTGATAATTTATAATTCATTCAAAAATCAAAAGACAAGCAGATAACAAGAAACTGTATCTTCATTAATAGAAATCATTACATGGAAATGAAATACAACATCTTTCTGTCTAAATTTCTATTGATAATTCTATACTTGTCTATTGATATGAACTCTGAGGTACAGGACAAGGAGCATCTCAAGAAATCCATCAGGAGATGAAAGCATCGTTTGCTCTTGGATTCCTTGTCTGGACGACTTGAATGAGAGCAGCTAACTTAAATGAATAACATCTCCATCAAGATCAACCTCAGACTCTCGGCCAAATTCTTCATCCTCAAGTTTTGAGGAGGTTAAGGGAAGATTGTATCCAACAGATGGATGTTCTAGGAGAAACCTCTGGATATTTTCGAAAACCAATCCATTCATGATTAGTTCGATGAGAAGAGTCATTTGTTCAAAGAGATGATCAAGAACAGGATGTTCATCGATCAAGAAAAATCTGGAAAATGGGTTTGAAGGGATTTTTGGTTTGAGAAGCATTGTTGAGAAGAAAAGAAATTGAAAGGTTTTGGAGAATGGCATAAGGCGTCTGGTTCTTTTAAAGAAAGACGTGAGAAGCTGAACAGTCACTTGGAAGTTTTAATGAAGTCAAATGCTAATTATTGCATGTGACTGTATTTCTTGTTTGCAAGAAATATTGAAAATATCTAACCAATTGATTTTCTGTTCAGATTAATTGTTTATTTTCTTTTTCAGAGAAAAGAAAAATGCCACGTGGAAAACTCCATATTAAGTCTCTGATGATATTGGTCAGGATTTCATGTGTGACCATCAGGATTTGAAAATTATATTTTTAAATCACATTGCATTTTGTGATTATTTTGATGAGAGGTCATCAGGAAAAGGAAGCTGATCAGTATTGCTTATTTATACCCTGATTTATTTCATGAAAATCAATTTTGGATTTTATTTTCCAAAAATCGTGGGTAACCGCATTTTTCAGGGACTGACACCTGTCAATCTACGTGTCAACGTGGGATAGTGGTCTGAAAGATTTGTGAAATATATTTGTTTTGAAACTCTAATCGTGTAATTGCTTTCTCTAATTTTACATTCTCTAAAGCAAAAATCACTCTTGAGTTTTCAAAATCACTAATCCATTTCAAGAATTTTTCAAGTTTCTTTTCAGATCAAAAATGGCAGCTCAGAGAAGATTACCTAAATCAGTAGCCTTCAAGTTTGGTGACTTTGATTTTATGACAAACAATCATGTTGCAGCTATCACCAACAAGGAAGGAGTGTCATCTGATTTTCATCCAATCATGGACTTTCTGGCGAATGGACCATTAAGTTATGCATTGACAGCATCTCCACAGATTAATCAAGTAGCTGTTTCACAAGCTTGGAAGAATGCTGATTTAATTGATTCTACTCAGAGTCAATCAGGTAAGATTGTTCTACATTTAGGACAAGATTCATTTGACATTACTGAATCTGTTGTTAATTCAGTACTTTGCTTACCTGTTACTGATAGTTATGAGAATGTACCATCTGATGATAATATAAGAACTATGTTGTCTGAATTAGGTTATAGTGGACCTCTAGATAACATGAGCCAGTTGAATAGGTCTTTTCTTAGAAAGGAATGGTCTTTTTACTTTGATCAAATTGCTAAATGTTTTACTGGCAAATGTAGTTCTTTTCAGCAAATTACTTCTGTTACATCACATATTGCTTATAGTTTGCTTTATGACAGAGTAATCAACTTTGGTCATATTATCTTAAGTCAGATGAGTATTAAACTTGGGTTAAGAGATCAAAACAGGAAAATGGTTTATTATCATAGATTTATGCAAATGTTTGTTAACCATTTTATTCCTGATGTTGAAACTAGATTTGGTAGAGAACATTGTGTTTCTTCTTATGAACAACAAAAGAGAATTTTCTCTGACATTACAAAGAAGGACAATGAAAAGAATCTAGATGAAATACCTGCAATTCATTATCCATATCATGTTCAGGTAATTCTTAAAACTCATCTTCCTACTTTCTACAATTCTTCTTTCTTTTGTGGTGAAATGGCTCAGGAATCTCAATTGGAGGAGAACCCACCTGTGTCTACCCAAGTAGCCCAAAACATTATAGTCTCTGAAACAATTCAAGAACCAAATTTTGATCCACAGCCTATTGTTTCAAAGAAACCAACCTCTGGTGTTTCTCAAAAGACATCAGTTGTAAGGAAGAGAAGATTTGTTGTGTCAAGTAGTAGTAGTAATTCTAGTGAAGATGATGATGATTTAACTCTTGCTGAGAGAGCAGAATTGAAGGCTGCAATTCAACTTTCTTTGTTAGCACAAAGAGATGAAAAACCTAGTCACAGCCAGGCTGCAGTCTCTCAAAAGGCTGTAGTTCTTTTTTTTTTGACAAAAAAAAAAGGCTGTAGTTCTTAAAAAGGGAAAATAGTTACTAGATACTGACTCTCAAAAGACTGTGTCTATTGAACAAAGATCTCATCCCAAGATCACTTCTGTGTCTACACCTCTTGAGTCTTCTCAGGATAAATCTTTTGCTCACTATATCAGGAGAACAAGGAGAAAGATTCAATTGTCACCTACACACACAGAGTCTAGTCCAACTAATATCATGCAGGTTTCTACAAATCAAGCTACATCTATGTCAGTATTTGACAAGAGAGATCTGGATATTGATTCTTCATGGGAAACTACATTATCATACAGACTGGCTATGGGACTAATTTCTCTCAAAGTGAAGTTGTCAAGGCCTGTTCTAGACTTTCTGGTTGAAAGAGTACCAAAACTTTTATTTCCAGATGAATATGGACTTCTACATCAAAGACTTGACTTAATGAAGATGTATTTCTATGTGTCTGTTAGAAGACAATTAGTCAAAAAAATTTGGACTCTCGAAGCATGGTGCACTTCAATCACTTCATGCATATTTATTTGACAAGAATGTCATTATTGAAGATGCTTCAGCTCAAGGTGAACAACTGGAGGAAGTGGATAGAGGAATGCAGTCAACAGAAGATACTATTGCACCAGTGGTGAATAGTAGGAAAGATCAGATCACAGTCACTGTAACACAAGAACCATCTAGTCAGAGGAAGGATGACTCAGGAGCTGTGATAGCTGATGTTGAAAGGACTTCTGTGATGACTGAAAATGCAAGTGAGATACCCTATGATATGGGAGGAATGACTTTGGTTGATTTTTCTGAAGATCAAACAAATTTTGTTCAGTCAGAGTCTATCCACCTTGAGGGTGTGTCTCAGCAAACAACACTTAAAGATGGTGATGTACTAACTATGGTGTCTAATGAAGTATTACTGAAGACATCAGAGTCTAGTAAAGAACCTGAAAGTGGTATACTGGAGCCTGTAGTTTCTGAAAGGAAAGAAGATGATTGTAAGGGTTCAGAGACTATAGCAGCTCACTCCTTGGAGAAAACCTCAAGCCACATGCCAAATGAGGAACCCTCTCTCCATGTGAGTTCAGGTATAAAAACTTCTTCTAAACTCTATTTTTCTGTAGGTCATGAGAGCACTTATCTAAATTTGAGTGATACACTTGAAAAGATGGACTTAGATCCACAATTTGAGCGGCTGGCTCCTGACCAGGCAAAAGGTGAGGTAGAAAGAGTGTTGAATTTAGTAAGTCAAAGTGAGAATGAGGGTATGGATGATCAACTCCATAGTGAGGGAGAGAAAATTAGGAAACCATCATTTGATTTCTGGGATCAGGTTTTTCCTGAATCTTGGTCTGAAAATTTGGGTATGGATGCTGGTACTTATTCATTCACCAAAATGTATCAGAAGAATGACCTAGCACATCACAATGCAAAGCCAGAAGTTAAAGCTCAGAAGAAAAAGGAGAGGCTTGCAGGAATCATTAACAGAAGAGGTGCCAGGATAAAGCAATCTCTTGATACATATGTACCAGATGAAGATCCTAATGATCCTAGTGTTCCTTTGTATGTACTTCCAATATCAGCTAGAATTGAGACATCAACAATCTTTGATCACTCTACGGAGGAGTCAGGATTTGAAGATGTTAGTACACAGAATACTGGTGAAGGAGATGATGATCATGTTTCAGTTCCAGAACAGAAAGATGAAGATGTTGATACTTCTAATCAGGTTTTATTACTTGAATATCATACAAATCAAGCAACTTCTTCTACAAGACTTGAAGATACAGTTCTTTCTGATTCTGATACTAGAGATACTAGAAGCACTTCCAACATTTGAAGTTCATTCTGATGTTTTGAAAGATATTCAGAATTCTCAAATTGATATTCAAACAAGACTTCAATCACTTGAAGATAACCAAGTCACAATTATGGAAAATCAAGCAGTTCTTATGAATCTCATTTGTTCTGTTTCTGAATCTCTTGGAATTAATGTTGCTGATGTCAAAAAGGGGGAGATAAAGACAATTCAAAGACAACAACAACAACACCACCAGACTGAGGATGATAAAGCTGGGGGAGATAAAGATCAGACAAAGGGTAGTAAAAAGAAGAACCAGGAGTGACAGTGGTGAATCTCAGCTAGGAAGTGGTAAAGGAAGAGCAGCATTAATATTTAAAATTCTTTCTTCTAAGTACTAGATAAACGTCTACATCTGAGAAGGAGGTACTTAACTTCATAATTCTACATTCATAAATTCTATTCTGGTTGTATTGTTATATGTTTTGACATCCACAACTTAGATTTATGCTTCAGATTTTAAAGCATAAATAGGGGGAGATTGTTAGGAATAATTCATAAGTTGTGATGTTAAGAATAGAATTTACACATTATACTTCTTGTAATCCTGATCTTATAAAGGATTTAGCACAGTATTTAGGATTTATGTGTAAGACAGTTATCTGTATAGTTTAGTCAGGAATGAATAGTGTATCGGAGACTACATGTCAGGAACAGAGAGCAAATCCTGATGATGGTCCAATACTGATGGTTGATCAGATACTGATGCAGTGTACAGATCCTGATATCAGTCGTGTTACTGATGATGTCATTATGGATGCTACAGAAACTGGCAAGTGCTATAAAACAGGATCGTTGTTTGAAGAACAAGCAAGAAGATATTATGAAGGAAAGAGTTTTTCTATTGAAGGAAACTATCGACTAGAAGGTAGAACATTGTCATGTATAGATTATATCTTTCTGTTATTAGTTGATAGGTAGCATTATAAATACTCTCTCAATATCATTGTAAAGAGCGTGAGTCGAACTAGTGAATGTGCGTAGCTCTGTATAAGGTTTGTATTCGAGAGTTCGAAACAAACAGAGAGAGATTTGTATTGTCAGCAGCTGCTAAAGGTATTGTACACCTTTGGTAGAGTTTGTATTTGATCTTATTAATACAAACAAGAGTTTGATTCATTCGTTTATTCTTGTTTATATAATCAAGCAAAAATAAGACACGATTATATAACTTGTATTCAACCCCCCCCCCTTCTACAAGTTATTCGAGTTAACAAAGTGTGAAATACTTTCACATCTTTGGATGCAAATGCTATGTCCTAAAAGCTCATCCAGAACAACTTGGAAAGTTTGAAGCCAAATCGGATGAAGCAATCTTTCTAGGATATTCAGCATCTAAGGCCTACAAAGTTTATAATCTCAGAACTCACATTGTTATGGAATCAATTCATGTTGCATTTGATGATAAGAAATTTGGAATTCTGCAAACTGATGAAAGCCATGACAAATTGGAATTTGAAAATCTGAAGAATTCTGAGATACTCTCCAGTGATGATGAAGGTTCTCCAGAAGAAATTTCTATTGCTTCTCAAAGGAATGTTACTGTTGAGGGGGAGCAAATAAATCAAAGAGAACACAGTGATCATCAGGAGCAGACTAGCTATTCAGAGTCTACTCCATCAGGGACTGATTTTTCAGAGTCTACTGAGGAAAGATCAGTAACTAGCAGCAATATGAAATCTACTGATTCTATTGATCAAAGGGGAGTTATTGAAGGCAGAGAGAATTCTTCTACAAGAGATACCACTAACTTAGGGGGATAATCTAGCAGAGTCAACCTACCACCTGTTAGAAAATGGACAAAGGATCATACTGAAGATTTGATTATTGGTGATCCAAATAGTGGTGTTCGAACTAGAAGATCAATTCAAAATGAATGCTTGTATAGTTGTTTTCTCTCAAAGAATGAACCTAAGAAGGTTGAAGAAGCCTTACAGGATCCTGATTAGGTAATTGCAATGTAGGAGGAGTTAAATGAGTTTGAGAGAAACAAAGTCTGGAAACTGGTACCAAGACCTAAAGATAGATCTATTGTTGGTGCAAGATGGGTTTTCAGAAACAAGCTAGATGAATCTGGTATGATTGTAAGAAACAAAACAAGACTGGTGGCCAAGGGTTATTCTCAGGAAGAAGGCATTGATTATGATGAGACCTTTGCACCTGTAGCAAGATTGGAAGCAATCAAAATGTTTCTTGCATTTGCAGCTCATTCAAAATTCAAGGTATACCATATGGATGTAAAGAGTGCTTTTCTAAATGGCAAACTTGATGAGGAAGTGTATGTGGAACAACCACCTGGATTTGTTGATCCAAAATTTCCAAATCATGTCTACAAACTTGACAAGGCACTCTATGGACTAAAGCAGGCACCAAGAGCATGGTATGAGACTTTGTCTAAATTTCTTCTTGAAAATGGCTTCACAAGAGGTACAATTGACAAAACTCTATTCTTTAGAAAGATAAAAGGTGAATTGCTTTTAGTTCAAGTTTATGTTGATGATATTATTTTTGGTTCTACTAATGAAAAGTTGTGTGCTAAGTTTAGCAAGCTTATGCAGTCTAAATATCAGATGAGCATGATGGGTGAATTAAATTATTTCTTAGGCTTGCAGGTCAAACAGACTGAGACTGGTATTTTCATTAATCAGTCAAAGTATATCAAAGATCTTTTAATAAAGTTTGACTTTCAAGACTGTGTAGTTGCAAAAACACCCATGGCAACAGCCACTAAACTAGATTCTGATCCTAAGGGAAATAGTGTGGACAATACTAGTTATAGAGGCATGATAGGCTCATTGTTATATCTAACTACAAGTAGGCCAGATATAATGTTTTCTACCTGTTTATGTGCTAGATTCCAAAGTGATCCTAAGGAATCTCATTTAATTGCTGTGAAGAGAATTTTTAGATATCTTAAAGGAACTCCAAATCTTGGTTTGTGGTACCCTAGAGAATCTGATTTCTTCCTAATTGGCTATTCAGACTCTGATTATGCAGGGTGTAAGATAGACAGGAAAAGCACTACAGGTACATGTCAATTCTTGGGAAATAGATTGATTTCTTGGGCAAGCAAGAAACAACAATCTGTTTCAACCTCAACTGCAGAAGCTGAGTACATAGCAGCAGGCAGTTGTTGTGCACAACTCCTTTGGATAAGAAATCAGTTGATGGATTATGGTATGACACTTAGTAATATTCCTATGTTTTGTGATAATACTAGTGCTATCAAAATTGCAGAAAATCCAGTTCAACATTCAAGGACTAAGCACATTGATGTCAGGTATCATTTTATTTGAGAACATATTGAGAATGGTACTGTGGAACTTCATTTTGTTCCTACTGACAAACAGCTTGCAGATATTCTAACTAAACCACTTGATGAAACTACATTCAGTAGATTAGTAAGTGAGTTAGGAATGTTAAATTTCTAGATCTTTAACATCTGCAAAAGTAGCAAGGTATATTGTTTTTAGCTTATAGACTTGATATTTTTGTCAGGATCTATATTTGATTGATAAATGCTTTAGCTATAACACTTTGCCTTGATAAATTTCAGTATGATAGACTTGTTAATAATCATCAGGATTAGATTTGTATCAGAATGCTGATGTCATCAGTATTGTGTCAGTATCAGGATTGTGAAAATTGTTTCAGATCCTGATGTTTACTTTGTGTAGTAATCTAATTCTGTGATGTGTTAAGTCTATGCCAGCATGTTTTAATATTTGTTTACTGATAATTTATATATCAGTCAATAATCAAAAGACAAGTAGATAATAAGAAATTGTATTTTCATTAATTGAATGCATTACATACATGGAAATGAAATACAACATCTTTTTGTCTAACTTCTACTTATAATTCTGAACTTGTCTAATAATATGGATTCTGAGATACAGGACAAAGAGCATCAATAAATCCATCAGGGGATTTGAATAGCCTCGTCTATTCTTGGATTCCTTGTCTGGGCGACTTGAATGAGAGTAGCTAACTTAAATAAATAGCATCTCCATCAAGATCAACCTCAGACTCTCGGCCAAATTCTTCATCCTCAAGTTTTGAGGAGGTTAGGGGAAGATTGTATCCAACAGATGGATATTCTAGGAGAAACCTCTGGATATTATCTGAAACTACTCCATTCATAAATGGTTCGATGAGAAAAATTGTCTCTTCAAAGAGATGATCAAGAACAGGATGTTCATCGACTGTGAAAAACCTAAAGAATGGGTTTGAATGGAATTTTGGTTTGAGAATCATTGTTGAGAAGAAAAGAAATTGAAAGGGTTATGGAGAATGGCATAAGACGTCTGTTTCTTTTATAGAAAGACGTAAGAAGCTGAACAGTCACTTGGAATTTTTAATGAAGTCAGATGCTAATTATTGCGTGTGACTGTATTTCTTGTTTTCAAGAAATGTCGAATATATCTAACCAGTTGATTTTGTTCAGATTAATTGTTTATTTCTTTTTCAGATAAAAGAAAGATGCCACGTGGAAACTCCATATTAAGTCTCTGGAATCAGGATGATATTGATCAGGATTTCAAGTGTGATCATCAGGATTTGAGAATTATTATTTTTAAATCACATTGCATTTTGTGATTATTTTGATGGGAGGTCAACAGGAAAATGAAGCTGATCAGTATTGATTTTTTTTATCTTGATAATACCTTGATTTATTTCATGAAAATAAATTTTGGATTTTATTTTCCAAAAATTGTGGGTAATCTCACTTTTCAGGGACTGACACCTGTCAATCTACGTGTCGACGTGGGATAGTGGTCTGAAAGATTTGTGAAATATATTTGTTTTGAAACTCTAATCGTGTAATTGCTTTCTCTTATTTCACATTCTCTAAAGCAAAAACACTCTCGAGTTTTCAAAATCACTAATCCATTTCAAGAATTTTTCAAGTTCTTTTCAGATCAAAAATGGCAGCTCAAAGAAGATTACCTAAATCAGTAGCCTTCAAGTTTGGTGACTTTGATTTTATGACAAACAATCATGTAGCAGCTATCACCAACAAGGAAGGAGTATTAACTGATTTTCATCCAATCATGGACTTTCTGGCATATGGACCATTAAGTTATGCATTGACAGCATCTCCACAGATTAATCAAGCAGCTGTTACACAAGCTTGGGAGAATGCTGAGGTAATTGATTCTACTCAGAGTCAATCAGGTAAGATTGTTCTACACTTAGGACAAGATTCTTTTGATATTACTGAATCTGTTGTTAATTCAGTACTTCACTTACTAGTTAGTTTGAATTATGAGAATGTACCATCTGATGATGATGTTTGAACTATGTTGTCTGCATTAGGTTATAATGGACCTTTAGATAACATGAGCCAGTTAAGAAGATCTTATCTTAGGAAAGAGCGGTCTTTCTTCTTTGATCAATTAGCTAAATGCTTTACTGGTAAATGTAGTTCTTTTGATCAAATTACTTCTGTTACTTCACATATTGCTTACAGTTTGCTTTATGATAGAGTAATTAACATTGGTCACATTATCTTAAGTCAGATGTGTATTAAACTTGGGTTAAGAGATCAAAACAGGAAAATGGTTTATTATCATAGATTTATAAAACTGTTTATTAACCATTTTATTCCTGATGTTGAAGCTAGATTTGGTAGAGAACATTGTGTTTCTTCTTATATACAACAAAAGAGAATTTTCTCTAACATTACAAAGAAGGACAATGAAAAGAATCTAGATGAAATACCTGCAATTCATTATCCACATCATGTTCAGGTAATTCTTAAAACTCATCTTCCTACTTTCTAAAATTCTTCTTTCTTTTGTGGTGAAATGGCTCAAGAATCTCATTTGGAGGAGAACCCACCTGTGTCTACCCAAGTAGCCCAAAACGTTATAGTCTCTGAAACAATTCAAGAACAAAGTTTTAATCCACAGCCTATTGTTTCAAAGAAACCAACCTCTGGTGTTTCTCAAAAGACATCAGTTGTAAGGAAGAGAAGATTTGTTGTGTCAAGTAGTAGTAGTAGTTCTAGTGAAGATGATGATAATATATCTCTTGCTGAGAGAGAAGAATTGAAGGCTGCAATTCGACTTTCTAAGCTAGGACAAAGAGATGAAGCACCTAGTCACAGCCAGGCTGCAGTTTCTCAAAAGACTGTAGTAATTAAAAAGGGAAAACAGTTACTGGATACTGTCTCTAAAAAGACTGTGTCGATCTATTGAAAAAGGATCTCATCCCAAGATCAATTCTGTGTCTACACCTCTTGAGTCTTCTCAGGATAAAACTTTTGCTCACTATATCAGGAGAACAAGGAGAAAGATTCAATTGTCACCTACACACACAGAGTCTAGTCCAACTAATATCATGCAGGTCTCTACAAATGAAGCTACAATCAAGTCAGCAAATGACTATAGAGATCTGGATATTGATTCTTCATGGGAAACTACATTATCATACAGACTGGCTATGGGACTAATTTCTCTCAAAGTGAAGTTGTCAAGGCCTGTTCTAGATTTTTTGGTTGAAAGAGTACCAAAACTTTTATTTCCAGATGAATATGGACTTCTACATCAAAGACTTGACTTAATGAGGATGTATTTCTATGTATCTGTCAGAAGACAATTAGTCAAGAAATTTGGACTCTCGAAGCATGTTGCACTTCAATCACTTCATGCATATTTATTTGACAAAGATGTTATTATTGAAGATGCTTCAGCTCAAGGTGAACAACAGGAGGAAGTAGCTAGAGGAATGCAGTCAACAGAAGATACTATTGCACCAGTGGTGGATAGTAGGGAAAATCAGATCACAGTCACTGCAACACAAGAACCATCTAGTCAGAGGTTGGATGACTCAGGAGCTGTGATAGCTGATGTTGAAAGGTCTTCTGTAATGACTGAAATTGCAAGTGAGAAACTCTATGATATGGGAGGAATAACTTTGACTGATTTTCTTGAAGATCAAACAAATATTATTCACTCAGAGTCTATCCACCTTGAGGGTGAGTCTCAGCAAACAACACTTAAAGACGGTGATGTACTAACTATGGTGTCTAATGAAGTATTACTGAAGACATCAGAGTCTAGTAAAGAACCTGAAAGTGGTATATTGGAGCCTGTAGTCTCTAGAAGGAAAGAAGATGTTTGTGAGGGTTCAGAGACTATAGCAGCTCACTCCTTGGAGAAAACCTCAAGCCCCTTGCCATATGAGGAACCCTCTCTCCATGTGAGTTCAGGTATAAAAACTTCTTCTAAACTCTATTTTTCTGTAGGTCATGAGAGCACTTATCCAAATTTGAGTGATACACTTGAAAAGATGGATATTGATCCACAATCAGAGCGGCTGGCTCCTGACCAGGCAAAAGGAGAGGTAGAAAGAGTGTTGACTTTAGATAGTCAAAGTGAGATTGAGGGTATGGATGATCAACTCCATAGTGAGGGAAAGAAAATTAGGAAACCATCGTTTGATTTCTGGGATCAGGTTTTTCCTGAATCTTGGTCTGATAATCTTGGTATGGATGCTGGTACTTATTCTTTTATCAAGATGTATGAGAAGAATGACTTAGCAAAGCACAACTCAAAGCCAGAAGTTAAAGCTCAGAAGCAAAAGGAAAGGCTTGCAGGAATTATAAACAGAAGAGATGAAAGGCTAAGACAAACTTCTACATCATCAGTACCAGAAGATATTCCTAATGATCCAATTATTCCTTTGTATGTACTTCCAATATCAGCCAGAATTGAGACATCAACAGTATCTGATCAATCTAAGGAGGCGTCAGGATTTGTAGATGTTAGTACACAGAATACTGGTGAAGGACAAGATGATCATATTGCAGCTTCAGATCAGAAAGATGAAGATGTTTGTAACTCTAATCGAGTTTTATTACTTGAATATCATTCTACACAGGCAACTTCTTCTACAAGACTTGAATCTGAAGATATTCCAAAGACTTCCAACATTGAAGTCAATTCTGAAGTTCTACAAGATATTCAGAAATCTCAAGTTGAAATTCAATCAAGACTTCAAACACTTGAAGATAACCAAGTCACTATTATGGAAAATCAAGCAGTTCTGATGAATCTCATTTGTTCTGTTACTGAATCTCTTGGAATTAATGTTGCTGATGTCAAAAAGGGGGAGATAAAGACAATTCAAAGACAACAACAACAACAGACTGGGGATAAAATAAGAACTGGGGGAGATAAAAATTGTGACAGAGGTGAATCTCATCATGGAAGTGGTAAAGGAAAAGAAGCGTCAAATAGTTGAATTCTTTTGTCTAAGTACTGGATACTATGTCTATATCTAAAAAGAGGAGGTACTTAACTTCATGATTTTTTAATTCATAAATTCTATTATGATTGTATTGTTATATGTTTTGACATCAACAACTCAGATTTATGCTTCAGATTTTAAAGCATAAATAAGGGGAGATTGTTAGGAATAATTCATGAGTTGTGATGTTAATAATAGAATTTTACTTATACTTCTTGTATATCCCGATCTTATAAAGGATTTAGCACCTTGTATAGGAAATATGTGTAAGACAGTTATCTGTAAAGTTTAGTCAGGAATGAACAGTGCATCAAGGACTACATGTCAGGAACTGAGATCGAATCCTGATATGTCAAGTCAAATACTGATCAAGTACTGATAGGATGGTTAGATCCTAATGCAAGAGGGAATCCTGATATCAGTCGTGTTACTGATGATGTCATTATGGATGCTACAGAAACTGGCAAGTGCTATAAAACAGGATCGTTGTTTGAAGAACAAGCAATAAGATATTATGAAGGGAAGAATTTTCTATTGATGGAAACTATCAACTGGACGGCAGAACATTGTCATGTATAGATTATCCTTCTGTAATTAGTTGATAGGAAGCATTATAAATACTCTCTCTATATCATTGTAAAAAGAGTCGAACAAGTGTGAGTTGTAAGTTCGTGTGTGTAGCTCTGTATAAGGTTTGTATTCGAGAGTTCGAAACAAACAGAGAGAGAGATTTGTTTTGTCAGCAACTGCTAAAGGTATTTGTACACCTTTGGTAGAGTTTGTATTTGATCTTATTAATACAAACAGAATTTGATTCATTCGTTTATTCTTGTTCATATAACCAAGCAAAAATCAGACACGATTATATAACTTGTATTCAACCCCCCCTTCTACAAGTTATTCGAGTTAACATTAGTCCTTGAGAAGGACAAGCTGACAGGAGGAAACAACTTCCTTGACTGGAAGAGGAATTTGAGGATTGTCCTCAGGCAGGAGTGCAAGCTTCATTGCATTGATATTCCACCACCGGCCCCCTTCCTGAGGGCGCTACTGCTGAGGAAATAGCGGCCCGCACAAGGGATGAGAATGATGCAAATGATGTTGCATGTCTTATGTTGGCAAGTATGAGTGCTGATCTTCAAAGACAACATGTGCATATGGATGCATATACTATCAATGAGCACTTGCAAAGCATGTTTGCAAGCCAAACTCGTCAAGAAAGGTTCAACACGACTAAGTCACTCTCTAATTGCAAACAAGGGGCAAGTGAACCAGTTGGCTCATATGTTCTTAAGATGATCGGTTACATTGAGTACCTTGCTACTTTAGGTTTCCCCATTGCTGCGGAAACTGGTATTGACCTAATCATGAATTCTTTGAACAACAAATTCACTCAGTTTGTTGTGAATTACAATATGCATGAATTTGACAAAACACCTATTGAATTGTTGGCTATGTTGAGAACATATGAGACCAACATGAAAACAGCTGAACCTGCAGCTCCCATACTGATGGTGGGCAATAAAGGTAAGGCTAAGGGGAAAGGCAAGTGGAAGGGTAAGAAGAAGATTGGATCTGATTCTGCACCCAAGCCAAAGTCAGGTCCCAAACAGGCTTTAAAGGCTAAAGGTGGGGTTGATAAGGGTGAATGTCACTATTGTAAGAAAACTAGTCACTGGAAGAGAAATTGTCCAGTTTATATGGAGGATCTGAAGAAGAAGAAGGCTGAGCAAGCTTCTACTTCAGGTATTTATGTTATAGAAGTCAATCTGTCTATTTCTACATCTTGGGTATTGGATACTGGATGTGCTTCTCACATTTGTATAAATGTGCAGGAACTGCAGAGAAGTAGGACTTTGGCTAAGGGAGAAATGGACCTACGAGTAGGCAATAGAGCAAGAGTTGCTGCTTTAGCCGTAGGGACTTATTATTTATCTTTGCCCTCTGGGCTTGTTTTAGAACTAGAAGACTGTTTTTACGTGCCTACGATTCGAAGAAACATTATTTCTATTTCTTGTTTGGACAAGAAAGGTTTTTCGTTTACAATAAAGAACAACAGTTGCTCTTTTGCTTTGAATGATTTAACCTATGGTGTTGCGCGTTTGTTTAATGGTTTATATGTTCTTGATTTAGATAATCCTATATGTAACATAGAAAATAAATGACTTAAAGTTAATGACTCAAATCAAACATACCTCTGGCATTGTCGTCTAGGCCATATAAATGAGAAACGCATATCCAAATTACATAAGGATTGATACTTGGATAAGTTCGTAGATCTGGTAGAATTCGCCACGAGCCAGAGAGATATGGATTTCTCTTGACTCAATGTGGTGATTTGATGCTCATAGATGAAGATGAGCCTCTCACATACCAAGATGCTATGAACAGTCCAGACTCTAAGAGATGGCTTGAAGCCATGAAATCCGATATGGATTCCATGTACGAAAACCAAGTATGGACTTTGGTTGATCCACCTGAAGGGGTAAAACCTGTAGGGTGCAAATGGGTTTTTGTTGTGCCCAAAATCGTCATGGGCTGAATTTAGGCCCACTAGCCTTATAGATTTAATCCATCCGAGTAAGAAGATAGATCCAGTACAAGACAGGAAGAATTAGATATGAAGAAATGAACATCAGACAGAAAAATGATCAAGAAACCATGAATACCAGGAGGTTCCTAAAGGTCTGAGAGCTAAGTAGATCATTTGAAGACCAGGTTCCCCTAAGCAGAAGAGTTCGAATTAATACAGCTATAATCACGAAAAGAGGTACAGGTACCTAGAAAGAGGTTCCTAAGCAGTATGTCCCGAAATAAGGAGGTTCCTGAGAAACAGGCTCCTATGATATAGGTTCCTGAGCACCAGGTTCCTAAGCACGACCGACAGAATGTTCTAGAAGCTATCTAGAATTGATAAATGCATTATTATTGGAGTATAATTCTAGGGCGCAGATGATCCTAGAATATCTCTAATAAACGAGAGAATTAGAATGGAGTACGAACTCGAGTTCTACTCTATTCCAACAACTAGTTCGTGAAAGGCTCTAAAGGAACCTGAGTCCGACACGAACTAGGTAATCGAACACAGCTATTCCAGCAGAGACAGAGTCGCATTAGAACTACGTGAGCTTGATTCCTATATAAAGGATACGTAGGCACCTTGAGGGTAAGACGAATTCAGCTCTCTAATTCTCTTAAAAGGCACCTGAGATTATTGGAGACACCCTCGAGCTCAGCTCAACCCCACAAACACAACCCAAATCATCCATTGAACAGTTGATCGTTAGCCTTACAACTCATCAAGAAACTCACAAAAGTTGTTACAAAATCCACTCATCAATATTGGCGCTAGAAGGAGGGGAGTTAACATCTTAAGAGTGGAAAGATGGCAGGCGATTCAGATAGCGAAGCAACCCGTTCTGTGGAGAAAACTCATGATGGTGACGAACGCGTTCCCCAGGGAAAGAAGGTTACCTCAACAGACGTGTTAGAGGTTTTGAAGACTTTTGGAGAACGGTTGTCAACCTTGGAACAAGCTTCAGGAAAAAAGAAAAAGAAGACAAAGAAGGGAAAAAAGTCGAAGGTCACCCCGAAGCAGTTGGATTTTGAGGAAAAAGTAGTTGGGCCTGAGAATGAATTGGAAGAAGAGGAGGAAGAACCAAAGCAGGATGGTGATGATGAAGAACAAGAGAATCCAAAGAAGAACAAAACTCCTGCCAAGAAGGTGCAATCCCATGTCCATATTGAGTCCAAAAAGAAGGTGAAAACAGGAGTTTCCTCGCGGAAGAAAAAGAAGGATAAGGAGCCATCTGTTGAGATAATTGAGGATGATGAAACAGATTCAGAGGAAACAAGCAAGGAATCTAGTATTGTAGAATCACAGGATGATAAAGAAGTGAGTAAGCAAGCAAGGACGGAAGCTATTGGGGAGGTAACTGCTGTAGATATTAAGAAAATATTGGCTCAACTCAAGGATGAGAATAATCTTACTGCTAGGCCCATAACTGCTTCTCCTTTTACCAAGAAGGTTCGAAAGTCGATATTGCCTAGATCCTACAGGCCTTCGAATGAATTGAAGTTTGACGGAACCACGGACCCTATTGAATACTTAAGTCGTTTCGATACAGAGATGGATGTTTATCAAGTAAAGGAGGCTACTAAGTGTAGGTTACTGGCTGCAACTCTGCAAGGTGGAGCTCATCAATGGTTTAAGAGGTTACATGCAGATTCGATTGGTTCCTGGGAAAGCATGGGAAAACTCTTTGTTACTCAGTTTAGGGCATCAGTAGCGTTTACACCACCTACCAATACCTTAGCCAACATCAAGCAGAGACCTGGTGAGACGTTGACAGAATATTTTAAGAGGTTTAATGCAGAGGTTCCAAAGGTTAGAAAAGCATCTGAGGAGAGCATAAAGAATTTCTTGATAGCTGGAGTCAAAAGGGGTTCTGATTTCTGGAAGGATTTGCAAGGGAAGGAACCTGAGACCCTGGCAGATTTCTATTCTCAGGAAGAATCTTTTCATTTGGTTGAGGAGTCTTTAGCTGATTTGAAGAAGGATCCAGATTATGAGAAGCAAAGTGGATGGTCAGGAAATAAGAGGTCAAGGCCAAGGAGTCCTAATAACCGTGACAATAAGAAGGTGGTTAGTCGTATGTCTCAAGGGAAGCCTGAAGTGGAAGCTGTGAATCCTACCAGGTCTGCTATGAACCAGGTGCCACCACCTGCTTCCTACAATCCGCCCAAGAAGGAAAGACCTGTTTATGAAACTTTTACCCCTTTGGTAGCTCCGATTGATCATATTTATGCTGTGAATGAAAAGTCCTCATGGTTTAGGAAGCCTTTTAGAATGGGTCCTCCAGGAAATAAGAATGAGCGTCCATATTGTGATTTTCATGACAACAATGGGCATAATACCGCAGACTGTCGCCATCTGAGGGATTTAATTGAAAATTGGATCAGGCAAGGATAGTTAATTGAATGGGTAGCTCAGGAAGGAAAGAAGTATAGAGAGGAAAAGACGCAGAAAGCACCAGAACCTGTGTTGATAGAAGGACCACCTAAAAATGGATGCATACGAACTATTATAGGAGGTCCCCATGTTGGAGGAAGTGGCAGAAACGCAATGGAAAAGTATACTTGTGAAGCTAGGGAACGACCGTTGACAAATGTTTCCAATCTATCTCAAAGGTCACCCAGGTTGTTTGAAGGGGAAGATGCAGATATTACCTTCACTGAAGAGGATGCTTCTTGGGTACATCACCCTCACACAGATGCTTTGGTGATTGAAGCAGGAATTGGGTCTTATGAGGTTCATCGAGTGCTAGTGGATAATGGAAGCTCTGTGAATCTACTGTCATATTCAGCTTTCAAGAAGATGCATTTTCTGGATAGAGACTTAACTCCAACAAAGGATACCTTGTATGGTTTTACTAATAATCAGGTCCCAATTAAAGGTAAGATTTGTTTACCAGTAACTTTAGGGGATAAGCCTTGTTGCATTACACAGCTATCAGAGTTTATTGTTATAGAAGACAACATGAATTATAATGCTATCCTTGGGAGACCAATTCTGAAAGAGATGAGGGTGGTAACCTCGATTAATCACCTAACTATGAAGTTTCCGACACCCTGGGGCATTGGTATAGTTCGAGGTTGTCAGTATGAGTCTAGAGAGTGCTACACCAAGGCTTTGCAGCATGCTGCTAAGGCTGCTAAGCTACTTGAGCCAATGGATGAGGTTCCAGATGATTTTCCAGGGAAGAATCCAGATGATTTAACAGTTGATCTACGTAGCCAGCCATTGGAGGGTTTTGTGCCAGCATCGTGCAGAGCAGTGAGAATTGAAGAGATCACATAAGAGGAACCTCATGCTGAGATTCCAGTTTTTCAGGGACCGGATACCCCATACTTGTTCTTAAAAAATGCACCCCCTACGGACAATGATGGTGATGTGTGTATGACAGAGGAATTGGATTCTGAGAATTCTCAAAAATTGAAGCACAGTGGAAGTAGTGAGGATAGTCAGCCAATTGCTAAGAGAAGGAATGTCATGTAGGAAGCACCTGTACCACTTGTTGTGGAGGAATCTGAAGAAGAATTGGTGGTAGAAATGGATATAGACTTGGATCCTCGAATGCCAGAAATGGTGGTTAAGGTTGGACCAGCTGGTGAGACATTGGATGTGAAGATAAATGATAAGGATGGTACAAAGGTTTTAAAGATTGGAGCTCACCTAGAACCAACTCTGAAGGAATCTCTTGTTTCTTTCCTAAGTAAGAATCTAGATGTTTTTGCTTGGTGCCATGTAGACATGGAGGGAATAGATCCAAGGGTTATGTGTCACAAATTGAATGTTGATCCAGAGAAAAAAGGTGTGCGACAGGAAAGAAGACCAGTTAGTGGAGAAAGAGCTCAGGCATTGAAAGAAGAGGTTGGTAGGTTACTGGATGCAGGTTTGGTCAAGGAATCTTTCTATCCTTTATGGTTAGCAAATCTTGTGTTGGTAAAGAAGCCTAATGGAAAATGGAGAACATGTGTGGACTTCACAGATCTCAACAAAGCATGCCCAAAGGATAGCTTCCCATTGCCACGAATTGATCAGTTAGTGGATGCAACCGCTGGACATGCCTTACTTAGCTTTATGGATGCATATTCAGGTTACAATCAAATCCCTATGTATGAACCTGATCAGGAGCATACTTCTTTTATTACGGATAGAGGTCTTTACTGTTATGTATGCATGCCATTTGGATTGATTAATACTGGAGCCACGTATCAACGGTTGGTAAACATGATGTTTAAAGAGCAAATTGGCAAAACCATGGAGGTATGTGTGGA
The DNA here is from genome assembly GCA_037693485.1 of Kitagawia praeruptora. Lineage (NCBI taxonomy): Eukaryota > Viridiplantae > Streptophyta > Magnoliopsida > Apiales > Apiaceae > Kitagawia > Kitagawia praeruptora. The sequence continues at coordinate 120,140,642 of CM075349.1, read as the reverse complement.
TGATATGTTGGTTAAATCTAAGGAAGCTGTTGATCATGTGAAGCACTTAGAAGAGATGTTTGGAATCTTGCAAAAATACAGAATGAAGTTAAATCCCCAGAAGTGTGTATTTGGGATGGAGTCTGGGAAATTCCTAGGGTTCATGGTAAATCACAGAGGTATAGAAGCAAATCCAGCCAAGATTAAAGCATTGATTGATATGAAGTCACCAAGAACTGTGAGGGAGGTTCAGTCTCTTACAGGGAGAGTTGCAGCTTTGAACAAATTCATCTCAAGGTCTACAGACAAATGTCAAGAATTCTTTAAAGCCATAAAGAAAGGAAGTAAGTTCGAGTGGACTGAGGAATGTGAGATAGCCTTTGGGAAACTGAAAGAGCATTTGGGTAGCCCTCCGTTGTTGGCTAGACCCATTGATGGAGAGACATTAGTACTCTACTTGGTTGTGTCAGAGTATTCTATTAGTGCAGTCTTGGTTCGAGAAGAAGAAGGACAGCAGAGCCCAGTCTATTATGTCAGTAAGAGGTTGCTTGATGCAGAAACGAGGTATACAGGAATGGAGAAGCTGGTTTACGCTCTGATTTCAGCTTCTAGGAAGCTGCGACCTTATTTTCAAGCACATAAGATTGAAGTGCGAACCTCGTACCCACTTAGGCAGGTGATGCATAGGCCAGAAACTTCGGAAAGAATGTTAAAGTGGTCTGTGGAGTTGGGGCAATTTGACATAGAGTATAAGCCCAAGACAACAATTAAAGCCCAAGCTTTGGCAGATTTCTTGATTGAGTTTCCACCACATGTGGAGGTTACTGACCAGGAGGTACCGAAAGAGTTGGAAAAAGAGAAGATAGAAGATGATAATTGTGCACCTTGGTGGACATTGTATGTGGATGGAGCTGCTAACAGTAATGGAGTAGGTGCAGGCATAGAGCTAGTAAGCCCAGAGGGACATAGGTTGCATAGTTCGATTCATTTTGCTTTTAAGGCCACCAACAATGATGCAGAGTATGAGGCGTTAATTGCAGGTCCCAAGCTAGCCTTAGAGATGAAAGTCGAGAATATCATAGTGTTCAGTGATTCGATGTTAGTAGTATGGCAAATTCGAGGTGGATTTCAAGCAAGAGGTCTGCGATCAGATTTGTATTTGAGGTACTCCCAGGAGTTACTTGCAAGGTTCAGAGAAGTGAAGCTAGATCAGATACCTCGAGGGAAAAACACAAATGTAAATGCAGAGAGAATCCACGTTGCTGGGTGTGATTCCATTTCAGATTCAGGAGCAGCCTATTGTTTTTAGAGAAGAGTTGATGGACATTGAATTTCCAGTTGAAGATTCATGGATGACTCCCATCTATAATTATTTGACAAAAGGAGAGATACCTTCTAACCAAGATGAAGCCAGAAGGTTAAAATATCATGTGGCCAAGTATGTGATTTATGATGGAGTCCTATATAAGCGAGGGTTCAATCAGCCTTTGCTTAAGTGTGTAGCTGGAGAGCAGTGCAAATATATTCTCGAAGAGATTCGCGAAGGAGTGTGTGGATATCACTCGGGGGTGGCTCTTTAGCTTTGAAAGTTCTTCGACAAGGATATTTCTGGCCAACCCTCAAAACAGATGCTTACAAATTTGTACAGGCATGTAGCAATTGTCAGAAATTTGCAAATTTTGATAGCAGACCTGTAGCTCCTATTAAACAGATTATCAGCCCTTGGCCATTTGCAGTTTGGGGGATAGATCTCATTGGGGAGCTCCCAACAGGAAAGGGTGGAGTAAAATATGCAGTGGTAGCAGTTGATTACTTCACAAAGTGGGCAAAGGCAGAACCACTTGCTAAGATTACAGCATTGAAGTTGACTGAGTTTGTTTTTCGAGCAATTATTTGCAGGTTTGGTCTTCCTCAGAAACTGATATCTGACAATGGGAAGCAGTTTGACAGTAGAGAGCTTAGAGGATTATGCGAGCAGTTTGGAATTCAAAAAGCATTTTCAGCAGTGTACTATCCACAGAGTAATGGACAGACTGAAGCTGTGAACAAGGTTATCAAGCATACTTTGAAGACAAGACTTGAAGATAAGAAAGGAAGCTGACCAGAGGAGCTTCCCGGAGTCTTGTGGTCGTACAATACCACTCCAAGAACTACAACTGGTGAGTCTCCTTTTACTCTCACTTATGGTTGTGAAGCTATGGTACCTGTGGAAGTTGGTACAGGTTCCTTGAGAAGAAAGCATTATGACCCCGAGAACAATGAGGTCAATCATAGGCTTTACTTGGATATGATCGAAGAGTTGAGGACATATTCACAAGTAAAGCTAGCAGCATATCAACATAGAGTTCGAAGGTATTACAACAAGAAGGTGAGAGCAAGACCTTTTAAAGCTGGAGACCTAGTTTTGAGGAAAGTCATGCCAAATACCAAAGTTCTGGCACATGGAGCTTTTGGAGCGAATTGGGAAGGACCTTACCAGATAAAGTCAGCCATTTGGGAAGGAACCTACCATTTGATGGATATGGATGGGAACCTCATTCCGAGAGCATGGAATGCAGAGCATCTCAGGAAGTATTACCAGTAATTCTCTTTTACTATGCTTTCTTAGGAAAAGTAAGGCTCTTTCAGCCCAAGAATAAAGGCAGCTTATTAGTTAAAGCTGACCAGAATTGTTGATTTCAGTATTTAATTTTGCATGTACTCGGGGGTACTTGATATGAACCTTCCTGTTTGCAAGACAGTTTTTAGTTTTGAGCATTGATAGCCTGCGTTGAATTTGTTGATTGCAGTATTGATGATTATAACTTCCTAATAGTTCTTTTACGTAATAATAATTACCCAAAAGAACTGGGGGGGTAGTATTCCTACTTAGATAGTATTGTGCATGATATGATTAGCCATTTCATATGCCAATTTGAAAATTTTAAGTGCTTGTTTTAGTACTTGTATGGTGAAACAGGTTACCTTGACAAACAAGTTCCTGTAGCATTGACAGTATTTACAGGTTACCTTGACTAACAGGTTCCTGTAGCATTGATAGTATTTGCAGGTTACCTTGACTAACAAGTTCCTGTAGCATTGATAGTATTTGCAGGTTACCTTGACTAATAGGTTCCTGTAGCTTTGACAGTGTTCATGAAGTATGAGTAAGATTTGACAGAATGCAGACAGAGTGCAGATTACGATTGATTGATCATAATTAGCTTATAGACAGATTGTGTTGAGTATAGTATCAAACCTCAGGTAGCTTCCTGAGCACGAGAAAAGCCTCAGGTAGCTTCCTGAGCACGAGAAAAGCCTCAGGTAGCTTCCTGAGCATGAGAAAAGCCTCAGGTAGCTTCCTGAGCACGAGAAAAGCCTCAGGTAGCTTCCTGAGCATGAGAAAAGCCTCAGCTGACTGAGCACGACATTGTTGCCAAAAGCCTCAAATTTCTTGAGCACATGATTCAAAAGTCCTGACAAAAGACATCTAAAGTCCTGACAAAAGGCACCTAAAGTCCTGACAAAAGGCACCTAAAGTCCTGACAAAAGGCACCTTTAAAGAAACCCGTATGGAGCTGAGACTGGCTTACAAGAACCTGAAACTATATGTTTCACCCCTCCGTGGAGCCGCCACTAGCACGAGAGGAAGTGGGAACTTGTGTGGAGCCTAGACCGGCACACTTGTTCTTAAAGAGAAGCCTAATAAGATCTCCCTCATATGGAACCGCCTTTGGCACATGGGAAGAAGGAATAAGTTCCTTAGCATTTACCTTCATAAGATGTCTAGCCTGACACATGAAGAAGAGGAATCTGTGTGGACTCCCAGAACGGCGCACAGGTACCTAGAATCGCCTCGAGGCAAAAGAAAAAAGGAACCAACATGTCTCGAGGCATGTCGGGACTTAGAGTTTAGGATTGGGAACCAAGCAGGTTACCTTTCCAAGAGAAAAAAGGAACCAACATGCCTCGAGGCATGCTGGGACCAAGAGATTAGGATTGAGAGCCAAGCAGGCGACCTTTCCAAGAGTTGACCCGAATTAAACAAGAGAAAATTTTACTAACATTAACTATTTTTTGTTGTATGTTTTTATTTGCAGAGTTGATCAGTTATTTTGTAGGGAACCTGGTTTGGATATGGGAGGAATCTCTAAGGAAAACTACAGTTCAGATTATGGTGGTGAATACATGTCTCAAAGTATAAATAAAAAGGGTCCCAAGTTTCCAAGTAAGCTGTATTTAGTTACATTTTATATTGAGAAAATTATAAGTGAAAGTATGGATGCATCTTGTTTCTTACAACGTGTTAGCCCACGTAAGCTTGAGTTCATAAGTATGGACACTAATTAATTTTTAAGATGCTTGATGATAAAGTATTCTATGAAGTTTTGGAGAAAAGTGTGCAGTATTAAGTACAGGTGCAAGTTAAGAAACTAGGCATGAACAGTCAAGAGCAAGAGATATAACAAAAGTAGATAATAGTTTTTAGAAACATAAAGAGTTATAGGGTACAAGGACCCTAGGCAAACCAAGGGTTATAGGCACGAAGGCCATAGAAACCAAGTTAACGATTACATCCCGCGAGGCACTACGAGGGGCCCGCAACCTCAATAAAAGTTATAGAAAGTTCAGAAAATTTATGAAACTTCAAGCAGTGGGTACTTTATCAGATTCTTCGATAGCTGGGGAAGGTGGAAGAGTGGTTGGAGTAACCTCAGGAGCAGGGACCTCTACAGTCTCAGGGATGGTACCTGGAGACCTCTCAACCGTAATCATGGGAGGTATAGAGTCTTGTGGAATCGTAGTTTCATTCTCAAAATCTTTAATCATGCCCACCACGTCTTCACCCAGTAGGGACCAGTTTAACTCAGGCATCTTTTCCCACATGGACCTCATGTAGTCTCGAATACCCTCGTTATAACCTTCATCATACCTGGCTTTCTCCTGTATAAACATAGAGGATTTGACAGCATCAACAGCAGCATTCAAGGCATCTACCTGAGTTTCTAGTTCAGTAATTTTCTCTAGTATTGAAAGTTTTTCGTCATTCAGAGTTTTAGCCTGAGCTTGAAGTTTCTCCTTATCATTTTTCAAAGAATTTTCAACAGCTTTAGCCCTCCTCACAGCAGCAGTAGCAAGATTCACCCTCTCATCCTTAGCAGCCAGCTCCTCTTTCAATTTTGAAACCTCCCCTTGCAATCGGAGATCATACTGCGTCTTTTCAGCGAAATCATCGCAGTATCTGAGGGCAAAGAATGCATTTTGAGCAGCAGAGAACCTCATGGCGTGCATAGCCTCAGTAGAATCCATCTTGGCCCAGCTAGCTACTGCTTCGGGAATCACATGTGTATCAATCAGTTCTTTAAATTGGTTCTGGGCCACAGCTGACTCGACCTTCACAGCCTTGCCTTTCTTCATGGATCGAGTCTGAGAGCTTCCTGACAAATCTAAGGTGGTCTGAGCAAGCTTGCGTTTGGAGGAGCTTGATGGTTGATTCTGAGTGGATGCAGGAGTAGGAACTTGACTTATAGGAGTTGCAACAAGCGGAGCCTCCTTATTCTCAGTCTTGAAAACTTCTTCCACGTTCTTAGATCTTTTTATGGAAGATGGAATCTTGGGAGCCATACCTATAGATACAAAGCCAGAAATGAATCAGGATAGCTAAAAAGTGTGGGATAAACTAACACAATTACAGGAATGCAGTGAAGAAAAATAAAATAAAGTGTTACCAGGGGAAGCAGGAATGAAACCTAAGGTAAAATGAGGTTCTCAGGTGTCAACAGAATCATGCAATCTCTCATAGAGGAAGAATGTTTTAAGGCCTCTTCAGCCCTTTGTAAGTAGACCCCAGAAAGAACAGTTTGTTTGGGTATTAACGGACGGCGGTTGAACTTAAAGCGGACAGATGGGCAATCGAAACAGTAAAGGAACTGCTCTTGCCATTGGTCAAAGTTTTGTTTAATGCCTTTTATGCACTGGCCTTGGTGACCAGGCCATGCAGTCAAGTAAAAACAACCAGAACCCTTTCCAGTGTCTTTTAATCTAAAAAAGTAACCAAGCTCAGGTGCAGACAGAGGGGTGGTGAACAGGCTAGTGTACAGAATGTATGTGCTAATAGTTAGCCTATATGAATTAGGAGTCAGTTGAAGAGGGGCCAGATCATAGAAATCAAGCATTTCTTGTAGAAATGGGTGAAGGGGAATGTTAACTCGAATAACTTGTAAAAGGGGGGGGGGGTTGAATACAAGTTATATAATCGTGTCTGATTTTTGCTTGGTTATATGAACAAGAATAAACAAATGAATCAAACTCTATTTGTATTAAATAAATCAAATACAAACTCTACCAAAGGTGTACAAATACCTTTAGCAGCTTCTGACAATATAAATTTCTCTCCGTTTGCACTCTCGTATACTTACGATTACAAACCTCATGAACACCTTTTACAATGATATAGAGAGAGTATTTATATTGCTTCCTATCAACTAATCATAGAAAGATAATCTATACATGACAATGTTCTGCCGTCCAGTTGATAGTTTCCATCAATAGAAATTCTTTTCTTCATAAAATCTTCTTGCTTGTTCCTCAAACAAAGATCCTGTTTTATAGCACTTGCCAGTTTCTGTAGCATCCATAATGACATCATCAGTAACACGACTGATATCAGGATTCCATCTTGCATCAGGATCTGACCATCTCATCAGTACTTGATCAGTAGTTAACTTGACATATCAGGATTCAACCTCAGTTCCTGACATGTAGTACTTGATGCACTGTTCATTCCTGACTAAACTTTACAGATAACTGTCTAAAACATATTTCCTATATAAAGTGCTAAATCCTTTATAAATCAGGATATACAAGAAGTATAAGTAAAATTCTATTCTTAACATCACAACTCATGAATTATTCCTAACAATCTCCCCTATTTATGCTTTAAAATCTGAAGCATAAATCTGAGTTGTTGATGTCAAAACATATAAAAATACAATCAGAATAGAATTTATGAATTCAAAAATCATGAAGTTAAGTACCTCATCTTTCAGATATAGACATAGTATCCAGTACTTAGAAGAAAGAATTCAACTATTTGATGCTTCTTTTCCTTTACCACTTCCATGATTAGATTCACCTCTGTCACAATCTTTATCTCCCCCAGTTCCTCTTTTATCCCCAGTCTGTTGTTGTTGTTGTTGTCTTTGAATTGTCTTTATCTCCCCCTTTTTGACATTAGCAACATTAATTCCAAGAGATTCAGTAACAGAACAAATGAGATTCATCAGAACTGCTTGATTTTCCATAATAGTGACTTTGTTATCTTCAAGTGTTTGAAGTCTTGATTGAATTTCAACTTGAGATTTCTGAATATCTTGTATAACTTCATAATCGACTTCAACTTTGGAAGTGTTTGGAATATCTTTAGATTCAAGTCTTGTAGAAGAAGTTGCCTATGTAGAATGATATTCAAGTAATAAAACTTGATTAGATTTACAAACATCTTCATCTCTCTGATCTGAAGCTGCAATATGATCTTCTTGTCCTTCACCAGTATTCTGTGTACTAACATCTATAAAACCTGACTCCTCCTTATATTGATCAGATACTGTTGATGTCTCAATTCTTGCTGATATTGGTAGTACATACAACGGAATACTTGGATCATTAGAAATATCTTCTGGTACTGATGGTGTAGAAGTTTGTCTTAGCCTTTCACCTCTTCTGTTTATAATTCCTACAAGCCTTTCTTTTTGCTTCTAAGCTTGAACTGCTGGCTTTGAGTTGTGCTTTGCTAAGTCATGCTTCTCATACATCTTGATAAAAGAATAAGTACCAGCATCCATACCAAGATTATCAGACCAAGATTCAGGAAAAACCTGATCCCAGAAATCAAACGATGGTGGTTTCCTAATTTTCTCTCCCTCACTATGGAGTTGATCATCCATACCCTCATTCTCACTTTGACTATCTAAAGTCAACACTCTTTCTACCTCTCCTTTTGCCTGGTCAGGAGCCAGCCGCTCTGATTGTGGATCAATATCCATCTTTTCAAGTGTATCACTCAAATTTGGATAAGTGCTCTCATGACCTACAGAAAAATAGAGTTTAGAAGAAGTTTTTATACCTGAACTCACATGGAGAGAGGGTTCCTCATTTGGCAAGGGGCTTGAGGTTTTCTCCAAGGAGCGAGCTGCTATAGTCTCTGAACCCTTACAATCATCTTCTTTCCTTCCAGAGACTACAGGCTCCAGTATACCACTTTCAGGTTCTTTACTAGACTCTGATGTCTTTAGTAATACTTCATTAGACACCATAGTTAGTATGTCACCGTCTTTAAGTGTTGTTTGCTGAGACTCACCCTCAAGGTGGATAGACTCTGACTGAACAATATTTGTTTGATCTTCAAGAAAACCAGTCAAAGTTATTCCTCCCATATCATTGGGTTTCTCACTTGCAATTTCAGTCATCACAGAAGACCTTTCAACTCAGCTATCACAGCTCCTGAGTCATCCAACCTCTGACTAGATGGTTCTTGTGTTGCAATGACTGTGATCTGATCTTCCCTACTATCCACCACTAGTGCAATAGTATCTTCTGTTGACTGCATTCCTCTATCTACTTCCTCCAGTTGTTCACCTTTAGCTGAAGCATCTTCAATAATGACATCCTTGTCAAATAAATACGCATGAAGTGATTGAAGTGCAACATGCTTCGAGAGTCCAAATTTCTTGACTAATTGTCTTCTGACAGATACATAGAAATACATCCTCATTAAGTCAAGTCTTTGATGTAGAAGTCCATATTCATCTGGAAATAAAAGTTTTGGTACTCTTTCAACCAGAAAATCTAGAACAGGCCTTGACAACTTCACTTTGAGAGAAATTAGTCCCATAGCCAGTCTGTATGATAATGTAGTTTCCCATGAAGAATCAATATCCAGATCTCTATAGTCATTTGCCGACTTGATTGTAGGTTCATTTGTAGAGACCTGCATGATATTAGTTGGACTAGACTCTGTTTGTGTAGGTGACAATTGAATCTTTCTCCTTGTTCTCCTGGTATAGTGAGCAAAAGATTTATCCTGAGAAGACTCAAGAGGTGTAGACACAGAAGTGATCTTGGGATGAGATCTTTTTTCAATAGACAAAGTCTTTTGAGAGACAGTATCCAGTAACTGTTTTCCCTTTTTAAGTACTACAGTCTTTTGAGAAACTGCAGCCTGGCTGTGACTAGGTGCTTCATCTCTTTGTCCTAGCTTAGAAAGTCGAATTGCAGCCTTCAATTCTTCTCTCTCAGCAAGAGATATATAATCATCATCTTCTCTAGAACTACTACTACTTGACACAACAAATCTTCTCTTCCTTACAACTGATGTCTTTTGAGAAACACTAGAGGTTGGTTTCTTTGAAACAATAGGCTGTGGATTAAAATTTTGTTCTTGAATTGTTTCAGAGACTATAATGTTTTGGGCTACTTGGGTAGACACAGGTGGGTTCTCCTCCAAATGAGATTCCTGAGCCATTTCACCACAAAAGAAAGAAGAATTGTAGAGAGTAGGAAGATGAGTTTTAAGAATTACCTGAACATGATGTGGATAATGAATTGCAGGTATTTCATCTAGATTCTTTTCATTGTCCTTCTTTGTAATGTCAGAGAAAATTAACTTTTGCTGTACATAAGAAGAAACACAATGTTCTCTACCAAATCTAGTTTCAACATCAGGAATAAAATGGTTAATAAACATTTGTATAAATCTATGATAATAAACCATTTTCCTGTTTTGATCTCTTAACCCAAGTTTAATACTCATCTGACTTAAGATAATGTGACCAATGTTAATTACTCTGTTATAAACCAAACTGTAAGCAATATGTAAAGTAACAGAAGTAATTTGATCAAAAGAACTACATTTACCAGTAAAGCATTTAGCTAATTGATCAAATAAGAAAGACCACTCTTTCCTAAGACAAGATCTTCTTAACTGGATCATGTTATCTAAAGGTCCATTATAACCTAATGCAGATAACATAGTTCTTACATCATCATCAGATGGTACATTCTCATAATTCAAACTAACAGGTAAATGAAGTACTGAATTAACAACGGATTCAGTAATATCAAAAGAATCTTGTCCTAAGTGTAGAACAATCTTACCTGATTGACTCTGAGTAGAATCAATTACCTCAGCATTCTCCCAAGCTTGTGTAACAGCTGCTTGATTAATCTGTGGAGATGCTGTCAATGCATAACTTAATGGTCCATATGCCAGAAAGTCCATGATTGGATGAAAATCAGTTAATACTCCTTCCTTGTTGGTGATAGCTGCTACATGATTGTTTGTCATAAAATCAAAGTCACCAAACTTGAAAGCTACTGATTTAGGTAATCTTCTCTGAACTGCCAATGATTTTGATCTGAAAAGAACTTGAAAAATCTTGAAATTGATTAGTGATTTTGAAAACTCGAGAGTGTTTTTGCTTTAGAGAATGTGATATTAGAGAAAGCAATTACACGATTAGAGTTTCAAAACAAATATATTTCACAAATCTTTCAGACCACTATCCCACGTCGACACGTAGATTGACAGGTGTCAGTCCCTGAAAAGTGCGGTTACCCACGATTTTTGGAAAATAAAATCCAAAATTGATTTTCATGAAATAAATCAGGGTATTATCAAGATAAAAATCAATACTGATCAGCTTCCTTTTCCTGTTGACCTCCCATCAAAATAATCACAAAATGCAATGTGATTTAAAAATAATAGTTTTCAAATCCTGATGGTCACACTTGAAATCCTGATCAATATCCTCCTGATTCCAGAGACTTAAATGGAGTTTCCACGTGGCATTTTTTTTATATCTGAAAAAGAAATAAACAATTAATCTGAACAAAATCAATTGGTTAGATATATTCGACATTTCTTGAAAAAATAAGAAATACAGTCACACGCGATAATTAACGTCTGACTTCATTGATAGTTCCAAGTGACTGTTCAGCTTCTCACGTCTTCCTATAAAAGAAACAGACGCCTTATGCCATTCTCCATAAACCTTTCAATTTCTTTTCTTCTCAACAATGATTCTCAAACCAAAACTCCATTCAAACCCATTCTTTAGGTTTTTCACAGTCGATGATCATCCTGTTCTTGATCATCTCTTTGAAGAGACGACTTTTCTCATCGAACTAGTCATGGATGAAGTAGTTTTAGATAATATCCAGAGGTTTCTCCCAGAACATCCATCTGTTGGATACAATCTTCCCCTAACCTCCTCAAAACTTGAGGATGAAGAATTTGGCCGAGAGTCTGAGGTTGATCTTGATGGAGATGCTATTCATTTAAGTTAGCTACTCTCATTCAAGTCGCCCAGACAAGGAATCCAAGAGCAGACGAGGTTGTTCAAATCCCCTGATGGATTTCTTGATGCTCCTTGTCCTGTATCTCAGAATCCATATCATTAGACAAGTACAGGATTATCAGTAGAAGTTAGACAAAAAGATGTTGTATTTCATTTCCATGTATGTAACGCTTTCAATTAATGAGAATACAATTTCTTATTATCTACTTGTCTTTTGATTATTGAATGATGTATAAATTATCAGTATGCAAATATTAAAACTTGCTGGCATAGACTTAACACATCACAGAATTAGATTACTACACAAAGTAAACGTCAGGATCTGAAAAAAATTTCACAATCCTGATACTGACACAATACTGATGACGTCAGCATCCTGATAACAATTCTAATCCTGATGATTATTAACAAGTCTATCATACTGAAATTTATCAAGGCAAAGTGTTGTAGCGAAAGCATTTAACAATCAAATATAGATCCTGACAAGAATATCAAGTCTATAAGCTAAAAACAACATACCTTGCTACTTTTGCAGATGTTAAAGATCTAAAAATTTAACATTCCTAACTCACTTACTAATCTACTGAATGTAGTCTCATCAAGTGGTTTAGTTAGAATATCTGCAAGCTGTCTGTCAGTAGGAACAAAATGAAGTTCCACAGTACCATCTTCAATATGTTCTCTAATAAAATGATACCTGACATCAATGTGCTTAGTCCTTGAATGTTGAACTGGATTTTCTGCAATTTTAATAACACTAGTATTATCACAAAACATAGGAATATTACTAAGTGTCATACCATAATCCATCAACTGATTTCTTATCCAAAGGAGCTGTGCACAACAACTGCCTGCTGCTATGTACCCAGCTTCTGTAGTTGAGGTTGAAACAGATTGTTGCTTCTTGCTTGCCCAAGAAATCAATCTATTTCCTAAGAATTGACATGTACCTGTAGTGCATTTCCTGTCTATCTTACACCCTGCATAATCAGAGTCTGAATAGCCAATTAGGAAGAAATCAGATTCTCTAGGATACCACAAACCAAGATTTGGAGTTCCTTTGAGATATCTAAAAATTCTCTTCACAGCAATTAAATGAGATTCCTTAGGATCACTTTGGAATCTAGCACATAAACAGGTAGAAAACATTATATCTGGCCTACTTGCAGTTAGATATAACAATGAGCCTATCATGCCTCTATAACTAGTATTATCCACACTCTTTCCCTTAGGATCAGAGTCTAGTTTAGTGGCTGTTGCCATGGGTGTTTTAGCAACTGCACAGTCTTGAAAGTCAAATCTTCTTAAAAGATCTTTGATATACTTCAACTGATTAATGAAAATACCAGTCTCAGTCTGTTTGACCTGCAAGCCTAAGAAATAATTTAATTCACCCATCATGCTCATCTGATACTTAGACTACATAAGCTTGCTAAACTTATCACACAACTTTTCATTAGTAGAACCAAAAATAATATCATCAACATAAACTTGAACTAAAAGAAATTCACCTTTTATCTTTCTAAAGAATAGTGTTTTGTCAATTGTACCTCTTGTGAAGCCGTTTTCAAGAAGAAATTTAGACAAAGTCTCATACCATGCTCTTGGTGCCTGCTTTAGTCCATAGAGTGCCTTGTCAAGTTTGTAGACATGATTTGGAAACTTTGGATTAACAAATCCAGGTGGCTGTTCCACATACACTTCCTCATCAAGTTTGCCATTTAGAAAAACACTCTTTACATCCATCTGGTATACCTTGAATTTTGAATGAGCTGCAAATGCAAGAAACATTCTGATTGCTTCCAATCTTGCTACAGGTGCAAAGGTCTCATCATAATCAATGCCTTCTTCCTGAGAGTAACCCTTGGCCACCAGTCTTGCTTTGTTTCTTACAATCATACCAGATTCATCTAGCTTGTTTCTGAAAACCCATCTTATACCAACAATAGATCTATCATTATGTCTTGGTACCAGTTTCCAGACTTTGTTTCTCTCAAACTCATTTAACTCCTCCTGCATTGCAATTACCCAATCAGGATCCTGTAAGGCTTCTTCAACCTTCTTAGGTTCATTCTTTGAGAGAAAGCAACTATACAAGCATTCATTTTGAATTGATCTTCTAGTTCGAACACCACTATTTGGATCACCAATAATCAAATCTTCAGTATGATCCTTTGTCCATTTTCTAACAGGTGGTAGATTGACTCTGCTAGATTCTCCCTCTAAGTTAGTGGTATCTCTTGTAGAATAATTCTCTCTGCCTTCAATAACTCCCCTTTGATCAATAGAATCAGAAGATTCCATATTGCTGCTAGTTACTGATCTTTCCTCAGTAGACTCTGAAAGATCAGTTCCTGATGGAGTAGACTCTGAAAGGCTAGTCTGCTCCTGATGATCACTGTGTTCTTCTTGATTCATTTGCTCCCCCTCAACAGTAGCATTCCTTTGAGAAGAAATAGAAATTCCTCCTGGAGAACCTTCATCATCACTGGAGAGTATCTCAGAATTCTTCAGATTTTCAAATTCCAATTTGTCATGACTCTCATCAGTTTGCAGAATTCCAAATTTCTTATCATCAAATGCAACATGAATTGATTCCATAACAATGTGAGTTCTGAGATTATAAACTTTGAAGGCCTTAGATGCTGAATATCCTAGAAAGATTGCTTCATCTGATTTGGCTTCAAATTTTCCAAGTTGTTCTGGATGAACTTTTAGGACATAGCATTTGCATCCAAAGATGTGAAAGTATTTCACACTTGCTTTCTTTCCTTTGATCATCTCATAGGGAGTTTTTCCATGACTATTTACCAAGGTACAGTTTTGAGTGAAACATGCAGTGTTAATAGCTTCTGCCCAAAAATAGGTTGGAAGTTTTGCATCTGCAAGCATGGTTCTTGCTGCCTCTATGAGAGTCCTGTTCTTTCTTTCCACTACACCATTTTGTTGAGGTGTACCAGGTGCAGAAAATTTTTGAGTGATTCCCTTGTCTACACAATAATTCTCCATTGTAGAATTCTTGAATTCTGTACCATTGTCACTCCTAAGTACTTTGACTTTGTACTCAGAGCTATTCTAAATATTCTTGACAAGGTCAATGATTTCCTGAGGAGCTTCATCCTTCTTCTGTAGAAAGAACACCCATGTGAACCTTGTGAATACATCCACTATCACTAGAGCTTATCTTTTCTTGCTGATAGACATAATGTTTACTGGACCAAACAGATCAAGATGTAGCATGTGAAATGGTTCAGTAATTGAATTTTCAGTCTTGCTCTTGAAAGTGGTTCTTCTCTGTTTTCCAAGCTGACATGCATCACAAAGTCCATCTTGCACAAAATTTGCCTGAGGTAGGCCTCTCACCAGATTGTGCTTAACAAGTTTATTAAGCTTCTTGAAGTTGAGATGTGAGAGTTTCTTGTGCCAATTCCAGCTTTCATCACTTGTTGCTTTGCTGTAGAGACATCTAACAATTCCTTTAGATGTATCACTTAAGCTAGCTTCATATATGTTACCATGTCTTTGACCAGTTAGAACAATGTCTCCATTATGAATATTCAAGATTTTGCATCCTTCTCTGTCAAAGATTGATTTGTAACCTTTATCACCCAGTTGACTTATGCTTAAAAGAGTATGTTTCAAGCCTTCAACCAGTGCTACATTTTCTATGATGACATTCCCAAAAACAATTGAGCCATATCCCAGAGTTTCTCCTTTGTTGCCATCTCCAAAAGATATTACTGGGCCAGCTTTCCTCTCAAACTTTGTAAGCAAGGACTTCTTTCCAGTCATATGTCCAGAGCATCCACTGTCCAAGATAATTGAATGCTTCGTTCATGTGCCCTGCAAACAAAAAGTAACTAGTTAGAATTTTTTAGGACCCAACTTTGATTGGATCCTTTCTTACTAGATTTAGAAACAACAGGCTTTGAAGATTTTGCCTTTACTTTACCTGTTACAGAGTCAACCTTAGACTCTGATTTCACAAACTGTTTGTGACTAGACGTTTCAGATTTCAGAGAATAATAGTCATAATACAGTTCATGATATTCTCTACACATGTAAATGGAATGAAGTAAACTACCACAATGATAACAAGCTTTTTGTGGTTGGTATTGAATTTTCTGAGTCTTGGGGAATCTGGACTCAGTTTTCCAAGAAGTTTTTTGATTGCAGTCTAGGGCCAAATGATTATGATTTCCACATTTATAGCATTTTTTCCTTGGTGCATCAGGTACATTCTTGTAATTATTCTCTTTGTTAATACCTTCTTTTCCATTCCTATTTCTCTTGATCTTGCTAGACTCTGAAAGACCATCTAATCTCTGTTTCAACTGAGACTTAGACAGAAACCCTATGTTTACATTCTTAGGTTTCTCTAACACTTTCTCATCTGAATTACTATTGTTAATCCTTTTGTGTACAACAGGGGTACCTTTTGAATCAACAAATTTAACATGATTAGGTTCAGAAACAATTTTCTTACCTTCAGATTTAGATGTGCTAGCTTCTACTTTACTATCATCATTGACAATAGCTATTTTTTCTTCTTGTCTAGCCTTATCAAAACCTAAACCATTAACCTTACCGCGAATTCCATTTTCGATGATTTCTTGTGTCTTTTTACCAGAAATGTTAATGGTCTTAATCACATCTCTCTCTTCCTCTAGTTCTTTTCTGACATAGTCATAAGCCTCAAGAATAACACTGTAATCATGCTTAGCTTTATCAGAACTTAACTTGTATTCTTCCATTTGAATCAACTCAGATTCAAGAAAATTATTTTTATCAACTAATTTATCATTCTTAATCTTAAGTTCATCTTTTTCACACGTAAGAATTCTAAAATTAGTCATAAGATTCTTAAACTCAGCATGGATAGATCTAATTTCATCATAATTTAAGTTATCAAATGAATCAAGAGAGTGAAGTGATACCTTAACAGAGGATGGAGAAGTTTTCTTTGGAGATCTAGGTTTATCTGAGACATTTGCCATCAATGCAATGTTGTCATAATCCAATTCATCTTCAGAATCACTGGAATCAGCCCAATCCTTCTGTGTGACCATAAGTGCATTACCCTTTCCTGAATTCCTAGGCTTCTTACACTCACTAGCAAAGTGTCCAAGCTCGTTGCAGTTAAAGCACTTGATCTTGGCCTTATCAAGCTTGACAATTGTACTTTTGCCTTTGTCACTCTTCTTCTCCTCCTTCTTTTGAAAAGGTCCTTTGCTAAATCTTCTCCTGTTGAATCTTCCTTTCCTGAAAGCTTTAGCAAACATAGTAAAGAGTTCCTGCATCTCAGATTCAGAATCATTGTTGTCAGAGTCCATATCAGTAGTCTCTGACTCAGAACTCTCTTTGCTTTTCTTCTTCCTTGAGTTCTTTATACAGCAATCTCTTCATGTTGTTCTTCTGGAAGCTTCTTTAATTCAGATTGAGCAGTAAGTGCAACAGTCTTCATCTTTCCTTCACTCCTGCTCTTCTTCTGCTGCTTGTCAAGTTCATAAGCTCTCAGTTTTCCATATACTACCTCTAATGATATCTTTTCCAGATCATTAGCTTCCTCAATCGCAGACATCTTCTCATTGTAGAAATCAGGGAAAGCTTTCATGAACTTTGTATTCATATCCTCCAAGTCATAATATTTACCATGCATGGCCATCTCATTGATGATTTTTGTAAACCTATCAAAGGTATCAGTAAGTGACTCACCAGACTTGGATTCAAAGTACTCATACTGTTGTATAAGTAGTGTCCTCATATTCTTCCTGACAGGCTTAGTTCCTTCACAGTGAACCTTAAGATTGTCCCATATATCCTTAGCAGTTTTACAAGAGAGAACATAGTTAGTGAGAACAGAATCAAGACTGTTGAATAATATGTTTATCACTTTAGCATCTTTAAGAACATTCTCCTTGTCCTTATCTGACCACTCAGATTTTGGCTTCTCTGCTGTATGTTCTGGAATAACCACACCATCAACAGTTGCTTGTCCAACGATCTTTGTTGGAACAAAAGGTCCATCTCTGATTCTGTCAAGATAATCAGGATCTGTTGCTTCCAGATGATGCAACATCTTTACTTCCCATAGAGTATATTCGTTTCTCTTGAGCATAGGAATTTTAGTATTCCCATCCTTGTAACCAGACATGATTGCAGATCTTTATGATTATTCGAAATCAACCCGCTCTGATACCAATTGTCAACTCGAATAACTTGTAAAGGGGGGGTTGAATACAAGTTATATAATTGTGTCTGATTTTTGCTTGGTTATATGAACAAGAATAAACAAATGAATCAAACTCTGTTTGTATTAAATAAATCAAATACAAACTCTACCAAAGGTGTACAAATACCTTTAGCAGCTTCTGACAATATAAATTTCTCTCTGTTTGCACTCTCGTATACTTACGATTACAAACCTCATGAACACCTTTTACAATGATATAGAGAGAGTATTTATAATGCTTCTTATCAACTAATCATAGAAAGATAATCTATACATGATAATGTTCTGCCGTCCAGTTGATAGTTTCCATCAATAGAAAATTCTTTCCTTCATAAAATCTTCTTGCTTGTTCCTCAAACAAAGATCCTGTTTTATAGCACTTGCCAGTTTCTATAGCATCCATAATGACATCATCAGTAACACGACTGATATCAGGATTCCATCTTGCATCAGGATCTGACCATCTCATCAGTACTTGATCAGTAGTTAACTTGACATATCAGGATTCAACCTCAGTTCCTGACATGTAGTACTTGATGCACTGTTCATTCCTGACTAAACTTTACAGATAACTGTCAAAAACATATTTCCTATATAAAGTGCTAAATCCTTTATAAATCAGGATATACAAGAAGTATAAGTAAAATTCTATTCTTAACATCACAACTCATGAATTATTCCTAACAGGGAAAGTACACACCAACCTTAAAGAAGGCGGCTGAGGTCACAGCTTTAGGAATCCCACGATCAGGAGTTTTGATGTCGAACCTGTGAGCTCTCTCACCAGATTCTGGGATCACAATGGAACAGGTTGGACGGGGGCATTCATCATATATTTTTTCTAACCTAGCCGAGGTTATGACAGAGTCAAGTTTCTCACAAAAAGGAACAACTTCCTACTTATACAGTTCCCTTTCAACAGTAATTTCATTGTCAAAGACAGGTTCAAGCAACAATTCATGGTTAGGTTGTGATACTTCTTCATTATCAGACCAGTCATCTCCTAAGTCAATTAAGCTTAAAGGTTTTAAGGGATCGATAATATTTGGAGGTCTCATTAGAATGTCTTGAGGTTCACTAGTATCAGGAATCAAGACCCTAGACCTAGTTCTATTGCTTACAAATGTGGCCAGAACAGGTTTTATTGAAGAGTGGTGGTCGGAGTGTGTTGAATCAGAAGACATCTGCAAGAAACAGATGAAGAAAGGTCAGGCCTTGGAATTCTTAAGGGGAAACCTGTGGTCTAAAGACGATTCAACTACTGTGACTATGCCATATAAGTTCTTTTAAGAGTTATACGGAGGTTGTACATTAACAGTGATAAGTATGAACCACGACATGAATACGAAACGAATTGAGAAAGAAGACAAACAGACAGTCAAAAGTTTTCAGTAAAATCATAGTGATGAAACCACAAATCGATGACTGAACTACCATTAGAAAAGATATCATGAACGTTCGTGTGTGTATGAGATATGGAGAATATATACAAACATCATCAGAAAAAAAAGACAACATGCAAGATTGAAGTAAGCAGATAGTTGAAAAACGAGTCAAGATTGTCAAAGAACAGAAAAAATGAGTCAGAATCATTACCTCGGATTGAAGACAACGCCGACAGAGGGTTTGGATTGAGCTGGTGACTGTCGGACTCCTCCTTCTTTTCTCTCTCTAAGGGTTTTTAGAAAATATTTGGTAAAGGTAAAAATGGAGATGAAGCCGTTCATGTGTTTATATAGTCAAGGTAAATAGGAGACAACTATATACACGTGGCAGCGAAATATTGGAGCAGTAATTAAAGAGATACACGTGCAAGAGGCGTGTGAATCTTGGGAAGAGATTATATTAACTGCAGCTTGTGTAAGTGATAAGGGTTCATTCCAATTTTGAATTATCACCTCCAGATATTTTCAGTTGAACATTATCTCTCCTACGAATTTTTAAAATTTTGAAAATTCAAGGAGATGTGATAGCGAGAATCAAATCAAATTCCCTAGGAAGCTAAGCACAAGTATTGAGCTGATTTCGAGAAGCTACAGTTTGAAGAAAATGATATGAGAACAGGTTCCTTAAATAGAAGGAAGCTGACTAAAGATATATTCGCTGAGAATATTTTATGTCTTGTTTCCTACACCGAGTTAGCGCATGTAGGCTTGGATGTATAATATTGGAATGAAGGATTGAGAGAGGAATGATGTATCACCGAACCCATGATCAGAAAGCAAAATAGGTTCCTTTCACATTGCATGGTTTCAAGGAACCGGGGGGTACTTGTTGTGCCCAAAATCGTCATGGGCTGAATTTAGGCCCACTAGCCTTATAGATTTAATCCATCCGAGTAAGAAGATAGATCCAGTACAAGACAGGAAGAATTAGATATGAAGAAATGAACATCAGACAGAAAAATGATCAAGAAACCATGAATACCAGGAGGTTCCTAAAGGTCTGAGAGCTAAGTAGATCATTTGAAGACCAGGTTCCCCTAAGCAGAAGAGTTCGAATTAATACAGCTATAATCACGAAAAGAGGTACAGGTACCTAGAAAGAGGTTCCTAAGTAGAATGTCCCGAAATAAGGAGGTTCCTGAGAAACAGGCTCCTGTGATATAGGTTCCTGAGCACCAGGTTCCTAAGCACGACCGACAGAATGTTCTAGAAGCTATCTAGAATTGATAAATGCATTATTATTGGAGTATAATTCTAGGGCGCAGATGATCCTAGAATATCTCTAATAAACGAGAGAATTAGAATGAAGTACGAACTCGAGTTCTACTCTATTCCAACAACTAGTTCGTGAAAGGCTCTAAAGGAACCTGAGTCCAACACGAACTAGGTAATCGAACACAGCTATTCCAGCAGAGATGGAGTCGTATTAGAACTACGTGAGCTTGATTCCTATATAAAGGATACGTAGGCACCTTGAGGGTAAGACGAATTCAGCTCTCTAATTCTCTCAAAAGGCACCTGAGATTATTGGAGACACCCTCGAGCTTAGCTCAACCCCACAAATACAACCCAAATCATCCATTGAACAGTTGATCGTTAGCCTTATAACTCATCAAGAACCTCACAAAAGTTGTTACAAAATCCACTCATCAACAGTTTTCAAGAAGAAAACTGACATGGATGGAAATGTTCAGACCTATAAAGCAAGGCTGGTTGCAAAAGGTTTCAAACAAATTCATGGTATTGACTATAATGAAACTTTCTCACCAGTGCCTATGGTCAAATCCATATGGATTTTGCTTGCCATTGCAGCATTCCATGATTATGAAATCTGGCAAATGGATGTCAAAACAGCCTTCCTTAATGGAAGCCCTGAAGAGGATGTGTACATGACACAACCTGAAGGTTTTGTCGATCCAAGGAATGTTGGCAAGGTATGTAAATTACGTCGATCCATTTATGGATTGAAGCAAGCCTCTAGGAGATGGAATATCCTTTTTGATGAAACAGTCAAAGAGTATGGCTTTGTTCAAAACGAAGATGAACCTTGTGTTTACAAGAAGGTTAGTGGGAGCCATGTGGCATTTATAGTACTATATGTTGATGATATACTACTAATGGGGAATGACATACCTTCTCTAAAGGCTGTTAAGACTTGGTTAGGGAGAAACTTCTCTATGAAAGACTTAGGAGAGGCAGCCTACATTCTAGGAATGAGGATCTATAGAGATAGATCTAGAAGGATGATTGGTCTAAGTCAGAGTACATACATTGATAAGGTTTTGCATCGTTTTGGTATGCAAAATGCAAAAAGAGGATATATCCCCGTGTCTCAAGGGATAACGATCTCTAAAGACCAGTGTCCGAAATCATTGGATGAGAAGGACCACATGAGTAAGGTTCTATATGCCTCAGCAATTGGATCTATCATGTATGCAATGGTATGTACTCGCCCAGATGTTTCGTATGCTTTGAGCATGACGAGCAGATACCAGTCTAATCCAGGTGAAGGTCACTGGACGGCAGTCAAGAATATTCTAAAGTACCTGAAAAGGACTAAAGATTCATTCTTGGTGTATGAAGGAGAGGAAAAACTGGTACATGTAGGAGTACATGGTACTGGACAGACCCACAATGAGATTCGTCATGTTTAATAAAGTCATAAGAAAGACTCACAGTGATAATGGTGTAATGATCCTTTGATATGAGATCATTATATTTCTATACGAGGATTTATATACTTTGACTATATTAAAAGTTACCTTTGACCGGGTGATGATAAAAGTGGACATGGGGTATATCATGAGTCGTATGAGAAATATAAATGATAGATAAAGGATTTAACCCTCCTATGATTATGAGAGATATTATTGGCCTCTTGATTGAGTGAGACTATAAAATGCATGGCCGTGCTCAAATAATGATTTGTTTTTAATAGTCTACTCATGGATCAAGTAAACCAGGATTAAATGTTGAAGAGGATGACTAAATACATGACTCGAGTTTAATCTATAATATATGGTTAAAGGGATTATATTACACGGAGACATTAATCACGAAAGGTTTTATCGAATCACGATTTAATTATTGTTTAATTGGGTAGCAATGATGTATTACTAGATACCGCTCATTGTTTATCATTTTAGAGTAAATTGCGCTTTGGTGGCTTGTACTTTAATTTTTTTGCACTTAGATGGCCAAATTTTAAAAGTGAACACTTTGATGGCTGTAGTTTAATTTTTTTGCACTTAGATGACCAACTTTTCAAAGTGAACACTTTGATGACTTACCTTTTTATTGTTTAGCACTTTGGTGACCAAAATAGCGTCAAAATAAAAAAATTTGGTCATCAAAGTGCTAAACAAAAAAAAGTTAAGTCATCAAAGTGTTCACTATTAAAAGTTGGCCATCTAAGTGTAAAAAAATTAAACTACAGCCATCAAAGTGTTCACTTTTAAAATTTGGCCATCTAATTGCAAAAAAATTAAAGTACGAGCCATCAAAGTGCAATTTACTCATAATTTTATTGGAGAATAAAATTGTTGTCAATTAAATAATAGCCTATAGGGTCACACACATTGAGCATTTAAAGGAATAGTTAATTTAAATTATGAATTTAAATTAATTGATGATTATTTGAATTTTATTATATTAATTAAGTGAGACTTAATTAATTGAGATAATATAAATTCGAATTAGAGTAGTATTTCTGCCCATAATAATTAAGCATGACTTAGTTATTAATTAAATAATAGAAATTCGTTTTATTATTTAATCCTATACCTACAAGGGTTGGGCTTTGCTGTTATGGGCCTATTAATCAGTGATTATAAATAGATAATGATAGGTTAATAGGTCATTACGTTTTTGGGAAAATCCTAGAAAAGTAGCAGCAAAAAGGAAGCAGATCTTGAATCATCAAAAAGGAGGCTAGTACATCCATTCCGTGTGCTCGTGTATATAGAGGTGTTTTCCGAGAGGTAGACACAAATCGTGAAAGCTAGGATCTCCGTTGAGTTCGTGAAAGTAAAGCTCTTTTATAGGTATGATTCGTTATCACCATAATCTATCCATAATTATACATGGATCCTGGTTTGGGTTTTGAAATTTATTGTTTTATTTACGTTTATCCGCTTCATTTTATGCCTCGAAACCCAACAATTATGCTGCTACAAAATCTCCATTCTAATGTTTTATGGGGAGCCATTGCTAAGTCACGATCCACTACCGTAACTTGAAGTTACGGTACCACTACTTCTCTCTCTTAACTCTCTCCTCTCTTCTTTCATTTCTCTCCCCTCTATCCACCGCCTATTTCTTCTTTATATACACATGCACACGCCGTTATCACGTATAGGTTCCACTTTTATTTTAAAAAATGAAGTGAGGAAAGAAAAGAGGGTCTTAAATTTGAGGAAATAATTGAACCTCCTAAAGTTATAGAGCGTTGCTAGGAGTTTGTTGGAAATAAATTTTGGGATGAAATGGCAATATCATCACTCAACTGGAACTCAACTTGCAATCAGCTCATCGAACACAAAAAGCTTACAAACGGGTTACTCAACTAATAAAAACTTTCTTATCCATCATTAAACTCAAAAATATTTTCATAGTAGCCATGTTTTTCCAAACTTTTAATGGACGCCGTTTAAATGGTACAGCGTGGCTGCCATGTTGGTTTTTTTGACCCGAATGTAAGTTTTTTTTAGTTCGATGACCTGATTGCAAGTTGAGTTCCAGTTGAGTAACGATTTTGCTATTTCACCTGTTTATGTTGTAGTGTATGCAGTATGAATTTATTTTTTGTTATGCGGGGCAGGAGAATTAGTTATCTTATACTATACTATATTATACTATCGCGCTTCGCACCGACATTGTAATATTTTTTAAAAAAATTAAAAATATAAATCGAAAAAAGAAATCGAAAAAAAATATCTATAAATAAATTAATGAACACAATATTCAACAAATTTAAATATATAAAGACAACTAAATAAACTATAAACTTCTCAAACAGAGAAAGATCTCCTAATTCTTGTTGACACGATCAAGTGTTTCAATACCGAGATCACTAACAAAAAAATACAAAAGACAAAGTAAAGAACAACCAATGGTTAATTATTCTTCCCTACAAATTCAAAAACATTTTCTACTTCGAAGATGTTAATGTTAAAAAGGGAAGTTTTGATTTCTATTCAAAAAGATAGGAACAAAGAAGGAAGTTTTGGTTTTAATTATTTAAAAAAGTGGAGCTCTAGAAAAATAGATAAATAAGATTCGAGCGATTTCGGAGCTCCTAGAGATTCTCCTTTATATAATATAATATAAAGATATACTGTTATAAAACGGAACAAGATATATTTGGTTGGTTATTGGTTTCGTACACTAAATTTGGTACACTGAATAAACAAATAAACTGAAACTCAACTTGCAATCAAGTCATCAAACTCAAAATACTTACAAACGGGTCACTCAACTACACATCAGCACATCCAGTCATCGCTACACATCATATTTGGTTTCTAATTACCTACCAAATTCTAATCATACTTGGTATCTAATTATCTATGCAAGACATATCATCTATAATAATTATTATATTACCAATATTTATCTTGGACCACCATATACCGTATTCGGTTTAACCCAACATATAATTCATTATCTATATCTCTCAGTGTTTTTATTTATTAATTTGATTTTTTTTTTATTCAAGATGTAATGAATGTTTCATTTCTCATGTTATTCTTTATTGATTGCCTTTTTATTATTTTATGTCTCTTTATATAACTAAATTCAAATGTCCACTCTATTAATAACTTATTATTTTATTCCATATGAATGGTTAAAATTTCACATATTTTCTTAACTCTTGTGTCTTACTCTAGATACTGATTATTCAGCAATTTCAAATACAATAAAATACTTGATTCCAAGTACTTGTGAAATTTTTTGTTTGAGAAAAATAAAATTAAAAGGCTCACTCGAAAGCTATTATAAAAATGAGAATCTCGGACACGGGACAAACCAAACATCATTTGAGAAACAATGCGACACATTAAATTTCGTAATTTATTATTTATATGCAGCATGAATTTAGATTTTTTTTATACATTAGTATTTTAGTATACTAAACGATAAATAATAATTATACATATACTCATAAAATTCGAGAATCGAGACTAAACTATTGGGTTCTCGATCAGGTATTTAAGTAGAAAATCAGGAATTAGAAAGAATAATAATTAGATTTATTTTAGTAATAAAGTATTTGACAAATTAGTCATATTTGTAACAAAATATAAATAATAATTATATAAAGATACTCGTAAAATTCGATAATCGGGTCTAATCAATTAAATTCTCGATATGGGTCAAGCGGCAAATTGAAAATTAGTTAAAGTAATAATCAGATATATTTTCATATTATAATAGTATTTAATATATTAAATTTATTTGTAGTAAATATACTATTCAAAAGTAATTCATAGTGAGTAAAATATTTTTTAAAAGTTAATCGGGAATTATAATGCTTTATAATAAAAATATAATTAATAACTAATTTCATATTATCTTTTAATATATTTTATAAGAGTTGAAAAATAAGATGTACTCTCATTTTTAATATTGACCCGTTGAAATTCGTGACACCTCGCTATAAGTTAACTAATCTAACACCATTAACAAATTAATATCAAAGAATAACGTTAGTTTACAAACTACGTTTTATTAAATAGTTTATATAGTTCACTTTATACCCTCAATTCAGGATTTTCTGTTTATATTATAATGTAATAAATGATATCTTTTTCCTTTTCATATTTTCTTATCTCTTTTGCGTTATTCATGTAATGACTATAAATACAATAAAATTTGAAAATTAAGGAAACTAGAAGGATCATCTAAAAACTATTACAAAAATATGACATCTCGAGAAAGTAGCAAATTAAACATTATAAGAATGTGACAAATCAAAGAATGATCATTTTCACAACAGAATCAAGTAACATTAATCATAAAATATAACAACAAAACAACTATAAAAATCGTAAAATAGAACAATAGAAAAATCTTCTGAAAACTATTATAAAAATACGAGATCTCGAGAAAGGAGCATACCCAAAGGTACTTAAGATGTAAGAAAAAATGTGATGAATTGAAGAATGTTCATCGTCACATCGGGATCAACTATCAGTAAACAAAAAATCCAACGACAAAAACAACTATAACAACGTAAATTAGAACATTCGAAAGATCATCTGAAAACTATTATAAAAATAAGAGATCTCGAGAAAGCAACAGACCAAACATTACTTGAGAAAGAAAGAAAATAACAAATTGAATAATGTTTATCGTCACAATGAGATTAACTAAAATTAACCATCAAATAACAACAAATACGATTATAACTAACCGTAAACTAGAACAATCTCGTGCCTTGCACGGGTATTGAAGCTAGTTTTGCTTAACAAAATAACATGATTATATTATAATTATTATTAACTAATCAATTACTTTTTTCAGCCAAATCACGTTAGCTTTTCTCTTTTCTCTAACTAAAATCTCTTTTTTTCCAATTATCCAATTATATCACGGGCGGTTATTTTCAAGTTAGACATATTATCTATTATATTTTTCAATAACTAAATAATTTTCTTTTTTAGGTAAAATACAATATCTTTTATATTTTATCTAACTAAAATTTTTCCTTTACTAATCAGCTTCCTTTTCCAAGTTAAACCTATTACCTTTTCTATTTTTCAATAACTAAATAATTTCCATTTTCAGGTAAATTACAACATTTTTTATATTTTATTTAACTAAATTTATCCTTTTTAAAAAACACTACGAGCAATTTTGTTTAATAAAATAACATGATTATATTATAATTACTATTAACTAATCAATTATCTTTTTCAGCCAAAACACATTAACTTTTCTCTTTTCTCCGACTAAAATCTCTCTTTTTCGAATCATATCACGGGCAGTTACCTTTTTTCAGCAAAAACACATTATCTTTTCTCTTTTTTCCAACCAAAATCTCTCTTTTACCAATTATATCACAAACAGTTATATTTAACATAAATAATAATAATAATAATATAATATTACTAATTAACCGATTACCTTTTCAGCTAAAACATATAATCTTTTCTACTTTTTCTAATTAAATTCCCTTTTTTCTAGAAATATCACGTGCAACATTAATTTCTCATCTTATAAAAACAGTACGAGCAATTTCATTTAGTAAAATAAATAATTAAAATATTGTTAGTCACAGAGACATGCCTGTTTAACTCTAGTAACAAGCCTAATTGTTTGTAATGCTTTGCATTACTTACATGACCTCTTAACTAAGGGAACCTCTAGTTGTAGAATTTCTACTTACTTTGTACTTGTAATAGGCATCAAATTCTAGTTGTGTAACTGTACTTATATAGTCAAGAATAATGCTTGAAAGAAGTTCCAAGGTTCATGCCTCAAGCAAGAAGATGAAGACTGTCAAATAAATCACAGTTGGGATTTGAAGAAATGAAGAATTTGCCTAAGTACCAATTCGAGAAGTACTTTTGTCTATTCGAGAAGTCTAGCATTCGAGAAGTCAGGGATTTGATATCTCAAGACACTATTCGATATCTCTGAATACACTGTTCGATATCTCATTCGATATCTCAGAGATTCGATATGTCTACCGCTCTATTCGAGAACTCAAGAAGTCAACAAGTCAAAGTGGTATTCGAGTTCTCAAAGAGTCAACAAGTCAAAGTTCCATTCGATATCTCAAGGGCTCAGAAAGCTATTCGATATCTCAGGGATTCGACATGTCAAAATGCTCTATTCGACAACTCAAGGATTCCCAGAGAAAAGAGCTATTCGAGAAGTGATTCGATATGTCATATAACAGTATTCGAGAACTCAGAGTTATCGATCAAGTCAATCCTAGTTCTCGAATCACTTACTTAGTCACTTCTCGAATACATTCTTGGAGACAAAATACGGAAGAAATTGTACAAGTCTGAAACCTGCAACAAGCCAATGCACTTTATGGACCACAATCTGTAATGTGCTCTGGAAAGCCTACAAGGAAGCTTGGAGAGATATAGAAGAGACAAAGGGCTAAAGAAGTGGATTTGAACAGGCTTTGTAAAGTCAAATCTGTAACCATTTGGACACTTACTCAAAAAGGATAGACAGACTAGAAAGTAATTTGTTCAGCTACCTTATTTGCAGTAAGTAGGTTGTATCCATGTTCTATAAGGATACAGCCTCACTTCCTTAGTTCTCAAGAACTTTTGAGGAGTCAAGTTTTTCATACATTGTAAGTCATATCTCTCTGAGAAAAACTGAAGCTGAGAATACTATCATTTGTATTCACAGATTTTAGCAACCTTTATCTAATACAATATTAGATTAAAGTGATATCGTGTTGTTTTTATCCACACTCATATATTTGCACACACAAACACTTATCTTGCTACATAGATTCAAGAACAAGAAAAGTTCAAGAATCCATTCACCCCCCCTCTGTATTCTTTTACTGTATTCAATACTCAACAAGTGGTATCAGAGTGGGCTGTTTAAATCTAAACAGGAAATGATCATGAGTTCAAATACACCAAAGACTACAGGAACGGTGAAGGTCCCTAAGTTTGACAACGAGAACTACAACCTTGGAAGATCAAGATGCAGTTGTTCATCAAAGCCTCTCATCATTTGTATCCTGAGATTCTCAAGAATGGTCCTTTTGTTCCCCAACAGGAGATTCCTGAAAAGACTGTTGGAACCACAACTATTCCAAGATCTTATGTGACCAAGGAACCATCCAAATGGACAGAATCAGAAAAGGAGAAGGTTGCCCTTGACAGTCATCTCATGTTGCTAATTATAGATTCCATGGACATGTCAATGTTTGCAAACATTGCATCATGCACATCTGCCAAAGAAATGTGGGATCACATTGAGGTGTTATGTGAAGGAACTGATGAGGTCAGGGAAAACAAGAAACAGATACTGGTCACACAGTATGAAGCTTTCATGGCACAGCCCAAGGAAAGCATCACTGAGATGTTTGAGAGATTTCACAAGCTAGTTACTGAGTTGATAATGAATGGCAAGGTTTACAACACCAAAGAGTTGAACATGAAGTTTCTGCTATCTTCACAAAATCATCTAGAGCAAAGGGTCATTTCTCTAAGGGAAAGAGATTTGAACAAAGTTACATATGATGTGCTCTATGGGGTTTTAAAAACTCATGAGCTTGAGTTGCTTCAGAAAAGGGCTATCCAAGCCAACCAAGGCAGAACGATAAACACATCATGTGCCTTGATTGTCAACAAATCTTTTCAAGACCTAGAAGCATCTACAAGCCAACTAAGGATAGATGAGGTAGTAGATGATGAAGAAACTGAAGCTGAGGTGAGTGAACCTGTTGAGGAGAAGGAGGAAGAAGAGTTCTATACTCTTGAAGAACTAGATGGAATGGAAAATACTTCATATGCTTTCATGGCCAGAAAATTTCCCAACATCAGATTTAAGAGGAACCAACCCTTCAAACCTAAAACCCAAAGCCATTCATTCAACAAGAGCAAGGCACCTATGAAAGCAAACAAGAACAAATTTAAAACCAGCTATGTGGATAGATCTCTGTAAGGTGTTATAGATGCAATGACCTAAGGAATTTTGCCAGTGAATGCAAGAGGCCTAAAAAGAAGGATAAAGAGTTTCTAGAGCTTGAAGCTAAGTATGAGGCCCTTCTAAAAAAGCAAACACAAGGTAAGGCCTACATAGCTGAAGGGAAGTGTTGGGATGATACTGACAGTGATGAAGATGAGCAAGGATTCTGCAACTATGCCTTGATGGCCAATTCCAAGGATGACACATCTTCATCAGACTCTCAGGTACCATCTCTCACTACCATAGACATGTCTGTTTCTGAGTACAAGTGCATGATTGAACAACTATCTGTTGAAATGTTTAATATTCATACTAGTATGACTGCTGCTAATGAGGAAATTGCTAAACTATTTGCAAAAAATGAAATATTAATCAAAAGAAATGAGGAACTTGAGCTAACTGCTATGCAAGTAGAAAACCTTAAGAAAGAAGTTGAATATCTGCAGAATAAGGTTCTATGTGCTAGTCAGGTTGAAAAGGCTCTTAGGGATGAACTAGATGAAAATGAATTCAAGATAAAAACCTTTAAAAATTCATCTGGTCTATTGCAATCCTACCATGAGAAAAATCAAGTAAAACCCAAGGCTGCCATTGGACTTGACTATGGCACTCTTAACTAGAGAAAAGGCTATGTTGTCATTGAAGATGACACTGCTGTTCAAGAGGAAGTCCCTCACATCTTGAAAAAGACTGAGACTCCTATTTTTAAACATCCAACACTTGAAATTGATGAGGAAGCCTTACTCATCAAGCAAATGTTGAATGATGAGGCACAGTCCAGTGAACAACAGGCATCCTCCAAGAGTAAGAGTGTCAAAGCCAAAGCCAAGGAGCCAGTAGGTAATAGACCTAAGATTGAAAAGTTTGTGAAATTCGTTTCAGCTGGAAATCATGAATCTGAAAAGAAAGTGACTAAGAAGAAACAAAACAGAAATGGCAAGTTAGGGATTAACAAAGATAACAACTATGCTTATATGCCTAATGCCCCTAGGAAAACTTGTCAGAACTGTTTCAGTACCAATCATCTAACTCATGCATGCAAGAAACCTGTTGGTAGTGTGCCCAAACCTTTCTATGATTGTTCTGTGCCTCTAAGACATAGAGATGCACCATTTTGTGATAAATTTGACTGTATGCCATGCAATATGAATGTTATGACTAGTTGTTTCAATTTAAGAAGGCAATTCATTGATGGTTGTATCAGTCACAATTCTTACACACACTACACAAGGTCAAAGTCTTCAAGTCCTCCTAAAGCTAGGAAGGTACCTTTGTCACCTAAGTCTGAGACCTCAGGCTCTAAGACTTCTAACAGTGACAAGAAGACTAACACCAAGAAAGTTGATAAGCATGTTGTTTATGATAAAACTGTTTCTAAGTCACATGGACCCAAACTTGTTTGGGTACCAAAGGAGAAGTAATACCTTTGTGTTTGCAGGGCAAAGAAAGTGAAAAGAAGGTCATGTGGATTTTGGACAGTGGATGCTCAAATCATATGACTGGTGATATGGCCCTGCTATCACAGTATGAGGAGAAGGCTAGCCCAATGGTTACTTTTGGAGATGACAGCATGGGTAACACATTGGGATATGGCAAATTGAAAGTTGGTAATGTCATCATTGAAGATGTAGCACTAGTCAAGGGACTCAAGCATAATCTGCTAAGTGTTGCTCAGTTTACTGATAGAGGATTCAAGGTGGATTTTGACAAAGATGAATGTTTGATCACCCACAAGAAGACTGGTGATTTTGCTCTATCTGGAGTAAGGAAAGGAAGCCTGTTTGTAGCCAATATAGACTCTGCAAACAAGGACAAAAATTTTTGCTTCTACTCAAAAGCATCAAATGAAGATTGTTGGCTGTGGCACAAGAGATTATCACACCTGAACTTCAAAGCCATTAATTCTCTGGTCAAAAGAGAGTTAGTGAGTGTAACACCCCCAAATCCGGGGTCAGGGATTTGGTCGTCACGCGGAAATTCTCATTAACAATTCACCTGTTTAACAACATTAATCCATCTGTAATCATTTGATAACTGAAATACAATCATTGAGACCCCAACTACCAAGCATCTTATAGGTTATAGGGCTAGAAACAAGAACTAAAGTCTTTACATTACTCACTTCATTACATCCATTGAATCAAATTACACCGTGTCTTACAAATCTTATTCTGCTAGTATAGCTTCGTTGAGAAGTATACCAGCAACTAGTTCTACTCTATACAATGTGATATATATATATTACACATTAATAAAACCATATGTAACTTACTCCAGCTATAGTTGTTCTGGATCACGTCGTCTTCATAAGGGTACCTTGTCTGCCTGCTTCTTCCGAGCTATGCAGATAATTCTCATCCATTTACCTCTTTCTGAAAGGCTAATATATAAAACAACAAACAAGTATGAGCGAAAGAATTGCTCAGCAAGTGGTTACTAGTGTTCACAAAAATCTCCCATCATATACATGGGGTTTTCATTATACCACGGATAATTAATATCATTAATAAAATATATGTATCCAAGAAACCTCAATAGGGAAAGTATAATGATTAAAATAATCATTAAATGAACATGACAAGTTCATAATCACAATAATGACCTTTCCGTCAAAATATCTGCTATGAAAAGAAGATAAGCAGAAAATCAATATATAAATATCATCTTTCATGATATATCTGTAATCTTTATCGCAATATGAATAGTTCTGGCATTTTATAAAAGGATGAGGTTTCAAAACACACCAATAACCTTTTTGTAAAATCATGTCTGCTATATCAACCATAAGCAGAATATCAGCATATAACTTAAAAGATGAAGTTATAAGGAAGGTTATTGTAACATCAGTTTTCACACTTTTTAAAACCCTGCCAACATGACCGGCAAACCTTTCAGTACATGTTGCAGAAATATCCACAATTGGATGATGAACTAATACGGGAGTATCTCGCGCCAGATGTCACAACCTTACGATGATCAGTCATAAGTTGTGCATCTCCAAATTTTGTTTCTCTACATGTAGATGGAAGAACTGACGGATTTACTTGTCTACCGCCCTCTTGATCTCCCGCCAACGGTTGGGCATAGTCGGGACCGGCGCAACTCGGACCCCTTTTAATAATGATGGACCGTCCCACGGCCTCTTACACGATTATCAGTGATGGACTGATTCACAGCCTCATACACACATACTCCTAGTTCGAGTAAAATCCATGACTCTGAAACGTAAAGTTCGTCCTCCTTTTCCCCGAGTAATAACTCGTTGATACAACTCCACAAAGTAGTTGTATCTAATTGGAAAGGAAAATTTACCAATATTTCCCGAGCAGTAGCTCGTTAATGGATTAACACTTGTTACAGCAATCCTACTCCTCGAGTGTTGAGGAAGTAGCCAGAGTCCCCTGACTCATAATAACTGGGCTCAAAATAAGTTCTCGACATTTTTCGTGACTCAGAAGTCAAGTAAAATAGAATTTCTCAAATAGAGTTTCCCAGTTTTGAAGGAAAACGACGCCATTGCAGGCTAGGAGTTGATTTAAGATCATCAGGGAAACCTTATAATACTTTTGGAAAATCGTTGTTAAGCAACATAGATTAGGTGCTCAACGTTATTTAGGGAAAACCCAAAAGATCGAAAGTATTCGAGATACTTTTAATAAAACTCAGAAATATACTCTATAATTATTGAAGTCAAATATGCTTTTAAATACATAAACTATTCCATCTATATTAAAAGTATTTAATAAATATTCATATAATATTTATTAAATCAAGAATGTTTAAAGAATATATTTAAATAAAATAATTACGCTTAAACCCAAAAGTGAATATTCAAAATAATATTCATTAAATAAATAATCATTAAATGATTATTCAAAAAGCCTTTAAATGAATATTCAAAATAATATTCATTTAATAAATAAATAATGAAATAATTTATAATTAACAACCTTTAAATGAATATTCGAAATAATATTCATCAATTAAATAGCCCTTAATAATAATGATAAAGTATTTAAATGAATATCCAAAATAATATTCATTAACTTTAAATGAATATTCGAAATAATGTTCGTCAAATAAACAACCCTTATTAATAATAAGGAAAACTTTAAATGAATATTTAGGATAATATTCGTTAAGTAAATAGACATTTAAAGATAACTAGAAACCTTTAAATGAAAATCCGAATTAAGATTCATTTAAATAAATAACTCGCGTATGATTATGAAATCATACTTTAAATAAACATTTGAAACGATGTTTTCCATGTAATTATAATCCTCGAATATTATTTACTAAATAAAGAATACTCAGAAAATAATTGTAATACGTACACGATATACCGCCTCGCGGTTCGTAACAAATTAGTCGAAACATATGCCCTATACTAAGGGCTATCATAAACCCGGCTTATAGCTACTAGATCACCTCTAGTCTATAAGTCGTCTAATTAAAAATTTCACTTCAAGTATGACAATATATTAAGTCAAAACAACTATGCATATACCTTGCATCGTATATCGTGAAATATTCAATAATACTCTTAATGAAATAGTATTTGATTAATATTCTTCAAGTGAGATAATACTCAAATAATAATCCTTGAATCTGACTCAAGTAATAAATACTTTTTGAAATTATAGTAATAATACTAAATAACATTCCTCAGAGTACATAGTACTTTGCCGCTGGAATCCCTCCGGGTTTCCACGACTATTTACATTGTTAACTCGAATAACTTGTAGAAGGGGGGGTTGAATACAAGTTATATAATCGTGTCTGATTTTTGCTTGATTATATGAACAAGAATAAACGAATGAATCAAACTCTTGTTTGTATTAATAAGATCAAATACAAACTCTACCAAAGGTGTACAATACCTTTAGCAGCTGCTGACAATACAAATCTCTCTCTCTGTTTGTTTCGAACTCTCGAATACAAACCTTATACAGAGCTACGCACACGAACTCACAACTTCGTCACTCTTTTACAATGATATTGAGAGAGTATTTATAATGCTACCTATCAACTAATAACAGAAAGATATAATCTATACATGACAATGTTCTGCCTTCTAGTCGATAGTTTCCTTCAATAGAAAACTCTTTCCTTCATAATATCTTCTTGCTTGTTCTTCAAACAACGATCCTGTTTTATAGCACTTGCCAGTTTCTGTAGCATCCATAATGACATCATCAGTAACACGACTGATATCAGGATCTGTACACTGCATCAGTATCTGATCAACCATCAGTATTGGACCATCATCAGGATTTGCTCTCTGTTCCTGACATGTAGTCTCCGATACACTGTTCATTCCTGACTAAACTATACAGATAACTGTCTTTACACATAAATCCTATATACAGTGCTAAAACCTTTATAAGATCAGGATTACAAGAAGTATAATGTATAAATTCTATTCTTAACATCACAACTTATGAATTATTCCTAACAATCTCCCCCTATTTATGCTTTACAATCTGAAGCATAAATCTAAGTTGTGGATGTCAAAACATATAACAATACAACCAGAATAGAATTTATAAATGTAGAATTATGAAGTTAAGTACCTCTTTATCAGATGTAGACGATTATCTAGTACTTGGAGGAAAGAATTTTAACTATTAATGTTGCTCTTCCTTTACCACTTCCTAGCTGAGATTCACCACTGTTACTTCTGGTTCTTCTTTTTACTACCCTTTGTCTGCTCTTTATCTCCCCCAGCTTTATCTCCTCCAGTCTTTCTAGCTGAGATTCACCACTGTTACTTCTGGTTCTTCTTTTTACTACCCTTTGTCTGCTCTTTATCTCCCCCAGCTTTATCTCCTCCAGTCTGGTGGTGTTGTTGTTGTTGTTGTTGTCTTTGAACTGTCTTTATCTCCCCCTTTTTGACATCAGCAACATTAATTCCAAGAGATTCAGAAACAGAACAAATGAGATTCATAAGAACTGCTTGATTTTCCATAATTGTGACTTGGTTATCTTCAAGTGATTGAAGTCTTGTTTGCATAGCAATTTGAGAATTCTGAATATCTTTCAAAACATCAGAATGAACTTCAATGTTGGAAGTGCTTCTACTATTTCTAGTATCAGAATCAGAAAGAACTGTATCGTCAAGTCTTGTAGAAGAAGGTGCTTGAGTTGTATGATATTCAAGTAATAAAACCTGATTAGAAGTATCAACATCTTCATCTTTCTGTTCTGAAACTGAAACATGATCATCATCTCCTTCACCAGTATTCTGTGTACTAACATCTTCAAATCCTGACTCCTCCTTAGAGTGATCAGAGACTGTTGATGTCTCAATTCGAGCTGATATTGGAAGTACATACAAAGAAACACTAGTATCATTAGGATCTTCATCTGGTACATATGTATCAAGAGATTGCTTTATCCTGGCACCTCTTCTGTTAATGATTCCTGCAAGCCTCTCCTTTTGCTTCTGAGCTTTAACTTCTGGCTTTGCATTGTGATGTGCTAGGTCATTCTTCTGATACATTTTGATGAATGAATAAGTACCAGCATCCATACCCAAATTTTCAGACCAAGATTCAGGAAAAACCTAATCCCAGAAATCAAATGATGGTTTCCTAATTTTCTCTCCCTCACTATGGAGTTGATCATCCATACCCTCATTCTCACTTTGACTTACTAAAGTCAACACTCTTTCTACCTCACCTTTTGCCTGGTCAGGAGCCAGCCGCTCAAATTGTGGATCTAAGTCCATCTTTTCAAGTGTATCACTCAAATTTAGATAAGTGCTCTCATGACCTACAGAAAAATAGAGTTTAGAAGAATTTTTTTATACCTGAACTCACATGGAAAGAGGGTTCCTCATTTGGCATGTGGCTTGAGGTTTTCTCCAAGGAGTGAGCTGCTATAGTCTCTGAACCCTTACAATCATCTTCTTTCCTTTCAGAAACTACAGGCTCCAGTATACCACTTTCAGGTTCTTTACTAGACTCTGATGTCTTCAGTAATACTTCATTAGACACCATAGTTAGTACATCACCATCTTTAAGTGTTGTTTGCTGAGACACACCCTCAAGGTGGATAGACTCTGACTGAACAAAATTTGTTTGATCTTCATAAAAATCAACCAAAGTCATTCCTCCCATATCATAGGGTATCTCACTTGCATTCTCAGTCATCACAGAAGTCCTTTCAACATCAGCTATCACAGCTCCTGAGTCATCCTTCCTCTGACTAGATGGTTCTTGTGTTACAGTGACTGTGATCTGATCTTTCCTACTATTCACCACTGATGCAATAGTATCTTCTGTTGACTGCTTCCCTCTATCTACTTCCTCCAATTGTTCACCTTGAGCTGAAGCATCTTCAATAATTACATTCTTGTCAAATAAATATGCATGAAGTGATTGAAGTGCACCATGCTTCGAGAGTCCAAATTTCTTGACTAATTGTCTTCTGACAGACACATAGAAATACATCTTCATTAAGTCAAGTCTTTGATGTAGAAGTCCATATTCATCTGGAAATAAAAGTTTTGGTACTCTTTCAACCAGAAAGTCTAGAACAGGCCTTGACAACTTCACTTTGAGAGAAATTAGTCCCATAGCCAGTCTGTATGATAATGTAGTTTCTCATGAAGAATCAATATCCAGATCTCTCTTGTCAAATACTGACATAGATGTAGCTTGATTTATAGAAACCTGCATGATATTATTAGTTGGACTAGACTCTGTGTGTGTAGGTGACAATTGAATCTTTCTCCTTGTTCTCCTGATATAGTGAGCAAAAGATTTATCCTGAGAAGACTCAAGAGGTGTAGACACAGAAGTGATCTTGGGATGAGATCTTTGTTCAATAGACACAGTCTTTTGAGAGACAGTATCCAGTAACTGTTTTCCCTTTTTAAGAACTACAGTCTTTTGGGAGACTGCAGCCTGGCTGTGACTAGGTTTTTCATCTCTTTGTGCTAACAAAGAAAGTTGAATTGCAGCCTTCAATTCTGCTCTCTCAGCAAGAGTAAAATCATCATCATTTTCACTAGAATTACTACTACTACTTGACACAACAAATCTTCTCTTCCTTACAACTGATGTCTTTTGAGAAAAACCAGAGGTTGGTTTCTTTGAAACAATAGGCTGTGGATCAAAATTTGGTTTTTGAATTGTTTCAGAGACTCTAATGTTTTGGGCTACTTGGGTAGACACAGGTGGGTTCTCCTCCAATTGAGATTCCTGAGCCATTTCACCACAAAAGAAAGAAGAATTGTAGAAAGTAGGAAGATGAGTTTTAAGAATTACCTGAACATGATATGGATAATGAATTGCAGGTATTTCATCTAGATTCTTTTCATTGTCCTTCTTTGTAATGTCAGAGAAAATTCTCTTTTGCTGTTCATAAGAAGAAACACAATGTTCTCTACCAAATCTAGTTTCAACATCAGGAATAAAATGGTTAATAAACATTTGCATAAATCTATGATAATAAACCATTTTCCTGTTTTGATCTCTTAACCCAAGTTTAATAATCATCTGACTTAAGATAATATGACCAATGTTGATTACTCTGTCATAAAGCAAACTATAAGCAATATGTGAAGTAACAGAAGTAATTTGCTGAAAAGAACTACATTTGCCAGTAAAACATTTAGCAATTTGATCAAAGTAAAAAGACCATTCCTTTCTAAGAAAAGACCTATTCAACTGGCTCATGTTATCTAGAGGTCCACTATAACCTAATTCAGACAACATAGTTCTTATATTATCATCAGATGGTACATTCTCATAACTATCAGTAACAGGTAAGCAAAGTACTGAATTAACAACAGATTCAGTAATGTCAAATGAATCTTGTCCTAAATGTAGAACAATCTTACCTGATTGACTCTGAGTAGAATCAATTACCTCAGCATTCTTCCAAGCTTGTGAAACAGCTACTTGATTAATCTGTGGAGATGCTGTCAATGCATAACTTAATGGTCCATATGCCAGAAAGTCCATGATTGGATGAAAATCAGATGATACTCCTTCCTTGTTGGTGATAGCTGCAACATGATTGTTTGTCATAAAATCAAAGTCACCAAACTTGAAGGCTACTGATTTAGGTAATCTTCTCTGAGCTGCCATTTTTGATCTGAAAAGAAACTTGAAAAATTCTTGAAATGGATTAGTGATTTTGAAAACTCAAAAGTGATTTTTGCTTTAGAGAATGTAAAATTAGAGAAAGCAATTACACGATTAGAGTTTCAAAACAAATATATTTCACAAATCTTTCAGACCACTGTCCCACGTTGACACGTAGATTGACAGGTGTCAGTCCCTGAAAAATGCGGTTACCCACGATTTTTGGAAAATAAAATCCAAAATTGATTTTTCATGAAATAAATCAGGGTATAAATAAGTAATACTGATCAACTTCCTTTTCCTGATGACCTCTCATCAAAATAATCACAAAATGCAATGTGATTTAAAAATATAATTTTCAAATCCTGATGGTCACACATGAAATCCTGACCAATATCATCAGAGACTTAATATGGAGTTTTCCACGTGGCATTCTTCTTTTATCTGAAAAAGAAATAAACAATTAATCTGAACAGAAAATCAATTGGTTAGATATTTTCAATATTTCTTGAAACAAGAAATATAGTCACACGCAATAATTAGCATTTGACTTCATTAAAACTTCCAAGTGACTGCTCAGCTTCTCACGTCTTCCTTTAAAAGAACCAGACGCCTTATGCCATTCTCCATAACCTTTCAATTTCTTTTCTTCTTAACAATGCTTCTCAAACCAAAAACCCCTTCAAACCCATTTTCCAGATTTTTCTTGATCGATGAACATCCTGTTCTTGATCATCTCTTTGAACAAATGACTCTTCTCATCGAACTAATCATGAATGGATTGGTTTTCGAAAATATCCAGAGGTTTCTCCTAGAACATCCATCTGTTGGATACAATCTTCCCCTAACCTCCTCAAAACTTGAGGATGAAGAATTTGGCCGAGAGTCTGAGGTTGATCTTGATGGAGATGCTATTCATTTAAGTTAGCTGCTCTCATTCAAGTCGCCCAGACAAGGAATCCAAGAGCAAACGAGGCTTTCATCCCCTGATGGATTTCTTGAGATGCTCCTTGTCCTGTTCCTCAGAGTTCATATCAAAGACAAGTATAGAGTAGAAATTTAGACAAAAAGATGTTGTATTTCATTTCCATGTAATGATTTCTATTAATGAAAATACAGTTTCTTGTTATCCGCTTGTCTTTTGATTTTTGAATGATGTATAAATTATCAGTATGCAAATATTAAAACTTGCTAGCATAGACTTAACACATCACAGAATCAGATTACTATACAAAGTAAATGTCAGAATCTGAGACAATTTTCATAATCCTGATACTGACACAATACTGATGACGTCAGCATCCTGATGACAAATCTAATCCTGATGATTATTAACAAGTCTATCATACTGAAATTTATCAAGGCAAAGTGTTATAGCTAAAACATTTAACAATCAAATATAGATCCTGACAGGAATATCAAGTCTATAAGCTAAGAACAACATACCTTGCTACTTTTGCAGATGTTACAGATCTAAAAATTTAACATTCCTAACTCACTTACTAGTCTACTGAATGTAGTCTCATCAAGTGGTTTAGTTAGAATATCTGCAAGCTGTTTGTCAGTAGGAACAAAATGAAGTTCCACAGTACCATTCTCAATATGTTCTCTAATAAAATGATACCTGACATCAATGTGCTTAGTCCTTGAATGTTGAACTGGATTTTCTACAATTTTAATAGCACTAGTATTATCACAAAACATAGGAATATTACTAAGTGTCATACCATAATACAGCAACTGATTTCTTATCCAAAGGAGCTGTGCACAACAACTGCCTGCTGCTATATACTCAGCTTCTGCAGTTGAGGTTGAAACAGATTGTTGCTTCTTGCTTGCCCAAGAAATCAATCTATTTCCCAAGAATTGACATGTACCTGTAGTGCTTTTCCTGTCTATCTTACACCCTGCATAATCAGAGTCTGAATAGCCAATTAGAAAGAAATCAGATTCTCTAGGATACCACAAACCAAGATTTGGAGTTCCTTTGAGATATCTAAAAATTCTCTTCACAGCAATTAAATGAGATTCCTTAGGATCACTTTGGCATCTAGCACATAAACAGGTAGAAAACATTATATCTGGCCTACTTGCAGTTAGATATAACAATGAGCCTATCATGCCTCTATAACCAGTATTATCCACACTCTTTCCTTTAGGATCAGAGTCTAGTTTAGTGGCTGTTGCCATGGGTGTTTTTGCAACTGCACAGTCTTGAAAGTCAAACCTTCTTAAAAGATCTTTGATATACTTTGACTGATTAATGAAAATACCAGTCTCAGTCTGTTTGACCTGCAAGCCTAAGAAATAATTTAGTTCACCCATCATGCTCATCTGATACTTAGACTGCATAAGCTTGCTAAACTTAGCACACAACTTTTCATTAGCAGAACCAAAAATAATATCATCAACATAAACTTGAACTAAAAGCAATTCACCTTTTATCTTTCTAAAGAATAGAGTTTTGTCAATTGTACCTCTTGTGAAGCCATTTTTAAGAAGAAATTTAGACAAAGTCTCATACCATGCTCTTGGTGCCTGCTTTAGTCCATAGAGTGCCTTGTCAAGTTTGTAGACATGATTTGGAAACTTTGGATCAACAAATCCAGGTGGCTGTTCTACATAAACTTCTTCATCAAGTTTGCCATTTAGAAAAGCACTCTTTACATCCATCTGGTATACCTTGAATTTTGAATGAGCTGCAAATGCAAGAAACATTCTGATTGCTTCCAATCTTGCTACAGTTGCAAAGGTCTCATCATAATCAATGCCTTCTTCCTGAGAATAACCCTTGGCCACCAGTCTTGCTTTGTTTCTTACAATCATACCAGATTCATCTAGCTTGTTTCTGAAAACCCATCTTGCACCAACAATAGATCTATCTTTAGGTCTTGGTACCAGTTTCCAAACTTTGTTTCTCTCAAACTCATTTAACTCCTCCTGCATTGCAATTACCCAATCAGGATCCTGTAAGGCTTCTTCAACCTTCTTAGGTTCATTCTTTGAGAGAAAACAACTATACAAGCATTCATTTTGAATTGATCTTCTAGTTCGAACACCACTATTTGGATCACCAATTATCAAGTCTTCAGTATGATCCTTTGTCCATTTTCTAACAGGTGGTAGATTAACTCTGCTAGTCTCTCCCCCTAAGTTAGTGGTATCCCTTGTAGAAGAATTCTCTCTACCTTCAAAAACTCTCCTTTGATCAATAGAATCAGTAGATTCCATATTGCTGCTAGTTACTGATCTTTCCTCAGTAGACTCTGAAAGGTCAGTTCCTGATGGAGTAGACTCTGAAACGTCAATTCCTGATGGAATAGATTCTGAAAGACTAGTCTGCTCCTGATGATCACTGTGTTCTCTTTGATTTATTTGCTCCCCCTCAACAGTAGCATTCCTTTGAGAAGCAATAGAAATTCCTTCTGGAGAACCTTCATCATCACTTGAGAGTATCTCAGAATTCTTCAGATTTTCAAATTCCAGTTTGTCATGGCTTTCATCAGTTTGCAAAATTCCAAATTTCTTATCATCAAATGCAACATGAATTGATTCCATAACAACGTGAGTTCTGAGATTATAAACTTTGAAGGCCTTAGATGCTGAATATCCTAGAAAAATTGCTTCATCCGATTTGGCTTCAAATTTTCCAAGTTGTTCTGGATGAACTTTTAGGACATAGCATTTGCATCCAAAGATGTGAAAATATTTCACACTTGGTTTCTTTCCTTCGATCATCTCATAGGGAGTTTTTCCATGACTATTTACCAAGGTACAGTTCTGAGCGAAACATGCAGTGTTAATAGCTTCTGCCCAAAAGTAGGTTGGAAGTTTTGCATCTGCAAGCATGGTTCTTGCTGCCTCTATGAGAGTCCTGTTCTTTCTTTCCACTACACCATTTTGTTGAGGTGTACCAGGTGCAGAAAACTGTTGAGTGATTCCATTGTCTGCACAAAACCCCTCCATTGTAGAATTCTTGAACTCTGTACCATTGTCACTCCTAAGTACTTTGACTTTGTACTCAGAGTTATTATGAATATTCTTGATGAGTTCAATGATTTGCTGAGGAGCTTCATCCTTCTTGTGTAGAAAGAACACCCATGTGAACCTTGTGAAATCATCCACCATAACTAGAGCATATCTTTTCTTGCTGATAGACATAATGTTTACTGGACCAAACAGATCAAGATGTAGCATGTGAAATGGTTCAGTAATTGAATTTTCAGTCTTGCTCTTGAAAGTGGTTCTTCTTTGCTTTCCAAGCTGACATGCATCACAAAGTCCATCTTGCACAAAATTCGCCTGAGGTAGGCCTCTCACCAAATTGTGTTTAACAAGTTGATTAAGCTTCTTGAAATTAAGATGTGAGAGCTTCTTATGCCAATTCCAGCTTTCATCACTTGTTGCTTTGCTGTAGAGACATCTAACAATTCCTTTAGATGTATCACTTAAGCTGGCTTCATATATGTTACCATGTCTTTGACTAGTTAGAACAATGTCTCCATTCTGCATATTCAAGACTTTGCATCCTTCTCTGTCAAAGATTGATTTGTAACCTTTATCACCCAGTTGACTTATGCTTAAAAGAGAATGTTTCAAGCCTTCAACCAGTGCTACATTTTCTATGATGACATTCCCCAAAACAATTGAGCCATATCCCAGAGTTTCTCCTTTGTTGCCATCTCCAAAAGATATTACTGGGCCAGCTTTCCTCTCAAACTTTGTAAGCAGGGACTTCTTTCCAGTCATATGTCCAGAGCATCCACTGTCCAAGATAATTTAATGCTTCTTTCCTGTGCCCTGCAGACAAAAAGTAACTAGTTAGAATTTTTTTAGGACCCAACTTTGATTGGATCCTTTCTTACTAGATTTAGAGACAACAGACTTTGAAGATTTTGCTTTTATTTTACCTGTTGCAGAGTCAACTTTAGACTCTGATCTCACAAACTGTTTGTGACTATGAGTTTCAGATTTCAAAGAATAATAGTCATAATACAGTTCATGATATTCTCTACACATGTAAATGGAATGAAGTAAACTACCACAATGATAATAAGCTTTTTGTGGTTGGTATTGAATTTTCTGAGTCTTGGGGAATCTGGACTCAGTTTTCCAAGAAGG
Organism: Kitagawia praeruptora; assembly: GCA_037693485.1. Classification (NCBI taxonomy): domain Eukaryota; kingdom Viridiplantae; phylum Streptophyta; class Magnoliopsida; order Apiales; family Apiaceae; genus Kitagawia; species Kitagawia praeruptora. The sequence goes on along the minus strand of CM075349.1, from coordinate 120,096,757 downwards.
TTTTTGATTGCAGTCTAGGGCCAAATGATTATGATTTCCACACTTATAGCATTTTTTCCTAGGTGCATCAGGTACATTCTTGTAATTATTCTCTTTGTTAATACCTTCTTTTCCATTCCTATTTCTTTTGATCTTGCTAGACTCTGAAAGACCATCTAATCTCTGTTTCAACTGAGACTTAGACAGAAACCCTATGTTTACATTCTTAGGTTTCTCTAACACTTTCTCATCTGAATAACTATTGTTAATCCTTTTGTGTACAACAGGGGTACCTTTTGAATCAACAAATTTAACATGATTAGGTTCAGAAACAATTTTCTTACCTTCAGATTTAGATGTGTTAGCTTCTACCTTACTATCATCATTGACAGTAGCTACTTTTTCTTCTTGTCTAGCCTTATCAAAACCTAAACCATTAACCTTACCACGAATTCCACTCTCAAAGATTTCTATTGTTTTCTTACTGGAATTGTTAATGGTTTTAATCACATCTCTCTCTTCTTCCAGTTCTTTTCTGACATAGTCATAAGCCTCAAGAATAACACTATAATCATGCTTAGCTTTATCAGAACTTAACTTGTATTCTTCCATTTGAATTAATTCAGATTCAAGAAAATTATTTCTATCAACTAATTTATCATTCTTAACCTTAAGTTCATCTCTTTCACAAGTAAGAATTCTAAAATTAGTCATAAGATTTTTGAACTCCGCATGGATAGATCTAATTTCATCAGAATTTAAGCTATCAAATGAATCAAGAGAGTGAAGTGATACCTTAACAGAGGATGGAGAAGTTTTCTCTGGAGATCCAGGTTTGTCTGAACTATTGGCCATCAATGCAATGTTGTCATAATCCAATTCATCTTCAGAGTCACTGGAATCAGCCCAATCCTTCTGTGTGACCATAAGTGCATTACCCTTTCCTGAATTTCTAGGCTTCTTACACTCACTAGCAAAGTGTCCAAGCTCGCTGCAGTTAAAGCACTTGATCTTGGCCTTATCAAGCTTGACAACTGTACTTTTACTTTTGTCACTCTTCTTCTCCTCCTTCTTTTGAAAAGGTCCTTTGCTAAATCTTCTCCTGTTGAATCTTCCTTTCTTGAAAGCTTTAGCAAACATAGCAAAGAGTTCTTGCATCTCAGATTCAGAATCATTGTTTTCAGAGTCCATATCAGTAGTCTCTGACTCAAAACTTTCTTTGCTTTTCTTCTTCCTTGAATTCTTTACAGCAATCTCTTCATGCTGTTCTTCAGGAAGCTTCTTAACTTCAGATTGAGCAGTAAGTGCAATAGTCTTCATCTTTCCTTCACTCCTGCTCTTCTTCTGCTGCTTGTCAAGTTCATAAGCTCTCAATTTTCCATATACTGCCTCTAATGAAATCTCATCCAGATCATTAGCTTCCTCGATCGCAGATATCTTCTCATTGTAGAAATCAGGCAAAGCTTTCATGAACTTTGTATTCATATCCTCCAAGTCATAATATTTACCATGCATGGCCATCTCATTGATGAGTTTTGTAAACCTATCAAAGGTATCAGTAAGTGACTCACCAGACTTGGATTCAAAGTACTCATACTGTTGTATAAGTAATGTCCTCATATTCTTCCTGACAGGCTTAGTTCCTTCACAGTGAACCTTAAGATTGTCCCATATATCCTTAGCAGTTTTACAAGAGAGAACATAGTTAGTGAGAACAGAATCAAGACTGTTGAATAATATGTTTCTCACTTTAGCATCTTTGAGAACATTCTCCTTGTCCTTATCTGACCATTCAGATTTTGGCTTCTCTGCTGTATGTTCTGGAACAACCACACCATCAACAATTGCTTGTCCAACGACCTTTGTTGGAACGAAAGGTCCATCTCTGATTCTGTCAAGATAATCAGGATCTGTTGCTTCCAGATGATGCAACATCTTTACTTCCCATAGAGTATATTCGTTTCTCTTGAGCATAGGAATTTTAGTATTCCCATCCTTGTAACCAGACATGATTGCAGATCTTTATGATTATTCGAAATCAACCTGCTCTGATACCAATTGTTAACTCGAATAACTTGTAGAAGGGGGGGTTGAATACAAGTTATATAATCGTGTCTGATTTTTGCTTGATTATATGAACAAGAATAAACGAATGAATCAAACTCTTGTTTGTATTAATAAGATCAAATACAAACTCTACCAAAGGTGTACAATACCTTTAACAGCTGCTGACAATACAAATCTCTCTCTCTGTTTGTTTCGAACTCTCGAATACAAACCTTATACAGAGCTACGCACACGAACTCACAACTTCGTCACTCTTTTACAATGATATTGAGAGAGTATTTATAATGCTACCTATCAACTAATAACAGAAAGATATAATCTATACATGACAATGTTCTGCCTTCTAGTCGATAGTTTCCTTCAATAGAAAACTCTTTCCTTCATAATATCTTCTTGCTTGTTCTTCAAACAACGATCCTGTTTTATAGCACTTGCCAGTTTCTGTAGCATCCATAATGACATCATCAGTAACACGACTGATATCAGGATCTGTACACTGCATCAGTATCTGATCAACCATCAGTATTGGACCATCATCAGGATTTGCTCTCTGTTCCTGACATGTAGTCTCCGATACACTGTTCATTCCTGACTAAACTATACAGATAACTGTCTTTACACATAAATCCTATATACAGTGCTAAAACCTTTATAAGATCAGGATTACAAGAAGTATAATGTATAAATTCTATTCTTAACATCACAACTTATGAATTATTCCTAACATACATATATCCAAATACCGACTCCCGGTCTAGAGTCGAACACAAGAAGTATGCTCTTATACTTAGAGCTACAAGATCCACCGGTTCATAACTATTCATCTTAAATCTTATATGTGAATCAGAAGGCCAACTATATATATATATATATATATATATATATATATATATGGCAATATAAGCAATAACTGCAAAACTGTGTAACTCTATACATGGAAAAACAGGAATATAGAACCAATACTACAAAGTATGGTTTAGAACACTTGCCTGGTACTCGAGATATGATAGGGCTCGCGACGATGTCGGTCCATCTAGACAAAGTCAAATAAAAGCATATCGTTAAACCCCTGGACAACCATTCTTAACTCACGGTGTAAACATGCAACAAACACAACCAAAGCATTACTTGCTCGCTCTAGCGTCATAATAAGTCCATGTTGGTCGTCAAACACTTACGTTATGAGTTTGGTTCAAAATCCATCCGCAATTCCAAGTTATACTTAGCCATTTAGAACGTTGGTTTCTAAGTCTCGTTTTCAGTGGTTTTCACTTACGCGACCTTGGCTTAAACTTTTCTATAAAATCAACCGATTACTCTTTTAAGGTGATTCTTTCGCACACATACACCTTATTATATCTAGTATTTAATAAACTTGATTTGCCACCAAAACTGTTTCATTAAGGGGTTCAATTGAAGTCATAAACTTAGCACTTACGCGATCGCACCACTTTTGCGAATTTCGCGATATCTCCTAAACCGTAAATCAGTTTCACATGAACTTTATATCAAAATGAAGCTTATGACATGATCTAACTTATCATGGCAGAATACTCAACTGGGCAGTGAGTTAGAGTTACTGTCAAACACGATTTCTTAAGGTTAACGAAATTTCGGCATTACGACGGCTATAAATCGGACATTCCAAAAATCGTAATCATCAAACCAAGCCACACCGGGCATCAACACAACTTATCCACATGGTATACACCTCCACAAGTCCAGAAGCTACTGATCTTAGCATCAAAATAATCATGCTTCTTAATCTAACTAAACCACTTAACTAATCATGCTTATAATCATTATCATGAACATACTACTCTAAAATCACCAAGAACATGTTTTAATCTCAAAACAAGAGCTAGGGTTTCAAAGTTTATACCTTATTGAGAGTATGTACTAGCCTTACAAAGCTTGATCTAGTCCTTGTCTAGCCTTAATAACCCTTAGATCATCCAAACAAAACAAGAAATCAAAGTTAGTTCTTAGAGGGTTACTATTCATCATCATCTTGTAAAATCCATAACAAATCTAAAAATAAGAGTTTGGTGCTCAACTTTTTACCTCATCTTATACCATTCAAGGGCTTTCTTTTGAGATATAGAACACAAGAATCCAGCCATGGGAGATAGGGTTTTGAGCCCCATCTTTCTGCTGGACAGAAACTGGACAGTTTGGTTTCTTCAACTTGGGGAGGTGATTTGCCTAGGCTACACTACTTGGATTGCTATGAAATTTGGAGCGAATCTTGCCAATGGAGTGGAGAGGAAGTTGTTAAAATTTGGTGATTTTATCATGGATAGAAATGGAGGTATGAATTTTCTTTTCATGGGTGTTCTTGCTGGGCAGTTTTGAAGAAATGGAGAGAATGGTGTTTGTTGCTTTGTTTCTTTGCTTGGCTTCTTGTTCTAATTGCTAGATATTATCTTCCTTGGCTGGTTTATCTTGTGGTTAGTGGATAATGAGTCACCAAGCACTACTTCTTCTTGTGTTAGTGGGAAATGAGTCATCATGCACTAATAATCTTGTGTTTAGTGGAAATCTAGTCACCAAGCACTACTAGCTTGTTGTTGATATAATTCTTGTGTCGATCATTTTAATATCTTACGACTTATATGTTGCATATTAATGTCCTAATATGGCACAATACCTCGAACGAATATTAACTCCAACATTCCTTGTTTATTTCTCTTTATCTCAGAAAACGTTCTCCCGATTTCTCAAGCATTTTCCATTTCTCAATTCTAGGAGTTTATTCTCAATCCTCTTTCCCTCTCATAATATATCCTTCCTTGGACTCTTAATATACCATATCCTTAATCAATGATTCGTTCGCTCAATCGCTTAATCTCGTTGTAAAGTCTGAGCGGCTTCTATAACGTTCGTTTCACTGTCTCAGTGGTTTTCGTTCTAAATCCTCAAATCAAATATAATAAAATCCTAACATTTTAAATCCTTAATTCCTCAAAATTAATATCTCATTTCTTGAATATAATAATATGTAATTCACTGCCCGGTCAAATATTACACCGAAATACAAATTGGAATTTCTGAATTCCGATTGTCTTTGCATACACTTATTTGCTCTGTAGATCACTAATATGACTTCAGAATATCCATCCTATGTCTCGTACATAGATGACATGAAAATTTTTCTTAATCCTCAAAATCACTATTCATCCACCAAAATCACTATTCACGCATTACAAACACTATTCACGCATGACAAACACTATTCATGTATATACTCATTCTTAATAAGAAAAATTTTAATTCTACCGAAAAATCTTGGTTCTTACAGTCTCCCCTCCTTAAAAGGATTCCGTCCCGGAATCAGTTTAGGAATCGCTGGGGTTACTCCTTCTTTGTTTCACTCTTTCCATTTCCAGGTGGATTCTTCCACATCTTGATTTTCTCACAATTCCTTATTAGTTTGAAAACCTTGTTCCTTACACTTGCTTATTTCTTTTCATGATTTCCACAAGAATATCTTTAGCATCACGCCTCTCCAATCTTATATTCTCTATCTTGTTTGCGCAGAAATAAACCAATATGAACTGGCTTGTCATCATTCTTCAACATGCCATTTAGCTTATCAATAGCAGTACTATCTCCATCCATCCTGGGCTTCCACTAGCCGTTTGCTGATAAAACCTTTTGTCTCTTTGGCTTGTCGAATTAACTCGGTTTCCAGTATCTTTATCTTGCCAACCTCCTTCCAACACAAGGAAGAGCGACAACTCTTCTCACAACGGCCTCGTAAGGTGGTATCCCTATACATTATGGTGCTGTCTAGGTGCATCTAATACCTCGGACTATGGGTCTGGTGTAAAATCTCATCCTTGAATTCCCGAATCTTCGAAATCTATCTCTTTCTCATTTTGACTAAGGCATCGGCCACCAAATTGGCCTTGCCTGGGTGATAGTGTATCTGACAGTCATATCTTGATCTCTACCAAGACATAAAACCTTAATACTCCGACCTTTAAATATATCTTCTCTGTAAAAGTTTCCAGAAAATAAGCTCTAATAATACTCCTTGAAACAATTATAAGAGAATATTAGTCATAATATATATTTCCTGTTCGTACTTAAACGGGCATATACTTTACCCTCGTTTTTGAAAATTTTCCTTGCTCTTTTCCTTCTGCAATAATATATACTTGAGGCTTTTATGGTCCATATAATTTTCCAAATCTTTTGGAGCGAAAACCATCGCTGCTAATTCCAATTTATGGGTGGGTATCTAGTCTCTTACTCTTTTAACTGTCTGAATGCATACACACTTACTCTACGGTGCTGTATCAGCACAAAATCTAAACCTTTATGAGATGCATCATTATATATCACAAAGTCTTCCTTATCATCTGGTAGGGCCAACAGTGGGCTAACACCAACCTCTTTTCAATTCTTGCAAATGAAAATGCACACCTAGAGGGGGGTGAATAGGTGTAAATGGCTAACTATGTATAATTAAAACTGATTTTAAAAATTACCAGAAACAGCTTACTGATTTCGTTTTATGCAGAGACAAATGGTAAGCTGAATGCACAGATAATCAGTACAGATAACAGGATAAATGGTAAACTGAATACAAACAGTATGCTGAGTGCAATGACAGTAAATAAGATAAGGTGCACAAACAGTAAGCAATGCAGAAATGGTAAGCAGTAAGTAAAGTGCAGAAAATAAAGAACACCAAGACTTTTAGCCAGGTTCGACCCCTAACCCCTATGGTCTACGTCCTGGTCCCTTACCAACTTGGTAAGAGAATATATTATTGATCACTGAAATAAGCCAATTACAAGATACAACAATATATCTTCCTTAATACCCAGTTGTTGACAAATGGCGTGCTGAACTCCTGTTTCTGAACTTGCTCTCTAAGCTATACTTCCCAAGTATACTTCTCTAGCAACGATCACCAAACCCTAGTTCCCAAGCCAACTTGTCCAACAACTAATCCTTACAACTTGAACAATACAATCAATAAGGAATACAACTCAAACTATGAACTCTTTAAGAATAGCACGTATCAATATACTAAGAGCTCGAAAGAATTAAAGATATAGCAATGAAAAACTGAGTTGTTTGAAATCTTGTGTACTTGAATATTTTCTCTGAAGTGTTGTTTACGAATGAACACAAGACAAAGGTTTATAAAGCCTCACACCAACGTTCAGAAAATCAATCAATCAATTTCAAACGTTTAGAAATCAATTTCTAACGTTCAATTGGTTAGAGAGATTTTGCAACGTTCTTGTGACCGTTTTGACAGAGGGTTTGGAAGAAAGAGATCGATGAAAACTTTAACCTCTGATTTGTATAGATATAAAACGCGTATAGGAGATTTTGTAGAAGAAAATCTTTTAAATAAGGAAACTCCTATAAGTTTTATAAAATAAATTAAAGAAAGATATTTGAAAAGATTTTGAGCTCTATAATATATTGTTTACGTATTATATAATAAAGAATCCTCACAATATATTTCCTGAAGAAAATCCATGAGAATTTGTCTTGATCTTTATCTTCAAGAATTCTGGCAGTTTCGAATGGCTTGCTGTTTGAGTCTGCCAGTTGTGAATAGCTGCTGTTTGAGTCTGTCAGTGAAATAGCTTGCTGGACTGACTCTGTTGTAGCACCAGATAGCTTGCTGTTTGTATATTCTCCATTCTGTGCTGTCAGCTTGCTGTTTTGGTTCTGGCAAGTTCAAATCAGCTTGCTGCTTTGGTTCTGGCGAGCTGAACAGATAGATAGCTTTAAATCTTTGCCTTTCCATATCATCAACCAAGTTACCTGAGAGCATACTTATACATAGCAAACACATATATATGCATATGATACATCAAGTGATTCAATCATATAATGGTAAGCTAAATATAGTAAAACTAGTACAAGATAAACAATCAGCTTGCTGTATATAACATCAAAATCCACTAGGGTAACAATCTCCCCCTTTTTGATGATTATATACCAATATGTGATTGAGTTAAAAGCTCCCCCTTAATCATTGATCAATACTTCCTGCAAAACAAGATTAGATAGATAACCATGAAGTATTAAGATACAACCTTTGTATTCATCATCAAAACATCACGGTAACATTCTCCCCCTTTTTGATGATGACATACTTGAATACATCGGAGAGACTATGTTGCTCCCCCTAAAACAATGCTCCCCCTGATTAGCATAATATCTCATCATATAATCAGGTTAGCACAATTCATCATATGCAATAAGATATAAATACGAATCATCCCTGCATGAAACATTAGTTGACAAATCTAATATATATAATATTATAGCCCTTTTTATCCTCATGTATTCATGTTCTTCTCCCCCTATGACATCATCAGAAAAGGGTCAAGAGAATAAGCATATAAGAATAAAACATGTGGTAAAGCATTTAACAAGCATGAGGCTAGTTAATTATAAAGTTTGAATAAATCAAACCAGCATGCTGAAAACACATTTCCAGGATTATTCATCGATAACAATTGTTCTTCTGGACTGAAAATAGCTTGCTGATTAGACAATATACATTCCAACTGATCATAATAGTATTCTTCTTTCTTATTTCCTGCATAATACAAAATATATACATATATTTTGTCCCATCTATGTACTAGAGGAATCTCGTTAGTACCACAAAAATAATATAATCAAATTCAAAGAAATGTACGAGGACAAATAACATACTTACTACTTGAGTACCCAAATCTTATTGGATCTACCATGGTTTGTTGATAGGACATAGAGAACATGTAGATCAGATTTCTTGATCCACTGTTGTATCACTTTTGGTGCTTGATTTGTAGTCATTTGTGTTCTGCCAGACTGATAATGGTAAGCTGTTTGTCTTCTGTCATTTGCTTTCTGGTATGCTGTTTGTCTCCTGTCTGGTTCATTCTGGTAAGCTGTTTTCTTCTTATGATATACTTGAACCACACAATTCTTTTCCAGATGACCTTTTCCACCATATTTGTTGCATGTCTTCCAAGGCATAGCATAATTGTAGGGAATGCCATTCCTTCCATCATATTTGAGCACATTATCTTTCTTGTTGAAGTTTAGACCAACACCTTCTCTGATCAAAGGTACATTTGCCTTCTTCATCATTGTTTTTAAAGTGTCTTCACCTTGAACAAAAGTTTCCATGCCCTTCTTGAGATCTTTAACTTCTGTTTCTAGGAGGGTGATCACTTCAGCTTGCTGTTTGATGAGTTCAGCTTGCTGGACTCTCTTTTCAGCAGTTTTTGAGGATTCGGCTTGACTAGATTCCTTCATTTTGTATGATTCCAATGCTTTAGCTTTAGTTTTGACATCAGACCTTAGCTCTTTGATTTCTTCAGTCAAGGTCTTGTTTCTCTTTTCAAGTAACTTGACATTAGCCTCTAAATGTCTGTTCTTAGTATTTAGTTCCTTGATCTCTGTAGCTTTACTGAATGAAGTTGAATCCCATTCTTCCATTTTTGGCAACAGATCTTTTACCATTTTGGATAGATAGCCGTTCTTATCAATCAGCTTGCTGATTTCAGCCTTTAGTGCCAAATGTTCCTCAATGGTTACACTTTTTGATTCCTGCATTGTTAGTGATTCCATAATAATATTTTCAGAAGATTTCCAGGAGTGAAAAGAGTTTACCTCACTAGTATCTGATTCTGAATCAGACACATCACTATTTACAAGAGCTTCTTTCGTGTTTCCTATATCATCAATGCCAACAAATGCAGAGTTTATTATCTCTTCACTTGGTACTTCACCAGAAATAGATTTTCCATCATTCCAAGTCAATGGAGCCTTTGACTTCCTTTTATCTTTCAAATCAGCACGCTGTTTTGTTGTTGTAGCTTTATAATGCATTTTTAAGGTATCCCATATGTCTTTTGCAGTGCTACATGAAGAGACCATGTCATAATCTGACTCTGAAAGACCACATATTAATGTATACTTTGCTCTTCCATTATAGCCTGATTTTATCAATTCTGATTTTGATAGATCGTCAATGTCTTTTGGCTTGCCGTCTTTGTCCGGAAAAGTGAAAGGACCCTTTTTAACGACTCTCCATTCAATTGCATCATCTTTGTTGAGAAGTACCTTCATTCTCCGTTTCCAAGCATCATAATTTTCAATCCCATTGAGAAGTGGTGGCATCTCTAAATAATCTCCTTCTACATAAGCGGGTGCCATAGGATCTGTACTTTCCTGTTACAGAAATGTTAGTACACCAAAGCTCTGATACCAAATGAAAATGCACACCTAGAGGGGGGTGAATAGGTGTAAATGGCTAACTATGTATAATTAAAACTGATTTTAAAAATTACCAGAAACAGCTTACTGATTTCGTTTTATGCAGAGACAAATGGTAAGCTGAATGCACAGATAATCAGTACAGATAACAGGATAAATGGTAAACTGAATACAAACAGTATGCTGAGTGCAATGACAGTAAATAAGATAAGGTGCACAAACAGTAAGCAATGCAGAAATGGTAAGCAGTAAGTAAAGTGCAGAAAATAAAGAACACCAAGACTTTTAGCCAGGTTCGACCCCTAACCCCTATGGTCTACGTCCTGGTCCCTTACCAACTTGGTAAGAGAATATATTATTGATCACTGAAATAAGCCAATTACAAGATACAACAATATATCTTCCTTAATACCCAGTTGTTGACAAATGGCGTGCTGAACTCCTGTTTCTGAACTTGCTCTCTAAGCTATACTTCCCAAGTATACTTCTCTAGCAACGATCACCAAACCCTAGTTCCCAAGCCAACTTGTCCAACAACTAATCCTTACAACTTGAACAATACAATCAATAAGGAATACAACTCAAACTATGAACTCTTTAAGAATAGCACGTATCAATATACTAAGAGCTCGAAAGAATTAAAGATATAGCAATGAAAAACTGAGTTGTTTGAAATCTTGTGTACTTGAATATTTTCTCTGAAGTGTTGTTTACGAATGAACACAAGACAAAGGTTTATAAAGCCTCACACCAACGTTCAGAAAATCAATCAATCAATTTCAAACGTTTAGAAATCAATTTCTAACGTTCAATTGGTTAGAGAGATTTTGCAACGTTCTTGTGACCGTTTTGACAGAGGGTTTGGAAGAAAGAGATCGATGAAAACTTTAACCTCTGATTTGTATAGATATAAAACGCGTATAGGAGATTTTGTAGAAGAAAATCTTTTAAATAAGGAAACTCCTATAAGTTTTATAAAATAAATTAAAGAAAGATATTTGAAAAGATTTTGAGCTCTATAATATATTGTTTACGTATTATATAATAAAGAATCCTCACAATATATTTCCTGAAGAAAATCCATGAGAATTTGTCTTGATCTTTATCTTCAAGAATTCTGGCAGTTTCGAATGGCTTGCTGTTTGAGTCTGCCAGTTGTGAATAGCTGCTGTTTGAGTCTGTCAGTGAAATAGCTTGCTGGACTGACTCTGTTGTAGCACCAGATAGCTTGCTGTTTGTATATTCTCCATTCTGTGCTGTCAGCTTGCTGTTTTGGTTCTGGCAAGTTCAAATCAGCTTGCTGCTTTGGTTCTGGCGAGCTGAACAGATAGATAGCTTTAAATCTTTGCCTTTCCATATCATCAACCAAGTTACCTGAGAGCATACTTATACATAGCAAACACATATATATGCATATGATACATCAAGTGATTCAATCATATAATGGTAAGCTAAATATAGTAAAACTAGTACAAGATAAACAATCAGCTTGCTGTATATAACATCAAAATCCACTAGGGTAACAGCAAACTCTCCTCACACTTAGGAGTCCATTCCAACTTCTCGGTCTTTCTCGTAAATTGTGTCAACGGTGCTGCTATCTTAGCAAGGTCCTGCACGAATTCCCTATAATAGCCTGTCAGGTCTATAAAACTTCTCACCTCTGTGGGTGTAGTTGGTCTCTCCCAATTAAAACAACTTCTATTTTAGCGAGATCCATTAATACTCCCTTGATAATAACCACACGTTTTAGAAATTGGGCTTTATTAAACCAGAATTCATACTTTGAGAATTTGGCATACCACTGCTCTTCTCATAATACCTCTGAAACAATTCTTAAATGTTCGTCCTCTGGATATATCAAGACGTCATCAATAAATACAATAACGAGCTTATCTAAATATTTCTTGAACACTTGATTCACTAAATCCATAAAAACTACGGGTGCATTAATCACCCAAATGACATTGTTAACCTCTAATAGAGTCTATACCTATTGCGAATGCAGTATTGGGTATCCTCGGGTTCAATCTTTAACTGGTGGCATCCAGTTCTCAATTCACTCTCGGAAAATACATATCATCTCTTAGCTGGTTTAGCAAATCGTTTTTTTTTTCGGTAGTAGGTCTTTGCTCCTACTAATAAACATGTTCCATGGTCTAGCGGTTAGGACATCAGACTCTGAATCTGGTAACCCGAGTTCAATTCTCATTAGTCGATATACACTTTCATAATTCCATTTTTCCCTCACAACCAACACCGAGGCTCCCCACGGTGATGCACTGGGTCTTATCATACTCTTGCCCAGCATTCTTGTTACTGAGTTGCTACTCTTTCCTTTCTACTGAGGTTAATGCATAACAGTTTCTATTTCTCGGTCCGATGGTAATCCGGGTAGATTCATTGGAATACGTTATCGAACTTGTCAATTGCCGGGGTTCTCTAACCCTTCACCTCAACACTTATTCTGCAATATCAGAACTAGAGTACATTCGCAAACAACTTTTCCATAATCTCAATCCAACTACGGTGTCTCTGTTGGATACCGCTGTTATTGAAGTCTCTCATTACTTCGTTATCCCTTGCAAATATGGTTTGACTCACTTTTTATTTGCATAATCTCTTTGAGGAAAAGTAAACTGATTCTATCGATATGTCGCTGGTATACTAATTGTTTTGGGACTCGCTCTTATCCTCGGCGATTCTATTGCGAATCCAATCTATATTAACGAATTTCGCTTATCTGACCTGGTTGGCATCCCTTGGAATTCATTAGAGATAACAAGAATCATGGAGCTTTGAAAAGATAGCTGCCATATCAAGACAAATGTCATACAATGGTGATCATAAGATTATGAATTTTAAAGCAAATCTTATTTGAGATAAGAGAATTTACCAAGATCAATATGATCAAAAGAACTAACGTTGCGTGCCTTAGTTAAGGCATTACTAAAGGTAATTATCCTTCTTGTATTTCACAACACACAAGTGATGACGTCCCATCAGACTTCTATCACACAGACAGATAGTCCTTGTGGCCCCTATAAAAATAGGGTTGTTCGTCTCAGTGGAAGAAGAGAAATATGAAGTAATTCGAAATCAAGGTAATAAATTATCGTCTTTCGACAAATAATTCTCAAAGGGGCACCTGGAAGGAATTTCCCAGGTGTGATTCCAAAAGTAAAGAATATCCAGAAAGATACTGGTATCTATAACAAGCAAATGGTGTTGTACCACCTTAAGACTATCCACTATTGAAGGAAAGTGGAAGTTTGAATAGCATCATTTCACAGGGCTTCAGAAACCTGAAAGTAGGTATCATGATAGCCTCTGGCACAATTGAAACCCAGTACGGGTGAACACAAGTACAACAATGTATCTTTAGAAGAAGCATATCCCATATAAGGAAGCTCTCGCTTGGAGAGATGTCAAATAATTCATAGGTCAGGGAGGTAATCAAAACGATTCACAAATGGGGAGGGTACTGCCAACGTCTCTACAGATGCCTTCTATGTCGCCTCATTTAATAGATAATCGTTTGATTCTAAAGTTTTCTTCCTCATGCACACCTTATAGGGCTCGATAACTTAAGTCATTATCGACTCGTACTAGTCACCACAGTCTCAACTATCTGTATTTACAATCGTAGAGAGTTATACCCAAATCGGCGCAATCATCTCAAGCAACGTTCCATTCCACACAAAGACTTCTTTATAGGTGTCGCCCTTGGTAATGACGAATTCTATCCTTCGAATAGGCGGTATTCCGGAAGATCGTTAGAAAATTCATACTTAAATCCGGTATCTATTTCAATCATCTTTATATCCTATATTCCTTTTTCCTATATCAATCCCGTGTGCCACATAAGCTTAACACTTTTGGCATGATAACATTTTCATTTAAATCAATCCCAGAGCTGCTTAGTCCGTCTTGGCCCTTAATTATATTTTGTCTTTACCGTCCAATATCAACTTCATCACTTTATCTCTACAATCCATTTTAACAATCCGGGTCTGTCCACCAACCCACATGGCGGTTACCTTAACCAATCGACCAGGTTTGCTCTAGTTTTCACTCTCTTTGGCGACATTCTCAGATAATCAGAAAGACAAGGTTTGCCAAAAATTTGTCGAATCTCTTCCCAATATCAGGGAAATTTGGTCAGTCTATTTATCCACTGTTAATACTAGGAATTCAATTTCGAAACCTGAAGAACAATTCTATGAACATCCAAATAGGTAGAATCGTAAGCAGTCATAATAACGGAATAATCGACATAAAGTTGGAAGTTTAACCACTAGAAAGGAACCAAATATACACCTCCCATAGAAGGGAAAACCAAAGTTTCACACGGAACATGCCACATTTTCCTCATACATATACGTCCGAGTAGTCTATATTACCAACAGTCAGTTTACTTAACCCCCCACTTAAAGGGAACATTACTTTATAACTAGTCATTCATCAAAACTAGCAGTACCCGGATCTGACTCCGGCTTCTCAGTTCTATCCTCGTAATTTCCTCCTCGGCCGTCAGCCGGGTCCTCTACTCATTTGTCCTTGTATTTATTCCAATCAAATCAACAGCAAAGTTCCAAACGATCCAGTCGTGGGCAACAGTTGATACCACCTCTATCTCATCTATTCTTAAATCTCTACTCCATTCACTTCATCATATCTCCTGATGAATCATAATCGACTCCAAATTCTTGTCTTGTCACTTAATCACTCTCTAAGGACTCTTTCGGTCCTCAAGTAAACATATCACATCTTTATCAATCGGCTCGTTCTCTACAAGATTATTCCCTTGACCTTCCATGAGGTCCTCCTCTAGATCCTCCTCTGGATCCTCCTCTATCGGGCCAGCATCCATCTCAAGGAACAAATCATTATGTGTCTGCTCGGAGGCCTCGGGGTCTGGCATATTCGGTATCTCAACCCTCTCTACCACAATATCCGATGTCAACTTTCTATACTTCATCATCATTTTGAAAATTCCCTATAGTTCGGGGAATACATAACTGCATCCATGAATTCCCTCAAATCATCTTAAATTCATGTCTCGGGCGATCTATGCCCCTACCGACCAATACTTATCTCTGAGCATTCTTTGGTAGATATTCATCACCACAAGAAGCGAGGTCTACATCATCATATTCTTCAACGTAGCATTCACACCTTAACTTAACCGTTTGTACTATATCCAATAGTCCAACATGAACTCTACATGAGTTCTGACGTTCTCACATAACTATACACACTCCTACTCACTCCCGTTTCTAGTTTACTATAACCTCATCTCTGATACCATTTCTGTAACACCCCCAAATCCGGGGTCAGGGATTTGGTCGTCACGCGGAAATTCTCATTAACAATTCACATGTTTAACAACATTAATCCATCTGTAATCATTTGATAACTGAAATACAATCATTGAGACCCCAACTACCAAGCATCTTATAGGTTATAGGGCTAGAAACAAGAACTAAAGTCTTTACATTACTCACTTCATTACATCCATTGAATCAAATTACACCGTGTCTTACAAATCTTATTCCGCTAGTATAGCTTCGTTGAGAAGTATACCAGCAACTAGTTCTACTCTATACAATGTGATATATATATATATATATTACACATTAATAAAACCATATGTAACTTACTCCAGCTATAGTTGTTCTGAATCACGTCGTCTTCATAAGGGTACCTTATCTGCCTGCTTCTTCCGAGCTATGCAGATAATTCTCATCCGTTTACCTCTTTCTGAAAGGCTAATATATAAAACAACAAACAAGTATGAGCGAAAGAATTGCTCAGCAAGTGGTTACTAGTGTTCACAAAAATCTCCCATCATATACATGGGGTTTTCATAATACCACGGATACTTAATATCATTAATAAAATATATGTATCCAAGAAACCTCAATAGGGAAAGTATAATGATTAAAATAATCATTAAATGAACATGATAAGTTCATAATCACAATAATGACCTTTCCGTCAAAATATCTGCTATGAAAAGAAGATAAGCAGAAAATCAATATATAAATATCATCTTTCATGATATATCTGTAATCTTTATCGCAATATGAATAGTTCTGGCATTTTATAAAAGGATGAGGTTTCAAAACACACCAATAACTTTTTTGTAAAATCATGTCTGCTATATCAACCATAAGCAGAATATCAGCATATAACTTAAAAGATGAAGTTATAAGGAAGGTTATTGTAACATCAGTTTTCACACTTTTTAAAACCCTGCCAACATGACCGGCAAACCTTTCAGTACATGTTGCAGAAATATCCACAATTGGATGATGAACTAATACGGGAGTATCTCGCGCCAGATGTCACAACCTTACGATGATCAGTCATAAGTTGTGCATCTCCAAATTTTGTTTCTCTACATGTAGATGGAAGAACTGACGGATTTACTTGTCTACCGCCCTCTTGATCTCCCGCCAACGGTTGGGCATAGTCGGGACCGGCGCAACTCGGACCCCTTTTAATAATGATGGACCGTCCCACGGCCTCTTACACGATTATCAGTGATGGACTGATTCACAGCCTCATACACACATACTCCTAGTTCGAGTAAAATCCATGACTCTGAAACGTAAAGTTCGTCCTCCTTTTCCCCGAGTAATAACTCGTTGATACAACTCCACAAAGTAGTTGTATCTAATTGGAAAGGAAAATTTACCAATATTTCCCGAGCAGTAGCTCGTTAATGGATTAACACTTGTTACAGCAATCCTACTCCTCGAGTGTTGAGGAAGTAGCCAGAGTCCCCTGACTCATAATAACTGGGCTCAAAATAAGTTCTCGACATTTTTCGTGACTCAGAAGTCAAGTAAAATAGAATTTTTCAAATAGAGTTTCCCAGTTTTGAAGGAAAACGACGCCATTGCAGGCTAGGAGTTGATTTAAGATCATCAGGGAAACCTTATAATACTTTTGGAAAATCGTTGTTAAGCAACATAGATTAGGTGCTCAACGTTTTTTAGGGAAAACCCAGAAGATCGAAAGTATTCGAGATACTTTTAATAAAACTCAGAAATATACTCTATAATTATTGAAGTCAAATATGCTTTTAAATACATAAACTATTCCATCTATATTAAAAGTATTTAATAAATATTCAGATAATATTTATTAAATCAAGAATGTTTAAAGAATATATTTAAATAAAATAATTACGCTTAAACCCAGAAGTGAATATTCAAAATAATATTCATTAAATAAATAATCATTAAATGATTATTCAAAAAGCCTTTAAATGAATATTCAAAATAATATTCATTTAATAAATAAATAATGAAATAATTTATAATTAACAACCTTTAAATGAATATTCGAAATAATATTCATCAATTAAATAGCTCTTAATAATAATGATAAAGTATTTAAATGAATATCCAAAATAATATTCATTAACTTTAAATGAATTTTCGAAATAATGTTCGTCAAATAAACAACCCTTATTAATAATAAGGAAAACTTTAAATGAATATTTAGGATAATATTCGTTAAGTAAATAGACATTTAAAGATAACTAGAAACCTTTAAATGAAAATCCGAATTAAGATTCATTTAAATAAATAACTCGCGTATGATTATGAAATCATACTTTAAATAAACATTTGAAACGATGTTTTCCATGTAATTATAATCCTCGAATATTATTTACTAAATAAAGAATACTCAGAAAATAATTGTAATACGTACACGATATACCGCCTCGCGGTTCGTAACAAATTAGTCGAAACATATGCCCTATACTAAGGGCTATCATAAACCCGGCTTATAGCTACTAGATCACCTCTAGTCTATAAGTCGTCTAATTAAAAATTTCACTTCAAGTATGACAATATATTAAGTCAAAACAACTATGCATATACCTTGCATCGTATATCGTGAAATATTCAATAATACTCTTAATGAAATAGTATTTGATTAATATTCTTCAAGTGAGATAATACTCAAATAACAATCCTTGAATCTGACTCAAGTAATAAAAACTTTTTGAAATTATAGTAATAATACTAAATAACATTCCTCAGAGTACATAGTACTTTGCCGCTGGAATCCCTCCGGGTTTCCACGACTATTTACATATATCCAAATACCGACTCCCGGTCTAGAGTCGAACACAAGAAGTATGCTCTTATACTTAGAGCTACAAGATCCACCGGTTCATAACTATTCATCTTAAATCTTATATGTGAATCAGAAGGCCAACTATATATATATATATATATGGCAATATAAGCAATAACTGCAAAACTTTGTAACTCTATACATGGAAAAACAGGAATATAGAACCAATACTACAAAGTATGGTTTAGAACACTTGCCTGGTACTCGAGATATGATAGGGCTCGCGACGATGTCGGTCCATCTAGACAAAGTCAAATAAAAGCATATCGTTAAACCCCTGGACAACCATTCTTAACTCACGGTGTAAACATGCAACAAACACAACCAAAGCATTACTTGCTCGCTCTAGCGTCATACTAAGTCCATGTTGGTCGTCAAACACTTACGTTATGAGTTTTGTTCAAAATCCATCCGCAATTCCAAGTTATACTTAGCCATTTAGAACGTTGGTTTCTAAGTCTCGTTTTCAGTGGTTTTCACTTACGCGACCTTGGCTTAAACTTTTCTATAAAATCAACCGATTACTCTTTTAAGGTGATTCTTTCGCACACATACACCTTATGATATATAGTATTTAATAAACTCGATTCGCCACCAAAACTGTTTCATTAAGGGGTTCAATTGAAGTCATAAACTTAGCACTTACGCGATCGCACCACTTTTGCGAATTTCGCGATATCTCCTAAACCGTAAATCAGTTTCACATGAACTTTATATCAAAATGAAGCTTATGACTTGATCTAACTTATCATGGCAGAATACTCAACTGGGCAGTGAGTTAGAGTTACTGTCAAACACGATTTCTTAAGGTTAACGAAATTTCGGCATTACGACGGCTATAAATCGGACATTCCAAAAATCGTAATCATCAAACCAAGCCACACCGGGCATCAACACAACTTATCCACATGGTATACACCTCCACAAGTCCAGAAGCTACTGATCTTAGCATCAAAATAATCATGCTTCTTAATCTAACTAAACCACTTAACTAATCATGCTTATAATCATTATCATGAACATACTACTCTAAAATCACCAAGAACATGTTTTAATCTCAAAACAAGAGCTAGGGTTTCAAAGTTTATACCTTCTTGAGAGTATGTACTAGCCTTACAAAGCTTGATCTAGTCCTTGTCTAGCCTTAATAACCCTTAGATCATCCAAACAAAACAAGAAATCAAAGTTAGTTCTTAGAGGGTTACTATTCATCATCATCTTGTAAAATCCATAACAAATCTAAAAATAAGAGTTTGGTGCTCAACTTTTTACCTCATCTTATACCATTCAAGGGCTTTCTTTTGAGATATAGAACACAAGAATCCAGCCATGGGAGATAGGTTTTTGAGCCCCATCTTTCTGCTGGACAGAAACTGGACAGTTTGGTTTCTTCAACTTGGGGAGGTGATTTGCCTAGGCTACACTACTTGGATTGCTATGAAATTTGGAGCGAATCTTGCCAATGGAGTGGAGAAGAAGTTGTTAAAATTTGGTGATTTTATCATGGATAGAAATGGAGGTATGAATTTTCTTTTCATGGGTGTTCTTGCTGGGCAGTTTTGAAGAAATGGAGAGAATGGTGTTTGTTGCTTTGTTTCTTTGCTTGGCTTCTTGTTCTAATTGATAGATATTATCTTCCTTGGCTGGTTTATCTTGTGGTTAGTGGATAATGAGTCACCAAGCACTACTAGCTTGTTGTTGATATAATTCTTGTGTCGATCATTTTAATATCTTACGACTTATATGTTGCATATTAATGTCCTAATATGGCACAATACCTCGAACGAATATTAACTCCAACATTCCTTGTTTATTTCTCTTTATCTCAGAAAACGTTCTCCCGATTTCTCAAGCATTTTCCATTTCTCAATTCTAGGAGTTTATTCTCAATCCTCTTTCCCTCTCATAATATATCCTTCCTTGGACTCTTAATATACCATATCCTTAATCAATGATTCGTTCGCTCAATCGCTTAATCTCGTTGTAAAGTCTGAGCGGCTTCTATAACGTTCGTTTCACTGTCTCAGTGGTTTTCGTTCTAAATCCTCAAATCAAATATAATAAAATCCTAACATTTTAAATCCTTAATTCCTCAAAATTAATATCTCATTTCTTGAATATAATAATATGTAATTCACTGCCCGGTCAAATATTACACCGAAATACAAATTGGAATTTCTGAATTCCGATTGTCTTTGCATACACTTATTTGCTCTGTAGATCACTAATATGACTTCAGAATATCCATCCTATGTCTCGTACATAGATGACATGAAAATTTTTCTTAATCCTCAAAATCACTATTCATCCACCAAAATCACTATTCACGCATTACAAACACTATTCACGCATGACAAACACTATTCATGTATATACTCATTCTTAATAAGAAAAGTTTTAATTCTACCGAAAAATCTTGGTTCTTACAGTGAGAGGCATGCCCACACTTGAATTCTGTCAAGAAGGAGTGTGTGAGGCTTGTCAAAGAGGAAAAATGAAAAGATCGAGCCACAAGTCAAAGACAGTGACATCAATAACCAAGCCCCTACAACTCATTCATATGGACTTGTTTGGGCCTGTCAATATTATGTCACTAGGAAGAAAGAAGTATGCCTTAGTGATGGTTGATGACTTTACAAGGTATACATGGGTGGAATTCCTGGCATCAAAAGATGAGGCTCCACAAGTAATCATTGAGCACATAAAGAAAGTTGACAAGGAAGCAAAGGCCAACAATGCAAGCGTGATTGCACTGAGAAGTGATAATGGAACAGAGTTCAGAAATGCCATACTTGAAGCATTCTGCAAAGAGAATAGAATTTCTCAGCAATTCTCTGCTCCAAGGACTGCACAACAAAATGGAGTTGTTGAGAGAAAGAATAGAACTCTAATTGAGGCTGCTAGAACAATGTTACTTGATGCAAAAATGCCTACATGTTTTTGGGCTGAGGCTATGAGCACTCCATGCTATATCAAGAATAGAACCCTCATCAACAAAAACACTGGAAAGACACCTTACAATTTGATGACTGGAAAGAAGCCTACTCTAAAGTATGTTCATACTTTTGGAAGCAAATGCTTTGTATTGAAGGATAATTCAGAATATGTTGGAAAATTCGATGCAAAGGCATTTGAAGGAATTTTTCTTGGCTACTCTATGGAAAGAATTACATACAAAGTTTATGTCATCAGTCAAAAGAAAATTATGGAAAGCACATATGTGACATTTGATGACAACAAACTACCTAGATTAGAAGAAGCCAATGATAAAGATAAAGATCCATTAATGTTTGATAATTTAGATGATTCTGATGAAGAGAATGAAACTGAAGTTGAAACTCAAGTTCAACAAACTCAAGTGAATGATGATACAAGAGAAGAATTTGTGCCAATCAATAGTGGAGAAACAAGCATCCAAAACACACCTGTGAATAGTGGCAACATCACAAGGGGAGGAAATGAGAATGATCAGGACTTGGATGATGAAGCAACATCAAGAATGAGAAATCAGACTGAGTATTCAAGTAAATGGGATAGATCACACACTACAGAGCAAATTATTGGAGATCCTAATGCAGGAGTAAGGACTAGGAGAGCAACTCAGAATGAGTGCCTCTATGGTTGTTTTCTATCTCAGGTTGAGCCTAAGAAACTTGATGATGCACTGTTGGATCCAGATTGGATTATTGCCATGCAAGAGGAGCTGAATCAATTTGAAAGAAACAAAGTATGGGAACTTGTGCCTGCACCAAAGAATAGAATCATTGTTGGAACAAAATGGGTTCTGAAGAATAAGATGGATGAAGATGGTGTAATAGTAAGAAACAAAGCAAGATTGGTTGCAAAAGGATACTCTCAAAATGAAGGCATTGATTATGATGAAACATTTGCCCCTGTTGCTAGATTGGAAGCCATCAGAATATTCTTGGCATTTGCTGCTCATTCAAACTTTAAAGTTTATCAAATGGATGTCAAGAGTGCATTTCTGAATGGAGAGTTGGAAGAAGAAGTTTATGTGCAACAACCACCTAGCTTTGAGGATCCACACTTCCCAGAATTTGTCTATAGATTGCTTAAGGCATTGTATGGACTTAAGCAGGCTCCAAGGGCATGGTATGATACTCTATCACAATTTCTTCTTGAAAATCAATTCACTAGAGGCACATTGGACAAAACACTGTTTTACAAGAAGCATGGTAATGATATTATCCTAGTTCAGATCTATGTGGATGATATCATATTTGTGTCTACAAATGAGAAGCTGTGTGAGAAATTCTCTAAACTCATGCAGAGCAGATACGAGATGAGTATGATGGGAGAGTTGACATTCTTTCTTGGGTTGCAAGTCAGTCAAAGGAAGGATGGTATCTTTATCAGTCAAACCAAGTACATCAAGGATTTATTGAAGAAGTTTGACTTAGAAGACTGCTCACCTGCAAAGACACCCATGGCCACTGCCACTAAATTAGATGAAGATGCTAAAGGCAAGAAAGTAGATATCTCAGTCTACAGAGGCATGGTTGGTTCTCTACTCTATCTCACTGCAAGTATGCCAGACATCATGTTTGCTACATGTTTGTGTGCAAGGTTTCAATCAAATCCAAAAGAATCACATTTGATTGCTATAAAAAGGATCTTTAGATATCTGAAGGGCACTCCAAACTTTGGTTTATGGTATCCTAAGGACACATGGTTCAATCTGGTTGGTTATTCTGATGCTGACTATGCTGGATGCAGAGTGGATAGGAAAAGCACCTCAAGTAGCTGCCAGTTTCTTGGACAAAGGTTAGTCTCTTGGTATAGCAAGAAACAACAATCTTGGTCAACTTCTACAACTGAGGCTGAATACATAGCTGTTGGAAGTTGCTGTGCTCAAGTGCTTTGGATTAGAAACCAACTTAGAGATTATGGACTTGTGTTGGAAAGAATTCCAATCATGTGTGACAACACAAGTGCAATCTCTATAGTTGCCAATCCTGTCAATCATTCTAGAACAAAGCACATTGACATCAGATATCATTTCATTAGAGAACATGCAACTAATGGAACCATTGAGTTGCATTATGTCTCTACAGATAAAAAACTAGCTGACATATTCACTAAGCCATTAGATGAAGCCACCTTCACAAGGTTGGTTAGTGAGATCGGAATGCTGAATTCTTCAGATTCTGGCTAAGTGAATATATCAACTAAGTTGTTGCAGCACTAAACACTTACTTTATTTAAATGCTCAATATTTTTGAAGTAAGTGTTGGCTGAAATATATGATTTATAAATATTTCCAATCTGCTGCATATATCAGAAAATCATATTTTGTCAACTTGAAATTTTTGTGAAATTTTGAGAACATCACTATTTAATCTGTTGGAATATTCTTTATAGAATATGTCTGGTAGATTTTCAAAAGATAGTGAAAATTGAGTTTATATGAGTAAAAAGAATAGTTCGATAAGTCAGACTTCTCGAATGGTTCATTTCATTGTTAATGGTCGACTTCTCTAACAAGCCTATTCAGGACACTCTTGAGTTCTCGAATAGTGTCTTTTAGAGAACTCAAACAGAGAAATGAGTGAGTTCTCGAATAAGGTATTTAAGTTCTCTATTGACAGAGTTCTCGAATAGCATGTTTGAGTTCTCGAATCATTTGAAAAGGCTGATTTCTCGCTGAATTTTAACCGATTTTGGTTTTTTATTCAAAATTCAGAATTACTCATAAAAACATATCTTACCTAATTTAGAATTTATTCTAAGTTAGATAACTGCCAGCTGTGAGTTACAACATGCTTGAGTTATCGATAAGCCTTTCTTGACTTATCGAATAGTTGTTTTCTACTTCTCGAATGCCTAACTTGTCGATACAAAATATATGTCTAATCGACAATTCTAGTACTTCATACCTATACAATTCTACATCTATTCGATTCACTTCATTCGATTTCTCAAGCATCTAAACTCCCAAAACCTCTGAAAACCCTAACTACAAAAGCTTAATTTCTTCTTCAACCTTCATTCTCTTTTCTTCTATATACAAATGGCAAACACCCAACTCACCATACCCACTCAAACCAATTTCATCGCAATAACTAACGATGTGGAAGCACCTAATGCAAACTTCAAGTGCTTTGTACGCTGGATGTCAGAATCATACATCAAGAGTGCACTATCAGCCAACCCAACTCTGTATCTGGACCTCCTAGAACAGTTTTGGAGAACTGCCACCGTAGAAGTCATTGCCCTCGAGAATGCTATAACCTCCTACGTAGTCTATTGCAAGATTCAAGGCCATGATATTACTATTACTACAGCAGACATGAATCAAGCACTGTAATTACAACAAGAGTCATATGACACACTGGCCACAAATACACAGTTGGAAGAATTCTTTGAATTCATCAACTACTCAGATGTACGGAAGCATCTACGGAAAGAGTGGAGTTATGTGTTTGCCACCACCTTGGCTTATGGGAGAAAGATAGATGTTGGTCAAATTATTCTACAGGAGCTATATGGGAGACTTGGCAAGAACACAACCAAGAGAGGTACTGAAATTTTCTTCCCTCGCTTTATTCAATCTGTACTTAACTTTAAAAATGCTAAATTGATTGAATTTCCTGGAGTAGATAACAGTAGAATAGGCTACCCTAGGTCCATGACCAAACTTATTTTTGGTAATTTGGAGACTAGGAATGATGTGGATGTAAGACTCAAAATAACTCCCCATATGGAGAGTCTATTTAGGACTTACCCCCACAACATGCCAACATTTGACTCAAAGTCACAGTTAGCACAGCCTAAGCAAGTAGTACAAGATGCTAACCCAAGGCTTGCTAACCAACCCTCTCAACCAAACACTCTACCACACAGTGAGCCAACTGCATCATCCTCTCAAAAGGGTGATGTTAGTAAAAAGAAGAGAAATGAGGTAATGTCTACACCCTTGAACATATTATCTGAAGCAGCATTGGCTGTGGAATTAGGTATAGGTAATGAGGAACCTGAGTCACCCTTACAGAGGCCAAAGAGGAAGAAATCTAGGACCACCTCTTCGATAACAAAAATGGCTGAAGTTGTGAAATCAGGGGCACACAGTTCACTAGATGTATCCTCTCAACAGGGTGCATCTATAGAATCAAGCATCCTCCCCAATGCACCTATTTGTACAGAGTCGGCACATGGGAGTGATAAGGCTGGCACAACACTTAGTGGAGAGCACATCACAATTGAAACTCCCTCTATCTCTCAGGGGGAGTTGCCAAAATCTGATCTACAAAACACTTCTCTTCCAGAATCTACCACTCATATTTCTTTGGAGCCTGTAACTCAAACAATTGAGGAGCAAGGCATTTATCATCAAGAATTCTCTTCTCTTGATGAGCCAATGGATTCAAGTGACTTGGTGCATGACACCTTGCTCACCACCCAGGACCCACATTTAGATGGTGAGGGAATACATGCTGGGGCATATCCTAATGACACCATCACAAACACAGAGGTTCCACTAGTTGTCACTAGAGACTCTGTGCCTGTGTCAACTACTGGTGTAACTCATCCCACTTCTGTGGAGACACCAGTAGTAGAGTCAATCCATCCGGTTGCAGAAGTTGCATCTGTAATTGAGGAGTCTAGCTTGCCTAGCTCTAGCTCTGACTTTATGTCACAATGGCTGAAGCATGTTCAACATGACAGTGCTTCAGGATTAGGGTCTGTTCCACAACAATTGACGGTTGAAGAACTTCAAAGCTTAATTGTAGATCAGATGCCTGAGTTCACAAAGATTGCTCAGAACCTCCTCACTGCAAACCTGCCAAATCCTGACTATGAAGCTATTCTCTTATGCCACAGAGATGATGTGGAGCTACAGAAGGCAAAGATAATAGATGATACTGAGAGAGATGGCAATGTAGATGCCTGGCTACAAGGACAGTTTGATATTCCTCTCTCAGACAGTCTTCAGTATCTCAGAGAAGAGTACATCACTTCACTAGGGTCCAATGACAAATCTCTCACCCCTAGTGATGTGTATGAAGCAGTGAATGACAGCTACAAGGGCATTCTCAAGGCTGCACACTACCTTGGAAAGGGTCTAAAGACAGAAGTTAATGAAGTGTGTACAGCCACAACCAAGGAGGTGCATGAAATAAAGAGGACTTTTGATTCCAAATTCCCTCAATTGGAGACTATAGTCAAGGATATTCTAGCCTGCAAGTCTACCTGCACCAAGATGGACAATGGTTTAGCCATTCTCAAAGATGATGTCACAGGCCTAGGGCAAAAATTCCAAAATCTCACTGATCAGACAATTGAGGCCAATGCCATGCTTAGGACACTTTTTGCCAATCAGTATGGAGATAAGCTAATCACTGAAGTCCCAGTGCATGATATGACTAGGTTTGAAGTGTAGAGACTTAAATAACAATCCCTGTCTGGCTTCAAATCTACTCAATCGTTCAACAAGGTAGATGCACTTGAAAAGGAGGTAGCCACTCTCACTCAGTCTAATGCTCATCTTACAGACAAGGTAGCAACTCTCACTGAGCAGCTGAACACTCAAGCCACCACCATAGCTGATGTTCTCCTGCATCAACAGTCCATGTTGTCTACAATGATGAAGCACATGGGTCTCCCTCTCCCTAAAGAATCTTCAAACCATGTGGTCACTCATCAAGCCTCTGTGCCTAACAACAAGCCTAAGGGGGAGAAGAGGACCTCAAGGAACTCAAATCCAAAGGGGGGAAAAACTCAATCTAAAGGCATCAAGGTAAATGAGGGTGGTCACCAAAGAGCTTCAAAATCCATATCCATACCCAATGTGCCAGGCAAAGGAAAATTAAAAGTTGATGAGCCTCCATCTTCTCTGCCAGTTGTCACTCTACCAACCGTGCACATCACCACTCCTGATGGTCAGAAGCAATCTATCACAACCACAGTGATTGCAGGGAGTATGCCATCTGATAACTCTCCATCTAGCAAAGTTGAAAGTGTCAAACCTGTAGAAGTAAAGGTGGTTACTGAGGCCAAGCTACAAGAAGTTGCAAACTCTAATGTCTACCATGATGATGCATTCTTGAAGTTTCTGAAACTCTCAAGGGAACTGGCTGATGACACTCAAATATATCTAAGGAGGCTGAGGGATCAGATTAATTACTTCACTATGATACCTAGGAGAGTCAGTGGCTTATAGCTCAAGGAGGTGATGATGGTGGCAAAATCCAGTATCTGGCATCTAACCTACAACACTCTACAAACATTGAAACACTCAGAGATAGATGCACTGATCAGGCTTATTGAGAAGAGGGATGCAAATGAAAACAATAAAAGTCTATATGATGACCTGAGGAATGACCAACCTTCTAGGCTCCCAAAAGTGTTTAAGAAGCCATGGACAATTGTCTATCAGGCTGGCACCAGAATTGAAGACATTAAACAACTGGTGATTCCTCATGATCTCACACCTCAAAATCACAGACCTATTATTCCAATCATTGATCAACTACAGAAGAAGGGTGGAACCAGAAATGCTGAAGAACTAGAGGCACTGCAAATTCTCAGATCCTTTATTGCAACAGGTGTAATTCCAGAAATTGCCAAGTCTAGGAGAAATAAGGATGACAAAGATGAGGATAAAAGTGATTGGAGGAGAAGACATCACAGGAGTGATAAGGGAGATGAAGACAAGAAAAAGAAGAGGGATGACAAAGAGAAGAAAGATGGTAATGAGCAAGGGAAAGTCTATGAGAGGACAAGTGTGAAACAGCAAGCCATAGGCATTGCTGACAGTAACCTCACCACAACACAAGACTCTAAGTCTAGGGTGAATACTGTTAGTAGTGACCTACAAAAGTCAAATTCCATGGCCTCTGCAAATGTTTTACTACCTCAAGAAGAGAAGGAGATTCAAGCCAAGAAACCATGTGTATGTTTCAGAAAGCAAACTGCTAATGGAATACTACTATGGTCTTCCAACAAAGGTCAAAAATTTCAGCCAAGCAATCAAGTAAAAAGATCTAATTTCCAGCATGCTGCTAAGAGAGTAAAGCCATCCAGGTCAAGAGCCTTAACAATCATTCCAGGATTGAAACTCCAACCACTAGATGAAGATTTTGATGGAGACCAACTGCTATTTCTGAGAGCTCAAAGAATCTACTCTGCTGCAATTGTGAATGACTTCCTTGAGATCAAGTATACTGATGGGAGACAGAGAAAATTCAAACAAGGGGGTTGTCAAAGTTGGGGCAAGTTATATGAGATAGAAAAAATTATTGCATTGTTGGATTCTGAAGACAAGGTGGAGAAAGTATGGAAGCTGGAGTTAATTGACTTTGTGAGAATGAAGAGAAATCATGCTGAAGCAATAAGGAAGGGGTGCCTTGAGAAATGGTTAGATAGAGAGAAAGAAATTGATAGACTGGAGATTGAGGCAGAAAAGCTAAGGGCTAAGGGATTGTGTAGAGTTCAGTTTGATCCCTATGTGGTGAAGTATAGGAGAAGAAATGGAGACAATGTCAATATCAGAATGAACCTACTCAATCATTATACTAAAACCAATACTTGAAGATTTCAAAAATTCTATCCTGCTTGAAGAATTAGATGCTATGGCAGAAATCATAAGAGCCATAGATGAGAATGCAAGGAGGGAGCAAGAAAGAAAACAGAAAGCATATGATGATCTACAAGCCAAAGCAATGAAAATGGAATCAAAGGGGAATGGCTAGTATTTCATCATATTGTAAGAATACTCAACTTGTAATTCAACTCATGCTCTGAATCAAATTTCATACCTGTACTTTTTAAAGTTTTATCTTTATGTATGTTAGGCTTGTTATCAGACATGAAATTGTGACTAAGGGTCTTACTCACAATTTGGGGGAGATTGTTAGTCACAGAGACATGCCTGTTTAACTCTAATAACAAGCCTAATTTTTTGTAATGCTTTGCATTACTTACATGATCTCTTAACTGAGGGAACCTCTAGTTGTAGAGTTTCTACTTGCTTTGTACTTGTAATAGGCATCAAATTCTAGTTGTGTAACTGTACTTATATAGTCAAGAATAATGCTTGAAAGAAGTTCCAAGGTTCATGCCTCAAGCAAGAAGATGAAGACTGTCAAATAAATCACAATTGGGATTTGAAGAAATGAAGAATTTGCCTAAGTACCAATTCGAGAAGTACTTTTGTCTATTCGAGAAGTCTAGCATTCGAGAAGTCAGGGATTCGATATCTCAAGACACTATTCGATATCTCTGAATACACTGTTCGATATCTCATTCGATATCTCAGAGATTCGATATGTCTACTGCTCTATTCGAGAACTCAAGAAGTCAACAAGTCAAAGTGGTATTCGAGTTCTCAAAGAGCCAACAAGTCAAAGTTCCATTCGATATCTCAAGGACTCAGAAAGCTATTCGATATCTCAGGGATTCGACATGTCAAAATGCTCTATTCGACAACTCAAGGATTCCCAGAGAAAAGAGCTATTCGAGAAGTGATTCGATAGGTCATATAACAGTACTATTCGAGAACTCAGAGTTATCGATCAAGTCAATCCTAGTTCTCGAATCACTTACTTAGTCACTTCTCGAATACATTCTTGGAGACAAAATACTGAAGAAATTGTACAAGTCTGAAACCTGCAACAAGCCAATGCACTTTATGGACCACAATCTGTAATGTGCTCTGGAAAGCCTACAAGGAAGCTTGGAGAGATATAGAAGAGACAAAGGGTTAAAGAAGTGGATCTGAACAGGCTTTGTAAAGTCAAATCTGTAACCGTTTGGACACTTACTCAAAAGGATAGACAGACTAGAAAGTAATTTGTTCAGCTACCTTATTTGCAGTAAGTAGGTTGTATTCATGTTCTATAAGGATACAGCCTCACTTCCTTAGTTGTCAAGAACTTTTGAGGAGTCAAGTTTTTCATACATTGTAAGTCATATCTCTCTGAGAAAAATTGAAGCTGAGAATACTATCATTTGATTCACAGATTGTAGCAACCTTTATCTAATACAATTTTAGATTAAAGTGATATCGTGTCTTGTGTTGTTTTTATCCGCACTCATATATTTGCACACACAAACACTTATCTTGCTACATAGATTCAAGAACAAGAAAAGTTCAAGAATCCATTCACCCCCCTCTGTATTCTTTTACTGTATTCAATACTCAACAAATATAATTACTATAAACTAATCAATTACCTTTTTCACTTAAAATGTGTCACCTTTTTAATTTTCACACTACTTTTTTTATTTTCTCTAATTAAAATCTCTCTTTTTCCAATTATATCATGAACGGTATTATTTAATAAAAGAAAATAATAATATTGTAATACTAATAATTAATCGATTAACTTTTTCAACTAAAACATATCATTTTTTCTATATTTTCTAACTAAAATCCATATTTTTCTAGAAATATCACGGGTAATATTAATTTCTCCAGTTCTAAAAATATTACGAGCAATTTATTTAGTAAATTAACATAATTAAATTATAATTACGATAAAATAATCAATTACCCTTTTCATCTAAAACATGTTACCTTTTTAATTTTTTCTAACTAAGATCTATTTTTTCAAATTCTATCACTGCATTCTATTTAGTAAAATAAACTAATAATTTTATAATTGCTAATAATTAACCGAATACCTTTTTCAACTAAAACCTATCATCTTTTCTAGCTAAAATCCCTCCTTTTTCTAGAAATATTATGGATAACATTTATATAATTATGGTTAGATCATCTCATTTAAAAATTTAAGCCTCCTAAATTCATATTTTTAAAAAATAATTCAAATTTATGAAAAAAATCATATAATATTAAAAAAATCTGTGAATCGCATGGGTAATAGCTAAAACATTGAAAGTTTGATCGGCCGATCGGTACGGTACTTTGTGTTTTTACTTAATTAGCCTTACTTAATTATTCTTGACTTAATTTCATTTATTTGGAACATATTTATTTTGTAGTTACCCACAATTTTATTTTATAAAAAAACGATATTTAATTTTTAATAACTAACTAATTAGCTTTTTCAGCTACAACACATGACCTTTTTTAACTAGAGCACATTACCTTTTCTAATTTTTCTCAAAAATATCACAGGTTATTCTATTTTACGATATAAACTAATAATATTATATAACTAACTAATTACCTTTTTCAACTTAAACGTAATATCTTTTCTACATTTTCTAGATGAAATATCTTTTTTGTAAAAATGTCATGGGCAACATATACATTAATCTTTTAATGAAGTCATATCAATTAAAAATTTTAAGTCTACGAAATTCATATCTTAAAAATTTCAAACAAAAGTTAAATAAAAATTATATAAACCTACAAAAATTCATATCTTAAAATTTTTAATGACAAATTAAATAAAAATTATATTATACAAAAAAAAAAAAAAAAAAATCGTGCATCGCACGGGTTTTGAATGTTACAGTATTTTTTACATAATATTCAAATAAATATTATATTGTAATATTATACTATCTATGTCTATATAGCAGAAATATTGAAGTTTTGGTCGGTAGGTATGGTACTTTCTATTTTTACCTAATTACCATTATTCAATTTTTTATAATCATTAATTAATTACCCTTACTTGATAATTTATAGTATTACTCAACCTTACTTAATTATTTATAATTACTAATAATTAACTAATGAATTTCCCTTTTCAAGTAAAACATGTTACCTTTAATAAGTAATCAGTTTTCTTTTATATTTAATTACTAATAATTAATCAAGTGCCTTTTTTTTTTACCTAAAATGTATCATCTTTTCTATATTTTATAATCAAAATTACTCATTTTCTAGAAATATCACGGCAATATTTATGTAATCATTATCAAATCATATCATTTAAAAAATTAAAATCACAAAATTCATGTCTTAAAAAATTTAATTCAAATAAAAGAAAAAAATCATATAATTTTAAAGAAAATCGGTACTTATATTTGGCACTTGCACTTTAGTCCCTCCCTTATTTGTTGTAACTTCTTTTTTGATTCACAATTCTACTTAATTGAATAAAATAACATTATAAGTACAAATAGCTAATTAATTTTCTTTTGAGATACAGTAGAAACTCGATAAATGAATACCTTTGGGATCAAAAAAAAATATTCATTTGGCGAGATTATTTATTTATTGATTAATGAATATGATATTTATTTATCGATAAATGAATAATAATTCATTTAGATGAGATTTTTAGACTTTTTTTGTAATTATATCATTTTGTATATATTAAGTTCAAATATACCAAGAACTCACGGCAGTTGTAATTTTTATGCAAACTTTGAAACTGTACTAAATGATGAGGCAAATGATCCCGAACCCGATGATAGTATCACTATATACCACAAGTGTTCTCGAGAAAAGCATTTCAAGCTATTGTCATTATACAAAATTATCTGATGCAACATGATCAAAATATTTCAAAAGTGGTGCATGCTTTACACAAAATCAAGGATCAGATGCATTTTGGGGCAGGAAAGAAACAATCAACTTTGGATGCATTTTTCAAAAAAATATGACTTATTAATGTGTTTGAAAATTAGTAATTGGATGAAATGTATTCATGATATATTATATAAATAAAAATATATTATTGGAAATATAGTGATTATTCATTTATATTTACATAGGGCCTATAAAAACTTTATTTGTATTTATTCGTTAATTCATTAAGAGAGGTTATTCGTTAAGCCCATTGAACCAAGTTGGGATCGAAGAAATTTATTCATTAGACGGGATTATTCATTTATCGAGGTTCTACTGTAATAACCAAAATGTTCCATTTCCAAGCAAGCTGGCCCTCCACTACCCCCTAATGTGTCATTGCGTGTGCCGCATCAATTTTTTCACAAAAAGTAGATGACACGCAGTTGCGTGTTCAGTATTAGCGTGTGACTCCGAGCTTGTAATAGCGTAACACCCCTAATGCTGTAAATGAAGTGCCGTATTAGGGGGGTAATGCGTTAGATAGAGTAACGTATCACATGTCACGGTGTACGAAACGCCGTATTCCTGGGGTATTTTGCACCGTATTTTTGAAATGGGGTAGGCAGGGCCATGCAAATTTGAAATGGGGCATTTTGGGCCTTCACCCTTTTCTTTTTCAAGCAAAACATGTTATATTTTTCTATTTTTCAGGAACCAATCAATTCCCAACATATTATCTTATGCATTCTATCTAATTAAAATATCTCCTTCTCAAAATACAACAGTGAGTTGTATTTAATTAAATTAAATGATAATATGATAATTATTAATAATAAACCAATAATTTTTTTCAGCTAAAAAACATTACCTATTTTATTTTTTCTAATCGAAATCTATTATTTTGAAGTATTATCACGAATAATTTTATTTAAATAATATAAATTATAATATTATAATAATTAATAACTAACCATTTACCTTTTCAACTAAAACATATCATCTTTTATAAATTTTTAAAATGAAATTTCATATTTTTTTAAAATATCATAAAAACATATATTTAATCAAATCACATTATTTAAAATTTTAAACCTATAAAATTTATGTCTTTAAAATTTCAATTAAAATTAACAAAAATTTATATAATATTAAAAAAAGTATGTGCATCGCACGGATTTTAAACTAATATATTAATAAATGCAAAAGATCAAAATAGTTATTTGAAGTGAATTAAAATAATACATGGTATGGTATATTATATATAGTAGATAATAGTGTTAACATATATAATATTATTAGTATTAGATAGTTTCATTATTGTAATAATTTTCTTTGATGGGATAATTTCCTTTGTTATTGTTTAGTTATAGGCTATATAATCCCTCCTTCTATTATAATTGAGAACAAGTTTCATTATAATAAAACATTATTTTTCTCTTTTCTATCAGAGCTAGGTTGATTCGATCCGGAATAGGTGGATCGAGAATTGATCATGATGTCTTTCGCATTTTGGATTAAAATATGTGATTCGATTATTATTATTTTTCTCCTCTTCTTCTTTGAATTGGTTTTTTTTTTGGATGATTTTGATTTTTGATTACGATTGCTATTTTTTTCCCCAAATCACTTAAGATAAGTTCTCTGGTTGTTTTGATTATGGATTTAGCCATCGGTTCAATTGTTTTTCCCTCCTTCATCATTTTGATCTTCATATTGATTGAGTTTTTCTTTGATCAAAAATAATTTTGGGTAAACCTGTTGGTTTCGTTTTTTTTTGTTGAGATTCTCACACACACTCTTTGTTTCTCTCTCATTGATGGTATTGGTTTGTTGGTAAGATTGTTTCGGTTTTACTTTTCCCTACTTTTCTTTTTCCCCTTTTTCTTTCTCGTGTTTATGATGGGGGTAGCACTTGGCACATTTGTATATCTTTTTTCTTAAAAAAAAAATAGAATCGTCCGCTTCAATCAACAATATCACTCGCTTCATTCAAATTCTTCATTATAATCATCTTCTCCATCCTGGTCCTCATCTTCGTCTTTAATATCGATGTCACCATCATCGTTTTTGTCATGTTTGTCTTCAGAATCCCGTTTTTATCGTTATTGGTGTGAGACAATTTCTTCCATAAATCCACCACGCCCATCATCATCGTCGTTGTGTTTTCGCTTTATCGTAATCTTCGTTCTCATAATTTTTCTTTCTTCAATGCCTTAAAATTCTTGCAAATATTTTTCGTCATGATCTCTCACAAGTTTTTTTTTCTGTCCCTACAACCTCTCATTCTCTCTTTCTCTATATATTGTGTTGATGAGTGGATTTCGTAATCAACTTATGTGAGGTTTACGGGTAGTTGTATAGGCTAGCGATCAACTGTTCTACGAAAAAAGGTTTGGGTTGTGTTTGTGGGGGTTGAGCTGAGCTCGAGGGTATCTGTTAGTTACAGAGGCATGCCTGTACACATCTAATAACAAGCCTAATTGTTTGTAATGCTTTGCATTACTTACTTGACCTCTTAACTGAGGGAACCTCTAGTTGTAGAGTTTCTGTTTGTATTGTACTTGTAATAGGCATCAAATCCTAGTTGTGTAACTGTACAAATAGAGTCTAGAATAATGCTTGAAAGAAGTTCCATGGTTCATGCCTCAAGCAAGGAGTTAAAGACTGCCAAATAATCACAGTTGGGATTTGAAGAAATGAAGAATTTGCCTAAGTACCAATTCGAGAAGTATATTTGTCTATTCGAGAAGTCCAGCATTCGAGAAGTCAGAGATTCGATATCTCAAGACACTATTCGATATCTCTGAATACACTGTTCGATATCTCATTCGATATCTCAGGGATTCGATATGTCTACTACTCTATTCGAGATCTCAAGAAGTCAACAAGTCAAGATGGTATTCGAGTTCTCAAAGAGTCAACAAGTCAAAGTTCCATTCGATATCTCAAAGACTCAGAAAGATATTCGACAACTCGAGGATTCGATAAGTCAAATGCTTTATTCGACAACTCAAGGAATTCTGATGGAAAAGAGCTATTCGAGAAGTGGTTCGATATGTCACTATAACAGTATTCGAGAACTCAGAGTTATCGATCAAGTCAATTCTAGTTCTCGAATCACTTACTTAGTCACTTCTCGAATACATTCTTGGAGACAAAATACTGAAGAAATTGTACAAGTCAGAAACCTGCAACAAGCCAATGCACTTTATGGACCACAACCTGTAACGTGCTCTGGAAAGCCTACAAGGAAGCTTGGAGAGATATAGAAGAGACAAGGAGCTAAAGAAGTGGATCTAAACAGGCTTTGCAAAGTCAAATCTGTAACCGTTTGGACACTTACTCAAAAAGGATAGACAGACTAGAAAGTAATGTGTTTTAGCTCCTTATTTGTAGTAAGCAGGCTGTATCCATGTTCTATAAGGACACAGCCTCACTTCATAACTTAGTAACTTTGTGAGTCAAGTTTTTCATACACTATAAACTATATCTCTCTGAGAAAAACGAAGCTGAGAATACTACCATTTGTATTCACAGATTGTAGCAACCTTTATCTAATATACATTAGATTAAAGTGATATTGTGTCTTGTGTTGTTTACTTATCCGCACCTTAATTTCTGCACACACAGGCACTTATCTGCTACACAGACTCAATCCAAGAAAAGTTCAAGAATCCATTCACCCCCCCCCCTCTGTATTCTTTACCGTGTTCAATACTCAACAAGTGGTATCAGAGCGGGCTGTTTATTCAAAAACAGAGAAACGATCATGAGTTCGAATACACCAAAGACTACAGGAACGGTGAAGGTCCCTAAGTTTGATAAAGAAAACTTCAACCTCTGGAAGATAAAGATGATGTTGTTCATCAAAGCCTCTCATCCCTTGTATCCTGAGATTCTCAAGAATGGTCCTTTTGTTCCACAACAAGAGATACCAGAGAAGACTGTTGGAACCATAACAATCCCTAGAGCTTATGAGGCCAAGGATCCATCAAAGTGGACAGAGTCAGAAAGGGAGAAGGTTGCTCTTGACAGCCACCTCATGTTGCTCATCATTGATTCCATGGATATGTCAATGTTTGCAAACATTGCATCATGCACGTCTGCTAAAGAGATGTGAGATCACATTGAGGTGTTGTGTGAAGGGACTGATGAGGTTAAAGAAAACAGGAAACAGATATTGGTCACACAGTATGAAGCTTTCATGGCACAGCCCAAGGAAAGCATCACTGAGATGTTTGAAAGGTTTCACAAGCTAGTTACTGAGTTGCAGATGAATGGAAAGGTTTACAGCACCAAGGAGTTAAATATGAAATTTCTGTTGTCTTCACCAAATCATCTGGAGCAAAGAGTCATTTCCCTTAGAGAGAGAGATTTGAACAAAGTCACCTATGATGTACTCTATGGAGTCCTAAAGACTCATGAACTTGAGTTGCTTCAGAAGAGGGCTATCCAAGCAAACCAAGGTAGGATGATAAACACATCATGTGCCTTGATTGTCAACAAATCCATCCTGGACCTAGAAGCATCTACAAGCCAACTAAGGATAGAGGAGGTGGCAGATGATGAAAAAACTGAAGCTGGGGTGAGTGAACCTGTTGAGGAAAAGGAGGAAGAAGAAGAGGAGTTTTACACTCTGGAAGAACTTGATGGGATGGAAAATACTTCATATGCTTTCATGGCCAGAAAATTTCCAAACATCAGATTTAAAAGAAATCAACCCTTCAAACCCAAAACTCAAAACCATTCAGCCAACAAGAACAAGGCACCTGTGAAACCAAACAGAAATAAGTTCAAAACCGGTTATGTGGATAGGTCATCTGTAAGGTGTTATAGATGCAATGACCTAGGGCATTTTGCCAGTGAATGCAAGAAGCCTAAAAAGAAGGATAGAGATTATCTTGAGCTAGAAGCTAAGTATGAGGCCCTTCTGAAAAAGCAGACACATGGTAAGGCCTACATAGCTGAAGGGAAGTGTTGGGATGATTCTGAGAGTGATGAAGAGGAACAAGAATTCTGCAATTATGCCTTGATGGCCAACTCCAAGGATGACTCATCTTCATCTGATTCTCAGGTACCATCTCTCACTACTATAGACATGTCTGTTTCTGAATACAAATCCATGATTGAACAATTATCTGTTGAAATGTTTAATATTCATACTAGTATGACTGCTGCTAATGAGGAGATTGCTAAA
This sequence comes from Kitagawia praeruptora, assembly GCA_037693485.1. Classification (NCBI taxonomy): domain Eukaryota; kingdom Viridiplantae; phylum Streptophyta; class Magnoliopsida; order Apiales; family Apiaceae; genus Kitagawia; species Kitagawia praeruptora. Next base: position 120,058,652 of record CM075349.1, on the reverse strand, counting down.
CTGTCTACTAGAAATGAAGTATTAACCAAAAAGAATGAGGAACTTGAGCTAACTGCTATGCAAGTAGAAAACCTTAAGAAAGAAGTTGAATATTTGGAGAACAAGGTTCTATGTGCTAGTCAAGTAGAGAAGGCTCTAGGGATGAATTAGCTGAGAATGAATTCAAACTTAAAACTTTCAAGAAATCATCTGGTTTAGTGCAATCCTACTGTGAGAAAATTGAAGCTAAACCTAAAGCAGCTATTGGACTTGACTATGACTCTCTCACACAAAGGAAAGGCTATGCTGTCATCGAAGAGGACACAGCTGTTCATGAGAAAGTGCCCCACATTTTGAGAAAAACTGTAAATCCAATTTTTAAGGAATCAACATTTGAAATTGATGAGGATGCCTTACTCATCAAGCAAATGTTGAATGATGAGGATGAGGCACAATCTAGTGAACAGCAAGCATCCTCTAAGGGTGAGAGTGCCAAGTCAAAGACCAAGAAGCCAGTAGTTGATAGGCCAAGACCTAAGAAGTTTGTTAAGTTTGTATCAGCTGGGAAGAGTGAATCAGGAAAGGAAGTGACTAAAAAGAAACAGAACAGAAATGGCAAGTTAGGGATTAACAAGGATAACAACTATGCTTATATGCCTAATGCCCCTAGGAAAAGTTGTCAGAACTGTTTCAGTACCAACCATCTAACTCATGCATGCAAGAAACCTGTTGGTAGTGTGTCTAAACCTTTCTATGATTGTTCTGTGCCTCTAAGACATAGAGATGCACCCTTATGTGATAAATTTGACTGTATGCCATGCAATATGAATGTTATGACTAGTTGTTTTAATTTAAGAAGACAGTTCATTGATGGTTGTATCAGTCACAATTCTCACACACACTACACAAGGTCAAAGTCTTCAAGTCCTCCTAAAGCTAGGAAGGTACCTTTGTCACCTAAGTCTGAAACCTCAGGTTCTAAGACTTCCAACAGTGACAAGAAGACTGACACTAAGAAAGTTAACAAGCATGTTGTTTATGATAAAACTGTCTCTAAGTCACATGGACCCAAACTTGTTTGGGTACCAAAGGAAAAGTAATACCTTTGTGTTTGCAGGGCAAAGAAAGTGAGAAGAAGGTCATGTGGATTTTGGACAGTGGATGCTCAAATCATATGACTGGTGATATGGCCCTGCTATCACAGTATGAGGAAAAGGCTGGCCCAATGGTTGCTTTTGGAGATGACAGCATGGGTAACACATTGGGATATGGCAAGCTGAAAGTTGGAAATGTCATCATTGAAGATGTAGCACTAGTCAAGGGGCTCAAGCATAATCTGTTAAGTGTTGGTCAGTTTACTGATAGAGGATTCAAAGTGAATTTTGACAAAGATGAATGTTTGATCACCCACAAGAAGACTGGTGATTTTGCTCTATCTGGAGTAAGGAAGGGAAGCCTGTTTGTAGCCAATATGGACTCTGCAAACAAGGACAAAATTTGTTGCTTTTACTCAAAAGCATCAAATGAAGATTGTTGGCTGTGGCACAAGAAACTATCACACCTGAACTTTAAGGCCATTAATTCTCTAGTCAAAAGAGAGTTAGTGAGAGGCATGCCCACACTTGAATTCTGCCAAGAAGGAGTGTGTGAGGCTTGTCAAAAAGGAAAAATGAAGAGATCAAGCCACAAGTCAAAGACAGTGACATCTGTAACCAAGCCACTACAACTTATCCATATGGATTTGTTTGGGCCTGTTAACATAATGTCACTTGGAAGAAAGAAGTATGCCCTGGTAATGGTTGATGATTTTTCAAGGTATACATGGGTAGAATTTCTGGCATCAAAAGATGAGGCTCCACAAGTAATCATTGAGCATATAAAGAAAGTTGACAAGGAAGCAAAGGCAAACGATGCAAGTGTGATTGCATTGAGGAGTGATAATGGAACAGAGTTCAGAAATGCCACACTTGAAGCATTCTGCAAAGAGAATGGCATTTCTCAGCAATTCTCAGCTCCAAGGACTCCACAACAAAATGGAGTTGTTGAGAGAAAGAATAGAACTCTAATTGAGGCTGCTAGAACAATGTTACTTGATGCAAAAATGCCCACATGTTTTTGGGCTGAGGCTGTGAGCACTGCATGCTATATTCAGAACAGAACCCTCATCAACAAAAACAATGGAAAGACTCCTTACAACTTGATGACTGGAAAGAAGCCTACACTGAAGTATATTCATACTTTTGGAAGCAAATGCTTTGTACTTAAGGACAATTCTGAATATGTTGGAAAGTTTGATGCAAAAGCATTTGAAGGAATTTTTCTTGGCTATTCTATGGAAAGAATTGCATACAAGGTTTATGTCATCAGTCAAAAGAAAGTTATGGAAAGCACAGATGTAACATTTGATGACAGCAAACTACCTGGACTAGAAGAAGCCAATGATGAAGACAAAGATCCATTGAAGTTTGATAATCTAGATGATTCTGATGAAGAGACTGAAACTAGAGTTGAAACTCAAGTTCAACAAACTCAAGTGAATAATGATACAAGAGAAGAATTTGTGCCAATCAATAGTGAAGAAACAAGCATCCAAGACACACCTGTGAGTAATGGCAACTTCACAGGGGGAGGAAATGAGGATGATCATGATGAGGATGATGAAGCAACATCAAGGATGAGAAATCAGGCTGAACACTCAAGGAAATGGGATAGATCACACACTGCAGAGCAAATCATTGGAGATCCTAATGCAGGAGTAAGGACTAGGAGAGCAACTCAAAATGAGTGCCTCTATGGATGTTTTCTATCACAAGTTGAGCCTAAGAAACTTGATGATGCATTGTTGGATCCAGATTGGATTATTGCCATGCAAGAGGAGCTGAATCAATTTGAAAGGAACAAAGTATGGGAACTTGTGCCTGCACCGAAGAATAGAACCATTGTTGGAACAAAATGGGTTCTGAAGAATAAGATGGATGAAGATGGTGTAATAATAAGAAACAAAGCAAGGCTGGTTGCAAAAGGATACTCTCAACAGGAAGGCATTGATTATGATGAGACATTTGCCCCTGTTGCTAGATTGGAAGCCATTAGAATATTCTTGGCATTTGCTGCTCATTCAAACTTTAAAGTTTATCAAATGGATGTCAAGAGTGCATTTCTAAATGGAGAGTTGGAAGAAGAGGTTTATGTGCAACAACCACCTGGCTTTGAGGATCCACATTTCCCAGAATTTGTCTACAGATTGCTTAAGGCACTGTATGGACTTAAGCAAGCTCCAAGAGCATGGTATGATACTCTATCACAATTTCTTCTTGAAAATCAATTCACTCGAGGCACATTGGACAAGACACTGTTTTACAAGAAGCATGGTGATGATATGATCCTAGTTCAAATCTATGTGGATGATATCATTTTTGGTTCTACAAATGAGAAACTATGTGAGAAATTCTCTAAACTCATGCAGAGCAGATATGAGATGAGTATGATGGGAGAGTTGACATTCTTTCTAGGGTTGCAAGTCAGTCAAAGGAAGGATGGTATCTTTATCAGTCAAACCAAGTACATCAAGGATTTATTGAAAAAGTTTGACTTGGAAGATTGTTCACCTGCCAAGACACCCATGGCCACTGCCACTAAATTGGATGAAGATGCTAAAGGCAAGAGAGTAGATATCTCAGTCTACAGAGGCATGGTTGGTTCTCTACTCTACCTCACTGCAAGTAGGCCAGACATCATGTTTGCTACATGCTTGTGTGCAAGGTTTCAATCAAATCCAAAGGAATCACATTTGATTGCAATAAAAAGGATCTTTAGATATCTGAAGGGCACTCCTAACTTGGGATTATGGTACCCTAAGGACACAGGGTTCAATCTGGTTGGCTACTCTGATGCTGATTATGCTGGATGCAGAGTGGATAGGAAAAGCACCTCAGGAAGCTGCCAGTTTCTTGGACAAAGGTTAGTTTCTTGGTATAGCAAGAAGCAACAATCTGTGTCAACTTCTACAGCTGAGGCTGAATACATAGCTGCTGGAAGTTGCTGTGCTCAAGTGCTTTGGATTAGAAATCAACTTAGAGATTATGAACTTGTGTTGGAAAGAATTCCAATCATGTGTGACAACACAAGTGCAATCTCTATAGTTGCCAATCCTGTCAATCATTCTAGAACAAAGCACATTTACATCAGATATCATTTCATAAGAGAACATGCAACTAATGGAACCATTGAGTTGCATTATGTCTCTACAGATAAACAACTAGCTGATATATTCACTAAGCCATTAGATGAAGCCACCTTCACAAGGTTGGTAAGTGAGATTGGAATGCTGAATTCTTCAGATTCTGGCTAAGTGAATACATCATCTAGATTGTTGCAGCAGTAAACACTTACTTTATCTAAATCCTCAATATTTTTGAAGTAAGTGTTGGCTGAAATATGATTTATAAATATTTCAAATCTGTTGCATATGTTGAAAATCATATTTTTATTAACTCAAAATTTCTATGAAATTTTGAGAAAATCACTATTTGGTTTGCTAGGATATTTTTTAATGAATATGTCTGGTAAATTTTTACAAGATAGTGAAAATCAAAGTTTTATGAGTGATGGGTATAGTTCGATAAGTCAGACTTCTCGAATGATTCACTATTCGACATCTCTAATAAGTCTCATTAGAGTACTCTTGAGTTCTCGAATAGAGTCTTTCTGAGATATCGAATAGAGGAATTCTAGACTTCTCGAATATAGTAACTGAGTTCTCGAATGATTGAGTTCTCGAACACTATATTTGAGTTCTCGAATCATTTGAAAAGGCTGAATTCTCGCTGAATTTTAACCGATTTTGGATTTTTATCTAAAAATTTAATTCACTCATAAAAACACATTTTATTTAATTTAGAATTATTTCTAAGTTAGATAACTGCCAGCTGTGAGTTTCTATCTGCTTGAGTTATCGATTAAGCCATTCTTGACTTCTCGAATAGTTGTTTTCTACTTCTCGAATGCCTGACTTGTCGATACAAAACAGTCTGCTAATCGACAATTCAAGTACTTCATACTTATACAATCTCACATCTATTCGATTCATTTCATTCGATTTCTCAAGCATCTACACTCTCTAAACCCCTGAAACCCTAGCTACGAAAAGCCAAATTTCTTCTTCAACCTTCAATTTCTTTTCTCTCTTCTACACGAATGGCAACAGTAAAGTTCAACACCAACTTCATCGCTCTCACTAGTGATGTTGAAGCACCCAATGCAAATTTCAAGTGCTTTGTGAAATGGATGGCTGAGTCATATATCAAGGATGCACTCTCTGCCAACCCAACTCTGTATCTCGATATTCTGGAACAATTCTGGAGTACTGCTATTGTGGAGGTTGTAGCCCTGGAAAACGCAATCACTTCCTATGTCATCTACTGCAAGGTTCAAGATAAGGAAATCACTATCACTACTGCAGACATGAACCAAGCACTAGGACTACAACAAGAGTCATTTGACATAATGGCCACTAACGCAGAGTTGGAGGAATTCTTTGAGTTCATAAACTACTCAGATGGGATTAACCTTGGAAAGCTAAACAGAAAGAATCTGAGAAAGGAGTGGAGCTATGTGTTTGCAACTCTTCTCCAAGTCTTCACTGCCAGGAAATCAAGCTTTGATCAAATCAGTGCACCTGTGCAGCAAATTGGATATGCTTTGGCCTATGGAAAGAAGATAGATGTTGGCCAAATCATACTTCAAGAATTATATGGGAGACTTGGTAAGAACACAACCATGAGAGGTACTGATATTTTCTTCCCTCGCTTTATTCAATCTGTACTTAATTATAAAAATGCTTCATTGATTGAATTGCCTGGGATTGATAAAAATAAAATAGGCTATCCTAAGTCCATGACCAAACTCATTTTTGGTAACTTGGAAACTAGGAATGATGTGGATGTAAGACTGAACATAACTCCCCATATGGAGAGTTTGTTTAGGACTTACCCCCACAACATGCCAACATTTGATGCAAAATCTAAGTTAGCACAGCCCAAGCAAGTAGAACAAAATGCTAACCCAGGGCCTGCTAACCAACCCTCTCAACCAAACACTCTACCTCTTACTGAGCCAACTGCATCATCCTCTCAAAAGGGTGATGTTAGTAAAAAGAAGAGAAAGGAAGTAATGTCTGCACCTTTAAATATCTTGTCTGAAGCAGCATTAGCTGTTGAATTAGGTCTAGGAAGTGAGGAATCTGATTTACCTTTGCACAGAACAAAGAAGAAGAAAACTAAGACCACCTCTTCAGTCACACAAATGGCTGAAGTTGTAAAATCAGGGGCACACAGCTCACTAGATGTATCCTCTCAACAGGGTGCACCTATAGAATCAAGCATTCTCCCCAATGCACCCTCTTGTATAGAGTCAGCACATGGGAGTGATAAGGCTGGCACAACACTGAGTGGAGAGCACATCACTTTTGAAACTCCCTCTATCTCTCAGGGGGAGTTGCCAGAATCTACTCTAAAACACACTTCTCTTCCAGAATCTATCTCTGAAATTTCTTTGGAACCTGCAACTCAGACAACTGAGATGCAAGGTATTGATCATCAAGAATCCTTTTCGCTTGATGAGCCAATAATTTCAAGTGACTTAGTGCATGACACTTTGTTCACCACTCAGAACCCACATTTAGATGGTGAGGGAATGCATGCTGAGGCATATCCTAATGACACCATCACAAACACAGAGGTTCCCCTAGTTTTTACTAGAGACTCTGTGCCTGTGTCAACTGCTGGTGTAATTCATCCCACTTCTGTGGTGACACCAGTAGTAGAGTCAATCCATCCGGTTACAGAAGTTGCATCTGTAACTGAGGATACTAGCTTGCCTAGCTCTAGCTCTGACTTCATGTCAACATGGCTGAAGCCTGTGCAACATGACAGTGCTTCAGGATCAGGGTCTGTTCCACAACAATTGACGGTTGAAGCACTTCAAAGCTTAATTGTGGATCAGATTCCTGAGTTCACAAAGATTGCTCAGCACCTTCTCACTGCAGACATGCCCAATCCAGACTATGAGGCTATTCTGTTATGCCATAGGGATGATGTGGAAGTGCAGAAGTCAAAGATCATTGATGATGCTGAGAGAGATGGCAACATAGATGCCTGGTTGCAAGGAAAATATGATATTACTCTCGATGAAGCACTTCAGTATCTCAGGGAGGAATACATCACTTCACTGGGCTCCAATGCAAAATCCCTGTCACCTGGTGAAGTGTATGAAGCTGTAAATGACTCCTACAAGGGTTTCCTCAAGGCTGCACACTATCTTGGCAAGGGAGTCAAAACTGAAGTCAACAGGGTGTGTGATAAGACAGCCACTTCAGTAGCAGAAGTCAAGAGGGCCTTTGATGCTAAATTTCCTCAATTGGACAGTGTGTTCAAGGACATCAAACACTGCAACTCTACCTACACTCAGGTGGACAATGGGCTGGCTGTGCTAAAAGATGCTGTCACAGGTCTGGGGCATCAATTTCAGAATCTATCTGACCAGACTACAGATGCCAATGCCATGCTGAGGATAATGTTCAAAAATCTTTATGGAGATAGACTAGTGACTGATGTCCCTGTGCATGAATTGTCTAAATATGAAGTGAAGAGGCTGCAGGATCAATCTTTATCTGGCTTCAAGGCCAATGAGTTATTCACTAAGGTCAACACTCTTGAGCAGGAGGTAGCTACTCTCACCAAGACCAATGCTCATCTCACAGAAAAGGTTGCATTGCTAAATGATCAGTTGGACACTCAAGCATCCACCACAACTGATGTCCTTCTGCATCAACAATCCATGTTAGCTGCAATGATGAAGCATATGGGTCTCCCTCTACCTGATGAATCTTCACTCCCAAAGGACATTTCTACAGCCTCTGTGCCTGACAACAAGCCTAAGGGGGAGAAGAAGGCTAGGAACTCAAATTCAAAGGGAGAGAAAGGCATAATAATCAAAGAGGGTGGTCAACAAAGGGCTTCTAAGTCTCTAGCAAATGTGCCTGGCAAGGGAAAAGCCAAAGTAGATGAGCCTCCATCTATCTTGCCAGTTGTCACCTTACCAACTGTGCACATCACTACTCCTGGAGGACAAAAGCAATCCATAACTACCACAGTGGTTGCAGGGAGTATGCCATCTGACAAACCTCCAATCTCTATATCTGAGAGTGCCAAGCCTGTAGAAGTCAAAGTTGTTACTGAGGCCAAGCTACAAGAAGTTGCTAACTCCAATGACTATCATGATAAAGCCTTCTTGGAGTTTCTGAAAGCCATAAGGGAACAGGTTGGTGACACTCAGTTTTATCTGAGGGAGGTGAAGAAGCAGATAGACTACATCACTGTCATCCCCAAGAAAGTCAACAATATATGGGTCAAGGAGATAGTGATGGTTTCCAAACTAAAGATATGGCATCTAACATACCAGACTCTACAAGACCTAAAGCACTCAGAGATAGATGCCATACTTGAGATCATTGAGAAGAAAAATGAGAACAGCAAGAGTCTGTTTGATGATTTGAGGAATGGTCAACCTACAAGGCTACCAGAAGTGATCAAGAAGCCATGGACAACTATTTATCAGTCTGGTACCAGAATTGAAGATATCAAGCAATTGGTCATTCCTCATGATCTCACCTCCAGAAATCACAGACTGATCATTGCTATCATTGATCAATTACAGAAGAAGGTTGGAGCCAGAAATGCTGAAGAAATTGAGACACTGCATATCCTCAGAAACTATATTGCAACTGGTGAAATTCCAGAGATGGCTCAACCTAGGAGAAATAAGGATGATGATTCTGAAGACAAAGGTGATGGGAGGAGAAGACATCACAGGAGAGATAAGGGTGATGAAGATAAGAAGAAAAAGGGGGACAAGGATGAAAAGGATGATGATGACCAGGGTAAAACATATGTGAGAAAGAGTGGAAGACAGCAAGCCTTAGGCAATGCTAGCAGTAATCTCACCACAACACAAGACTCTAAGTCTAGGGTGAATACTGTTAGTAGTGACCTAGCAAAATCTACATCTATGGCTTCTGCAACTGTCTTACCATCTCAAGAAAAGAAGAAGATTCAAGTCAAGAAACCATGTGTATGTTTCAGAAAGCAATCTGCTAATGGAATACTACTATGGTCTACCAACCAAGGTCAGAGATTTCTGCCAAGCAACCATGTCAAGAGGATAAAATTTAAACATGCTGCAAGGAGAGTGAAGCTATCCAAATCTAGAGCCCTAACAATCATTCCAGGATTAAAGCTCCAGCCACTTGATGAAGACTTTGATGAAGAGCAACTGCTATTTCTAAGAGCTCAAAAGATATGCTATGTTGCAATTGTGGATGACCACCTTGTAATCAAGTACACTGATGGGAAAGAAATGAAATTCAAACAAGGGGGTTGTCAACATTGGGGTAAATTGTATGAGATAGAAAGAATCATTGCATTGCTGGATTCTAAGGACAAGGTGGAGAAAGTATGGAAGCTGGAATTGATTGACTTTGTGAAAATGAAGAAAGAATATGCTGAGAAGATAAGGAAGGGCTGCTATGAGAAATGGTTAGAAAGGGAGAAAGAAATTGATAGACTGGAGATTGAAGCAGAAAAGCTAAGGGCAAAGGGATTGTGTAGAGTTCAGTTTGATCCCTATGTGGTGAAGTATAGGAGGAGAAATGGAGACAATGTCAATATAAGAATGAACCTACTCAGTCACTATCCTGCCAACATTCTGAAGCCAGTGCTTGAAGATTTCAAAAACTCTATTATGATTGAAGAATTGGATGCTATGACAGAAATCATGAGAGCAGTAGATGAGATTGCAAGAAAGGAGAAAGAAAGGAAACAGAAAGCATATGATGATCTACAAGCCAAGGCAATGGAGATGCAATCAAAAGAAAACGGCTAGTACCTCATCATACTGTAAGAAGTATTTATCTTGTAATTTCATTTATGTGTTCAATCAAATCACATACCTGTACTTTTAAAAGTTTTATCTTTAATGTATGTTAGGCTTGTTATCAGGCATGAAATTGTGACTAAGGGTCTCACTCACAATTTGGGGGAGATTGTTAGTTACAGAGGCATGCCTGTACACATCTAATAACAAGCCTAATTGTTTGTAATGCTTTGCATTACTTACTTGACCTCTTAACTGAGGGAACCTCTAGTTGTAGAGTTTCTGTTTGTATTGTACTTGTAATAGGCATCAAATCCTAGTTTTGTAACTGTACAAATAGAGTCTAGAATAATGCTTGAAAGAAGTTCCATGGTTCATGCCTCAAGCAAGGAGTTAAAGACTGCCAAATAATCACAGTTGGGATTTGAAGAAATGAAGAATTTGCCTAAGTACCAATTCGAGAAGTATATTTGTCTATTCGAGAAGTCCAGCATTCGAGAAGTCAGAGATTCGATATCTCAAGACACTATTCGATATCTCTGAATACACTGTTCGATATCTCATTCGATATCTCAGGGATTCGATATGTCTACTACTCTATTCGAGATCTCAAGAAGTCAATAAGTCAAGATGGTATTCGAGTTCTCAAAGAGTCAACAAGTCAAAGTTCCATTCGATATCTCAAAGACTCAGAAAGCTATTCGACAACTCGAGGATTCGATAAGTCAAATGCTCTATTCGACAACTCAAGGAATCCTGATGGAAAAGAGCTATTCGAGAAGTGGTTCGATATGTCACTATAACAGTATTCGAGAACTCAGAGTTATCGATCAAGTCAATTCTAGTTCTCGAATCACTTACTTAGTCACTTCTCGAATACATTCTTGGAGACAAAATACTGAAGAAATTGTACAAGTCAGAAACCTGCAACAAGCCAATGCACTTTATGGACCACAACCTGTAACGTGCTCTGGAAAGCCTACAAGGAAGCTTGGAGAGATATAGAAGAGACAAGGAGCTAAAGAAGTGGATCTAAACAGGCTTTGCAAAGTCAAATCTGTAACCGTTTGGACACTTACTCAAAAAGGATAGACAGACTAGAAAGTAATGTGTTTTAGCTCCTTATTTGTAGTAAGCAGGCTGTATCCATGTTCTATAAGGACACAGCCTCACTTCATAACTTAGTAACTTTGTGAGTCAAGTTTTTCATACACTGTAAACTATATCTCTCTGAGAAAAACGAAGCTGAGAATACTACCATTTGTATTCACAGATTGTAGCAACCTTTATCTAATATACATTAGATTAAAGTGATATTGTGTCTTGTGTTGTTTACTTATCCGTACCTTAATTTCTGCACACACAGGCACTTATCTGCTACACAGACTCAATCCAAGAAAAGTTCAAGAATCCATTCACCCCCCCCCCCTCTGTATTCTTTACCGTGTTCAATACTCAACAGTATCTCCAATAATCTCAGGTGCCTTTAGAGAAAATTAGAGAACTTAATGCGTCGTACCCTGAGGTGCCTACGTACCCTTGTATTTATAGGGATCAAGCTCACGTAGTTCTAGTATGATTCTGTCTCTTACTGGAATAGCTGTATTCGGTCACCTAGTTCGTGTTGGACTCAGGTTCCTTTAGAGCCTTTTCACGAACTAGTTTGGCTAAGTGGAGTAGAACTCGAGTTCGTACTCCACTTATGATTCTCTCATTGGTTAGAGTTATTCTAGGATCATCTGCGCCCTAGAATTATACTCAGATACCAATTTGTTTATCTGTTCTAGATGACTCCTAGAACTTTCTGTTGGCAACTCGTAGGAACCTGGTGCTGAGGAACCTACATTTCAGGAGCCTGTTTCTCAGGGACCTCCTTATTTCGGGACATATCACTTAGGGACCTCCCTTTTGGTGTCAATACCTGCACAAATAACAAACTGGTTAGATTGGATAACTCTTCATATGCTTTTATTACCTCTATGGCTGTTGCTGTGCTAATTCGAACTCCTCGGCTGGGAGGAACCTGGTCTCCGAGTGCTCAACTCAGCTTCCTGACTATTGGGAACCTCCTAATACTCGTACTTCCTTATTCATTTCTCCTATTTGATCTTCATGACTCGTACTGGATCAATCTTCTGGCTTGTATGGATCGAACCCTATAGCTTAATGGGCCTAAATCTAGCCCATGGAGATTTTGGGCACAACAAGTACCCCCCGGTTCCTTGAAATTATGTAATGTGAAAGGAACCTATTCTAATTCTACGATCAAAAGTTCAATGCTAAACCATTCTAGTAACAATACCTCGCTTCAACATTTTATATCCAAGCCTACATGAGTTTACTCGGCGTAGGAAACAGGACATAAAATATTTTCAGCTTAATATAATCTTGAGTAAGCTTCCTTTGCATTAAGGAACCTGTTATCTTGCTATTTTCTTCTTTAGATAGCTGCTCTCGAAGTCAACTCGATGCTTGCATTTAGCTCCTCTAGGAATCTAATTAGCCCCTTAACTCCACGTCTCTTTAAATTTAATAATTTAAGGATCTATAGGAAGAGATAATGGTTGGCAGCTGGAGATAATTTAAAGTTCGAATTGAACTTATCACTTACTAAAGCTGTAGTTAATGCATGAGTTCCCAAGGCTCACACGCCTTTTACACATGTACCTCTTCGTTTTTACCGCTCCTCTAATGCTCTGACGCGTGTACGGAACTGTCTTGATTATATAAACACACTTCTAACTCCAAGTCTAGTTTTTTACCTTTACCAAATATCTTCCAAAATCCTTAGAGAGAGAAGAAGGAAAAGAAGTCCGACGGTCACTTACTCAATCCAAGCTCTCCGTCGCCGCTTTCTTCTAATTAAGGTATGATTTGCTTTCTTTCTGCTCTTTTGACTTCATTTCGTACTGTCTGCACTTTCGTGTCTTGCATGTCGATGTTCTTTGTTTATGGTCTTTGTATGTATGCGTTCGTATCTATCTTTCACATTCCATGCTTTTCATACAACTTGTTCACCACACCTTGTTTGTTTGGTCATCGATTTATAGTTTTGTAACCCTGGTTTCCCTGGGATCCGATATTATTTATTCACATTCTGTACACACATGTTTTCGACTTATACTGTAATCGATATGAGTCGTTTCAATGGTGCGTAGCTTTTGTGTAATTCGCTGACTACCATGTGTCTCATAGCTATGTCCGTCCCAGAACTTTAGAACCACTATTTCTCTTTTAAAAGACTCAAAACCTGATTTTTCTCCGTCTGTCTTTTGCAGATGTCCTCTGATTCTACACACTCTGACCACTTGTCTTCTATTCAACCTTCTATGATGCCAATAGGGGAAAGAACTAGGTCTAGGGTTGTTGTTCCAGACATTGATGAACCTGGAAATATCCTTCTCAAACCTTCGACCTTACCCTCTACAAATCTTCCTACTCCTTCCTTTGTAGATTTGGGGGATGATTGGCCCTCTGACGGAGAGGAAGTGTCTAAGCCTGATCATAGTCTGATCCCGGATCCTGATTTTGATAACGAAGTGTCCGTTGAAAGAGAGTTGTATAAGCAAGAAATCGTACCTTTCTGTGACAAAATGGATTCTCTTATGACCTTGACTAGGTTAGAGAAATTGTATGAGGAATGTGTTCGTCCATCCTGCTCCATTGTTATCCCTAAACCAGGTGAGAGAGCTCATAAGTTTGATACCAAGATACCTGATCGAGGTATTCCAAATGTTGTAACCTCTGCTGCCTTCTTCAAAGTTGGTGTATATTTCCCTCTGCATCCTTTCCTGAGAGAGGTTCTTGACTTCTATGGTTTGGCCCCTCTCCAATTGACACCTAACTCATATAGGTTAGCCATTAGTACCTACATTCTGTACACTAGCATGTTTACAACCCCACTATCTGCACATGAATTAGGTTACTTCTTCAGATTGAAGGACACTGGGAAGGGTTCTGGTTGCTTCTATCTGACTGCCTGGCCTAGTCATCAAGGCCAATGTATAAAAGGTGTTAAACAGAACTTTGATCAATGGCAAGAGCAGTTCCTTTACTGCTTTGATTGTCCCTCTATCCGCTTTGAATTCAATTGCCGCCCATTAATTCCAAAACAGACTATTCTCACTGGAGCTTGCTTAATGAGAGCTAAAGAGGCTTTGAAGCATTCTTCGGCCATAAGAGATTGTATGATCCTATTGACCCCTGATAATTTATCTGCCCTAGGTTTTATACCCTCAGCTTCTGGTATGAGTTCCCCTGTTGTTGTCCTTTCTTTTCTATTGTTATACATCTGTACTTTTACCTGCTTATTCTGTATATAAATCTCTGATACTTTCTTGTATTTTCTTTCGCAGATATGGCTCCAAAAGCCCCATCGTTTATCAAGAGGTCCAAGAACGTGGATGAGATCTTCAAGACTGAAACTAAGGAGGTTCCGCTGAATGCAACTCCTATTAATCAAATTCCTGGCACTCCTGCTTCCCAAACTACTCATTCTGGTTCTTCAAAGAGGAAATTTGCTCAGACAACTCTTGACCTCTCAGCAGCTCCCCAGACTCGCTCGTCAAGGAAAAGCAAAGCAGTAAAAACCGATCCTGATCAATCCTCCAACCTGTTCAAATACATGATTGACACCCATGTTCCTACAGAGACGATAGCTGCCTGGAGTAAGATGAGTTCTACTGAAGCCATGCACGCCATGAGGTTTGCTACTGCTCAATCTGCTTTCTTTGCTCTCAGATACTGTGACGAGTTTGCTGTAAAGACCCAATATGACCTTCAACTTCAAGGAGAAATTCGCAAACTCAAAACAGAACTAGCTGCTTGTGAGGATAAGGCAAACATTGCCACTGCGGCTGTCAGAAATGCCAAGATTGTGGAGACCTCTTTAAAAGATGAGAAAATCGAACTTCAAGGTCAGGTCAAGATCCTTAGGGACGAGAAACTGTCGATGTTAGAAAGAACCAATGAACTGGAAGCCCAGGTGGATGCCTTGAATGCTGCTGCTGAAGTTGTGAAGTCATCCATACTTGTCAAGGAGAAGGCCAGATATGATGAAGGCTATGATGAAGGTATTAATGACTACATACGTTCCACATGGGAGAAGATGCCCAATATAAACTGGTCCCTCTTGGGTGAAGACGTAGTAGGGATGATCAAAGATTTTGAGGAGAAAGCTGCTGCTGCAAACTCTGTACCTCCCGTGAAAACGGTTGAGAGGTCTCCGGGTGCCACCCTTGAGACTGCAGAGATTCCTGCTCCTGACGTTACTCCAACCACTCTTCCACCTTCCTCAGCCATCGAAGAATCTAGTAAAGTATCTCCTGCCTAGAGCTTCATAAATTTTCTGAACTTTTCATAACTTTTCTTGAGGTTGCGGGCCCCTCGTAGTGCCTCGCGGGATGTAATTTAACTTGGTTTTATTGGCCTTCGTGCCTTTAACTTTGGTTTACCTAGGGTCCTTGTACCCTATAACTCTTTTATGTTTCTGATGACTATTATCTATTTTTGCTATATCTCTTGCTCTTGCTTGTTCATGCCTAGTTTCTTAACTTGCGTCTGTACTTAATACTGCACACCTTTTTTCCAAAACCTCGTAGAATATTTTATCAATTAATTAGTGTCCATACTTATACACCCAAGCTTACGTGGGATAACCCGTTGTAAGAAACAGGATGCATCCATATTTTCACTTATAATTTTCTCAAAATAACATGTAACTAAATACAGCTTACTTGCAGACTTGGAACCCTTTTTTATTTATACTTCGAGGCATGTATTCACCACCGTAATCTGAACTATAGTTTTCCTTAGAGATTCCTCCCAGATCCAAACCAGGTTCCCTACAAAATATCTGATCAACTTTGTAAGCTTAAACACATCTTTTCTCATGCTTCACTCAACATTACCAGAGTCGCCTTTTGAACTAAAAACCCTTTCTGATAACCTTAGATCCTAAATAATTCGACCAGGTTCCTCGACCATTAAACCTGCAAAATAAACATAAAACAAAAACTAGTTAAGGTTAGTAAAATTTCTTTTGTTTAATTCGGGTCATCTCTTGGAAAGGTTGCCTGCTTGGCTCCCAATCCTAATCTCTAGGTCCCAACATGCCTCGAGGCATATTGGTTCCTTTTTGTACCTCGGGACGATTCTAGGAACCTGTGTGCCGTTCTGGGAGTCCACACAGATTCCTCTTCTCCATGTGTCAGGCTAGACATCTTATGAAGTTAAATGCTAAGGATTTTATCCCTTCTTCCCATGTGCCAAAGGCGGTTCCACATGAGGGAGAGCTTATTAGGCTTCTCTTTAAGGTGCCTTTTGTCAGGACTTTAGATGCCTTTTGTCAGGACTTTAGATGCCTTTTGTCAGGACTTTAATCCGCATGCTCAAGAAACTTGAGGTTTTTCAATCACATTTGCTCAGGAAGCTTCCTGAGGCTTTTCTCAATGCCCAGGAAGCTACCTGGGACTTTTCTCGATGCCCAGGAAGCTACCTGGGACTTTTCTCGATGCCCAGGAAGCTACCTGGGACTTTGCTCGATGCCCAGGAAGCTACCTGGGACTTTGCTCGATGCCCAGGAAGCTACCTGGGACTTTGCTCGATGCCCAGGAAGCTACCTGGGACTTTTCTCAATGCAATCTGTCTACAAGCTAATTCTGATCAATCGATCGTAGTCTGCACATTCTGTCAATTCATATTCATACTTCACACATACTGTCAATGCTACAGGAACCTGTCAGCTTAGGTAACCTGCAAAATGCAACACAATGCTACAGGAACCTGTTAATCTAGGTAACCTGTTTCAAAAATTTCAAATTGTCATATGAAATATCAAATCATAGCATGTGCAATACTGTCTAAGTAGGAATACTACCCCCCAGTTCTTTTGGGTAATGATTATTACGTAAAAGAACTATTAAGGAGCTATAGCTGCAAACAATGCACTCAAAATATTCAACGTAGAGCTATACATCGCTCAATACTTGAAAAAATTGTCTTGCAAGTAGGGAGGTTCACATCAAATACCCCCCAAGTACATGCATAATTAAATACTGAAATCAAAATGCTGGTCAGCTATAACTAATAAGCTGCCTTTATTCTTGGGCTGAAAGAGCCTTACTTTTCCTAAAAAAAAAAAAAACATAAAAGAGTTACTGATAATACTTCTTGAGATGCTCTGCATTCCAAGCTCTCGGAATGAGGTTCCCATCCATATCCATCAAGTGGTAGGTTCCTTCCCAAATGGCTGACTTTATCTGGTAAGGCCCTTCCCAATTTGCTCCAAAAGCTCCATGTGCCAGAACCCTGGTATTTGGCATGACTTTTCTCAGAACTAGGTCTCCAACTTTAAAAGGTCTTGCCTTCACCTTTTTGTCGTAATACCTTCGAACTCTCTGTTGATATGCTGCTAACTTCACTTGTGAATATGCTCTCAACTCTTCGACCATGTCTAAATACAATCTATGATTGACCTCATTGCTCTCGGGATCAAAATACTTTCTTCTCAAGGAACCTGTTCCAACTTCCACAGGTACCATAGCTTCACAACCATAAGTGAGGGTAAAAGGAGACTCACCAGTTGTAGTTCTAGGCGTGGTATTGTACGACCACAAGACTCCAGGAAGCTCCTCTGGCCAGCTTCCCTTCTTATCTTCAAGCCTTGTCTTCAAAGTGTGCTTGATAATCTTATTCACTGCTTCAGTCTGTCCATTACTCTGCGGATAATACACTGCTGAAAATGCTTTTTGGATTCCAAACTGCTCACACAATCCTCTAAGCTCTCTACTATCGAACTGCTTCCCATTGTCAGAAATCAGCTTCTGTGGAATGCCAAACCTGCATACAATAGCTCGAAACACAAATTCAGTCAATTTTGACGTTGTAATCTTAGCAAGTGGTTCTGCTTCCGCCCACTTTGTAAAGTAATCGACTGCGACCACTGCGTATTTCACTCCTCCTTTTCCTTTCGGGAGCTCACCAATGCGGTCTATTCCCCAAACAGCGAATGGCCAAGGGCTAACAATCGGTTTGATAGGTGCTACCGGACGACTATCAAAATTGGCAAACCTCTGACAATTACTGCATGCCTGCACGAACTTTGTAGCATCTGCTTTGATGGTTGGCCAATAATATCCTTGTCGAAGGACTTTCATGGCTAAAGAATTACCCCCCGAGTGATTTCCACATACTCCTTCATGAATTTCCTCGAGGATATACTTGCATTGTTCTCCAGCTACACACTTGAGCAAAGGCTGATTGAATCCTCGTTTATACAGAACTCCATCATAAATTACATACCTGGCTGCTCGATACCTCAGCTTCCTGATATCACTTTGATTGGGAGGTAGCTCCCCTTTGTCCAGGTAACGATATATCGGGGTCATCCAGGAATCTTCAACTGGAAATTCAATGTCCATTACCTCTTCCTTGAAAACACTTGGTTGCTCCTGGATTTGAAGTGGAATTACCCCCAATAATGTGGATTCTCTCTGTGACCCTAGCTTGGCCAATGCATCCGCTTTGGTATTCTTTCCTCGAGGTACTTGATCCAGCTTCACCTCTCTGAACCTTGCGATCAACTCCTGGGAATATCTCAAATATAAGTCTGTTCTTGGCCCTCTCGCCTGAAAACCACCACGAATCTGCCAAACTACTAACATCGAATCACTAAACACTCTGATATTCTCTACTTTCATCTCCAAAGCCAACTTGAGGCCTGCAATCAATGCCTCATATTCCGCATCATTGTTCGTGGCTTTAAAAGCAAAATGAATTGAGCTATAGAGTTGGTGCCCTTCTGGACTAACTAGTTCTATGCCTGCACCTGCTCCACCACTGTTAGCAGCTCCATCTACATACAGTGTCCACCAAGGTGCGCAGTTGTCATTGTCTGCCTGTCTTTCCTCCACCTCTTTTGGCCCCTCTTGGCCGGTAACCTCTACATGAGGTGGAAACTCGATTAAGAAATCTGCTAAAGCTTGAGCTTTGATTGCTGTCTTTGGCTTATATTCTATGTCGAACTGTCCTAGCTCCACAGCCCACTTTAACATTCTTCCAGAAGTTTCTGGCCTATGCATCACTTGCTTAAGCGGATATGAGGTTCTTACTTCAATCTTGTGAGCTTGGAAATAAGGTCGCAGCTTCCTGGAAGCCAGAATCAATGCGAACACCAGCTTCTCCATTCCTGTATACCTCGTTTCTGCATCAAGTAACCTTTTACTAACATAGTAAACTGGGCTCTGCTGTCCATTCTCTTCTCGAACCAGAACTGCACTAATGGAATACTCTGACACAGCCAAATAAAGTATCAATGTTTCTCCATCCACAGGTTTGGCTAACAGTGGGGGGCTCCCCAAATGCTCCTTTAGCTTTCCAAATGCTATCTCACATTCTGCGGTCCACTCGAATTTGTTTCCTTTCTTTATAGCTTTAAAGAACTCCTGACATTTATCAGTGGACCTCGAAATGAATCTATTCAAAGCTGCAACTCTTCCTGTAAGAGACTGAACCTCTCTCACAGTTCTCGGAGACCTCATATCAATCAATGCTTTAATCTTGGCTGGGTTGGCTTCAATACCTCTGTGGTTTACCATGAAACCCAGAAACTTTCCTGATTCTACCCCAAACACACATTTTTGAGGGTTCAGCTTCATTCTGTACTTTCGCAAGATTCCAAACATTTCTTCTAAGTGCTTCACATGGTCAACAGCTTCCTTAGACTTAACTAGCATATCATCCACATATACCTCCATAGTACGGCCAATTTGGTCTTTAAACATCATGTTCACTAACCGTTGGTATGTGGCTCCAGCATTAATCAATCCAAATGGCATGCACACGTAGCAATAAAGACCTCTATCTGTAATAAAAGAAGTATGCTCTTGGTCAGGTTCATACATAGGGATTTGATTGTAACCTGAATATGCATCCATGAAGCTGAGGAGGGCATGTCCAGCTGTTGCATCCACTAACTGATCAATCCGTGGTAGTGGGAAGCTGTCCTTCGGACATGCTTTGTTGAGATCTGTGAAGTCCACACAGGTTCTCCATTTTCCATTAGGTTTCTTTACCAAAACAGGATTTGCCAACCATACTGGGTAAAAAGATTCTTTAACTAATCCTGCATCCAATAATCTGTCGACCTCTTCTTTCAATGCCTGGGCTCTTTCTCCACTAACTGGTCTTCGCTTCTGTCTCACTCCTTTCTTTTCTGGATCAATATTCAACTTATGACACATGACCCTTGGATCTATCCCTTCCATATCTGCATGACACCATGCAAACACATCCAGATTCCTGCCCAAAAAAGTAATGAGAGATTCTTTTAAGGCTGGATCGAGTTGAGCTCCAATCTTCAACACCTTTATACCATCTTTGTCATTGATCTTCACATCCAGAGTTTCACCAGCTGGTCCAGCCTTTACCATGGTTTCTGGCATTCGAGGATCTAAGTCTACCTCCATCTCTGCGGTTGAGTCCTCTGCAGGTTCCTGGACGGTAGACGGTTCCTGCACTTCGTGCATGACATTCCTTCTCTTTGATGCTGACTGACTGTCTTCACTGCATCCATTATGTTTCAGTTTTCGGGATTTTTCTTCATCCAACCCTTCTACCATACACACATCACCATCCTTATCCGTAGGGGGTGCACCTTCTATCAGTAAGTAGGGGGTATCTGGTCCCCGAAAAACGGGAATCTCATCATGAGGTTCCTCTTCTATGATCTCTTCAATTCTTATAGCTCTACAAGAGGCTGACACAAAACCTTCCAAAGGCGAACTGCGCAGGTCGACCGTTATCTTGTCTGGGTTCTTTCCTGGAAAACTATCAGGAACCTCGTCCATAGGCTCAGGCAATTTAGCAGCTCTAGCAGCCTGTTGCAAAGCTTTGGTGTAACACTCTCTAGACTCATACTGACATCCTCGAACTATGCCAACTCCATTTGGCGTCGGGAACTTCATAGTGAGGTGGTAAATGGAGGTTATTACCCTCATCTCCTTCAAAATGGGTCTTCCCAAAATAGCATTGTAATTCATATTCTCTTCTATAACAATGAATTCTGCCAACTGTGTAATGCAACATGGTTTATCACCTAAGGTTACTGGCAAACGAATCTTACCTTTGATAGGAACCTGATTATTGGTGAATCCGTACAAGGTATCGTTTGTTGGAGTTAAGTCTTTATCCAGAAAATGCATCTTCTTGAAAGCTGAGTAAGATAGCAAGTTTACAGAGCTTCCATTATCAACTAGCACTCGATGAACCTCATAAGATCCAATTCCTGCCTCAACAACCAAAGCGTCAGTATGGGGATGATGTACCCAGGAAGCATCTTCTTCAGTGAAAGTAATATCTGCATCCTCTCCTTCAAACAGCTTTGGGGACCTCTGGGACAGATTGTAAATACTGGTTAAAGGACGTTCTTTAGCCTCACGAGTATACCTCTCCATGGCATTCCTGCTGCTTCCTCCAATATGGGGACCTCCTATAATTGTGCGTATGCACCCAGCCTTAGGTGGTCCCTCCATCACGACAGGTTCCTGTGTCTGTGTCTTCTGAGTCTTCTCATCTCTATACTTTTTTCCTTCCTGAGCCACCCATTCACTCAATTGCCCTTGTCTGATTAGAGTTTCAATTAGATCTCTGAGGTGACGACAATCTGCAGTATTATGCCCATTATTATCATGGAAGTCACAGTAGGGGCGCTCATTCTTATTCCCTGGCGGACCGGTTCTGAAAGGCTTCTTAAACCATGAGGACTTCTCATTCACTGCGTAAATATGATCAATCGGAGCTACCAAAGGGGTGAAAGTTTCATAGACGGGTCTCTCTGGTCTATTGCTGTTATAGGAAGCTGGTGGCGGTACCTGACTCATGACAGGTTTAGTAGGATTCACAGCTTCAGGCTTCACCTGGGATGTGCGACTAACCACCTTTTTATTGTCACGACCATTGGGGCTTCTTTGTCTCGACCTCTTGCTTCCACTTTGCCTTACAAAATCTGGATCCTTCCTTAATTCAGCTAGAGACTCCTCCACCAGTCGAAAGGGTTCTGCCTGGGCATAAAAATCTGCTAACGTCTCTGGTTCTTTTCCCTGCAGTGCTTTCCAAAAATCTGAGCCTCCTTTGACCCCAGCGATTAAGAAATTCTTTATTGTTTCCTCAGATGCCTTCCTAACTTTAGGAACCTCCGCATTAAACCTCTTGAAATATTCTGTCAATGTCTCACTAGGTCTTTGCTTGATATTGGCTAAGGTATTGGTTGGTGGGGCAAATGCAACAGATGCTCTGAATTGAGTGACAAAGAGCTTCCCCATGCTTGCCCAAGAACCAATCGAATCTGCAGGTAACCTTTTGAACCACTGATGGGCTCCGCCCTGTAGAGTTGCAGCCAGTAACCTGCACCTGGTGGCTTCCTTCACTTGATAAACATCCATCTCTGTGTCAAAACGACTAAGGTACTCAATGGGGTCAGTAGTCCCATCGAATTTCAACTCATTTGAGGGCCTGTAAGACCTAGGCAAAGCCGACTTTCGAACCTTCTTGGTGAAAGGAGAAGCTGTTATAGGGTTCACAGCAAGATTCTTTTCGTCCTTGAGTTGAGCCAAAATTTTCTTGACATCTTCTGCTGTCACCTCCCCAACAGCTTCCGCCTTTGTCTTCTTACTCGTCCCTTCTTCCTCTTGCGACCCTGCAGCGCTTGATTCTTCAGTGTCCTCATCTGAATCCGTGCTTTTTTCTTCAATTATCTCGACAGATGGGTCTTTATCTTTCTTCTTTTTCTTTGAGGAACCTCCAGTCTTGGTTTTCTTCTTTTCCTTGGACCCTGTACGGTCCTTGCTACCAGTTTTACTCTTCTCAGGATTCTCCATATCTTCATCATCATTATCTTCCTTCGGTTCTTCACCATCGCCTGGAACCTCCTCTCCATTCTCAGATTCTTCAAAATTCAACTGTTTCGGAGTAACCTTCGACTTCTTGCTCTTCTTTGCCTTCTTTTTCTTCTTTTTGCTTGAAGCCTGCTCCAAAGTCGATAAACGTTCTCCCACAGTCTTTAGGATTTCCATCATGGCTGCTTTAGTGACCTTCGGTGCTCTGGGAGGAGATGTGTTCTCCTCATGAACCTGTCGCTCAGAACGGGTTGCTTCGCTCTCCGAGCTGCCTGACATCTTTTCCACTCTTAAGATATTAACTATCCCCTCCTTCTAGCGCCAATGTTGATGAGTGGATTTCGTAATCAACTTATGTGAGGTTTACGGGTAGTTGTATAGGCTAGCGATCAACTGTTCTACGAAAAAAGGTTTGGGTTGTGTTTGTGGGGGTTGAGCTGAGCTCGAGGGTATCTCCAATAATCTCAGGTGCCTTTAGAGAAAATTAGAGAACTTAATGCGTCGTACCCTGAGGTGCCTACGTACCCTTGTATTTATAGGGATCAAGCTCACGTAGTTCTAGTATGATTCTGTCTCTTACTGGAATAGCTGTATTCGGTCACCTAGTTCGTGTTGGACTCAGGTTCCTTTAGAGCCTTTTCACGAACTAGTTTGGCTAAGTGGAGTAGAACTCGAGTTCGTACTCCACTTATGATTCTCTCATTGGTTAGAGTTATTCTAGGATCATCTGCGCCCTAGAATTATACTCAGATACCAATTTGTTTATCTGTTCTAGATGACTCCTAGAACTTTCTGTTGGCAACTCGTAGGAACCTGGTGCTCAGGAACCTACATTTCAGGAGCCTGTTTCTCAGGGACCTCCTTATTTCGGGACATATCACTTAGGGACCTCCCTTTTGGTGTCAATACCTGCACAAATAACAAACTGGTTAGATTGGATAACTCTTCATATGCTTTTATTACCTCTATGGCTGTTGCTGTGCTAATTCGAACTCCTCGGCTGGGAGGAACCTGGTCTCCGAGTGCTCAACTCAGCTTCCTGACTATTGGGAACCTCCTAATACTCGTACTTCCTTATTCATTTCTCCTATTTGATCTTCATGACTCGTACTGGATCAATCTTCTGGCTTGTATGGATCGAACCCTATAGCTTAATGGGCCTAAATCTAGCCCATGGAGATTTTGGGCACAACATATTGTTTTAGGTAATAGGATCATTTCTTTACCCTTTCTTCTCTCCTTTTCTGTCTATTGGTTAGGATTATAAATTGGTTTCTCAGTTGTAATTTGAATATGAATTTAGATTCGATTGGTTTTGGTTTGATATTAGGTTTGATTAGATTTGGATGAAGTTTGTTGGTTAGAAATGGATACGGTTTGGATTTGATTCTTGTTGTGGTTTAGATTTGGATTTTGAATTGGTATGGCTTGGTTATTGGGTTTAATTTTAGATTTAGATACAATTTGTGGATTTGGATTCAGTTTTGGTTTTAATTTCAGTTTTGGTGTCGGTATTGGTGTTATTTTTTATGATTGCAGTTCGTTTGGATCTTTCTTTCTTGTTCGTTGGTTGCAGATTCATTTGAATTTTGAACTTATATTAGTTTGACTGACATGGATGATTATTCTTCTCTTGCTGTTTGTATTTTATGTTCGCTTTGGTTTTGATTTGGATACACTTGGATTGATGTTTTGTTTCTGTTTGCTATTGGAGACATGGATGCTCTTTTTGCTCTTTTTCCTTTTCTCTCTTATTTTATGGGTGTAACTTTGGATTCGTTTGGAAGTGTTTGGCTCGTTTAAGTTCGTGACTCTGTTTTTTGTATTTGTTTGAAAGCTCTTAATTTTGGAGTTAGCAGTTTTGGATTCGTTTAAATATATTGTTCCGTTTCTTATTTGGTAAATTTCCGATTTTTTATCGTGAATTTGAGGGAAGATGTTAATATATATATATATATATATATATATATATATATATATATATATATATATATATATATATATATATAATTAGAAAATTTCATTATTATAATAATTTCCTTTAACAAAATAATTTCCTTTGTAATTATTTAATTATTGATGATACAATTCTTTCTTCTATTATAATTGAAAACAAATTTCATTAATATAAAACATTATTTATTTCTTTCCTTCCCATACTTTATCAAATAGATTGCTGAAACACCAGAACAGAGTTGTGTAGGTACCTACTTGTGTATAAATTTAATTTATTGAGTTGAGTCAAAAGTCAATGATAAATTCATTCTTGCACACGCATATTTATTTTCTTTGTTTCATTTTTATTCCATCCGTCCCTAGCTTTTGTTGAGAGATTTTTTTTTTTCACAATACAGGTTCATTTCCATTTTTCAATGTAAATTTGTAATCATTTTTTCTAAATTGTCCTTTTTGAAAATTGCATAGCAATTAATGAGAAATGAGGAGTAGCTCTTATTTTTAAAAGTCAATGCATTTATAATGGGTATAAGATGAATGATTTTTCTAGTGTGTGCCCAAGGGCACATGCTAATAATCCGTGCTAACTTAATTGTCAAATTTTGATTGGTTGGAATTTCATTAATAATGATGGCCCCTCCCTGCATTCACATAAATATTCACCAATCAAAATCTGACAACCCATCAAGCACGGATTCTTAGCATCTGTCCTTGGACACACTAGACAAATCCTAAGACGAAATATATCATTTAATTAATGTTTTCTTAATATGCGTAATTTTTCAAAAAATGACTTGTATTGAGGGACGGAGAGAGTATTATTTATTATTTTCAGTTTTATTTGTCTTAAATTAAATTATTATTCACATTTAATTAATATGGTATATTATGTGTTAATTATGTTAACTTTTATGAAGAAAAATATAATTGTTTAGAAACTATCATTTTACTTGAAATGATTAAATAAAAGATGAATTTTAATCAATTAATATTAAAAATGGGACAAAAGGATAATATATTTTTGAATGTACCCCATTTTAAGTTTCAAACAAATTCAAGTTTAGTTCACCAAATTCTAGTCGCATCAGGTGTTCCAAGTTTCTTTGAAACTTTCTACTCTGGGTAAACACTTTACTTGCCGACATGATTTAGCTAGATAATTTAGTTTAAGAGGTGACATTGACGAGCATGCTACATTGCGCTAGAAGGTTACCTAAGAGTATAGAATTATTTTATACTTACTCTTGTCCCTCTCATTTCTATACATGTTTTCAATATTGTTTGACACATATTTTAAGGATATTATATAAAGTATAATTTCATAATTTATTATTAAAATTTTCTTTTTTTAATAAAAGTTTAAATTAAATTCTTATTAAGAAGAAAATGTATGTCACGCTCCCGCCTAATATAAACAATTGTGGAGGACACGGGTAGTGCTAAACTCTCCGCGTTATCTTTTTCTTAATACGTCTCGTATTCAACTTTCAACCTTTACACATCTTGCATATTATGTTTTTTTATAAAAGAAAAAATATTACTTACATAATTAGAGTTAATTATATATTATTGTAAGTAGGTTAATGAAAAATTATATTGTGGCTGTTGTTGTTAATATATCAATAAATAATGTAACAGGAAAGTAAACCAGAACCAAAGTTATACCATGAGCTCAGATTTGGTTTTTAGTAATACTCACTCAGTCCATGTAATACTTTATATTTGTGGACCAATTTTTAGCATGGATTTTAAGGATAGTTTTATAACTTATTTTTGATATTTTCTTTTTTTGTATAAAAAATAGGATTGTTCTATTTTTATACAAAAAAAAAGAAAATATCAAAAATAAGTTATAGAACTATCCTTAAAATGCATGTCACATACGCAATTTTTTATGTAAATAAATGGATGGGACGGAAGGAGTAGTATTTTACCATGAGATCTATACTATTATATCTTTATATTATACGAGTATATATTAAGAATAAGATATATTTTATTCAAATTTTTGGTCTGATCTGATCAATGTACTATCAAAATCATTTAATTCGTTGGATTAAAAATAAACGATTAAGATTAAATCACATTAAAAAGAAAATTATAATCTAAAAAAATATAATTAGAAAAGGTTGTATTAGAAGTAAATTTTAAAAAGAAAATTATAATCTAAAAAGTATATAATTAAAAACGTTTGTATTAGAATTGAATTTTATTTATACTTTTTTTATTAGTATTAAAAAAATTCATATTTACTATTTAGGCTCTATCTTGAGATCTAGAAATCAAATTTAGATGATTTTACAATCCACGTGAACCTCATAAAATTATCTTTAATTTAGTGATTATTTAATAATTATTATTCAAGTGGTAACACTCAGAATCTCAAAAGAAAATATAATTATGAATTTTTACATTAATTCTATTCAATGTAGAAGTCCTACATTGATAATGCTATTAAATGTATAAAACCTAATTATATATGATTTAAATGACATAAACATTTTCGTACTTCAATATAAATATACTTTTTAAGTTATAACAAGTTAGAATATAAAACAATTTTTTATGTTAGATCCAACGTTTTTCATCTATTTATTTTAAGATATTTGTCATATGGAGGACCAGATTACCGATTATCAAAATTTTGGACAAAATATCTCTTATACTTATTATTAAAATTGTATTTGGTTGTTAGTAAAACTATCTTCAAATATTAAAAAGGTATTTTGATAATCAAAAGGAATTATAAGTTGATATGGGCTAAAAGTAAGCCTTAAGGACACATTTAACGTGGCATTAATTAGACCTAGAATGGTTCAAACATGGGGCCCACCATATAGGCCCAAACCCTATTTATAATATTAATTTCGTAATAAATAATAAAGGTAATAAACAGCTCAGCAAATAAGAGTTAAACAACGATATAACTCTTGCCTGACTTAGCCTCCAAAATATCTATTTCAATATGGAAACTGGTTCTAATATGGAAGGAGACTAGAACCTTCTTCTAGGCGGTGGCTTACCCACCAAGTCACCTAATTCTACTACGATTCTATGGCTTCTCAGCCTATATAAAGGGTCTGACCCCTCATTCTCAGAACTACGTCTTGGCTTGATTCTCAATACGAGATACGTAGGCACTGTGTGAGTACCGATTAGTCTCGAACACGGAAACAAACATTAAAGAAAGAAGCTCCCGAACCCTAGCATTAATTACAAATTCGTGACCTAGATTTTATTCCACAACATGTGGCGCCGTCTGTGGGAAGACAACATCAAACATGGTGACCACACGAAGAACACCACCAACCTCTATTGAGGCCTTGCCTCTAAGCTCTGCTCCGCCTGCTACTGAGCAGGTACCCCCAACAACAGGGGCGATCACTCAAACTCAAGTTTCTCAACCTCCAGGGACGAATCCCCATGCGGAGAGAACGTTACCTGTGGTCGTCCATCCAAGTCAAGAAACCAACCCTCTTCAAATGGTGGTTTCTCCTCTGGTTGATCCCAATCACCCGTTACCACCAGGGTACAGATCCATACTACGGATCTCCCCATGAATACCAACCCGATGTATGGTCTGCCTAACTACCCTCTAATTACTCAAGGTTCTGGACCTAGTGGCCACGCCCTGCAGATCCGAGATCGAGAGTATGTTGACTACTCTGGCCCCTATACTAATGATTCATCGTCTGATGAGGATGATTTTGATGAAGCCCCGAGGAGGCGACGTGCTAGCAGAGAACCAAGAAGAAGAACATAAACCATCCATGATGGACCTCATTTGACAGCCGCTGAGAGGATCAAGGCTCATGAGGCCGAGATCTTAAGGTTGAAGGACGATATTGCGAGAGAACAAGCTAGGTTAAATCAGACTCAACCTTCTCCAACATCAGGAACGATTCCCATTATAGACTTAGAGAGGTCCTCTAGAAGGCAGAGAAGGGCCGACGCCCCAACTGGAAGAACAACAAGGGTGGAAACCACCAAGAGCAACCCCAAGGATCTGATGCCACTTGGGGATCCTGATGATCCCACACCCCCGTTTACTGAGGAGGTGATGAATGCTCGTATCTCAAAAAAGTTTTAGATGCCAACAATTAAGGCTTATGATGGAACGGGTGATCCCGCAAACCACGTTAGGACATTCTCAAATGCACTGCTATTACAGCCTGCAAGTGACGCCTTAAAGTGTAGGGCGTTCCCTCAAACCCTGTCGGGCATGGCTCAGAGATGGTATAGTCATTTGCCTGCTAATTCAATTGGCTCCTTTAAGGAGTTGAGTGCTGCTTTCATTAGTCAATTCATTAGCAGAAGAGTTCATGAGAAAAGTTTTGCGTCCCTCATGTACGTGGTGCAAGGGAAGAATGAAAACTTGAGAGACTACCTCAAGAGGTTCACTAAGGAGACGTTGAACATCACTGATTTGGAAAACAAGGTGGCCATGGTAGCCCTGGAACACAGAACCACTGACATATTCTTTAAAAGATTGTTGGCAAAGCATCCTCCTGAGAATATGGCTGAACTCCAATGAAGGGCCGATAAGTATATCAAGGCTGAGGATAGCATGAAGAAAGAAGCCATGGTAGGCAATGCCAAGGGTACTAATGATTCGAAGAAGCGAAAGCAAGACCAGGAGTATGATGCTAGGGACAAGTATCCCCGAACTAGCGAGGACTCCGACTCTGCCCCTAAGAAGAACCAAGGATAAAGGTTCACGGAGTATACAAGGTTGAATACTCGTAGGAGTCGAATCTTGTTGGACATTGAGAAGGATAAAGATTTCCGATGGCCGAAGCCACTCAAGGGTGATCCCGAAAAGAGAAACAAGAATCAGTATTGCAGATTCCACAGAGATGTGGGGCATGACACTGATGATAGCAAGTAACTCAAAGATGAGATCGAGTTTTTAATCCGTAGAGAGAAATTGAGCCACTTCACTAAGGGTGACGATCGTGTTAATCAAATTATAGATTATAATAGAAGGGATGACGATCAAGATCGCAACCCACAGCCCCGAGGGCCAATAATCAACATGATCTTAGGAGGCCCTACTGCAGCCGGCACAACAAGGAATTCTCGGAAGGCTTATGCCAGAGAAGTGATACACATCGTGGGAGAGGCCCCGAAGCGGGCTAGGACTAAAATCGTAATTGGTTTTGATGATTCTGATCTTGAAGGGGTGAAGTTCCCCCATGACGACCCGTTGGTCATAACTCCTGTAATTGGAAACTCAGAAGTGAAGCGAGTCTTGATATATAATGGAGCCTCCGTTGACGTTCTGTTTCATGATGCATTTGTGAAGATGGGTTACAATGATTCTCAGTTGACCCCCAATAACATGCCTATATATGGATTTAATGGAGTAGGATCTAAAGTTGAAGGGACTATTCAATTGCCTGTGACTATTGGACAGGAGCCCAAGAAGGCCACTCAGATGTTGAACTTCCTGGTAATCAAGGCGGTTTCAACGTACAACGTTATCCTCGAAAGGACTGGACTTCATGCATTCAAGGCTGTTGCCTCAACTTATCATATGAAGATCAAGTTCCCGACTCGGAATGGTGTTGGAGAACATAAAGGCGATCAAAAGATGGCACGAAGCTGTTATGTAGCTGCGTTAAGGCCTGACGGAGTCGGGGACAGGTCCTTCCGATTGAAGACATGGATGTCCGCAGTGGTAAGGAACGCCAAGAAAGGCCGTCAGAGGACATCACACAGAAGCCTCGGACAACCATTGAGGCTAAGGCGTTAACTGACTTCGTGGTTGAATGTACCATTGGCAACCAAGAAGTCGGGGGGTAGGAGGTAATACCCCAAGCAGAAAGTGAACTTCAGAATAATAAGGAGGAGACCAAAAAGAGTGGTGGTTGTTCTATTTTGATGGAGCATCTAAAACAAAATCTGGTGCAGGCCTAGTCTTGCAAGGCCCCGATGGGCTCAAGTTATCCTAGTAGGATTAGCTTCATATTTATCTAGTAGAAGTAGAAATAAGGTTCATTGAAACCATTGCAGAGCATGTTGCTCCGAGTACGACAGTAGTACTCTATGTAAGGGTTGAACCCATTTCAAGTTATTAATGCAAGTTTGATTACCATTCATTGATTGTGTGATTTTATTTATGTGCCAAGCACCTGATGAGTGCAAGTCAAGGATGACCGAGTACCGAAAATGAAAAATACACGGATGGAAAACAAACAAATGCCTGAAGGGTCAAGAGTTAGGTTACAGCAAGACCAAGTAAAAGTTTAAGTCCGTGAAGGACCCTGGATAAAAAACAAGCAGATAAAAGCCACACGCAACAATCAAAGCCATGGAAGGCCGAGGATGTTAAGGACTGACTACTCTTCAATATTTAAGTACTTGGGTTGAGAATCCAAGGATGAAGACTAACAGAGAACATGTATTATTAAGGGTCCTTGAACAGGGATTAAGAAGTTCAAGCAAGTTCTCGTCTTAGAAGTTTAAAAGGCAAGAAGCCCATGGGATTGCATTTATCAAAATCTAAATCGAGGAATCAACCCTGAATCCTAGGTTGAGAAACACAGGTTATTAGCCATGAAGGCCAAGATTAGTTATGAAGGCCAAAATTGAGGGGGTCATGAACCTCCAATTAAGATCCAAAGGTTGAAACTTGAAAACCAACATGTAATTTTGGATTCTCGATCCAGAACGCCGACGTTGAATATCTGAACACCAGCGTTCAACACTTGAACATTAACCCTGAAATGAAGATTGAAAACCTCCTAGGAAAGGTTCAAGACCTCGTGGGGCTGATCAAAGACCCCCTGGCCTTGGACCGGCAGCTCTAATAGATATTTCAGTGATTTAAAACACCCTTGAGATTGAAAACCCTTGATTTCAAACATTGATGTTCAACACTCAAGGCCGAACGCATGCTAGCCGAGAGGCCGCCTGAGAAGTCCAAGACCAAGACAAACATTGAAGCCATGACGGCCAAGCGAGCTGAGAAAGTTATTTATATAGGAGCTTCTCTGAAGGAACCCTTGAAGGGCAAGTTGATGGCATTCTTGCAAGAGAATAGTAATGTGTTTTCTTGGACAGCAGTTGATATGCTAGGGATAGATCCCCAACTTATAACTCATAAGTTGAATCTCGATCTTGAGCGAAAGACAATAAAATAGAAGAAGAGGCATTTTGCTCCTGAGAGGCAGGATGCCATTAAGCAAGAAGTTGACAAGCTCTTAGAGGCTGGATTTGTTGAAGAGATTCAGTTCCCCGAGTGGTTAGCTAACCCAATGATGGTCAAGAAGGTGAATGGAAAGTGGAAGATGTGTATAGATTTCACTGATATGAATGATGCATGTCCAAAGGATTGTTTTCCCCTCCCAAGGATAGACATGTTGATAGATGCCACAGCTGGACATGAGATGTTGAGCTTCATGGATGGGTTCAGCGGCTACAATCAGATTAAGATGCACAAGGATGACATCCCAAAGGTATCTTTCATAACTGACTTTGGTGTTTTCTGCTATCTTCTTATGGCTTTTGGTCTAAAGAACGCAGGTGCTACTTACCAACGACTGGTGAATAAGATATTCGCCCATCTGATTGGAAAAACCATGGAGGTCTATGTTGATGACATGTTAGTCAAGAGCCTTTCCAAGGCAGACCACATTAAGCACCTCAGAGAGGCATTTGAAGTGTTGAGACACCACAAGATGATGTTGAATCCAGCCAAGTGTGCTTTCGGCGTTGGATCAGGAAAGTTTTTGGGTCTGATGGTTTCAAAAAGAGGCATAGAGGCCAACCCTGACAAGATCAAAGCAATTATGGACATGGAACCACCCCGCTCTATACAAGATGTACAGAAGCTAACTGGCCGAGTTGCAGCCCTAGGGAGATTCATCCCCAAGTCTGGTGACAAGTGCTTGCCTTTCTTTCAAGCATTGAAGAAAGTAAAAAAATTTGAGTGGACTCTTGAGAGGCAAGAGGCCTTTGAACAACTGAAGAAGTACATGGCTGAAGCCCCGTTGTTGGCTAAACCTAGTCCCGGAGAGACTCTTTATCTATACTTGGCGGTATCTGAACAAGCATTGAGTGCCGTCCTCATTCGAGAAGAGAAAAAGGTTCAGAAACCTATCTACTATGTGAGAAAGGTCTTGCACGGAGCTGAGTTGAATCACTCTACCATTGAGAAGTTTGCTCTGGCATTGGTAACTGCCTCGAGAAAGCTACGACCGTACTTCCAGGCGCACAAGATTGAAGCCCTGACGGACCAGCAATTGAGGAACATATTGCATAGCCCGAAGGCCAGTGGAAGGCTGATCAAGTGGGCAATTAAGCTTGGAGAATTTGACATCACGTATAAGCCTCGAACAGCCATCAAGGCTCAGGCACTGGCGGACTTCGTGGTTGAATGTGCCATTCGCAACCAAGAAGTCGGGGGGGAGGAGACAGTAACCACCCCTGGAAGAAAGGATAAAGATGAGGAGCTTATACCTGATCAGAAGGAATATTGGGTGCTCTATTTTGATGGAGCATCAAAAACAAAATCTAGTGGTGCAGATTTGGTCTTGCAAAGCCCCGATGGGTTCACAGTTGAGTATGTTTTGAAGTTGGACTTCCCAACAACCAGCAATGAAGCTGAGTATAAAGCCTTAATAGCCGGATTGGGCTTGGCTAGAATCATGAGAGTCAAGAATCTCAAACTACGACAAAGTACTTGAGAGTCGTGAAGGCCGTGATGACTCAGTTTGATGAATGGTATGAGAAGCACATTCCGAGAGAACAGAACGTTAAGGCTAATGCCCAATCTAAGTTTACTTCTTCTGAGATAGAGAACTACGTAGGAAGTGTTTACTTTCAGGTCTTAAAGGCCCCATCTGTTATTTCGAAATTGGTAGCACCAGTTGATGTAAGCTGAAGGATAGACCCTCTTAAAGCTCATCTTGAAACTGGTTGGCCCCCTGATAATGCCTTGAAGGCACAGAAACTGTTAGTGAGAGTGTTGAGATAAGAGGTCTTTTGTCATTCCATACTTAAAATCTTGAATCTCAAATCCTAACATAAAATTTTAGCCTTGATGGCCAAAAAGGAAGTCTGCCTCCAATCGAGTTTGTCGTCTGAGTTTAAGGACTTGAATCAAGAGCCGTCAATCGAATTCAAACCAAAGTAAGATCTTTTAAGCATAAGAAGAAGGTTGGAAACCTAGAATCAAGATAAAGGGTTGACAACCAGCCAAGGCACACCAAACTTGAAGTCAAGTGCCGAGTGGCAAGGGAACTTCTTGAACAATCAACCGAGAATCAATACCTCTACCATATGTAGCAAGGGGGGAAAGAACTAAGGGACTTCATCATTTTTACATCTTAGAATGAGAGTTAAGGGTTATTGATAACCAACAACCATGAATGAACTCAAGGTTCAAGACCAAGGATTCAACAAGCGAGTATATTGCGCCAGGCTGCGCTTGAGCGTTTGACTAAGCATTAAGAGTTAATTACGTTTAAGGAAGATAGATTGCAAGAGATTAGCTTTGCTAATGAAAAGACTAACTATGCTTTGAAAGAAGGTACTTTACAGCCAAAAATCAAGGTCATGATTCAAGAACGAGACTCTAGACATTGCGAAAAAGCTCTGAGAGGCACGGCAAGGCAACCAGGAGCATCCTCCAACCGACCTGGTGCCACGGAGGGGCTCCAGCCGACCAGGAGCATCCCCCAGACAACCTGGAGCATCCTCCTACCGACCTGGTGCCACGGAGGGGCTCCAGCCGACCAGGAGCATCCCCCAGGCAACCAGGAGCATCCTCCAGCCGACCTGGTGCCACGAAGGGGCTCCAGCCGACCAGGAGTATCCCCCAGACAACCAGGAGCATCCTCCAGCCGACCTGGTGCCACGAAGGGGCTCCAACCGACCAGGAGTATCCTCCAGGCAACCAGGAGCATCCTCCAGCCGACCTGGTGCCACGAAGGGGCTCCAGCCGACCATGAGCATCCCCCAGGCAACCAGGAGCATCCTCATGCCGACCTGGTGCCACGAAGGGGCTCCAGCCAACCAGAAGCATCCCCCAGGCAACCTGGAGCATCCTCCAGCCGACCTGGTGCCACGAAGGGGCTCCAGCTGACCTCTTGGCACCTCACGTCAGTTGGTTGGATCGTTTGATGGTTCTGTTGAAGGTTTTTTACTTTCCGGAACGAACATCGACCTTCAACTTAGCGTCGTTTAGCGTCGTTTAGCACCGTGTAGTGCCGTATTATGCCATTCAACATCGTTTAACATAGATTGAAATGTCGTTTAAGCATCGTTTAGCGTCGCTGAAGTCAACATGGATCTCCCATCAACCTACCGGGCAACCAGGAGCACCTGGCAGCCGACCAGATGCCATGGAGGAGGTCTGGCCGACCAGGAGCACCTGGCAGCCGACCAGGTGCACCTGACAGCCACCAAGGATCACTTGTCAGCCTACCACTTGTCATCCAACCTTGGATCAAGAGATTCAAGCATAGTTCAAGAGCGAGCCACTCAATCAACATTCCAAAATGGTGATTGAAAAGTTCGAAGTAATTCTATTTAAGATCAGGCAAGCGTAAAACCCTTGAAAGGAGTTTGAAGCTACCTCATGGAAGGTCTGAGACCCATAACAATCAACTAAGGATCCTCTTGAAGCCTTGGCCGAGTGAGGGTGATGATCAGGTTTTAAGGTTGATGTTCGAAACGTGATGTTCAATCAAGAACCGGCCAACCAATCTCCCGAGGAGGCCATTGGCCGACTGAGGTTGATGATCGAGTCCTGAGCTTGATTATCAAGTCTTAAAATTGATGTTCGTAGCCTCACCTTGATGTTTGAAAGGTGAAAACGAAGCCGGAGCTTAGGCCGGGGCAAAAGCCGAAACCGAACCTTTCAACGCTGTTTGGGTCATATCTTGAGCTCCGGGTATCAGATTTGGACGATCTTATAGTCCACGCGAAGCTCACGGAGTTTTCTACAACCTTGGAAGGCCGACCAGGAGCAGGTTGCAGCCGACCAGCCGCCCAAGAGGCCTTTAGCCGAGCAGGTGTCAGCCAAGTGGCCGCCCAAGAGGCCCTCACGCTGTTTGGGTCATATCCTGAGCTCTGGGTATCAGATTTGGACGATCTTATAGTCCACGCGAAGCTCATGGAGTTTTCTACAACCTTGGAAGGTCCCAGCCGACTAGGACCTCTTGGCAGCCAACCTGCTGCCCGGGAAGGTGTCTGGCCGACCAGGAGCTCTGGTCAGCTGACGTCACGCTGTTTGGGTCATATCTTGAGCTCCGGATATCAGATTTGGACGATCTTATACTCCACGCGAAGCTCATGGAGTTTTCTACAACCTTGGAAGGTCCCAACCGACCAGGACGTCCTAGCAGCCGACCAGCTGCCCAGGAAGGGGTCTGGCCGACCAGGAGCTCCTGTCAGCCGACCAGGACCTCCTGGCAACCGACCAGGACCTCCTGTCAGCCGACCAGGACCTCCTGGCAGCCGACCAGCTGACCGGAGGTGGATTTAACTGTCCTGAATCTTCTTTCAGTCGATCATTTAAGCACCGTTTAGTGCCGTTTAGTGCCGTCTAGTGCCGTCTAGCGCCGTTTAGTGCCGTCTAGCGCTGTTTCGCACCGTTAGTGCCGATAGCACCATTATTGCCAATATCACCGTTAGTGCCGATAGTACCAATAATGTCGTTAGCACCGATAATGTCTTTTAGCACCGTTCAGTATCGTTTAATGCTGGTTGGCGTCACTTAACGTTGTTTAAGTGTCGTTTAAGGCTAGTTAGTGCTGTTTTACGCCGTTCAACGTCGTTTAAACATTGTTTAAACGTCGTTAAGGTTGATTAGTGCCGATTAGCACCGATTAGTGTCGTTTAAGCACTGTGTAGTACTGATAAGCACCGTTTAGCGCTGATTAGTGCCGTTAGTGCCGTATTATGCTGTTTAGCATCGTTTAACATTGTTTAAACGTTGTCTAAGGCTGGTTAGCACTGTATAGTGCCGTCTAACACCGATTAATGTCACCCAGCATCGTCATAAATGTGTTGGTCGCTCCACGCTTTACGTTAAAATGATATTGTTGAAATACTCGCGTACGAGCAGTGAACCCTGACCCGAGTCTCGAGTAAGGCCGTTATAACTTCTAGGAAAACCTGATCAGTTTTCCTAGAAGTTGGGGGGCAAATGATATGGGCTAAAAGTAAGCCTTAAGGACACATTTAATGTGGCATTAATTAGACCTAGAATGGTTCAAACATGGGGCCCACCAGATAGGCCCAAACCCTATTTATAATATTAATTTCGTAATCAATAATAAGGGTAATAAACAGCTCAGCAAATAAGAGTTAAACAAGGATATAACTCTTGCCTGACTTAGCCTCCAAGATATCTATTTCAACATAGAAACTGGTTCTAATATGGAAGGAGACTAGAACCTTCTTCTAGGCGGTGGCTTGCCCACCAAGTCACCTAATTCTACTACGATTCTAGGGCTTCTCAGGCTATATAAAGGGTCTGACCCCTCATTCTCAGAACTACGTCTTGGCTTGATTCTCAATACGAGATACGTAGGCACTCTGTGAGGACCGATTAGTCTCGAACACGGAAACAGTCATTAAAGCAAGAAGCTCCCGAACCCTAGCATTAATTACCAATTCGTGACCTAGATTTTATTCCACAACATAAGTAGACTTTATAAATCAAATAGATTTTTCAATGTAGAAAATCATCAATTTTTGCGTAAGTTTAATTGGAAAATAATTGTTAAATCATCACTAAATTAAAGATTATTTTTTTAATTTCACGGGGCTGTAAAATCGTCCAAAACAAATTTTAAAAATTCAAGATAGAATACAAATATTAAATCGAATGTGCAAAATCTTATATATATCAATTTTTTAACAACAATTTAATATGTATATTATTAACATAAAAAAGTAGTATATTTATAAATATTAAAAAAGGAGGTGTGCAATGCACGGATTATAAGCTAGTATATTATAAAAGATAAAATATTAAAAAAATTTGTACCTATTTTTTGGTACGGTACGGTATGGTATGGTACTTACCTTATTTAATTATTTTGCTTTATTATCCTTATTTATTTTATTTAACTACAAAAAAACAAAACACAATCTTTTCTCAAAATGTTACAGGCAACTTTTCTCAACACTTATTCTAAATTAGAACTAACCAATTACATTTTTTGGCTGTTACCTTTTTCTAACTTTCTAACTAAAATCACTTTTTTCCCAAAATATAATCATTTTAATCAATGAAATAAACTAATAATATTATAATTAAGAATAACTAACTGATTATCTTTTCCAGCTAAAATGTAATATCTTTTCTATATTTTTTAACTAAATATCTCATTTTTTTTTCTAAATAATAATTAACCAATTACCTAGCTATTACCTTTTCTTACTTTTCTAACTAAATTTTTTTTTTCAAAAATATATGATCGTTTTAATTAAGGAAATAAACTAATTTATACTATGTAATAAAAGAAGAAACATTAAAGCTATTTTTTACATAATGATCCTCTTAAATATTTACTATTGGTTAAAGCATGTAATTATGTTTTATAAAATAAAATGACGATATTATAGTTTCTAATAACTAAGCAATTACGTTTTTTAGCTTAAACACGTTATCCTTTCTAATTTTTTTGACTAGAACCTCTCCTTTCTAAAAATATCACGGACCATTCTATTTATTGAAATAAACTAATAAAAATATAATTACTAATAACTAATTGATTACCTGCTAAAACGTAATACATTTTATATATTTTCTAACTAAAATACCTCGTTTTCAAATTTTCTTTCTTTACTTAATTATCCTTACTTAAATATTTATTAGTGGTAAAAACATATTATCTTTTCTATTTTTTAATAACTAATTAATTTCATTTTTATCCAAAACACGTTATTGAAAATGCACACATAGAGGAGAGGGGTGAACAATTTTAAGAATTACCAAGTTACTTGATTGTATGAAAACAAAACAGTCTGAAATGTTGTCTAGTAGCTAACTGGATTAACATAATTCACAGATTTAACACACAAGCAACTAGCTAGGTTATGTAGTGCAGTAAATGTAAAGTGCAGTAAGTAAAGAACACACATCAATTTTAGCCAGGTTCGACCCCTATAGCCTAATGGTTTACGTCCCAGTCCTCTACCAACTCGGTAAAGGAATATAATTACAATAATATATCTTCCTGATTCTCTCAGTCACTGATTGCAACTTGCTGAAACACCTTGTTCCCTGAACACAGCTCTCTAAGTACTATACTAAACCAAGTATAATATATATATATTTTTTATTTTTTTGACGTCATTGTTGATGTCATCAATCACTAAATAACATATTTCGATCAATAAATATTTTCTTTGAAAAATATTTTCTGGGAAAACATTTTCCCGAAAAAAAATTCTCGAAAAAAAATTATCGGGAAAAATTTTTCCCGATAAAAAATTTCTGGATAAAAATTTCTCGAAAAATTTTTTTCGAGAAAAATTTTCTCAAAACTTCCCGAGAAAAAATTCCCGGATTTTTTTTTCAGATATTAGTGATTTTAGCTGTGTTTATTACTGATTTTTTCTTTGTAAATTAGTGATTTTAGCTGCCGGAAAATTTTCTTGGAAAACTTTTTTCCGAGAAAAAATTTCTCAAAAATAATTTCCCGAGAAAAAATTCCCGAAATTTTTTTCTCTGTGTAAATAAGTGATTTTAGCTACCGAAAAATTTCTCGAAAAGAATTTATCAAAAAAAAATTTGCGGAAAAAAATTCTCGTGAAAAATTTTCTCGGGTAAAAAAAAATTCTCGAAAATTAGTGATTTTTAGTTGTGTATATTTGTGATTTCAGATCGGGTTGGGGGTGGGGTGAGTATAAATTATTGATTTTTAGCTATGTATATTAGTGATTTCAGATGGGATGGGGGTGGCGTGGGGTGGGGTGTAAATTAGTGATTTTTAGTTGTGTATATTAGAGATTTCAGATAGGGATAGGGGTGAGGTGGGGTGAGGTGAGGTGGGGTGGGGTGGGGTGAGGTGGGGTGGGTACAAATTAGTGATTTTTAGTTGTGTATATTAGTGATTTCAGATGGGGTGGGGGTGGCGTGGGGTGGGGTGTAAATTAGTGATTTTTAGCTGTGTATGTTAGTGATTACAGATAGGGGAGGGGAGGGGTGGGGTGGGTATAAATTAGTGATTTTTTTTACTACTAGATAGAGGATAGATTATTATACGTTTTTTGTATTGGGGTACCCCTAGTTTGGTCATTAGATTAGCTTGAAATGTTGAATTGGGATTTGGTTTCTAGTTTCTATTCTAATATAGTTTCTATTAAAAAAAGACCCTATATATATATATATATATATATATATATATATATATATACATGATCTGTTTTTCTAATTAGAGTCCTTAGAGCATCTCCAACGGCGTTGGCTAAAAATGGTTGGCTATATTACATAAAATACTGATTATGTAAAATTTGTCGAACCTGTAAGACATTGTGCTCCGATGGTATTGGTTATAATGATTGACTATATTTTAAAAATGGTATGTTATTAATATTTCAAGTTGTTATTAATGGAATATATTATTTTAATATAGAAATAAGTGATGTGAATTCACTACAGGTCTCTAGAGTTTCGACAAATATAGCCAACATCAAGAGATTATCTATAATTATAGATAAGGGTTTTGTCCCATTGGACTGGTTAATTTTTTTACATATTATGTATAAGTTTTATTTTTGGAAAGCCATGTAAACTTTTAGCTAAGGGCTTGATATGGTTGGAGATGCTCTTACAGAATTTTAATCCTATTAAAACTCCATGAAACTCGGACTCCCAAAGATTTTGGACTCTGTCTGCCAGCTTGTTGCGTTATAGTAAATCTTGTACTGTCAGATATCCTGTTTTGCTAAGAAATAATATAAGTACTAATCCTGCAAAACAATGTTAGTCCAGTACACATATCCAACTTGCTTACTAAGTATGATCATCAAAATCATGAGAGTTTCAATCTCCCCTTTTTTAATGATTATACACCAATTTTAGGAGAAACTCAATACTCCCCCTAAATCTAGCAATCCTATAATCAGTAAGCAAATTACCATATAAAAATAAATTTAACAACTTAACAAATAACCAATAAACCATCACATTTCAACAATACCAATTCAAAATACCACAAATCACTTAAACAAACCAAGTTCTGAAGCATAAACATAAATCCAAACCATACTTAAACAAGTTCACCAAAAAAACCAAAAGAAAACACATAGTTCAAACATAACATATGTTAGGAATAATTCATGAGTTGTGATGTTTAGAATATAATATGCATATACTTCTTGTAATATCTTGATCTTATAAAGTATTTAGCACTTTGTATAGGATATATATGTTAGTTAGTAACTGTAGAGTTTTAGTCAGGAACTATGCATCTGTTTGCACTAAATCACGCAAGCGTACGTGGTCACAAGTAATACAGATATAAGTCAAGTTCGTTCCCACAGAGATCTGGTTATGGTTTTAATTCAGTAAACGCACCTATGCAACAGTGTATGGTTATTATGCACTGCTAAGACAAATAACAAATATGGGTTTTAACTATCTAAATTAACTAAAAAGCAAATTAACAAAACTACAAATTAACTAACTAGAAAGAATTGAAATCTAATTACTTCTGCAAGAAAAACCATGGAATCCTAACTTCATTAAATACTTCGCTTAGATCTGACGCCTTTAATCACTATATGCAATGATTATGATATCTGATCGAATAACACGAAACAAGTATACGCTACTTCTCAGTATACGAATACCAAACTAAACATACATCCACAAAAGAGATAGAAGATGAATAGACACCAATTATGCTTAGACCCTATATCTCTATAGAATTTGAAAACATAACGGTTGAAGAGCAAGTTATCCATAAAGATCACATAGGGCAGTATAAGTATTTTCATCTCACACCACGAATCATATTGATAAACAATTATGAACCTATGCTAGCATGGCAAGTTCTAAATCTCAAGATCCACTTTCACTTCACAAGAGATTAACAAATTAGATGTTCATGACGCATCTATCAATTAAGCATAACCATACGAGAATATCAGATATACATCACACACAGATCTTTAAAGCATCAAGATACTAAAACTCCATAAATAAATCCGTTAGAATCCCATGACAACGATTAGTTCATAATCGAACCTCTCGTCATCATAGGATCAAGTGAAACCATGATAAAAACAAAGTATGAAAAAATACAAATAAATCTAAGTAATTGATATGTAATGGTTCTATTACTAATGATGATCTTAATGATCCAATTTACAAGGGTTGGATGTGTTTATATAGGCTCTAGACATCTTGTCCAACAAGAAAATACCAAATCAGAATTATAATAGAAGTACGTTTCCTAAACTGATTCTGATTTAAAGGGAAATTCGTAGCTGATTTTTCTTCAGTATTTCTGGACCGTTCCAGCTGCAATTGGGCCTCTGGACTACTTTAGAATGATAGAAAATCTCGTTATCTTCACGTGGACAGTAAGATCGCCCAAAACTGACTTCTAGAACTCAAGATATGGCCCAAACAGTGAATCTCACGCGTGCAGCCCAATAAATCCGAATTTTAATAAATTAAATCTCCAAAAACGACAAAAACATCCACCATAATCAACATCCTTGTAAATCTGCACAACTAAACAAAACACATCAAAACTACAAGAAACTTGAGCCCAAGACAATCAATTTAAGCCATTATAGAATGTTCCAAGTGGATATAAACTCCACTTATCACACCCCCAAACTTAAACCGATGCTTGTCCTCAAGCATAAACAATTACAACTAACTAACTAGTACCACTTCCGTAGGTGATCACGGTTGCATTTGGCATATGCAACAAGCCCTTTAAACCCCTAGGCAGCCCTAGTGGACGAGTAAGGTCTCGTGAGGGCCTATAGCGAATGTACCCACAAAATCCAATGCAATGCAATGCATGAATGCAACTAATATGAAAAATGCAAATAATCTAGTACTAATATCTACCATACCTTCAAATCCTCTCATGTCATATCAACTTAAGAATCAAAGTAATAACGCAATGTCTTGGTGTCGAAAGTGCAAGTATTCACATAGTCTACTCAAAGAACATGCATAAGTTCTCACAAGCCCATGTCAAGTGTAAGAATAAGTTAGTAAACATGCTAAGCCTACAAGAGTACATTTTTTAGACAAAACTCGGGATCTCATACGCAAAAACAAGCAAACACTCATAATCCACTCACAAAAGAATATTCACTCAAGAACAAGGGTAAGTGTATCACTCAATTCCAGCAAAATCATAAACATGCTTGACATTTGGTATCAATCTAACTCTTAACACAACATACATCAATGACGATAATCAAAAGGTCTTTATTTGGGTTGTAACTGGGCTAGGGACAAGGTATGTCAAATAAACCAAAACAGGTGAAGTGTCAAAAGCTAGTAAGTACCATAATAAATCATAGACAACACCCTATTTCCCCCCACATAATCTATTCTATTTTTCTTCAAACAAAAACAATCGACGAGTCGACTAAAGTAGGATCACAACAAACACAAACAAGCTCTCATAATTCTTTTTTTTCTTTTTTTTCTCTTTCTCTTTTTCTTTTTTTTTTCTCTTTTTTTTTCTTTTTTTTTTCTTTTTTTTCGAGAGCTAGATAAAACAATAATATAAACAATAACAATGATCCCATAAATTTATTACATATGCCGACTATCAAATAAACAACCAAACCCAATTTTCAATATTTCCCCCAAAAGTAAGACCAACAATAAACCCCTCCTTGCACACCTTATTACTCCCTTAAGCACTCTACTAGCCTTTGACAATGTGAGTTCAAATTAATGTAAGGCCAATACAAGAAAAAGGTCTAGGCAAGTAATGTGGTATGTCACCGAAAAATAGGATTAAGCTCAACGGGTTAACTAATTGATCATGTAAATAAGGTGTGGTAATATGGGAAAATATGCGGTTAATCCTAATGCCTTTATCATTTTAATCGTTAATTAATGTCATGCATTTCAAGAAAGACCTCAAACAACTGCTAGCAATGCAAACAATCTGTGGACACTCAAGCAAATGAATAAATTGCAAACATGCAATATGCAATAAGGCTCAAAAACTCACTTGGCGGAAAAACATACTCAATCCCAAGCAAAAATCTCTCTAATGCACCTACTTGTATTCAAAGCATGCAAACTAAATCATCTTTCACATATTAATGTCCTTCTAATCACTTACAACATTCAATAAGTCTACTGGTTTCAACTTACTAGTGTATGTGTGTGCACAAGAACAAAGCATATCACTTCTCAATCAAAAGCGTTGAAAGTCATATGTTTACCCTATTTGTAAACATCGGGGATTCAACTCAACTTAAACAAGAATGTAATAGTAAATAGTATATGTACTGTCACAAGGATCTCAAATGCTTAACTGTCAAGAGAAAGAAGACAAAGTCAATCTACCGTTTTGAGTTATACTACACTTGAAGAAGTTCATTCAGTTGATCAAGCGTCAGTGGAGTAATCAAGACAGTGGGTTCTATTTATAGTGACAAGAGGTTCCTACAGTGACAGAATACAAATTATAAAAGGTTTGAATAAGAGTGAAGAAAAGGAAGACAGGAACCACAACTTTAAAGTCAATATATGAAAAACAATCATTGCAGTTAGTCACTCATGAACCAGACCGTGCATCGAGTGTCAACATTAAACAATGATTGTTCGTCATTAACTTCAATGGTTCAAGCTATCAAGACTGGCTAAGGAATAATCTTTGTGGAGGATCAGATTTATCAAGACATGGAAGACCACAAAGGTTATGCTATCAAGGAGGTGTATTAATTCTCTCTTAATTGATTAAATCATTTGGTTGATTTACTTTAATAAATTAATTCTATCAGAATTAATTTATTTTGTAAATTAATTAAAAGGTTAATTAAGTTGGAATTAATATAATTCACAAAGGACTATCAAGAGAAATGAGAAGAGGAAAAGAACCACATTCAAAAGTCAGAAACGAAGAATTGTCATTGAAGTTAGTCGTTCATGAACCAGACAGTACATCGAACGTCAACAAAAAATTCAGTG
Source organism: Kitagawia praeruptora (assembly GCA_037693485.1). Lineage (NCBI taxonomy): Eukaryota > Viridiplantae > Streptophyta > Magnoliopsida > Apiales > Apiaceae > Kitagawia > Kitagawia praeruptora. Next base: position 120,013,745 of record CM075349.1, on the reverse strand, counting down.
GTATTTCTTTGTTAATTTCAGTGGTTCAAGAAAAGATTTGGCTACTTAAAGGATTCATATTTATTCTACTTTAATTGATTAAATTATGTGTTTAATTTAATTAATAAATTAATTCTATAAGAATTAATTTATTCATTAAATTAATTACTTAATTAATTAAATCAGAATTCTGAAAATTGTACTGATACTACCTTTTCAGAAAGGTAGTACCGAAGGTAGTACAAGCCTATTCAGAAGGTAATACCGAAGGTAGTACAAACTTATTCAGAAGGTAGTACCGAAGGTAGTACAAGTTCATTTCAGCAAAGGTAGTACAAGTTCAATCAGAAAGGTAGTTCCAAAGGTAGTACCGCCAACTGAAAGGTAGTAGCCTTCTTGAAAAGGTAGTACCGGCCATTTAAAAGGTAGTACCGGCCATTTAAAAGGTAGTAGCCTTCTTGGAAAAGGTAGTACAGAGCTTTGCAAAGGTAGTTCGAGGCAATTGTGTCAACAGACTTGACAGAAACTTTATTATTTCAAGTACTACAAATATCCAAGGCGGCTCAGTCTTCAAACAACAACATATCTTCACTCCTCTCCAAAAACACACAGACGAACCAGAGAGAAAAGAAGAGACCAAGATAAATAGTTCCTGAGCTTAATTAATTTCTTGTAAATTATTTCTAGATTGTATTGTTAAATCTAAACCGATAGAAGTAGTTTACTTGTATCCTTGGAACTAACTAGCGAGTTTTTACTCCTAGTACTTATCTCGAATTGCTTTTTAGCATTCGATCTTTTTATTACAAATATAGAAAAGTTCATGTCGAATTTTCTATAGAATTTGTAATAATTAGTTTGGTCATCAAACCTTGTAATTTGTACCCGTGTATTTAGACACACCCCTCCAAGTTTAATATAATTTTATATTTAACTTGAAATATTGGTGTTCGTTTTATTCCGCATCAATTTGTTCTTGATTTAATATTTTAAGAAAAGAGCAAATTCGATAAAACGGTATAGTTTGTATTCAACCCCCCCTTCTACAAACTATTTTGGACCTAACAATTGGTATCAGAGCCTTTTGATTGACGCACAAATCAAGATCCTTATTTTTGTGGTCCTCCAATTGGTTTTCGAGTTTGTTGACCCATACACAAAATTAAATCCGGTATTAGATCAAATAGTCAACTCCTCTTATTTTCAATTTTTTAACTTTCAAAACAATTCAATTCTTGAGATTTTTTAACTTTAAATAATTTGAACTTATTTTTGGATTCTTTAACTTTCAAAATTTTCAATTTTGAGATTTTTGAATTTTAAATAATCTAGATTTATTTTCGAATTCTTTAAACTTTAAAAATTCTCAATTTATGATATTTTTGATTTTTAAACAATATGAGTTTATTTTCAATTTTTAATTAACTTGAATTTATTCTCGAATTGTTTAACCTTCAAATATTTTCATTTTATGATAAATTTTTTTATTGTTAAATAATCTTAACTTATATTCGAATTTTTTAATTCTTGAAATGATTAATTCTTGAAAATTTTGATTTTTAAACAACTTGAGTTTATTTTCAAATTGTTTAATTCTCAAAATTTTTAATTCTTGATACTTTCGAATTTTAATTAAATTGAATTTATTTTCGGATTCTTTAACTCTGAAAAATTTTCATTTCTTGAGAGTTTTTGATTCTTAATAAATTTGACTCTAATTTCAAATTTTAATTAATTTGAACTTACTTTCAGATTTTTTATTTCTCAAAAATTTTCAAGTCCTTGAAGTTTTTGAATTTTAAATATTTTGAATTTATTCTAAGCCAATGGTTCTTAGAAGGTTGTTAGCTGAAGATTCCTCCGGACATCAAAGATGATTTGAATCTTTTGAAGCAGATGTATTTTTCATTGGAATTAATTTCTACCTACTGAAGAAAAATTGGTGGTACTTCCTCAAAGTTATATCCATAGGATCCCACTGGTTTTTCAGAAGCATGAATGGAAGAAGTTTTAGTTGATGGAATTTTTCTTGAAGATTTTAGTTAACTCTAGTGATTTAGTGATATACAAACACTTAGTGGATTTCCGCAGTGTTAAATCCATTACACTTAGTGGTTTGTACAAGAGCATATCTTTCAAGGAATCAACAGAGATTTTAGAAGAATGGAATCAGGGTGGTTTGAGAATGGACTAGATAGTTATACATCTCAGTCAGGAATTAATGATGGAACCTCAGAACAGACATGAAGAGCTACTAACTCAGAAAGAGTACTAAATTTGTATCTAGGGATCAGGCCTATCTACTATGAAGCAGAAACTCTTCAAGATATAGTTCAACTCAAGAGGTGGTTACAAGACTGAGATGGTGGAAAGAACAAGACATGATAGTTGCAGTTATGAAAAGCTTTATGTGATAAGTAACTATCAAGGTGTGCAACATGGTACAGAATTCTGACAGACAAGGATGAATAGGGATTCATTAAATGAGATGAAACAGAAGCATCAGCGCAGAACTTATCTTGCTGAAGGAAAGAGTTGGGATGGATCAGATGATGATGAGAAGAGCATAATTAATATCTTGCCTTCACAGCAATCTCTGAAGATGATTCACCTCATATGTCTCAGGTATCAATTCTTCGAACTAGTGTAATATGTAATTCTCAGAAATTCAAAGCATGTTCAGATCTTAGCTTTTAATTATTATATCTTTGGTTAGAAGATCTTAATATGTGTATGAATATTTGTTGAATTTAATTAATTGCAATAGTGAGTTAGAACTGTTCTTAGACAATATCTTTTAATTCTTAAATGATATATGTCAAGCATATAAGACCTCTGCTTAAGCTAGTTTCAGGATCCCCAGTAAAACAAGATTTGCTTATTCATTCTGAATTGTTTGTTAAGGTTTAAAAAGTTTAAAAGATGGAATAATTACCTAGGGTGTCAGTAGAACATCAATTCATTTGTAAAACTGACTTAGGAAATAGAGACTATATAATATCATATAACAATAGGAATGGATTGGATAAAATTAGTGATTAATTGTTAATTCTTCTATTCCATGCATGTGTGTTTAAAAATATTTGAATATCTTTAAATCTACTTGATACCTGTTACACTTGTGTCTATAGGTTAAAGTAGATAGTACTGAATTTTCTAAATTACATAACATGCCTAATTTGCATAATTCTTATCTGCAATGTTTTAATGCTGAATGTATGCCATGTATTCTTATTATCATGCCTGCTTATTTCAAATGTCATAAATGCATCTCCTAGTATTTGCATTGATTATAGAAAATGCATGTTTAAGAATAACAATAAGGTACAGACTGCTAGTCCTCCTTATGTAGGAAGGAACCATTATTCTCCTTGCTCAGTGACTATTTTGTCAATGACATTAAAAAGGAGAAATGGTCAGTCAAAGATAAGAATGAGCATGTTAAGGTTAAACTGTTGTTAACTCTGATAAAAGAGAAATCTCTAATCCATCTGGACCCAAGTAAATCTGGGTACCAAGAACTTTTTATCCATTTGTGAATGTAGGGCTTAACAGGTTAAATCGATTATGCATTATTATTGATTTATTCAAAGCATATCATCGAAGAAAAAGAACTCTACTATCAAATGTGAGTGTGAAGACAGGCCAAGTGGTTCTTCCCTTGGAGACAACAACAAGGGTATGACCTAGGGTCATGGCTATTCAATAGCTAGGAATGTTGTCAGTAATAATACCTCTTATGTGGAAGGTCCCAAGCACAACTTCTCAGGATCATACAATTATAAATCTGTCAAAGAGAAGTGTCCGATCTTACACAAGAGAGATGGTAAGCTTGTTATTCGAGGATAAAGGAAATGAAACTTATTCGTAGCTGATCTGGAATCTCTGCAAGAGTATCTCATGCAAAGGTGGAGTCAACAATGTCTTATCTAAAACTTCATCAAACAGGAGTACTCAGGCAAGGTGAAGTCAACAGTGTATAATCTAAAGCTTCATCAGACAACAGCTTAGCTAAGACATAAGAAGCTCTCAGACTTAAACATAAAATCACGAGATTCTTTCCTGGAAATCGAATCAGTAAAGGTGACTGCCTCATATGGAATTAAAGCAAAATGAAATTATGAGGCATGTCATAAAGGGAAGTCAAAGAAGCATCACACAGAAGTTCTACATCAAAGAAAAATATATTTTAGTGGTGATGATTGATGACTTCTCTCAACAAACAAGTTGTTGTTCAGACAATCTGAGGACAAGACACCACTGATGGTGATTGATCACATCTTAAACCCTGATCAGTAAGAAATATAGGAAGACCCCACAAGTTATGAAGGAAATTGTTTTGCAATGTTAAATATAAGTGAGCATCTTGCAATTAGCTAGTGTTCAAGAGGATAATTTCCTTAGTTACTCAATGGAGTCGACAGCCTACATGGTGATTGTTATTAATCAACAGAATGTGATTGAAAGTCTTAGTGATGTTCAACAACTTCTAGCTCCAACTGTCAATGGTAATGATGATTCAGATCCAACAAATGTGAAATATGAAGAATCTTCATGTAAACCCAGCAACAACTTAGGGGGAGCAACTGAAGGATCAAATAGTCAACTTAACACCACATTGAAAATCAAAGGACACTATGAGAACATATCTACCAAGACAAAGAGTGTTGACTCAATTAACTCTTTGTCCAAGTTCTTAGTGTTTCTAATGGTGGAAGTAAAAGACTAGCAGAGCTTCAAGTACCAATGATTATTTCTATAGTTTTCTTTCAGAAGAAACTAAGAAAGCTACAAAGGCTCTGGAAGATCCAGATTGAGTGAGTGCAATGCAAGATGATCTCAATCAATACAAAAGGTAGATTGAAGGGAAGCTGGTATCCAGACCAAACAACAAGGTTGTAATTGGTACAAGGATGACCAGAAGTCTAACTGGATGTCAAGGCATTGTTATGAGTGACAAGGCCAAACTGGATGCAAGGTTACAAGTTGATCAGACAGTATATTTGACAAGAAGCACCAGTGACAAGACTTGAGGATATCAGGCACCTGCTACACATTCAAGATTATAATGGACATCTGGACCTACTGAATCTGGATGCTAGAGGAATGTGAACAAGTGCACTCCTGGTTGGTGAGATAATGGAAGATCTCTACAGGTTAGTATGAACTGGTATCATCACTCAAGCAAGCGTGGAAGACATGGTATGAAACCCTAAATATAATTTAACATCTGGTATCAATTTTTAACAGTTGGTATCTTTTAACAATTGGTGTTATATTTATAGAACTCTCTACATCTTTAGGCACAAACATAAATGATATATATGTGCAATGATATCTTGATTATATTATATGTTGGTCTACTAACTATAAATTGGTATCAAGATATTTTCTGTTTTGATGTTGGTAAAGTTGCAATTTTTTTTTGATTTACTTTAGTAAGCCAGAAGAATGATGACAATAAAAGTAAGTCAAGGATCTTTTGTTTTTGTTCAGAAGATTCAAGACATGTCAAGACTCTCTGCCAACACACCACTGTAGCTGGCTTTTGACCTATTAGTTTGGACCTAACAAGTTGGTAATCAAAAATCTTAAGCTGGATCCAAATCGAAGGAAATGGTACCTTAGAGATATTTGACCCAACAAGTTCAGGATCTACTAATTAGGACCTAATCAGGCTATAGAGGAATCATCAGCTCATTATCTTATTCAATTGCTAATAGATCACTTACACACATATTATATTCTCAATTATGTAAATGTGCATGGTCCCAAGTGGATTCTTGAGAATCTATTCTTGTAGTTATTACAATTGATTTTCAGATGTCTTAAGCTGGACCCGGATCTGCGGAGATGGTACCCTAGAGACATCAGTTCTGACATGTTTTGCTGCATAGAGACAGATCAAATGAGTTGTAAGAAAGTAGGAGAGCACATGGAAACAAATTTATCTCCAACAACTCTGTGGAACACTCAAGGCCAAGCATCTTGCTTAAGGTATCAATTCTTTCGAGAGCATGTCTTTAATTAAGATTAACTTGTAGACATGTTTGCTAAATCACTTGATGAAATTAATTTTTCAAGATTGGTTTGTAAACTTGGGATTTTATTAATGCTCTATGATTTGTAAATCCAATCTGTTAAGTAATTCTTAAGTAAGCTCACAAGTATTCAAATGTCCATATTGAAAGGACTTGTGAACTTATTAACATCCAGACCTCACGCTGAGAATTATCTATTAGATAATTGCCATGTGTATAAATGAATATATTTCATTGGTTATTATTTGAGGATAATTTAAATACTTAAATGCTAAAATCTAACTCATAGAGATTTAGTATTTATTTATTTATTTGTTATTTATTTTAACTTATATGGGTTATGGAACTTGAAGCAATTCAATATTAGTATTTGCTCTGTACCTCATATTTATTAAAATAAATATACAACTAACTAAATTGGACCTAACATTCCCGAGCTATCAATTTAGTTGAGAGATGTTAATTCTAGTGAACTTATCAATGCTCCATTTTCTGAAATTCACTAAAATTAATATCATATTTCCAACAATTGGTTCTATTAAAGTTTTGACTTGTATCAGTTAATGATATTTAGTTAGAATTTTATTCACTAACTAATTGTGATGTATTAATGCGAGTGAAATTACTTAGGACTCCTCTAAGTAATCATTGTTATATCTTTTACAATTCACTCCTACTATTATACATGGTATGAAAATTCTCTGAGTAGGACTATGGATTTTGTAATATATAAAGTGACCATAGTTCATTTACTTGGAATAATTTTTATGCTTATTTGCAAGCTTCTGATCACCTTGGTAATAAATGTTATATACAATGGATCAAGGTGTATTGGACTTAGAATATTTTTCTAAGAATGCAGACAAGACAGCTTTGGTAATCGAGTCTTATTTATTGAACCAAGTTTGTCTATAACTAGCAGTTGTTAGGAGTTAACAATTGTTATTATCGAGGAGTTGCCTTGAAGTCATGAGTTTAAAATGTTATATCTTAAGAACTTGTGAATTTCTTGTCAACTAGTTCCTCATGCTTATGGATATCAGTGGATGATAATCATAAGTAGTTAGATACTAATATTCTTTCTGATAATTGGTATTCAATTTTTCAATATCAAATAATTGCCATCATTGAATATTTAGTATTTAATAGTGATTATTTTTATCTTAGTTAAATTATGATCTGAAGCAATTCAATGGTTTATTTGCCCATAATTTAATCTTGGTAAAGTAATCACAAACACAATTACTTGCTTTCTAAAGTGTTTGATAAATACTATCAGTTGGTATCAAATAGTGAATATTTGTTTACTAACAGTTGCTAATTGCTCTAATACTTTATTGCATGTTAATTGTGGTATATATATTAGCTCTGATGATATTACTTAGGATTTATTCTAAGTAAGAGTGTCTTATCTACAAATCATTAGTGTTAGTATATATTAAGATGTTTGACTTTCTAAGTATAAGTGAGAGTTAAAGTTACATTCTGTCTCCTATCAGATCTTAAAGTGGTGAGAACTTTTAAAATTAAATTCTCTAATTCAGGTTATACACCACTTTATGTATATGATAGTTCTTAGAATTTTTTACATCCTTCAGACGATTACTTAGTTTATGTTGTGCTAAGTAATACAGTGCCAAAGGAGAGACATTGGTTATCTGTACTTATGTACTTGGTAATCTTTGCTACCTAAACGACATTTAGTGCTTGTTTGATCTTTTCACTAACTTTTGTGTTAAAGTTCTCTATACAAGATAAGCACTTAAAGAAAATCTTTCTTTCTTAATTACTGCGAAGTCAAGAGTTTGTGTCTTTTAAAAATAAAACGACTTAGTTTTCATTAAGAGACATGATAATATAATGTTTTATGCATAAATACAAACTCTTGCACATTAACAGTTCTTAAAAGAAAACTCAATCTTTCTACAGTTGTGATTGCTTATATTGTAAAACTTTTTGAAATCATAATTGTACATCATTTCTCACATGATATAATGCATATGTTCTCATTCAATGTTCTAATATATTGCAAATGCATTCTATCTCTATATTGCTCTACTGCTCTGTGATGCAGGTTCAGCTCCTAGTGGAAATTTTCTCACATGCTAGTCATGAGGTTGTAAACCCAACAACTTTTATCCCGGACTATAAATCCAAATCTAAACACATCCTAACTTACCCCTGAAGTGGAAGTAACCTATTAGACTAGAGGTCAATAAGGGAGTAACTGCACTTGATGCAGCAAATAAGGATGTGAAGGATAGTAAACCCACAGCTCTACCTCTCAAGGAGAATAGATGTATACAACTTGAGGTATCTGTAAGCTCGCCTGCATTCTCCCAAAAGGATGCAGAGCTGAAAATGGCACTAAAACAGTCTCTGGATTCATTCTCTCAACAGGATGAGTCTATTGAAATTCGCCTGTTAGCCAGGGCATCTGTTGGTAAGTCACTACTTCATACACAAACTAAAATACTTCCTATGCACAAAGTGAGATTGCACACACTAAGGATGAATTGACGGAAACTTGTATTCCAACCATATTACGGTTAGAATTATAAGTTCAAGGTTCTTCAATGAACTAAGAGTCTTCACAGACCTCGAGAGAAGGTAGTGATCTCAATGCAAAATTCAACAAGATCATTATCTAACTCCCCAGAGGGAACATCTCTGGATCCTGCGGGTATCGGGTCCGACATAGGTGCGGATCGGCAACTTGTTGACTATGATTCAGATTCACCTGATGAGTTAAACAAGGAGATGTCTTCACCGACATTAGAAGGAAACGTGATTTTAATTCTAAGTTTTGATTTCATTGTTTACCTTCTCAGAATCCAATTCTGAAACCCACAAAAAGGGAAAATTTTATCAACTTGTAGATAATGACTCAGATTCGTCTGACGAGTTCAACGAGGATCGGGGATTTGCGAAACCCCATTGCACCACCAGTGACCTCTCTAGAAGGGGCTATGGTGAATTTTCCTTGCAGGTACACATGGATGTTGGAGCTATGAGAGATAAGAGTGATACACTAGTGAGCATGAGTGTAAACACTTGAGAGATGAGAGATGACATCACTCATTTTAAGTGATATGAGTGGAGAGATGAGTAAAACACTTGTGAGGTACACAAAACAGAATCACACACTCACAGTGAGGAAGAAAGATAAACACCAAATCCCATTCCCAATTCCCCAAACAAAGTTCACTTACAAGAGTTGGGAGATATAAGGAAATTGTCGGGAGATTTGGTTGTCAGGATGATCAATAGTGAGGCCATTCTATAATATCTAAAGGGCAAAGTTGATCAGTCTACATACTTCTATTATGGAAGTCTTCATGAAAAATCCTTCAACACAAGCAAAGCTTCTTTACTTTATTCCAGCAGTCAATGTTAGATGTATGAAGAAACTGTTGTACTAAAGGTAAGAGGTGAGTTATAATTGAATATTTGGTATCATCTAATTTAATTGGATGTTGCTATAATTGAATGCTTGGAGGATTACTCAACTAAGGGGGAGAGATATATTGAAGAAGATATACTCAAATATTACCTTAGTAAGAGATACTCAACTAAGGGGGAGAGTATAAGCTTACCTTAGTGAGGGGGAGATTTTCTATCTAAGGGGGAGAGATATGAAAAAGGGTATACCATAGAAAGGGGGAGTATTCACCTTGTCAGGGGAGATAGAAATATTCGCCTTGTCAGGGGAGATGAAAAGTATTCACCGTTATAAGGAGGAGACATATCACCTTAGGTAGGGAGACATAAGGAAGGAGAGAAGTATGAATCGACAAAGAAATTCTTCAATATGTGGTTGTAAAGTCATATTCTTTACCACTGAAGAGTTCTATTATCTGCTGATAATGTTCAATGTTAGATGTAAAGGGTAATCAGGCAGATATGTCAAGAAATGAAGATGAGTTACTTAATGAAGATCAGGTCAGTGTCAGAGGAACAATCATCTATCATTTCATCTACTGAAATTCTGGAAATGTTATATCTTAACCAGAAATTTTTTTTGTATTATTTACTATAGTTCTTTAATGCTTTATCTTCTTCTTGTTTTTAGTTGAGTTATCCTCTAGGATTTGTATGTTAATGTTTAACAAACAAATAGGGGGAGATTGAAAGTCATATGTTTACCCTATTTGTAAACATCGGGGATTCAACTCAACTTAAACAAGAATGTAATAGTAAATAGTATATGTACTGTCACAAGGATCTCAAATGCTTAACTGTCAAGAGAAAGAAGACAAAGTCAATCTACCATTTTGAGTTATACTACACTTGAAGAAGTTCATTCAGTTGATCAAGCGTCAGTGGAGTAATCAAGACAGTGGGTTCTATTTATAGTGACAAGAGGTTCCTACAGTGACAGAATACAAATTATAAAAGGTTTGAATAAGAGTGAAGAAAAGGAAGACAGGAACCACAACTTTAAAGTCAATATATGAAAAACAATCATTGCAGTTAGTCACTCATGAACCAGACCGTGCATCGAGTGTCAACATTAAACAATGATTGTTCGTCATTAACTTCAATGGTTCAAGCTATCAAGACTGGCTAAGGAATAATCTTTGTGGAGGATCAGATTTATCAAGACATGGAAGACCACAAAGGTTATGCTATCAAGGAGGTGTATTAATTCTCTCTTAATTGATTAAATCATTTGGTTGATTTACTTTAATAAATTAATTCTATCAGAATTAATTTATTTTGTAAATTAATTAAAAGGTTAATTAAGTTGGAATTAATATAATTCACAAAGGACTATCAAGAGAAATGAGAAGAGGAAAAGAACCACATTCAAAAGTCAGAAACGAAGAATTGTCATTGAAGTTAGTCGTTCATGAACCAGACAGTACATCGAACGTCAACAAAAAATTCAGTGGTATTTCTTTGTTAATTTCAGTGGTTCAAGAAAAGATTTGGCTACTTAAAGGATTCATATTTATTCTACTTTAATTGATTAAATTATGTGTTTAATTTAATTAATAAATTAATTCTATAAGAATTAATTTATTCATTAAATTAATTACTTAATTAATTAAATCAGAATTCTGAAAATTGTACTGATACTACCTTTTCAGAAAGGTAGTACCGAAGGTAGTACAAGCCTATTCAGAAGGTAATACCGAAGGTAGTACAAACTTATTCAGAAGGTAGTACCGAAGGTAGTACAAGTTCATTTCAGCAAAGGTAGTACAAGTTCAATCAGAAAGGTAGTTCCAAAGGTAGTACCGCCAACTGAAAGGTAGTAGCCTTCTTGAAAAGGTAGTACCGGCCATTTAAAAGGTAGTACCGGCCATTTAAAAGGTAGTAGCCTTCTTGGAAAAGGTAGTACAGAGCTTTGCAAAGGTAGTTCGAGGCAATTGTGTCAACAGACTTGACAGAAACTTTATTATTTCAAGTACTACAAATATCCAAGGCGGCTCAGTCTTCAAACAACAACATATCTTCACTCCTCTCCAAAAACACACAGACGAACCAGAGAGAAAAGAAGAGACCAAGATAAATAGTTCCTGAGCTTAATTAATTTCTTGTAAATTATTTCTAGATTGTATTGTTAAATCTAAACCGATAGAAGTAGTTTACTTGTATCCTTGGAACTAACTAGCGAGTTTTTACTCCTAGTACTTATCTCGAATTGCTTTTTAGCATTCGATCTTTTTATTACAAATATAGAAAAGTTCATGTCGAATTTTCTATAGAATTTGTAATAATTAGTTTGGTCATCAAACCTTGTAATTTGTACCCGTGTATTTAGACACACCCCTCCAAGTTTAATATAATTTTATATTTAACTTGAAATATTGGTGTTCGTTTTATTCCGCATCAATTTGTTCTTGATTTAATATTTTAAGAAAAGAGCAAATTCGATAAAACGGTATAGTTTGTATTCAACCCCCCCTTCTACAAACTATTTTGGACCTAACAAGCGTCAACAACACAAAATTCCTATCAAGCATGAGTGCAAATACAAACTATTATGAACTCACATGATATACTAAAATAAAAACAGAATGTCCTATATGAAACAAACGTAAATAACACGAACATAAATGCATAATTTACTACTACTAATATGCAAAGCATGAAATCCTACATGAACACATAATACAACAACAACTACTAATCCCTCAAACCACCCCCAAACTTAAAATATTCAATGTCCGCATTGAATGGAAAGTAATACAAGGGATAATAGAAAACATACCTACAAAGCGCCGTACATATCCTCCCCCATCGCAACTCAACATGCTTGTTCGGCAAAAATCCCCTTTTTGTAGCAATTAGCATCACCTCTCCCAAGCTTAGAAGCCATAAGAATCAATACCCAACTCACAAGAAGCTCAACCAAAAACCTCCAAGAAATATCCCACCAAAAACCACCAAGCAAAATCACACCACAAATACCCAATTTATAAGACGAATACAAAACCCCCAATTTACAAGAACACAAATTCGTAATAAAAAATAAAATAGAGAAGAGAAATTCCACTACGAATCGAAGAGGTGAACTTGTACTAATTTTCCCCCAAACTTGAATTTTTAAGAGATGTAGAGGAATAGAATGAATTGGGTGTGTATGTATGGGTATATATAGGCCATGGAGTGATAGGATAAATATAAGAATTTTAATGTGAAAAGGAAAAAAATTAGGTGGAATTTGGAATTAGATATAGGATAGAAAAAATATTTAATGAATAAAAGAAAAAGAATTAGAAAAGAAATAGGAATTTGAATTTTTTTTAGGAGAGATGAGGGGTTTTGGAATTAAAATAGGAAAAGATTTAGGGGAAAGATGAGAGTATAAAAAGAATTTGGGGTGATGAAATTTTTTTTAATATGTATACACAACAGCAACACACGGAAAACATAGAAAAAAAAAAAAATTTGATCCTGGACATCACCTGCTGCTTGCGCGCGTGGAGGCAGTTTGCCTCAATTGCAGATGCGCCCATGCAACTTGCGCGACAGGGGGGGCAATTTGCCTCGAGGTCAGTCACGCATGCGCTAGTTGCGTGTTAGGGGCGCAACTTGCCTCCAGACCAGAAACGCTGATGCAAGTTGCGTTACAGACCTGCAATTTGCTCAAAATTCGATTTTTTTTTTCACTACACTCATTTTTTTTTTCACTACACTCATTTTTTTTTTCTTCATACAACACTCAATTTTTTTTTTCTCTCTACACTAATTCATGGGTTGCCTCCCACGAAGCGCTTCTTTAACGTCAATAGCTTGACGTTACTTCCAAGTCTCCATTAAGGATGATAATAATTCGCCTGGTCCTCTCTTCGCGATACTTCATCGTCATCACGACGGCACACCTTCTGCCCCTTCTCCTCACTTGGCCTATTCGTATGACAACTATGTCCTCTTCCAATGCCTTCATCTGTTGACCCAAAATCTTTCAATTTGTAGAACAACACACATTCGCGGGCTTCGCTTGAATATAATGGAGGAGGGTAAATGTAAATTGCTGAAGCCTTTGGTTCCTTAACGAGAACTTCCTCCATTGGCTCTAATGCGCTACCTCCATCTTTATACTCTAAGACAAGTAGAAGACCTGCATCTTTCCCATGTTCTTCATCCTCTTGGTTCGTACATACCAATTCTTGAAATTTGCGTAGCTCATCAGTGTCCTCTTGGTACGCACATAACAATTCTTGAAATTTGTGCAGCTCATCAATGTCTGTCTCAAATTGTGCCCTTTCCAAATCATCCACCTCACTAGCTTGATCAAATTCCTCACATGGCTTGTGAACACTCTCCTCCTCTTGGAATTTGTCTTCTTCAATTATGCATGCAGTACCCTGCTCCAAGTCATCATTATTTCCTGGAATTGCCTCTAATATGCATTGTTGTTTCTCTTGTTCCAAGGCTCTCACAGCTTGAGCAACTAGAATCTCCAAAGATTTGAGAGACTCCTCATTACTCTTCATAAGCATCCTAATCTCCTCTCTAGTAGGAACCTCATCTGACTGAAAAGTAGGAGTAGGTTGCTAATGTTGAAAATCTTCACTACCAAAGAAATATGACATATCCGGAACATCTTGCTGGTACTGTTGAGGATGGTATGAAAAATATGGTTGTTCCTCATAACTCAGAGGTTGAGATTGCCACGGGTCATGTTGCTGCAGAAAATTCTGGTTCTGCTGTTGCAGAATATTCTGAGGATAGTAAGGCTGTGCTCCATATTGTTGACCTTGATACTGCTGATAAGGCTGCTGAGGTTGTTGAATACCACCTTGGTTGCTCCAGCACTGATATAAGCGTACATGTAAATTTTGCACTAAATCACGCAAGCGTACGTGGTCACAAGTAATACAGATATAAGTCAAGTTCGTTCCCACAGAGATCTGGTTATGGTTTTAATTCAGTAAACGCACCTATGCAACAGTGTATGGTTATTATGCACTGCTAAGACAAATAACAAATATGGGTTTTAACTATCTAAATTAACTAAAAAGCAAATTAACAAAACTACAAATTAACTAACTAGAAAGAATTGAAATCAAATTACTTCTGCAAGAAAAACCATGGAATCCTAACTTCATTAAATACTTCGCTTAGATCTGACGCCTTTAATCACTATATGCAATGGTTATGATATCTGATCGAATAACACGAAACAAGTATACGCTACTTCTCAGTATACGAATACCAAACTAAACATACATCCACAAAAGAGATAGAAGATGAATAGACACCAATTATGCTTAGACCCTATATCTCTATAGAATTTGAAAACATAACGGTTGAAGAGCAAGTTATCCATAAAGATCACACAGGGCAGTATAAGTATTTTCATCTCACACCACGAATCATATTGATAAACAATTATGAACCTATGCTAGCATGGCAAGTTAAATCTCAAGATCCACTTTCACTTCATAAGAGATTAACAAATTAGATGTTCATGACGCATCTATCAATTAAGCATAACCATACGAGAATATCAGATATACATCACACACAGATCTTTAAAGCATCAAGATACTAAAGCTCCATAAATAAATCCGTTAGAATCCCATGACAACGATTAGTTCATAATCAAACCTCTCGTCATCATGGGATCTGATGAAACCATGATAAAAACAAAGTATGAAAAGATACAAATAAACCTAAGTAATTGATATGTAATGATTATACTCCTAATGATGATCTTAATGATCCAATTTACGAGGGTTGGATGTGTTTATATCAGTGTTCTAAAAAGCGCATTAAGCGGCCGCCTAAGCGGAATCGGTACAAAAATGCTTTGTTTTGGAAAAAAGCGGGTTATTAAGCGGAAATCGGGTTAATCGGGTTATTAAGCGGGTTTAGGCGGTTTAATCGGGTCAAAATCGGGTCAAAAACGGATTAAGCGGAAAAATTAAAATTAAAATAAAATATTGTATTTTTTAATTCCATTATGACTAATATTGTATGTAACTAATTTATAAGTTAATATTTCTAAATGTTACGTTTTAGAATGTTATGTTATATTTGATAATATATCATATGTGAATGTTTTCTTTTTTAAAAAAAATTAGTATTTTATTTATTTATATAAATATATATTTATTTATAATCCGATTAATGATCCGCTTTTAAAACCGCTTAAGCGTCCGCTTAACCGCTTAAGCGCTAGAAGGTACTCCCACCGCTTAGGTCCGACTTGCGCTTTTTACAACACTGGTTTATATAGGCTCTACACATCATTCCCAACAAGAAAATACCAAATCAGAATTATAATAGAAGTACGTTTCCTAAACTGATTCTGATTTAAAGGGAAATTCGTAGCTGACTTTTTTTCTGTAATTCTGGAACGTTCCAGCTGCAATTGGGCCTCTGGACCACTTTAGAATGATAGAGAATCTTGTTATCTTCGCGTGGACAGTAAGATCGCCCAAAACTGACTTCTAGAACTCAAGATATGGCCCAAACAGTGAATCTCACGCGTGCAGCCCAATAAATCCAAATTTTAATAAATTAAATCTCCAAAAACGACAAAAACATCCACCATAATCAACATCCTTGTAAATCTACACAACTAAATAAAACACATCAAAACTACAAGAAACTTGAGCCCAAGACAATCAATTTAAGCCATTATAGAATGTTCCAAGTGGATATAAACTCCACTTATCACACCCCCAAACTTAAACCGATGCTTGTCCTCAAGCATAAACAACTAACACTAACTAACTAACTAGTACCACTTCCGTAGGTGATCACGGTTGCATTTGGCATATGCAACAAGCCCTTTAAACCCCTAGGCAGCCCTAGTGGACGAGTAAGGTCTCGTGAGGGCCTATAGCGAATGTACCCACAAAATCCATTTAACCTAATGCAATGCAATGCAATGCAACTAACATGAAAATGCAAATAATCTAGTACTAATATCCTACCATACCTTCAAATCCTCTCATGCCATATCAACTTAAGAATCAAAGTAAATACGCAATGTCTTGGTGTCGAAAGTGCAAGTATTCACATAGTCTACTCAAAGAACATGCATAAGTCCTCACAAGCCCATGTCAAATGTAAGAATAAGTTAGTAATCATGCTAAGCCTACAAGAGTACATCTTTGAGACAAAACTCGGGATCTCATACGCAAAAACAAGCAAACACTCACAATCCACTCACAAAGAATATTCACTCAAGAACAAGGGTAAGTGTATCACTCAATTCCAACAAAATCATAAACATGCTTGACATTTGGTATCAATCTAACTCTTAACACAACATACATCAATGACGATAATCAAAAGGTCTTTATTTGGGTTGTAACGGTGCTAGGGACAAGGTATGTCAAATAAGCCAAATCAGGTGAAGTGTCAAAAGCTAGTAAGTACCATAATAAATCATAAATAACACCCTATTTCCTTCCCATAATTTTACTCAACAAAAACACTCGACTAGTCGACTAAAATAGGATCACAACAAACACAAATATGCTCTCATAATATTTTTCTCTTTTTCTTCTATTTTTTTTTCTTTTTTTTTTCTTTTTTTTTTCTTCGAGAGCTAAATAAAACAATAATATAAACAATAACAACGATCCCACAATTTTATTACACATGCCGACTATCAAGTAAACAACCCAATTTTCAATATTTCCCCCAAAAGTAAGACCAACAATAAACTCCTCCTTGCACACCTTATTACTCCCTTAAGCACTCTACTAGCCTTTGACAATATGGGTTCAAATTAATGTAAGGCTAATACAAGAAAAAGGTCTAGGCAAGTAATGTGGTATGTCACCGAAAAATAGGATTAAGCTCAACGGGTTAACTAATTGATCATGTAAATATGGTGTGGTAATATGGAAAAATATGTGGTTATTCCTAATGCCTTTATCATTTTAATCGTCAATTAATGTCATGCGTTTCAAGAAAGACCTCAAACAACTGCTAGCAATGCAAACAATCTGTGGACACTCAAGCAAACGAATAAATTGCAAACATGCAATATGCAATAAGGCTCAAAAACTCACTTGGCGGGAAAAACATACTCAATCCCAAGCAAAAAATCTCTCTAATGCACATACTTGTATTCAAAGCATGCAAACTAAATCATCTTACACATATTCATGTCCTTCTAATCACTTACAACATTCAATAAGTCTACTAGCTTCAACTTACTAGTGTATGTGTGTGCACAAGAACAAAGCATATCACTTCTCAATCAAAAGCATCAACAACACAAAATTTCTATCAAGCATGGGTGCAAATGCAACTATTATGAACTCACATGATATACGAACATACAAACAGAATGTCCTACATGAAACAAACGTAGATAACACGAACATAAATGCATAATTTACTACTACTAATATGCAAAGCATGAAATCCTACATGAACACATAATACAACAACAACTACTAATCCCTCAAACCACCCCCAAACTTAAAATATTCAATGTCCGCATTGAATGGAAAGTAATATAAGGGATAATAGAAAACATACCTACAAAGCGCCGTACATATCCTCCCCCATCGCAACTCAACATGCTTGTTCGGCAAAAATCCCCTTTTTGTAGCAATTAGCATCACCTCTCCCAAGCTTAGAAGCCATAAGAATCAATACCCAACTCACAAGAAGCTCAACCAAAAACCTCCAAGAAATATCCCACCAAAAACCACCAAGCAAAATCACACCACAAATACCCAATTTACAAGACGAATACAAAACCCCCAATTTACAAGAACACAAATTCGTAATAAAAAATAAAATAGAGAAGAGAAATTCCACTACGAATCGAAGAGGTGAACTTGTACTAATTTTCCCCCAAACTTGAATTTTTAAGAGATGTAGAGGAATAGAATGAATTGGGTGTGTATGTATGGGTATATATAGGCCATGGAGTGATAGGATGAATATAAGAATTTTAATGTGAAAAGGAAAAAAATTAGGTGGAATTTGGAATTAGATATAGGATAGAAAAAATATTTAATGAATAAAAGAAAAAGAATTAGAAAAGAAATAGGAATTTGAATTTTTTTTAGGAGAAATGAGGGGTTTTGGAATTAAAATAGGAAAAGATTTAGGGGAAAGATGAGAGTATAAAAAGAATTTTACGCTTGCGTGATTTACATGATCAAGTACCTGAAACACCAACGAACTACAAGAATAGATGAGAAAAAGAAATCCGAGTCAGTGAACTCTAACGACCACTATTGACAAGCACATAAACCAAAAAATAAAACACCGATGATCCCCGGCAGCGGCGCAAAAAACTTGTTTGCACTAAATCACGCAAGCGTACGTGGTCACAAGTAATACAGATATAAGTCAAGTTCGTTCCCACAGAGATCTGGTTATGGTTTTAATTCAGTAAACGCACCTATGCAGCAGTGTATGGTTATTATGCACTGCTAAGACAAATAACAAATATGGGTTTTAACTATCTAAATTAACTAAAAAGCAAATTAACAAAACTACAAATTAACTAACTAGAAAGAATTGAAATCTAATTACTTCTGCAAGAAAAACCATGGAATCCTAACTTCATTAAATACTTCGCTTAGATCTGACGCCTTTAATCACTATATGCAATGGTTATGATATCTGATCGAATAACACGAAACAAGTATACGCTACTTCTCAGTATACGAATACCAAACTAAACATACATCCACAAAAGAGATAGAAGATGAATAGACACCAATTATGCTTAGACCCTATATCTCTATAGAATTTGAAAACATAACGGTTGAAGAGCAAGTTATCCATAAAGATCACACAGGGCAGTATAAGTATTTTCATCTCACACAACGAATCATATTGATAAACAATTATGAATCTATGCTATCATGGCAAGTTCTAAATCTCAAGATCCACTTTCACTTCACAAGAGATTAACAAATTAGATGTTCATGACGCATCTATCAATTAAGCATAACCATACGAGAATATCAGATATACATCACACACAGATCTTTAAAGCATCAAGATACTAAAGCTCCATAAATAAATCCGTTAGAATCCCATGACAACGATTAGTTCATAATCGAACCTCTCGTCATCATGGGATCAAGTGAAACCATGATAAAAACAAAGTATGAAAAAATACAAATAAATCTAAGTAATTGATATGTAATGGTTCCATTCCTAATGATGATCTTAATGATCCAATTTACAAGGGTTGGATGTGTTTATATAGGCTCTAGACATCTTGCCCAACAAGAAAATACCAAATCAGAATTATAATAGAAGTACGTTTCCTAAACTGATTCTGATTTAAAGGGAAATTCGTAGCTGATTTTTCTTCAGTATTTCTGGACCGTTCCAGCTGCAATTGGGCCTCTGGACCACTTTAGAATGATAGAAAATCTCGTTATCTTCGCGTGGACAGTAATATCGCCCAAAACTGACTTCTAGAACTCAAGATATGGCCCAAACATTGAATCTCACGCGTGCAGACCAATAAATCCGAATTTTAATAAATTAAATCTCCAAAAACGATAAAAACATCCACCATAATCAACATCCTTGTAAATCTGCACAACTAAACAAAACACATCAAAACTACAAGAAACTTGAGTCCAAGACAATCAATTTAAGCCATTATAGAATGTTCCAAGTGGATATAAACTCCACTTATCAGCATCACGGACTATAATTCAGGAATTATAATATGGTCAGATCCTGATACGACAATTCAAATCCTGATGCTATGATCAAATCCTGATGGGATGATCAGATCCTGATGATGATGTAATCCTGATGTCATTCTGGATGCTACGGAAACTGGAAAGTGCTATAAAATAAGATCATTGTTTTGAAGAACGGCAAGAAGTATGCATGAAGAAAAGAGTCTAACTATTGATGGAAACTATCAACTGGACGGCAGAACATTACCATGTATTGATTATTACTTTCTGTTATTAGTTAATAGGAAGCATTATAAATACTCTCTCTAGATCATTGTAATAGAAGAAGGAAAAAAAATAGTGGTTTGTGAACATCGTGAGTATACGAGTGAACAAACATAGAGAGATTTGTATTCTGAGCAGCTGCTAAAGGTATTTGTACATCTTTGGTAGAGTTTGTATTTGATCTTATTAATATAAACAAGTTTGATTTATTCGTTTGTTCTTGTTTATTAATTCGAGCAAAAATCAGACACGATTACTTATACTTGTATTCAACCCCCCCTTCTACAAGTATATTCAGATTAACAACATAAACATAATTAAACTCCCAATCCTAAAAATTTTCTCCCCCTTAATCATTAAAAAGAAGAAGATTAGGACTCAAGATTGTCGTCATTCTCTTTAGCCTCCACCGAATGAGTAGCAACACGAAACTCAGCTTCAGGGGCAGAAACATCCTGAGAAGTAGTGTCTTTGTGAGCATCCCCAACAGCCACATTTGCAAAATTCTGAAGATCCTGAGCAGCAGAAACATTAGCAGAATGAACACCAGTACGAGCCGAGGCAGGAGTACGTGGACCAGCAAAAACTTCACGGAGAAAAACTAGTTTTTTAGCCATCTCATCTAACCGAGCATTGATCTTCTTAACAGCATCCTTGATCTCCTTTATATTATCAGATTGATTGAGGTCAGCAACAGTTTGCATAACTAAGTCAGCAGATGAAGGAAAAGAGGTAGGAGGTGGAGGAGCTTCCACACGAACAACTCTACCATCAGATTCAACCCTTAAGTGAGACTACTGTAAACTCTTAAAATCCAAAAACTCCTTAGCAGTTTCACGATCCTCTTCCTTGAGATCAACTCCATACCAGTCAAACACCTTAGTAAACAAACAACCATAAGGAAGACTAGGTGAAGTATGAGACTCATAAACATCCATCATATTCTTTAGAATTAGGCCAGCCAAATTAAAAGGCCTCTCAGACATCAACATAGAAACAATAGTAACATCTTGACCCGTAAAATTTGAGCGACTACCAGTACGAGGGTTTACATTATCAATGCATATCTTAAACAAAACATGAGCAATTGGAGAAACAATAGTAGTACGTAGTTAGAGGAGCATACTCTACTAACCCAGGAAAATCTCTAAGTACTCTCAACTGATCAAGTTCAGTAAATCCATCTAACTCAGTAGGACCATTTTTGGTAACAACAGACACATTAGTAGGAACAATTAACGAAATCTTTTGACCACGAACAAATGAACAAATACTCCAGGTTTAACAATAACCAAATTTGCATAAAATTCGTAAACATACGAAAAATCACAGTCACGAGGTAAATCCTTCAAAAACCACTCAAACCCTAGATTTGAAAAATACCCAACAGCACCATACTTAATATAAGAATCCTTCAAAAATGACTCAAACCCTAGATTTGAAAAATACCCAACAGCACCATACTTAGTATAAGAATTACCTGCTAATGGATGACCAAACACAATACGACGATTACCCAGATCGAGTTGTTTAAACCGAGTCTCAAGTTCCTTAGACACGAACACAATCGCATACTTTCTACGCTTCACAGACATACCATCACGAGTCCCCGACCGCTGAACATTCGAGATCCATCACCACTATCGACTTGAACCAGAGAAAGATGGGTATCATCGTCCTCATCATGAAATCGTTTGTTCTTGCCCTTCTGTGATTTGGAAACCTCAGTTGGAGTCTTCTTTGATCCTCGAGTGGTCCTCATTATTCGTCCGAGCAAAAGAAAAGCACCGAGAGAAAATGTGTATCGATTGAAAAATGGCGTAAAAACCTTAATAGTGATTTAGGACCGAGTATATAGAGAACTAAATAGTCGGAATGATAAAGTCTCTATAAAACCTCTTTTTACGAATAAGGGGAAAAAATATGTTGTAGGATAAAATCTAATAACCCAACCCCGAATAAATCTATTACGATGCTAAGGTTAATAGGATGCACACTACAGAGATTCTTTGATAGTGCTTGTATTGTCACAACAAATAGGAACCTTGCCACATTTAATCCCAAAGTCTCGAAGTGTTTGTATCAACCATAATACTTGAGAGCAACAGCTTCCAACTGCTAAATGCTGCCCCTCAACCGTGGATAATGCAACAGAAGTTTGCTTATTGCTTTGCCAAGTGACCAAACTATGTCCTAAAAATGCACAAACACCATTAGTACTCTTGCGATCAGTTTGACAACCTGCATAATCTGCATCACTATACCCAACAAGATCAAAAGCATTTGTGATGGGATAAAACAAGCCAAGAGTAACAGTTCCACTTAAATATTTAAAAATTCTTTTAATAGCATTCAAGTGAGACTCTTTAGGTTTAGCTTGAAACCTAGCACAAACACATACACTATATATAATGTCTGGTCTAGAGGCTGTAAGATATAATAAACTACCAATCATACCTCTATACTTTCGAACATCTACATCTTTACCTTGGTCATCTGCTGTCAGCTTGCTGCGTTATAGTAAATCTTGTACTGCAAGCTAGCTGAGATACCCTGTTTTGCTAAGAAATAATATAAATACTAATCCTGCCCAGTACACATATCCAGCTTACTTACTAATTATGATCATCAAAATCATGAAATTTTCAATTATGTTCTATATTCTAAAAATATTACGGATAATCATATTTAATAAAATAAAATAATATTATTATTATTACTAAAAACCAACAAATTACATTTTTAGCCAAAACACGTTACCTTTAATTTTTTCTCTAACTAAAACTTCTTCTTTTTCAATAATATCACTCATAATTGTATTCAATAAAATAATAACATAATATATCTTATCTATATCTTATACTAAGTTTTAATAATAATAATAATATTATTAAAAATTATTAATTTTTTTTCATATTATAATATTATTATAATTATTATCAAATCATATCATTTAAAAATTTAATTTACAAAATTCATATCATAAAACAATTATTCAAATTACTGAACAAATTATATAATATTAAATAATATTAAAGACAATTCGTGTATCACACAGATTTTAAACTAATAAATTTCAAACAAATACTGATCAAACGATTTTCTTTGACAACATAATATTAATTTATTACCTGATCTCAAAGAAAAAATGCAGAAATGATAATTTTCATTTTGTCTAGCATCTAGATTACTGGGAGTTATATAAACCAGCAGTAATTATTCCTACAAATATTTTCACAAAATCTATTTATTTACTTCAATCGAATTTAATACAAGACAGTACCCTTATCTAAAAAATATATATATTTTAGGCGTTTAATATATTTTTGGGATAGTTTCAAAACTACCCATGTGAACTATCAGATTTTTAAATATATACTACCCATCTTTCTGAAATTCTAAAAATACCGACCTTGTTTTCAAAATTCCAAAAATACTACCTTCCTCAATTGCAACTTTTGCAACCTCATTTGCAACTTCCAGTTTTCAAATTTCTGATTTCATGTTCTGGGGCTCAGATGTCATTTTCGACCTCTTTTTTGGACTATATATATATATATATATATATATATATATATATATATATAGAGTCCAAAAAAGAGGTCGAAAATGACATCTGACAAATGGAACTTGAAATCAGAAATTTGAAAACTGGAAGTTGCAAATGAGGTTGCAAGGCCCCGCCAAGGGCACTCATAATTGGTGACTTTGGGTTGCAAGGCCCTGCCAGGGGCACTCATAATTGGTGGATTTCTGATTTGCAACTTTCAGTTTTCAGTTGCAACTTTTGCAACCTCAGTTGCAACTCCTCAGTTGCAACTTTTGCAACCTCAGTTGCAACTTTTGCAACCTCAGTTGCAACTCCTCAGTTGCAACTTTTGCAACCTTAGTTGCAACTTTTGCAACCTCAGTTGCAACTTTTGCAACCTCAGTTGCAACTCCTCAGTTGCAACTTTTGCAACCTCAGTTGCAACCTCAGTTTTCAGTTGCAACTTTTGCAACCTCAGTTGCAACTTTTGCAACCTTAGTTGCAACTTTTGCAACCTCAGTTGCAACTTTTGCAACCTCAGTTGCAAAAGTTGCAACTGAGGTTGCAACTCCTCAGTTGCAACTTTTGCAACCTCAGTTGCAACTACGGTTTGCAACCTGAATTGCAACTTTTGCAACCTCAGTTGCAACTGAAAACTGAAAGTTGCAAATCAGAAATCCACCAATTATGAGTGCCCCTGGCGGGGCCTTGCAACCCAAAGTCACCAATTATGAGTGCCCTTGGCGGGGCCTTGCAACCTCATTTGCAACTTCCAGTTTTCAAATTTCTGATTTCAAGTTCCATTTGTCAGATGTCATTTTCGACCTCTTTTTTGGACTCTGATATATATATATATATATATATATATATATATCAGAGTCCAAAAAAGAGGTCGAAAATGACATCTGAACCCCAGAACATGAAATCAGAAATTTGAAAACTGGAAGTTACAAATGAGGTTGCAAAAGTTGCAATTGAGGAAGGTAGTATTTTTGGAATTTTGAAAACATAAAAGTATAATGAGGTAGTATTTTTGAAAAAATGATTTTATAGAAGTGAAAAGATAGTTGGGTGGTAGTAAAATTGGAAATAATTATTAAAATCTTATGTATTTATGTAAATATCCCTATATTTTTTTCCTAAAATACTTACTGTATCCACTAATATTTGGTTGCTGTAATGCTGCTATCTTTTTCCTATAAATAGAAAATACAGTTAACCTGTACACCCTGATGCAGTGATGGGTGTGCACTGCTATATAATTATCGAATTAAATGATGACATAAAAATTGAATAAAATACTCACCCAGTCACCCAGGATAAGAACAGTAGATTTGATAATAAAAAAAAAAAAGTGAAAGTCAAGTCAAAAGAGACACGTGTCTAAATGTGAGATAATCTTAGTGTCTATGCTTTGGTATTTTCACAAAATTAAAAATAAAAAAAAGGGAGAAATGGGTTAGTTCTCTCCAGAAGTTTATAGTAGTATCTAATACATTTAATATTAATATTATATTGCCAACATTTTCATTATAAATAAAGCTCATCTTACCACCTTCCCCAACACAAAGAAGTACTCATACTCACAAGCTAGTTAATTAGTCTCAATCTCTGTTAATTTGCTCTTTTTGCAAGAAACTTTAAACTTATACATAACATATATACTTACACAGTTAATCAGTTATACACATCAAAAGCAATGGCACCAGTACAGAGTCATCCTAATGGTAGCTACAAAAGGTCCAAGGCTGCTGGAAAAGGCGAAAAGAAGGCTTTTGTGACGTTCTTGGGAGGTGGTGGTGACTATGTGAAAGGTGTGGTTGGGCTAGCCAAGGGCCTGAGGAAAGTTAACTCTGCCTACCCTCTTGTTGTGGCTGTTCTGCCTGATGTTCCTCAAGAGCACCGCCTTCTGATGGTGCAGAATGGTTGCATTCTGAAAGATATTGACTGGGTTCAGCCACCAAAAATAGACAAAACTATAGGTTGGGCTCATGAACATTTTGCCATCAACTACTCCAAGCTTCGGATTTTTCAGGTAAACTTCACACTACCTCTGAATTTCACCCTATGTATTTTATTGTCAGGTTCAAATGAGCGGTGAAATGATGAAAAAAACATTATACACATCCATGTACATGTAAAGAGAAAAAATATTACTCCACTACTAAATTTTTGTGATGTTTTGAAATACTATTAATTAAAAGAAAAAGTATGTAGACAAATATCTGTTTTCAAATTTTATTTGTAAATAAATTTAACCATAAGTAGTCTTTAAAGATGGTCGACAAGCTAAGTAAATAATTTGGAAATTTAGTTGGTCGACAAGCTAAGTAATTAATTGGACCATGTGTATGTGCCTCCACGTGGATATCCCGAACCATCTATAGTTGTGCAACTGACGTGGAATTAAAATCATATCTAATGCAGTTTGAGGAGTACAGCAAGATGGTATACTTTGATGGGGATATTCAAGTATACGGCAATGTCGACGAACTATTTGAATTGCCAAATGGGCATTTGTATGGTGTTTTGGATTGTTTCTGCGAATGGCATCATTCCCCGCAATACAAGATTGGCTACTGCCAACAATGCCCCGATAGGGTGAAGTGGCCAGCCGAGATGGGACAACCCCCATCCTCTTATTTCAATGCTGGAATGTTCGTTTTCGAGCCTAGTCAAGCTACTTATGATGCTCTAATCGACACCATCAAGGTCACTCCTCCTTCGTCGTTCGCTGAACAGGTATCGTATGATTTGATCAAGATAACAACATTATTTATTACAAAATTAATGAATTTCAAGTTCAACTTAATATCTGATCAACTTGATGTATTGTTTGTGCCGCAGGACTTGTTGAACTTGTATTTCAGGAGCATTTTCAAGCCAATCCCCCCGATTTACAATCTTTTACTTCCCATGTTGTGGACTCATCCCGAAAATGTGGAGCTTGACAAAGTGAAAGTTGTTCATTTTTGTGCAAATGTAATTAACATACCCATGATCCTGTAATTATATATCTTCTTCCTTAAATTCGAAAATCGGCCGGAGTTACTTACAATTATTGTGTTTTTTTTTTTTACTAATAACAGGGTTCGAAACCGTGGAGATATACCGGAAAGGATGAACATATGGACAGGGAAGATGTGAAAATGCTAGTGAAAAAATGGTGGGACATTTATAATGATGAATCGTTGAGCAGCTACAAGAAGCCATATGGCAAGTGTGTAAAGGCTCCTGAACTGAATTTGGTATCTAAGGATCTTTCGGAGAAAAAGGAAAAGAGAGGCTTACGCCGCCCTATGCTCACCGGTGTAGTCAAAGTTCCTGCCTCGTGATCTTCTAACTTGCACAAGTGTGTAAATGTAATAAGCCAAGTAATTTATTGCTTGCGGTGTGTTTCAATTTATGATTTTTTTTTTCTTGTATATTTTTGTATCTTATCTGTTCCTATGTGTCCAGATTTCTGTATAATATTCGGAATTTATATACCTGGAATTTTATATACAGCAACCGAAATGTCAAGTCGTTTAATAAAATAAAAAGGAGAAAGATGAACAGTAAAAAATTATTTTTAATGATTAAAAATATGTGTTGACAAAGGTGTTCGGATCAACAAAAAAAAGTAATAGTACTAAGAAACAAGAGACGGAAAGAGTAGAAAATTACTACTTTATACATCAAAACGATTAACGACTGATGGCTCTATCTCGAAAAACTCAATTAGTAAACATTACTAGTACCTTGTTAAAATGAAAGTTGTCTTCTGACGAACGAAATCCCAAGTAATTTTATAAACTCAATTAGTAAACATTACTAGTACTATGATTACTATCTTGTTTCTCGTTTTTTTCATTTAAGAACTTTACATTAAACTATTGTTACTCGTAATCTCAGCCTATTTGGATTGATTGTCGAAAATCTTTAATTTAAGTTGATCTTGCCTCTTGGCTTACTTCTTAGTTGTCTCCCTACGAAATTGGGATATCAATATCATTTTCTGTGTAATCGTGACTCATCCTCCGCTTCCAAATCGTACAGCTTACATCGCCGTTTCTCACCCATTTGTAAGATTGGTGCCTTTAAATCATGTTTGCTGATGTTATCGCCTTCGAACCATACCAAGTATTGAGTAGCAAATTTGAAATTATACTCAACATCATTGCCTACACCACATCATCGTTTTTGTTTCTGTTTCCATCCCAATCTCATACTTATAACTTCATACTTATAACTTCACCAATCATCATGACATGTATATTCAACTTCTTATAAAAAAACCCGAAATTAAATTCATATTACAAGGAATTAAGGTCTCATTAGTAACTTATGCATATAGATTCTTATATAAAGCATATTGTTATATTCCTCGTTTAATACTCATGAGACATCTTGTCCCTCGTTTTCTTCATTAGAGAACTCTACGTTAATCTTTGGTTATTCGTAATCCTAGCCTACTTGGGTTGATTAATGAAAACCTTTAATTTAAGTTGTTCTCGGCATGTTTTCTTAGTTGTCTCCCTACGAAATTGGGATATCGAAATCATAATATCAGTATTGGTGCCTTTAAATCTTGTTCGACGATATCATCGTCTTCAAACCACACTCAATATTGCTGTTTTTTAAATTAAACCCGACATCACCTGTTCTAAATTATACTGGACATCACCGTCTTCGTCTCGGTCTCAATCTCATATTTATCTTCATCATGACATATACATTGATCAACTTTTTATATAATAACTAAATTCAATTAATATTACAAGAAATTAAGGTCTCATAAGTAACTTACGTATAGAGATTCCTATACGAGGCATATTGTTGTATTTCTTACCCACATTATCTTTTAGAGGCTGTTTGGCAAAACTTATATTAATGACTTATGGACTTATTTTCGGATAAAAATTTTATATTTTGATAATTTTTTTTTATACAAGTATTTAATGTATGTTTGAGATTCAATAAGTTGCAAAAATAAGTTGGAAAATAAGTTGGAAAGTTAGGAATCTCTAACTTTGTCTTAAAATAAGTTGACTTATTCTGGAAAAAAGTTCCCCCAAACACCCCTTTAGTTAGTTTCAACTTATCCACTTAGAGCAATTCTAACAAACTCTTAAATTTTTTGTTAAATATACTATAATTAATTGTCTCCTAATCATTTAAGGATAAAAATTTACACAGCATCTCCAACAATCCTCCTCAAAATTCATCTATATTTATTTTTAATCTATTTTATTATGCGCACCCATAATTTGAAGTTAGCGGTGCTTGAATTTGATTTTGTGCCACCAATAACTTCAAGGTATTCCTCAAGTTATGGTATGTAGTTCAAGTTTATTACGCCTACCTTCTGTCTGCAATTCAAGTTTTGTTTACTGGGAAGGTACAACCGTAACTTGAAGTTACGGAAGTTTCACTCTTATGCTTTGATTGTTAAAACTGGTAAAATATCATGAATGCACATTGCAACTCCTGAGCATGCTTTAGTTTTGGATCCTCCAAATCTTCTACTCTCATTTTGTGTGAGCAATGCATGTTTGATACTCCTAAAATTATGCTAGATATGTTGGACACAAAATCAAATCAAATAAAAAACCCTTAACTTGAAGTCCTGGGAAGAAATAAAAAAACCTATAACTTGAAGTCATGGGAAGATAAAATCATATAACATTTAAACATTTGAGATTATTTGCAATCCGTAACTTCAAGCACCCGGTAACATCCGTAACTTGAAGTTACGGTGATACCCACCCCATAATTTTAGTCATATTGTAACAATTGCTACAGAATTTATGTTTCATGAAGACGAAGGATGGCCAAGTGTGTCCGTTGGTCTAGAGCATGTGCAGGCAGGTTGTAACACTACACCATAAAAGGCCTACGACCACATTTAGAGCCTATGTTGCCTTTGTATATGTTGCCTTTGCCATGCATGTTTTTGGCAATTACAACAATATCATTTTCATGTTGCCTTAGGTAGAAAAAATATGTTGCCATAGAATAAAAATGTTTGCATGTTGCTGTAGGTATGAAATTGTGTTGCCATAATTTTGCAATGAACAAAATTTTATATTTTCTACTAAAATATAAATTTTAACCTTTTTTCACATGAAAATTAATTAATTTATTTCAATGAACAAAATTATTTAAGGTGAATAATTTTATTTTTATGTTTATTAAATATTACTAACAAAATTTGAAATTAATTTGTTTCTACATATATTTTAATATATCATTAAACTAAAAATGTTTTCGTATATCCTTAAAAAATATTTGAATATATTATTTCAAATTATGTGAAAAAATTGACTATTAATTTTCAAATTAATTAATTGTTTTTAAAAAAAAATTACCTACATAAATACACACTTACATGTTCTTACTTAAATGTATTTTTGAACAAAGACTTAGAAAATTGATCAAATTTTAGTCATAATTTATTTTTATATTTTGTTATATCTAATTGATAAATATATATAAATGTAAAATTATAGTGTGTTTATTGTCATTTTCAAATTTAAAATATTAATATTTATAAAAGTTACGATTGAATTTAATATATTTATTAAAGTTTTATTGAAAGTCATATTTAAATAAAAACACAAAAAAAAAACTCATTTTTTGCACACCAGACACCGTTTTCACTGAAACAGACGGAAAATAGGGTGAGCGGCAAAAAGTCCGCTCTTTCCAAATATTTCAAGAAACAAACACCCCGCCCTTGATCCTTTTATCTCACTTTACTATTTTTCACTCTTTATTTCTCCCTACTTTTCTCTCGGGTAGCACTCTCTCCCTCTTGCTGTCTCTTTCCATCTCTCTTCTCTCTCGGTATATGCATAATTTATACATACATAAAAACTACTCTGATTTTTGCTTTCTTGCTTCTTCGAAATAGGGATTTCTCAATTTTTGTAATTCATTTAGGGCTGATTTTGAATCTTCAATTAGAAATTAGGATTAAGTTCGGGTTCAATTTGGGGCTTTAGTTTGGGTTCATAACTAGGGCTTCGGTTTCTGGATTGGAGGTACAGCTTCTTTCTTTTCACGTAATACTCTCTCCCTTTATATTCATTATTATATGCTTGTTTGATTATATATATTGTTTTGTTTTAAATACATTTTATAGTTATCAAAACTATTGTTGCGTGTAAATTTAAATATTTTGTTGATTGTAAGTCTTGGAGATTACCAAGATCGTACTTGAAATATATTAGGCTATAGTTGTGATAATCCTCACGGTCAATTAATGGCTTCCGATCACTGTTCCGATCACTGTTCCGGGGGTACTTCACCTGAGTTTGGGTATCTGCAAAATAATGCTCGCCCGGGGGTGGTGGCCGTCAAGCACCTCCGGTGTGAGAATCAGTAATCGAAATAATAATAACCGAAACGGGTGAAAATGTATCTGTGTAAAGGGAGAGAATGAGTAGTAAATTTTGTGCTATTGAAATTGTATATATCACCTTGTGTGTAGAATGGGGGTATTTATAGGCTAGGTTCTCTAATAACTGTTCACCCACTTGGTGACCCACTTGTTATGCCGTTAAAGCTACAGTGAGCCACTATTGGAACAGTGATTAGTGTCCCTTTCCCACATACCTCGATTATAGCACAGCCGCTTTTGTCATAGCTTGAATGCCTTTGTGTCCCCTTAGTTGCCTTTATGGTCCCCTGCCTTAGTGAGCAAGGTAACAAGATATTTTGCAAATATATTTGTGTGAAGATATTTGTTTGTCAAGTGGATTGCTTTTAGTAAAGATAATATGAAATGACACATGTGTAATTTAATGAGTATTTGTTACAGGTGGATGTGCAATAGCGGTTGGCGGGTTTGCTCACAGCGGGTGCCCGCTGTAGGCTTACAGCGGGTACCTATCATTGCCCCCCACTCCTTCTGTGCGGTTTAGCGGATAGGAGGAGGAGAAAGTAAAGATACCGCTCTGTTTTTTGAAAAAAATTTTTGAGAATGATACCTTGTCTGCCCCCCAAGTGTTGGCGGTCAACACTTAAGATTTAGAGAAGGTTTGTGAAAATATGGCCCCCAAGTGTTGACGGACAACACTTAGGAGTTAGAAAAAATTTGTGAAAATATGCCCCCCAAGTGTTGGCGGACAACACTTAGGAGTTAGAAAAAATTTGTGAAAATATGCCCCCCAAGTGTAGGCGGACAACACTTAGGAGTTTTAGAAAAAATTTGTGAAAAGATGCCCCCCAAGTGTTGGCGGACAACACTTAGGAGTTAGAAAAAATTTGTGAAAATATGCCCCCCAAGTGTTGGCGGACAACACTTAGGAGTTAGAAAAAATTTGTGAATTTTGTGAACTTTTGTGAAATTGTGACAACGGGTTAATGTGCTTGACGGGTGTGTTATTTGAAACGTTTTTTGTAATGCTTGTGAATAAATGTAATAATTGGTAATAAATGAGAATTTTGAAATAAATGAGGGAATAATATTAAATGTTAATAATAAGTGAAATGATAAGTTGTAGTTCGTATTAATGAGAAATGACCTTTGGGAGGAAAGAGAATGTACCTTTGTGATGTAATGTGTAATGAGTGAGTGGGAAGTTAATGCATAGTGGACAGTTTTTGCTGGAAACGAGGCAGTTACTACCGGCTGTAAGAGTGACGTGGACCAATCCTATCCATCCACGAAAATTTTGCAACCTTTTTACCCTTATTACACGCGCCGCACGCGTATAAAAGATGGGTTTGTGTAGCACTTGTTAAGGTTTTTACTGTCTTTCTTTGTTTTTTTCTCTCCATTTTCTTTGTGTTCTTCGAGTTCGTTGGTCTCCTTGCACTGGATTTGTAGCCATTGCAGCCGTATATAACTTCCAGATTTGAGGTAAGATTTCTTTGTAATTTTCTTTTGTTATTTCTGTTTCCTTTCACCATGCAATTTGTCTCTTCATATATAATTGGTTTTGTGTTCATGTTTTTTGTTTGCATGTTTCGGATATTTGTAAGTATGTGGCGATTGTATAATCTGTAAAGGTTTGTAATATGTGAATGTTGATTGTGTAGTTGTTATTTGGGGTTTTGGTGGTTTCAATCCGTTTCCTGAATCGTGTGAAAATATGTGTTTGATTTCGTATTGTTCATAAGGTGTTTGTTTTTTTGTATATATATGTGTATATATTCATAAGTGTTGTGTATATGGGTTTTTGATTCTAGGGTTTTGTTGTTTGTGGAGGGAATAGAATATGAAATGTTTGTTTCGACTAGAATGGAAAATTGTAGAAAAAATATGTGTGTACCAGACATTTTTGACGGCCATCTTCGTTGTTAGCGGTAATATCCGAAAAATTGCACTTTTGTCTGCAGATGGGTGATGAATTTGTTGATCCCGCTACTGGTGAGAGAAGGCCTTTAGTGAACATGTATGGGCGGTGGGCGGACATTGGTCAGCTTGGTTATACAACCGTGTTGCCGAGGAACCGCTATCAGTTCTTTGAAAGTTCCGAGAGTCTATGGCGGGCGACCAATGTGGCGCCGACCCCGTACTCGAAGGCGGATATGGATGCTGAATTTGCCGAATTTGCTCATTTGCAGCAAGACAGCACATTTAGAGCCGAAGACTGGGGTGAGTATGTTGAAAGGATGTTGCGACTTGAAGATGGGTATTTCTGGAGACGGGCGGCACCCGGTGAGAAATTGTATCACCGTTTTGATGATGATTCTGTCTGCATTCCCTTAAGTCATTTCAGGGCGGGTTTAAGGTTTCCACCTCATAAGTTCTTGATGGATCTGTTTCGGTTGTATTTCCGCTGTCCGTTTGCGGAAATTGTGAAGGCTGAGGCTGCCAAGGCTGTTATTGAACGGCAGGAGCCCGCTGATAGTGTGCCTGAGATTGGGCTATTCCGAACCGAGATCGCAAGGTTGAAGGCCAAAGTGAAAAAATCAAAGCGTAAAGCCAGAGCCCTGAAAGCCCGCTTAGGAAGAACAGACAGAAAGAGTGTCGGGTGCCAGGCTGATTTGGCCGTTGTTGGGCAGGATGTAGAGACCGCCAATGTGGAGATGGCTGTCACGGATAGTGCTAAGCCCGTTGAGAACCCTTTAGCAATAGAAGGTGTAACTCCAATGCCGTTAATAGCGGCCGTGAATACTGAGATTAATTCTGAAGTGGATAGCATTATGCAGCCTGTTGATTCTGAAAAGGAGCAAGTGGATATTGCTACTGGACCTGAGATGGCGGAAGAATCTGATGTCGCGATAGAACCCCTTAGTGCCATAGCCAGTGCGTATGACAGTGAAGATGAAGATACAGAACTGCTAAGGGGTATGGAGGGTCCCTTGGGCGCATCCCGTTGGGCGTAGTTTATTTTTGTAACTAGCTAAGAACCTTTGTTGGACTTGTTTTAGAATCTCTCTGCGGGTTTGTCCGTTGTGCGATTGTGAAACATTCCGTGTTGATAATTTTTGTGTTTGTGAATTCGGTATTTTTGTTGCGAACCATAACTGGATGTGTGTTTGTATCTTTGTGTCAAAGTATGTAGTAAATATGTGTGGGAAAATGGTTACCTTGACTTTGAAAATTTTGACTGTGGGAGTTTGTTTTCAGCCTTTAATACTGCATTGGAGTCAAAAGAAAATTGACTGAGCCTTTACTTCAGTCTGCATGGGAACTGTAATTTTTTGACTGGAGATGACTTTACCCCCCTCTCTCTTCTTTTTACCTCCCTATAAATAGGATGGTTGATTGTAAATGTAGATCATTCCTTCTTCCACTTATTCTTTGAAAACTCTTGTTCCTCATGTCGAAGAAATTTCTTCTTTCTGATATGGATGAGGACTTCACCCCATTTCCATGGGGGCGTGAATTGGCTATGTCAGAGTATACTGAAGCCAGTTGGAGAGCTTGGGCCAACATTTGGGAAGAGCAGGGCGATGCTTATAATGCCGAGGAATGCCGTAAGGCTGCTCGGAAGGCTGCTGCTGCCCGTGCTGCTAAGGAGGCAAAGGATAAGCCGGAGACGGATGTAATCGACTTTCGTTTCCGAGCTCCTCCTCAGGGTGAAAGTTCCAAGAAAGGTGCAGATGCCAAAGCTGAAGCCCCTCAAGCATGAAGGATTCGTAGATGTAGGAGTCTATAATCCTTGTAATAACATGCTTGTAATAAAATTATTTTATGAATAAAATATTTATTTATCCTTTGCACCCAACTGTTTTCCTTCTTTGTTCTGCTTTGAATCGTATTGCCTTCATATTTATGTAAGCATTCCATCGTAGATTGTTTGTAGTATCCTTCTCTTGGCGGGTTTATTGCCGTAATAAATGCCCGTCAAGGGTCCTTTATTGTTTCTTATCGAGAGCTGTAGACTGAAATTCACAGCGGTCTTTATACCCGTTTAGGGGACTTAACTCGTTCTTGAAGTATCGAGTACTTATGCCCTGATATTTTCTTGTCAATCGGCCGTAACAAACAATTTTTGTAACTTCTGTTGGAAGAGACCGTCTTTTGTTTGTAGGACTTGTAAGATGTTGATATCTTTACAATATTTCTCACTGTAAGTCAGTAGTTGTCCATTGACGCCCTTAGTAACGTCTGTAAACATTGTTTGTGGGAACTGTCCGTAGATGAATTGTGCAAATTTGGGATTTCTAATTGTGTAATGGCCCGCAGAGGGACTTTGTAATTTGTAACTTGTGTAAATGTCCGCAGAGGGACTTTGTAATGGTTGCAATTTGTAACTTGTGTAAATGTCCGCAGAGGGACTTTGTAATGGTTGCAATTTGTAACTTGTGTAAATGTCCGCAGAGGGACTTTGTAATGGTTGCAATTTGTAACTTGTGTAAATGTCCGCAGAGGGACTGTGTAATGGTTGCAATTTGTAACTTGTGTAAATGTCCGCAGAGGGACTGTGTAATTTGTAACTTGTGTAACTGTCCGCAGAGGGACTTTGCAATTTGTAACTTGTGTAACTGTCCGCAGAGGGACTTTGCAATTTGTAACTTGTGTAACTGTCCACAGAGGGACTTTGCAATTTGTAACTTGTGTAACTGTCCGCAGAGGGACTTTGCAATTTGTAACTTGTGTAAAGTAGACAACCCAAATTTTATTTTGTAAAAGTATTTCATTGAAAATATAGTTCCCTTTGTTACAAAGAAAGCAGAGAGAAGAGATTGTCTAACCGTCTATTGATAATATTTTCGCAGCTTGTCGCCATGCCAAGTGTTGTTGACTTCAGTGCCATTTAGATAGGCTAGTTTGTAAGAACCCGGCCTGAGTACTTTGATGATTTTGTAGGGTCCTTCCCATTTTGGCATAAGTTTGCCAGTGTGTCTGGGGTCGGATGCCTCAGTTGCTCTGTTAACCAAATCGCCTTCTATATAGGCTTTGATTCTTGCCTTTTTGCCAAAGAATTCTTTTGTCTTTTCTTTGTAAGCGGTCATTTTCTCAACAGCGGTTTCTCTGACTTCATCTAGTAGGTCAAGATTCGTTTTAAGTCCTTGAGTATTTGCCTCCTCTTCAAAGTTGAGGGCACGGTAAGATGGTGAGCCAATTTCGACTGGTGCCAGTGCTTCTGTGCCAAAAGCTAGTTTGAAAGGAGATTCCCCGGTACTTGTCCTGGGTGATGTGCGATAAGCCCAAAGAACATTGGGTAATTCAATAGGCCATTTTCTCTTTGAAGTAGTCAGTCTTTTCTCTAGACCCCGAACGATGATGCGGTTAGTGACCTCAACCTGCCCGTTACTCTGAGGATGGCAAACGGATGCTTTCTTATGTTTGATCCCGTGGTCGGACAGGAATTTAGTAAATTTTGAGCCTACAAACTGCGTACCGTTGTCAGAGATGAGTATTACTGGGATTCCAAATCTTGTGATGACTTGCTCTTCAACAAAACGAATGGCGTCATCTTGTGTAATGTGTTTAAGAGCCTTTGCTTCCGCCCATTTCGTCATGTAATCAATGGCGACCATAACGTACTGTAAGTCACCTTTGGCTTTAGGGAATGGTCCCATGATGTCAATGCCCCAGATTGCAAAAGGTATTGGGGATAATATGGCCGCTGGGAGTGCCGGTGACTTTCTGGACATATTGCTAAACAGTTGACATTGGCGGCATCTCTTAGTGAAGTTTTTGCATTCTTTGTGCATTTTCGGCCAATAATAGCCTTGTCTGAGTATTTTGTGTGCTAATGCTTTGCCCGCCATGTGATCACCACAAATGCCTTCGTGGACCTCTCTTATGCAATATAGGGCTTCTTCTTCGTCGACACATTTAAGTATAGGGGAGTCAAAACTTCTCTTGTATAAAATACCCTCCTGAAGAAAGTATTTCGTTGATTGTGATTGGACTATTTTTGCTTTGAGTCTGTCCTCCGGTAGTGTGCCATTTTCCAAGTAACAAATGTAAGGGGTCATCCAACTATCCCTTGGCGGGCTTATTTCCATGATATCCAATTTGTTTGTACTTGGGACAGTTAACTCTTCAAAGTAAACCGTGTCCGCCTCCGCTTTCTCGCCTTGTGTTAATTTAGATAACATGTCCGCAACTGTGTTATCTATTCTGTCTATTTGTTCAAGAGAGTATTCTTCAAACTGAGTTAGCATTGCCTGAATTATTTCCTGATATTTGCTGAGATTGCTATCTTTTGTTGAATAGTCTCCTGTTGTTTGTCGAACAACCAGCTGCGAGTCGCTATAGATGGTTATCTTTTTTGCCTGTAAACTTTTTGCCAATGCCAAACCGGCCAAAAGTGCCTCATATTCCGCTTGATTGTTTGTGGCTTTGAAATTTAGCTGTATGGCTTGTTTGACTTGAAAACCGTCAGGGCTGGTCAAGATGAGCCCTGCCCCACAACGGGTGTTTGTGGAGGAACCATCTACATACAACTGCCAATTGGTGTCCGCGGCTGTGTTTGCCTTTGCGGGTGTCTCTTTTTCATTTGTGGCGAATGAACATTCAACCATAAAATCAGCCAACGCTTGTGCCTTGATGGCGGTTCTTGGTATGTATTTGAGATCGAATTGACCAAGTTCTACCGCCCAGTTAATCAACCTACCTGATAAATCTGGTTTGTGAAGTATTTTTCTTAGCGGTTGATCTGTGATGATTCTGATTTGTCTTCCTTGAAAATAGTGCCGCAATTTTCTGCTCGCCATGACCAAAGCTAGAGCAAATTTTTGAACGTTGGGATAGCGGGTTTCCGCGTCTTTGAGCACTTGGCTGACATAGTAAACTGGTTTTTGCTCACCATTTTCTTCTTTGATAAGTACTGCCCCCACGGCTTTGTCTGTTGCGGATAAGTAGAGTGATAGCGGTTCTGAGGGGGCTGCGACAGCAAGTAGCGGGGCAGAGGAGAGATAAGTTTTGAGATCTTCAAAGGCCTTTTGACATTCCGCTGTCCAAGATATTTTGTTGGTTTTCGTGGCCCCTTTCAAGGTGTCAAAGAATGGAAGGCATCTGTCTGCCAATTTCGCTATGAATCTTCTGAGGGCGGCCAACCTCCCCGTTAGTTTTTGTATTTCTTTCAGGGTTTTGGGTGGTTGCATGTCGATTATGGCCTTTATTTTCTCAGGGTTGGCCTCAATACCTCTGTGAGAAACCAAGAAACCCAGGAATTTGCCAGCATCAAGTGCGAATGCACACTTATCCGGGTTGAGTTTCATATTGTGTTTCCTGAGGGTGGAAAAACATTCTTCCAAGTCCTGGAGGTGGGAAACCGTTAGGAGAGATTTTACTATGAGATCATCCACATATACTTCCATATTTCGGCTCAATTGTCCGCTAAAGATTCTATTCATGGTTTTTTGGAAGGTGGCACCGGCATTAATCAACCCAAATGGCATCACTTTGTAACAATATACTCCCCTGTGTGTAACGAAAGCCGTTTTTTCTCTGTCTTCTGGAGTCATTTTAATTTGGTTGTAGCCTGAGTAGGCGTCCATGAAACTTAGCATTAGATGACCCGCTGTGGCATCAATGAGTTGGTCTATCGAAGGGAGAGGATATGGATCCTTTGGGCATGCTGCGTTCAAATCTGTGTAATCGACGCATATCCTCCACTTTCCATTAGCTTTCTTTACTAATACCACATTTGCAACCCACTTAGGATAGGTGACTTCGCAAATCAAGTCTGCGTCCAAGAGTTTGTCAATTTCGATATCAATGGCCCGCTGTCGCTCTGGCGCAAAGTTTCTTCGTTTCTGTATTTTCGGTGTTTTGTCTGGATCCACATTTAGCTTATGGATTGCCACGGACTCATCTAATCCTGACATATCCTTTGGTCTCCATGCAAAAACGTCCGCGTACTTTCTTAAGAGGTCAGTGAGGCCCCTTTTAAAGACAGAGTCCAAACCCGCACATATACTGACAGTCTTGTTTGTATCTCCGGGTATGATTTCTATTTTCTCTGTCTGTACTGCCGGGGTTATTGGCGGGTTCTCTTCTCTTTTGAGACATTTCATTAGATTGGCATCAATTCTTGGCGGGTCCTCTGTCAACGGGTCATGCCCGTCAATAAATTGTACCTCTTTTCTCTTTTTGTTGTTGGCGCGTTGGTGGGCATCGTGCCTCTGTCTTTTTGCTTGT
This sequence comes from Kitagawia praeruptora, assembly GCA_037693485.1. Lineage (NCBI taxonomy): Eukaryota > Viridiplantae > Streptophyta > Magnoliopsida > Apiales > Apiaceae > Kitagawia > Kitagawia praeruptora. The sequence continues at coordinate 119,974,283 of CM075349.1, read as the reverse complement.
CTCCTGCTTTGAGCCCTTTCTCTGTTGACATTGATGGGCTCTGATTTTCCCAAGGTAAGTGCAATGCCGTAACATCTTTTAGAGGTTTCAAAATCCCCTTTGATTTCTCCTATCCCATTTGAAGTAGGGAACTTGATTTTGAGATGAGGGGCAGAAGTAACTTCCTTTAACAAGTTCAATGTGGGCCGTCCCAAGATCATGTTGTAGGAGGAGGCTGTGTTAATGACGTAGAATTTGATGATCCTGCAAACTTGTCTGGGAGATTCCCCAAAATAGACCGGGAGCCGTGCAATGCCTGCTATTGGGACGGCGTTGTGGCCGAACCCGTAAAGCGGAGTTTCATCAGGACATGTTTCTAATTTTTCGTCATTTAGCTTTAGCCTGTCCCAGGTGTGTTGGAAACAAATGTCGACCGAGGACCCGTTGTCGACCAGAACCCTTTTGACCTCATTCTGGGTGATGCCCAAAGATATGACCAGTGCTTCAGTGTGATTGGGATTGATGCCTTCATAGTCTGCATCTGTGAAAGTAATGATGTTTGGCGGACCCTCAGATATAGTATAGACGGTCTGTTCCTCTCTAGGTGGTGAGACCTGTCCGCCAAACACGGTATGTACTATGTTTTTGTTGTGTCCTTGAGAGGAGGGCGGGCCAAGTATTTGTCTGGGCAAGTATTGAGATAAATTGCCTGCCTTGACTTGTTTTTCCAGAAAGTACTTGAGAGAAAGGCAATTATCTGTGAAATGCCCATGTGTTTCGTGATAATCGCAGTGCTTGTCTTTGGGCCTGTCATCAGGTGAAGAGTGCATTGGGGCCGGTGGAAAGTAGAAAGGTTTCCCTTTGATTTCTCGTAAGATGGTTGCTCTTGGGAGAGTAAATTCTGTCCACTTTGGTTCAGGACGCCTATCCGGTCTTTGCGGGCTTAAAGGCCCTTGGCGGTCCCTGATTGGTGGTGATGGTTGAGATCTTTGGGCGGGCTGCGGCCCGTGAGTAGTTTGTACTTGATGCAAGGCGGGTGATTGCCTTTGGTAGGGCGTGTACCTTTCCCTTTGGAAATATGGTGCGGGTGCGGGTGGAGCCCTAGATTGTTTAAGTACGTTGAGAGACTCGATTTCGTTGATGGCTTGAGATGCCAAGTCATACGCCTTTGCCAGAGTGGTGGGTTTAGTTTCCATGAGACGGCATACGTACTTCTCGCACTCGTAAGGGTTGAGACCTCTCCTCAAATGAACCAAAGCCTCTGTTTCATTGACACAGACGACTTTGTTGACGGCTTCCTTGAAGCGGTCGATGTAATTTTGTAAAGTTTCACCATTACGTTGTGCAATGGTTTCAAGAAATACGGTATGAACTTCGTGTTGTTGGTTTGCTTTGAATTTGTTGAGAAATAATTTCTTAAATTCCAACCAAGTATCTATGGACCTGGTGGATATCCTGCAAAACCATCTTTGGGCGTTGCCGCGGAGAGTTGCGGCGAAGAATCGACATCGTGTCAAGTCATTATACTCGTAGTGGAGAGTCAGTTGGTTGAAATAGCTAAGGTGTTCTTCCGGGTCTGCCAGCCCGTCAAAAGAGTTGAAGCTGTGATGTTTGATGTCTTTTTGCCGTGGCTCAGCCTCTAGTCTTGCCGTGAATGGTGTTCCACTCATATCTTGTTCGCTATTTCCTTCTATTTTATTCTTGAGTTCCAATATGGTCTGTAACATTTCTGCGTTTGATGGTTGTGTTATTTCGGGTTGCTTTGAGCGGGTAGGAGGTTGCTGTTGGTTCTTTTGTGCTTCGTATTCAGCCACTACCTTGTCGTAGGCGGCTTTTTTGTTAATGATTATTTTTCTGAGGTCTCTATGCCTTCTGTTCTGTTCCCATACTTCAGGGGGATGGTGATTCTTGTTGTGTCTGTCATGTTTAGTATTCTGAGATGAGCCTAGGCGAGAGAAAGCAGAGTTTGCCTCACGCGGTTGGCTGTTTGCCTCATTATGATTGTCAAGCGGGTTCACGGGCAGGCTTGCTTGTTTTGTCAAAGATTTTGGTCCGGCCTGAGGAAGGGTTGCGGCTATTTGCATGATTAAGTCAATTTGTTGTTGGTTACAGCCTGTGAGATTAAGGCTAAGGATTTGCTCTTGCCGGTCAACTTTGGGTGGGTTCTCTGGTGGGTTGACTGGCGGGATTCCAGTTGTATTTTCCTCGTGTTCTTGTTCATCTGGGTGTAGTATTGGGATTTCCATTCAATGTTTTTGAGGTGTTTTTGATTTATGTTTTGAGGGTGTGAATAGCTACTGTGTAGGTAGAGCAGGTGGTGGGTTTTTCTTCAAGAAAAATGCCCCTCCTTCTAGCGCCAAATGATAATCCTCACGGTCGATTAATGGCTTCCGATCACTGTTCCGATCACTGTTCTGGGGGTACTTCACCTGAGTTTGGGTATCTGCAAAATAATGCTCGCCCGGGGGTGGTGGCCGTCAAGCACCTCCGGTGTGAGAATCAGTAATCGAAATAATAATAACCGAAACGGGTGAAAATGTATCTGTGTAAAGGGAGAGAATGAGTAGTAAATTTTGTGCTATTGAAATTGTATATATCACCTTGTGTGTAGAATGGGGGTATTTATAGGCTAGGTTCTCTAATAACTGTTCACCCACTTGGTGACCCACTTGTTATGCCGTTAAAGCTACAGTGAGCCACTATTGGAACAGTGATTAGTGTCCCTTTCCCACATACCTCGATTATAGCACAGCCGCTTTTGTCATAGCTTGAATGCCTTTGTGTCCCCTTAGTTGCCTTTATGGTCCCCTGCCTTAGTGAGCAAGGTAACAAGATATTTTGCAAATATATTTGTGTGAAGATATTTGTTTGTCAAGTGGATTGCTTTTAGTAAAGATAATATGAAATGACACATGTGTAATTTAATGAGTATTTGTTACAGGTGGATGTGCAATAGCGGTTGGCGGGTTTGCTCACAGCGGGTGCCCGCTGTAGGCTTACAGCGGGTACCTATCAAGTTGTTCTTTACCAAGATCGTACTTGAAACTATTGTTGTTCTTTAGTCCTGTTGTGCACAATGGTTTGTCTTATAATGGTTGTCAAGTGGACAATGAGGGTTCTTGGTCAATTGGTGTTTTTTATGGTGATTCTCCTTTTGCTCTTAAGCCCATTGAATCTGTAAGTTCCTCTAATTCTTTATTCATGTATATAAGTTATGTGATATATGTTGGCTATTTGGTTTTTATTGATTTGTGAATTTGAAGTGGTTTCGATTTCGAAAATTGTATTGGGGTTTCTGATTTTTGATGCTGAGATGAGTTCTTTTGCTTGTATATTGTTACAATTTAGAAGGGTAAGTTTTCAAAACAAACTTAATTCTGAATCTGGCGGTATTTAGTAGTAGAATTCATAATCTCTTTTGGTTACCAGGGTCCAGGGAATGTTAAATAGTACATATCTGTTTCACTACATGTTGACGACCAGAGCTATATTACATTCATCCTTGTCTATGTTTTCTCCCAAATTGTAAAATAATTAATAAAAGGATTACAAGCCTATGCCTTCTGCAATCATGCCCTCTGAAAGATTTTTATCCTGTCATTTCTTATTGGAAAAATAGAACCTTGGTCTTTGAGGGCAATTACTTTGAATACATTTATGCCCTTATTTTCTGTAAAGAAGGGACAGTAGTTGCATTTTAAATTTCCTGTACATGTATTCTTTACAACATAATACATGAAAAGTTAGGAATAAGAGATACATTTCTTCTTAATCAAAACTGCTTTTATTTTAGGAAAACACCCTGTATCTATTTTTCGAAACTAAGAACTCAATCACGATGCAAGGAGATATAGCTGTTGCGAGAAGCACGGACAAGGGAGCAACATGGCAACAATTGGGCATTACATTAGATGAGGACTGGCACTGAAGGCTTCTATATGGACAAAGATACATACCATTGGGCCACTCCCATTTGATGGATTGCGGATTCCTCAGTGCTTTAACACTGGGGAGATTGTACTTGAAACATGGGAAGGGGACCTGCCTGCTATCCGGGTTCCTTTCTTTTGTGACCCTGAAACTGGTGATGTTCTTTATAACAATGCCATGGACGGTTTACTGCCACTTTGGTATGAGTCTTACAGTCATGTAGAGAGTCTAGTTGCAGTGAAGGGAATGGAACTCATATCGAAAGAGGACAAAAAGAAGGAGAAGACCAAACCTAGGAAGAAGAGCTGGTATGTGAATTCATGAGCAATGCTTTTGTAAAGTTTTTGTAATGATACTTGTGTTTGTTTTCATGAAATCTGTATCGTAGCTTTTAAACATAGAGCTTAGTAAAACATTAAAACTTGTAAGTAGCAAATCATCTATAGTGTCATAAGTAACTCCATGTTAAATTTTGAGACCATATGACATAGGTAGGCTTACTCAGTCAAAATGTAGGTTGAGAAAGTCAGTCCAGTTGGATATTAAGTTATGTACATTTTATGAAGTTTATGATTCTAGATCTTTGTTGGAACGGGGTTTGACTTTGAAAGATTCACCAATTGAACCTGGAACGACATGTGCCTTGAGTATTCCAACATTGTAATAGAAATTTTTTATTCCCTTAAAAAAGCAGTCCATTTTACTTGTGGAATGTAGTGGCACGTGATATTTAGCATCACATAGCTAATTAGTTGTAAAAATATCATATTTTAAGTTTTGCTCTAGTTAATGTTCTGATGCACAAGAATACTGTACTTAAACTGCGATACTTATTGCAGAATTTGCAGTTAAAGCACTTTAGCATGGCTCATAGAGTTTGGTACATTAAGTTTTATAGTTAGGTACATTATTTTCGTTCTTGTTATATATATATTGTATATATATATGAGAGGGAGGGAAGCAAGGAGAAATGAAATTGTGATTTTGTCATCACAAGTAAATGTATACTGCCCATTTTTCCAAATCCTGAGTCTATGGTTGCTATACGCGATATTTGTAACAACATTTCTGTGAACTTTTCCTCAAATGGCTTCTAGGTTTGCTTTCCTTCATATGTCTATTCAGCTTGGTTTTCACGTGCAGGACCGACTCGTTGTCTGAAGATTTTAAATTGGTACTGCATTTTTAATAAGGGGAAGATAGGTGCAAAGCCATTGAGGACTAATGAAAGGTATTAAAGGCTCCTATCGTTATCAATCAGAATCATGTTCACAAAATTTAACCCACAATTATGTATTAATGTTCACACACACGCAATTATGTAAAATAGATTATAATATAATTCTGATTGTCAGATTTATAAGCTACATATTGAAGTTTGTAGTTCATCATAAGTGTGCCATATGATGTTTGTGGAACAAAGTATTTAACAAACACAATTTATACTAACGAACACATTTCATGCTATCCTTGTAATATTGCTTAGTTGGTCTGTTTTACCACTAAATATTTGAATGAACAGATGGAACCAGTCAGTAAGTCACAATTAAGTCTTCACATACAGTTTGAATTGAAACTAAAGCAGTTACAATTCTGCACATACTGCTTCTTAGTACTACTCTTAGTAAATAAAGATGTAAACCCGGTAATGGTCACATAAGTTCTGTAAGTGAATAGTACTACTGGACTAGGTCCGGTGTAAGCTTGTAATTTCGTTTACTTGGCGTAATTTTTATGACAAATTTTGGAATCTAAAATTTTAACTATATCTCTCACAAGAAAAAAATAGTTAACTATATCCATTCAACACAAACTCACTTCCTTGGTACAGCAACAAATTTATTCTTTGAGTAGTTAGCCGCGTAGGATAGCCGTCTCTTGCTTTGATACCAATATAATAAATTTTACTGTTGTGTAGGTATCATCATCATCACTGGACGTTGGCCTAGTTCCCGACCACAATGCCATGACAGATGTATGAAATACCATCACACAAACTCCCAACGTGGAACTGCTAATCTTGGAGGCCTTCAAGAGCGTACTACGAGCACAAAGAAAGGATCTATTACTTCTGTTCAAGCAATTTACTTACTGTCTATTGGTCGTGATTGTAGTGAATTTGGATTATGTAGTATAGAATATTATGATTGTAAACTTGGTTGTATAAGTTGATTTGGTTATCTAGGGAATGCATATTTTCATATTTATGATTTTTTGTTGGAAATAGAAAAGTGTTGCCATTGATGTTATAAAGTGTTGGCAAAAAGGAAAATTAATGTCAAAAAATGTTGCTATAGGCAAAAATTTGTGTTGCCATTAAAGTGGGCCCCACAGTGGGTCCCAAAAGTGGGCTTCATATTGGGTCCTAAAAGTGGGCCCCACTGGTGGGACCTAAAAGTGGGCCCATTGGTGGGACCCACTAGTTTTTTTAAAAATGTTTAACACAAAGGCAACATAATATTAGGTTGCTAAAGACTAATAATAATGTTGTTATAACAAGTCTATGCCAACATTAAAACTAGTGTTGCCACAGAGAATATGAATGTTGCCATTGACACCAAAGGCAACGGCAAAAATAGCAACATCAGCAAAATGTTGCCTTTGGGGTTTTTTGGGCCTACAGCAACATATTTTGGGCCTACAACAACACTTTTTGGACGTTGCCGTAGGCCTTTTATGGTGTAGTGTAATAAAAAATGAGATAGGGAGAGGAGAGAGAATCTTAAAATTGAGGAAAGATTTGACGCTCTTAAAAATTTGAAGATGAGTTAGGAGTCTGTTGGAGAGCGTTTTTAGTTTAATCTCCTCAAAATTTAATTTAAGAGCCTGTGTAGAGAGTTTCTTGGAGTTGCTCTTACATTATATCCTTATCTATACTCCTATACTTATAATACTAATTGAAAGGTGTATAATTTGTAGTTTGGCTAAGAGCATCTACAACCCATCTTCATCCTTACCTGTATTTTTGCTATATATACAATTATAGGGAACCATGTTAAATTGGAGCACTCCAACCCAAGACCCCTCATTTTTTATATGCTTATCCCTCATTTTTTATTATTCCTATTCACAATTGTTAGATCTTCAACTCAAATAGATCATGACCGTTAGATGCAACAATATTAAAAGGTGTTACATATAGAACTCTAAGGTTCAATTCGATCCCCACCAACAACATATTAATTTTTATTTTATACTAAAAATTATTATATACAAAGATGTAATGTTCGAATTGTTATTGATATTTATAATATTATATTACACTACAAATAAATTATAAAAAATTTAAAATAACTCGTGTTTTGCACGAGTTATAAGCGAGTATATAATAAATATAACAGGGATCTTATCCATAATTTTGATTACTATATTATCAAATTAATCTCAACCGTCGAATCTAATATTTTTCAAAATAGACGATCAAGATTATATCATATCAAAAAAAAATTATAATCTAAAAAGGATATAATTAAAAAAAGGTTGTATTGGAATTGAATTTTAAAATGAATATTATATAATTTTTCAACAACAATTTGATATGTAAATTAATAATATATAAATATTAAAAAAAATTAATATAATTATAGATATATGAAAAGGAGATGTGCATTGCACGAGTTATAAGCTATATATAATAAGCGTAAAAGAGATCTTTTTCATAACTTTGATCCATTAATTTTGGTCCCTGTATGGAAAAATAATCTTACCCATCGAATTTAATATTTTGAAAAATAGACGATCAAGATTATATCATATTATAATTAAAAAAGGTTGTATTTGAATTGAATTTTAAAAACAAATTATTGCATGAAAAGAATATAATTAAAAATGATATAATTGAATTTTATTTATTTTTTATTGATATTAAAAAAAATACATATTTACTATTTGGGCTCAATTTCGAGATTTAGAAATCACATTTGGATGATTTTCGAGCACACGCGAAGCTCATAAAATTATATATAATTTAGTGATAATTTAATAATTATTATCGAAATGGAAATACTCAGAATCTCAAGAGAAAATTTAATTACGAATTTTTACATTAATCATATTTATCGTAGAAGACCTACATTAATAAAACTATTCAATATAGAAAAACAAATTATATATGATTGAAATCACTTACACAATATTTTCGTATTTCAATATAAATACATTTTTTAGTTTACATGATCATTACATGTTAAAATATAAAATATTTTTTTTATGATTGATCCAACATTTTATATCTATTTATTTTATGATCTGACGATTTTTATTTATTTTGTCGTACTGAAAAGCATACTATCGACTACCAAAATTTTTGACAAAATCACTTACACTTTAAAACTGTCGACCACCAAATTTTTTGACAAAATCACATACACTTATTATTAAAACGTATTTGGTTGTTAGTAGAACTATTTTCAAATAATAAGAAGATTATTTTAATAATCAAAAATTCAAAATGAAATATAAGTAGATTTCATAAATCAAGTATAATTTTGAATGTAAAAAATTATCAATTTCTTCAATATTTTGTTTTTTCGTAATTTTAATTGAAAAATAATTGTTAAACTATCACTAAATTAAAGATTTTTTTTTTGTTAATTTCATGGGCTGTAAAATTGTTCAAATCAAATTTTAATAATTTAAGATAAAGCATAAATATTAAATTAAATGTATACAATCTTTTATATATATATATCAATTTTCTAACAACAATTTGATATATAAATTAATAACCTATAAGTATAAAGAAAATTAATACAATTATAGATATTAAAAAAAACTTCATAAGTTGATATTAAAAGTTTCGTCCACAACTTAATTCAAAATATCAAATTTGAGGCTGAACAAACACCATGAACTTGGGAACATCGTTAATTATACTGAACATCACCGTCTTCGTCTCAATCTCAGTCTTATATTTATCTTCATGACATGTATATTGATCAGCTTATTTTATAAAACTTAAATTCAATTAATATTACACGAAATTAAGGTCTCACAAGTAACTTATGTTTAGAGATCCCTAGACCAGGTATATTGTTGTATTTCTTACCCACATTATCTTTAATTACTCCGTACTAGTTAGTGTCAAGTTATCCACTTACATTTATTAAAAGTTTCGTCCACAAGTTAATTTAAAATAAGTATCAAATTTGAGGCTCAACAAACACCAGGAACTTGGAATCATCGACACAACCAGGCACTAGTAAGGATAATGTAATGTAAAGTGTTAGGTACTCCACCATTCTCTAAAGACTACTCCGTGTAATAAGAACGCGTGAAAAAGAAGTTTTAGACAGTTGCAACTAATATAACTACTTTTAGTCGGAAGTTGGGGAAAATAGCTAGATTCAGCATCCATTTCGTATATAAATAACGTTATCCATATATTACTTGGGTCGGCAAACAGATACTATATATTATTTTGACATAGATTTAATAATATACATGGCTGAAAAAGCAATACCAAAATATTCAAAAGTGAAATATGTCACAACTTAGATATTATTAAAAATGTAACACCGGCCAAATTAAAACGTAAATGTACGTGTTGCCCCATTCCACACAGTTCCAAAAACATGTGCGTGTGGATTGTGGACTTTTGTTCTTGAGTCGGCAATTTTGTATACGACACGAAAATACGACACGAAAACGATACGAAAAATTATTGGTTTGGGTTGACCTTTGGGATACACGAACACGAAAGTACAAGAACACAAAATTACACGGATGAATTTAGTGTTGGTTTTGGGTTTATCCTTGGTACACGACACGAAACGAAAATACACGAAATAAATAAATATTTAAATAATTTTATTAAAATTATATGAATACATTTTTTAAAATGATATTCTATATATAATTTTTACATAAGATAAATACAAAATAGTTTCAAATTTTAGTTTCATAAGACTTAAGCACACTTCATTCCTTATGACATATTGATCTAAGACTCGACTAGTAAAAAAATAATATTTAAATATTTTTATTTTTATTCAAAATTACACGAAACACGACACGAAACGTACACGAAATGAAGATACACGAACACGAAACGAATCCTTAACGGATCGGTTTTGAATTTGACATTACGTACACGAAACACGAAAGTACACGATACAAAAGTATAAGAAACGAACTAATTGCGAGCTCTATTTCTTCGTAACTTGTTTGTTCTTGTTAAATTTAGTATTCCATTTCACACCTAGTTTTATGTAATGAATATGTTATACTGGAATACTCCCTCCGTCCCTTTTTAATTGGTAAATTTCCAAAAAACACACGTATTAAGAAAACATTGATTATGTAATTTATTTCCATGTTTGTTCTTAATCTTAGCATTAAATGATGAGTTATGAGTGTGTATATTAAATATAAAATCAAACATTGGTATTAGAAATAAAAGGGTATATATGGAAAAATTGTTAAAAAATGTATTGGAACAATGAATGTGACAACTATTTAGGGACAATTTTTTTTTGCAAATGTGACAACTAAAAAGGGACGGAGGGAGTAATAAATATATCTGAATTAATATTCATAATAATAAGAAAATATAAATTAATTTTATGTGTAATAAATTGCTTATTTTTATATAATCTCTCGAGTGTCCATATTTTATTGATAAAAAAAACTTATTTTTATTTCTTTTGAAATAAAATACTTCTTCATTACCTTTGAAATGTCAAACAAACTAGTCTCTAATAAATGAGATAATATATTTATCTAAAATACTTTAGATAATAATAATGTAATATTTTAGATATCACCACATTGTAAATCACGCAATAAAAAAATTTACCGAGTCAACCAATAAGCATTTGCCATGTAAAATCGGGGAAAATTGCATTATTATTAATTAATTAGGTCGGTAATCAGTCCCTCGATGTCTGGTAAAAGTCGTCAAGGGAATGGGTGAAATTACTGGAGATCAGGTACGGGGGTGGGTCTTAACTTAGAAATTTGAATGGATTTCTTCGTCATGACTCTTTATCTTTATTATAAAAAAGAGGAATTCTTCACTTTCTGGAGCTCAGGGATAACAACGAATGAATATATTGCCAATTTATTTGATTTTATTAGATTAGAAGATACGCAAGTCGCAACATGATCTTCATACTGTTTGTTTGTAAGAGCATTAGCATTGAGTTCCTTAATATATTTTCCATTCCTATATTTTTAGAAAATGATAAGTTTTAATAAAAAAAAAATCATTTAGAGATTAAGGAATGAGTTCCCCAAGAATATAGTACTCCCTCCATCCCATCGGGTTCTTAACATTTCAAAATGGGGTGTTTGGTACGTATTTTAAGGTGAATTTTTAGGATAGTTTCATAACTTATTTTTGAATTTTTTTTTTGTATTAAAATAGAACAATTCTATTTTTATACAAAAAAAATAAAATTTCAAAAATAAGTTATGGAACTATCCTTAAAATTCACCTTAAAATGCGTGCCAGAAAGTGACAAAAAAAGTGTTAAGAATTGGATGGGACGAAGGGAGTAACTTGTTAAAAAACCTACCCAAAAAAAAAAAGAAACCTCTTCTTTTTTGGCGGTGGCTTCTCCATCGGTCGGAGGTCTAACAATCGATTATTTATATTTACATAACTGCCTTTCTTTTCTCTGGATCTAAATCCCACTCTATTTTCGGAGGTTTCAGTTTCTTCCATCGAATTAGCGGCTTCACTTCCTTGTAGTGAAGTTTCGTGGATACTCTTTCCCCCCATTATTTTTTCCCATAGGATTTTGGGGTTTTTAATGAGATCCCTAGGCTATTTCCTTATTTTGAAATTGGTCTCCTCTTGTTTGCGGTATCTTCGAATTCTTAGATCCAGAACCAGGGTGCCAAACATCTTCTAGGCTGCTTGGTTTTATCTCGGTTTTACCTTCGCAAACCGCCCATCAGATGCGTTTGGTTCGTGTTCTAGGTTCTACGGCGTCGGTGACTGGGTTACTAGTGGGTACTGACCATTTTGTGCGATGGGTTGTTGTTTGTGTTGCACTATTTAGTCCGATTTGTTGATGGGAAAGATGCTTAATCTGGGCTCTTTCTGATGGGTCGGGTCCTTGTATTGCTACATCTTCATTTTCCATCTACCTGGGGTCGGGGCCTGTGGTCTCAAGAGGTGGTGTTTGGTTTGGCTGCAGTTTTGGTGGTTCAAGCTCAGTGTTTGGAGGCGTCGGAGGCTGACCCCAGTTTGGTAGATTCCGGCGGTGAAGTTATGTTATACTCCTTTTCTTCTTGAAGACAATCAACTTTTCTCTAATACCTTGGGTCTTGTTATAATCTCCAGCAGTGGTAGACTTTAGGTTCATCAGGAACAAGTAGTAGGTTCATCTGGAACATTTAGGATTCAGGAGGTTAGAAACAAGACTAAATGGGTGGGAATTTGTTGTGTTCGATTCCTATTCTAAGTGATCGATGGAGGTGTGATAGAATAGTCGAAATGTTTTCCTCTCCTATTCTTTCCGGGCATCAGCTACTTAGTCTCATCTTTTGCGACGACGTGTAACCGCAAGGTGAAGCGTGCATTGAGTTTTTTGTTGGGTTTTGTCTCAGTGGTAGAGAATACATTTATCTTAACTTTGTTATTAGTTATGTTTTTGTTCGAAACCATAGGATTGAATTAGGTGAGTGCAATCTTTTCGGGGAGTTGATTATTATGCTTTGCTAAAGACGATACTGAAGTGGATTTTGGTCTTTCCAGCGTTAACTTTCATTCCAGCCATCATTTTTTCTGTTAGATACAACTTATACTGTGAACAATGGTTATTTGATGCTTCCACACGCGCTGTGTGTGTCCGTCCTGATTTTCGGTCATTGCATTGGGTACTTACAAGCGTGTCAAGTGGTGGTGAGGCTTTTTATGTGACCGTTATTTGCGTGCCTAAAAATTGGGAATTTGCAGTGGAATTTTTGAAAGTATGTCAAGTACTGGTGGTGGTGCTTTCTTAAATAATCTGCTCTGGGCTTTCTAGAAGATGTCAAGTGATGTTGATGTTTTCCTACAAAAGAGTGGTTTGCATTTTGTAAATTTGTTGGTCCGTGTTAGTTGTTTTAGTCTTCCAGTGGTTTTATTTCAGAGATTGTAACATCTTTGTAATAGCCTTCGGGCTCATTATAATAAAATTTGGCCTATAAAAAAAAGGAATGAGTTCCCAAATATAAGAATTTATTATTCATCCCCATATTTTTTTAGTCAAGGAATGAGTTCCCAAATATAGGAATTTACTATTCATTCCCATTTTTTTTAGTACAAATAAATTCGCATTTATAATTCTGCAACGTTATATGTTCTCTAAAGCGAATCGGCAACTCCATCGAGCGAAATAGTACACGAAACTTGCAATCCTGCATAAGTTCTTCTCCACCATCCTGAAATGGGCAAGTCCCTCTAACAACATTTTTATGTGTTGGAGGAGAACCGAACCCTTGACCTTGTGTTAGATAAGGTGAGGTCATACCAACTGAGCTAGAGTTTGTTGGCCTATTCATCCCTATTTCATATTTTATGTAGTTTTATTAGGTAAGAAGAGTGAGAAATGATAAAATAATAGATAGCGGTTAAAGTTTATAAAGTGAAATGTTGAAAAAGAAGTAATAATTGAAAGATTTAGAAATAGAAATGGGAAATGGGACGGAGTAAATTTTCAGATGATAAACAAATTACAGGAATAAATTGAAGGAACTAAAAATAGTAAGAATATGAGGATGAGGATGAGAATTTAAGCCAACACGTTTGTCGTACGATGTTCAAGAGTGGATTTATCCCATCGGATCCGAAATTTACTTATTGTTGATGCGTTATTTTTTTTTAATTTATGTTTGATACGTAATTTAGTTTTACTAGCTTATAACCCGTGCAACGCAGACTCCTTTTCTAATATCTATAATTATATTAATTTTTTTAATATTTATTTGTTACTAGTTTACATATCAAATTGTTGTTAAAAATATGAGAAGGGATCTAGAGAAAACCCCTTTAAAAGGAGAACTTAGAAAACTAAATTAAAATATAGCACATATGGTATTCAAACTGATCGTTGGGAGATGGAGAAAAATGTGGTGAAATTAGATTTTAAAAAAATATCACCGATTGACGGGAAAAATCAAATTAAAAACGGAGGGGATTAGGTGGGATTGTGTGTGTGAGGGTGTATTTGATTAGGTGTATTTGATTAGTGTGCACACGTGTGGGTGCCCCTGGCGGGGCCATTGATTATAATACATCCAATGGTTAGGATTAGTATCTTAGTTTTCTTCAAAAAAAGAGTTCTCTTTTGATCATTTGCATATATATATATATATATATATATATATATATATATATATATATATATATATATATATATATATATATATATATATATTATACACACATTCAATTTACTATGTATTTTATCTTGAATCTTAAAATTTGATTTGAACGATTTTACAGTCCACGTGGAATTAACAAAATAATCTTTAATTTATTGATGGTTTAACAATTTTTTCCAATTAAAACTACCAAGAAACAAAAGATAGAAGAAATTGATGATTTTTATACGCTGAAAATTCTATTCGACTTAGGAAATCTACTTAAATTTTATTTTGATTATCAAAATAAACTTTTTATTATTTGAAGATAGTTATACTAACAATCAAAAACAGTTTTAATTATAAGTGTAACCGGGATTTTGTCCAAAATTTTGGTAATCGGTAGTTTGGTCCCGGTACGATAAATTAAATAGGAACCTTTAGATCTTAAAATAAGTAGGTGGAATGTAAACTTAAAAGCGTAATTAAATTGAAATACGAAAAAGAAAATTTCAATGACTTAAATCATATACTATTAGGTTTTCTACATTGAATAGGGTTATCAATTTAGGTATTGTACACTGAATAAGATTAATTTAAAAATTCGTAATTATGTTTTATCTTGAAATTTCGAGTATTTTTATTTGGATAATAATTGTTAAATCATCACTGAATTAAATATAATTTTATGAGTTTCGCGTGGGCTCCAAAATCATCCAAATATGATTTTTAGATCTAAAGATAAAGCCCAAATAGTGATTATCAACTTTTTTTAATATTAATATATATATATATATATATATATATATATATATATATATATATATATATATATATATATATATATATATAGGTGCTCAAATGAGACCCCTCTTATAATGAGACCCTCCCTTATAATGAGTCCCCCTCATATTTCATCTAATCTAAAAGGGCCCCGCCAGGGGCACCCAATACGAAAAAGTCTTATAATTATATTCTCTATTCATTCATAAAAAAAAATTTTGAAAAAACAATAAAGAATACTCTTATAATTATAAGAGTGTTCTGTATGGATCAGTGACCTATATATATATATATATAGGGGGCTACTCCAATACAAACCTCCTTAAAATACAAACCTACAAACCAAGCATAATCTAATATTTCAAGCTAATCTAATGACCAAACTAGAGGTACCCCAATACAAAAAATGCTTAAAATAATTGGCTCTATCCAACAAAAAAAATAAAAAAAAAAAAAAAAAATCACTGTTCACGTGATGACGTGGCAGTGGATTTCACTGGTTAACGGTGCTTCGCACCTTCTTGTACGGCGCTTCGCGCCTTTATCATTCTAAAGTTGTAAGGAATGGCAATCAATGGTAAAGGCAATAGACGATTGACGGGTGTGTCGAGAGCCTTCGGCCCTCATGACTACCTAACTCATCCGTTTACTGTCTTAAATGCTTCGCATTTCCACGGCAAGATTTTTTTTTTTTTTTTGAAATTTTTTTATTTTTTTTGTTGGATAGAGCCAATTATTTTAAGCATTTTTTGTGAAGGTACCCTTGGCGGAAACCTTAGAATAGATGAAATATAATTAATTTAGTGTTGGTTTGTAGGTTTGTATTTTAAGAATGGTTTGTATTTGAGCACTTGCCTATATATATATATATATATAGGCCATTGCTCCATACAGAACACTCTTATATAACAAACAATAAAGAACACCTTAGATCTAGTAGTTCCAATGGCCCCGCCAGGGGCACCCAATACAAAAAGTTGTTATTTTTTTACCCTCTATCAAGCCAGCAAAAAAAAATTTAAAAATAAAAATTTTACTGTTCATGATGACGTCACTGATGACGTCATCGTCATGAACAGTAACTTTTTTTTTTAAATGATGGATGGATATAGGGTAAAAAAAATAAGAACTTTTTGTGTTGGGTGGCCCCTCCAGGGGCAATGGATCTATTAGATCTAAAGTATTCTTTATTGTTTGTTATATAAGGTGTTTGTTATGGAGTGCAACTATATATATATATATATATATAGGGAGGTGCTCTAATGAGACCCCCCTTATAATGAGACCATCTCTTATAATGAGTCACCCTCATATATCTTTTATTCTAAAGGGCCTCGCCAGGGGCACCCAATACGAAAAATTCTTATAATTCTACCCTCTATTCATTCATAAAAAAAAATTAAAAAATAATAATTTTTTTTCAAAAAAAAATGATGACTTGGCAGCAGTTTTTTTTAATTTTTTTTTGATGAATGGATAGAGGATATAATTATAAGCATTTTTCGTATTGGGTGCCCCTGGCGGGGCCCTTTAGAATAAAAGATATATGAGAGGGACTCATTATAAGAGAGGGTCTCATTATAAGGGGGTCTCATTTGAGCAGCCCCCTATATATATATATATATATATATATATATATATATATATATATATATAGTGATCCTATCCATTATTTTGGTTACTATATCGCCAAAATAATCTCAATCGTCGAATTTAATAAATTTAAAAATAGACGATCAAAATTATATCATATTAAAAAAGTAAGGTTATATTAGAATTGAATTATATATATATATATATATATATATATATATATATATATATATATATAGTTGCATTTTCAATTCCGAAGTGTTACGACGTCCATTCCTAAATGGAAGAAAGTAGTGGATGTAACTAATTTTAATATAATAAAATTATATTACTTTTTGGAATATAAAAAATTCAGAGCGAGATTCAGAAAAAAAGTGTTAAAAAATGGATGAACATATATATTCTAGTTAGCGTACCTGAAATTAAATTGCATATAGATTATTGTTTGAGGAGTTATACTCAAACCGTCATTAATGTCGAGCTCTTTTATATTAGGTGTGATCACGATTCAATTAAATCAAATAATCTGTATAATTAATTGTATCGATTTTGAATTGATTCGAACTAAAATTAAAATATGGTTTGTGATTCCGTTTCAACCACTTTAACATTGTGTTCCCGAATGTAGGATAGAAAAGAAAAGAATAGAAAATGAGAAATTTTCTCTTCTCTCCAAAAGTGGGAAGAAGATTTTTTAGACAAATATATAAAGAGTTTCTTTCCTACTCTTTAGTTTTCTTTTCCTTTCTTTCCAAATAAATGATTCAGGAACAAGTTGTGGAAATATATTTCCCACCTTTCTTTTCTTTTCTTTCCCAAAAAAGTTTCTGGAACACAGTGTAAGAATCTGCGAGTTATGGATTGTTTTCGATTTTACCTCAATCTAACCCGCTTTCAATCCGAACTGCATCTATATACATATATATTTTAATTTTATATTTATAATTACATAATGTAAAGTAATTATATCTTACAAATTACAAACTAAATTGCTGCAAATTCTTATCAATTTATCATACATGTTAATTGATTATGTATTATTACTCTCTTTTGAAATTAATGTAGAAAACTTTTGTATTAATTTTTTGTGTATCCTTTTTTTGCAACTAAATTAATTGTTAAATTATTAAATATAAGATTACTAAATATAATCGTTTGTGACCTTTCACTTATTTTTTAAAATAGATGCACCAAAATATCCATTGGCCGAACAGACGGCCCAAAATACTTCTTTGATATGTTTCTTGCACTAGCGTATCATTAAATTACTCTTTACGCTGATTACTCATCAGCGTGTCCTTGAGATACGTTATTGTGAGGGGAGTATCACCTCAATACGCTAGAGACACCAACATATTGCAAAAAGATATGCCCATTAGCCCCGACGTAGCATCGGTACACGCTGTTGCCCACAAATTGTTGCACATCAGATTAAGGTGAGAATATAAATAAAGATATGTGTTTATATTTGTATGTCTATTGTAGGGGTAGAATGGAAAGATGTATGAATTGAAAACATAAGTTCTAAGCTGTGCTATATTGATGATTTGGACTACGTTGTTTCTGTATTGATGGATAATTAGTCAGAAGCACGATTTGTTTATATAAGCAAACAGTAGTTGTAAAGTAGTGAGATCTGAAGCTATTTTCCTTTCAAATTCATATATGTGTTTGTTTGTCAGTTCAAGTTAATGGGTGTGTGCTGCTCGTCTCTGATTTCATATTCTAATAATACGCCGTTTTGTCTCACGTATTCTAGTAATACGTCGCTGTGTCCCACGTGTTGTGTAGATATTTTGGGCCAAAATACCATCAATGGGTATTTTAGACCATTGAACCATGAAAGTTGAGTAAATTGGTCATTTTCTCCTTTTTATTAATAATTTACAATTAAAGAAATAAAATTTAAATAGAAGACGAACCACAAGATGTAAAGAATAGATATTACTAGACAAGCGGTTAATTGTCTCTCGAAGCTAAGGCTAGGGGTGAGAAACGGATAATACGGAGTCGGATGTGACAATATCCGTATCCGGATCCGGCAATCAGTATTGATATCCGAATCCGTATCCGGAGCCGGAAATATCAGGCTGAATCGGATACGGATAATATCCGAACGAATCCGGATCCGAATCCGGATATATCCGGATCCGCCACTTGCGGTCCAAAATTATTGCATGAGGTGGGAATTGAACCCGAGTGCTGCTCCTTTTGCTTTCCTAAATTCCTAATGCCACACTAAAACCACTTATGCTACTTGATTGTTGTGTTACAATGCCTAATAATTAATCATAACTTAGTATAAACATGCTTATATTTGTATTTTTAATAATTAATTATGATTATATTATTATATTATCTTGATAGAATGATAGGCATACTTATATTTTGTAATTATATATTAAAATATATATTATACATTAAAAATAAATTAAAAATATATATTATATATAATTCGTTTCGGATACGGATGCGCCTATATCCATATCCGCATCCTAAACTCCCGGATTCAGATACGGATAATATCCGGTTGACTCCGAATACGGATAATATCCGTTTTTTTCCGGATACGAACACAGATATTTCGGACGAATATCGAATTTTCCGGATTTTTTTCCCAGCCCTAGCTAAGGCTATACGAACTACCACTCTGACAAGTAAACACGTTTCTTTTCCGAAAGGTAACGTGCCAATTTTTATAGTAACTAGTCCATAAAGCCGCACTTCGCGGCGGCGTTATAATATTTTTTATAAAAATTAATACATTAAGTTATATTATAATATTAATATTAAATTTTAATAATTAAATATCCTTTTCTAATGAATCGATTTCTTGCTAAACACGATTATTTCGATTGAGCCGCTCTCTCGTTAAAATCGAAATCTCAACTTTAACATATATTATAAAGACTTATATAATATTTTTTTATCCATATAATCGAACAATAAAAAAAATTATGACATCAATAACAAATTCTAATAGCTAATACAATCTTTTCTAGTGAGTCATCTTCCCATTAAATACGTTTTGAGCCGCTCTTATTTGGAACCGAAATTCTAACTAATTATATAAAGAAAGTAAATTCCAATTTTTATATTCTTTAAATTTTCTAATATTTATAGAGTTTTAAAAATGAAAATACATCTTATATTTTCTGTATATATAGATATTCATATACTTATTTAAAACTTCCGCATGGGAATGTCTTTCTGTTATGTTAACATATAAAAAAAATATGTTCGAAGAATTTTCGTTACGGGAATAACATTAAATTTATGGATATATTTTTCTAATGCAAGTATAATTAACTTGTATAAAAAAGATAAAATAAAGGATTTCTAGGAAAAAAGATATAGAGTTTTAAAAATCGTGTAAGACGTCTCCACCGTCCTCGTATTCTACTTCTAATAAAACATTTTATTTTATGTATTGCTTATATATTCAAACATCTTTATACGGTCTTCTGTAATGAATCGCTTTTTCGTTAAACACGGTTATTACTATATATTCGCTCCCTCTTTAAGATCAAAAACCAAACTTTTACATATATCATTTGTATGATAATGTTTATCCATAAAAATCAAATCCAAAAAATAAAATAAAATTTATAACATCAAAATGTTTAATAGCTAATACAATCTTTTATAGTGAGCTGTCTTCCCGTTAAACACGTTTCGAGCCGCTCTCATTTGGGTCGAAATTCCAAATTCATTACATATTATCAATGATATTTATCTTACACAACAACATTTTTCCTTAAAATTAAAACCTAAAAAATAGAGTGAATTCCGATTTATACTTTATCTAGACTTTCTGAAATTTATGGAGTTTTAGAAAATGAAAACAAATCTTATTTTCTCTTTATATTATAGATACTCCTATTTTTATTTAGGATTCCTGCATGAGAATGTTCTTTTATAATGTTCTTTTCTTTTAAATACGATGACTTTTTTTATGATAATAGTATTGGATTTATGAATAAATTTTCCTAATAGAAGTATAATTAACTTATATAAAAAATATATAATTTAAGAAGATCGTACTTTCTATAAAATATTTAGTTATATGGATGCTCTATATATCCAAACACTTATTCTACTTCTAATAGAACTTTTATTTATATGTTTTTCTATAAATTCGAACTTTTAATTTTTATAAATTCGAACTCCTATTTTACTTCCAATAGAACTTTTAATCTTATGCTTTATAAATACTTATTCTACTTCCAATACAAACTTTTATTTATATTGTTTTTCTATAAATTTGAACTCTTATCTCTATACATTCGAACTCCTATTCTACTTTCAATAGAACTTTTAAGCATATGCTTTATAAATACTTATTCTACTTTCAACGGAACTTCTAATCATATTTCTTCCTATAAATTCGAACTCTTCTCCTCTATAAATTCGAACACCTATTCAACTTCTAATATTATAAATGATATTTTTATATTTATAAGTGTTTAAAATTCTAGAAAATTAGAAAAATAGATTGAGACGATCTTAGAGCGCCACCTAAGCTCCCGCGTATCCTACTTTATATATTGATATATTTTTTCTATAAATTCGAACTCTTATTCCCTATAAATTTGAACTCCTATTCTACTTCCAATAGAACTTTTAATCATATGCTTTATAAATAATAATTATTCTACTTTAAATAGAAACTTTTATTTATATGTTTTTTCTATAAATTTAAGAAACTTTTATTTATATGTTTTTTCTATAAATTTAAACTTTATTCTCTATAAATTCGAACTCTTATTCTACTTTCAATAGAACTTTTAATCATATGCTTTATAAATACTTGTTCTACTTCCAATAGAATTCTAATCATATGTCTTCCTATAAATTCGAACTCTTCTCCTCTATAAATTCGAACACCTATTATATTTCTAATATGTTAAATGATATTTTATATTTATAAGTGTTTAAAATTCTAAAATTTTAGAAAATTAGAAAAATAGATTGAGACGATCTTAGAGCGCCACCTAAACTCCCGCGTATCCTCCTATATATATATACTAGTCGACTAAGCCGCGCTTCGCGGCGGCCTTGTAATATTTTTTTTAAAAATACAAAATATAAATTTAAGAAAGAAATCGAAAAGAAAATATCTATAAATAAATTAATAAACACAATATTATACAAATTTAAATATACATAGACAACTAAATAAAGTATATACTTATTTTTTATGTTGATTTTATATCACGTTTTCTTAGGCCGACACCCGTTGTAATAAATACATATAAGCCGCGTTTCTCGGCGGTCTTGTAATATTTTTTTAAATTTTTTCAAAATATAGACTATTTAAGAAAGAAATCAAAAAGAAAATATCTATAAATAAATTATTGAACACAATATTCTACAAATTTCAAATATATATATATATATATATATATATATATATATATATATATATATATAACAAAATAAATCATATACTTTTTTTACGTCGATTTTGTGTCGTTTTCTTAGGCCGACACCCGTTGCAATAAATACATGTAGATAAAAAAGCATATTTGATTGAATTAATTAAAAGAAGATGTTGAAATATTATGATCAAAACAATGAGGAGATAATAACGACAAATTATTGAAAAATAAATAAAGAGAGAATGGTAAAAAATCAAACCTTTTTGCCAAGTTTCTCAAGTGCTTCTACTTGTCAAACAGAGAAAGATCTCTTAATTCTTGTTCACCCGATCAGGTGTTTCTGTACCAGATCACTAACAAAAGAATAAAAAAGCCAAAACAAAGAACAACCAATGGTTACTAATAATTCATAATTTTAACTAAAATCATAACAAATCATAAATTTAAAAATAAAATGAAGAAATCTAATATTAAATCAGTAAATTCAAACCTTAAAAACCAACAAAAAAAACAACCTCAAAATCACAAAATATCACACACCTAGTCATGTACATTGAGAATTAAATAAAATAAGAATGAATAAAAAACTAAAAGAAAAGGGTTTGAAACATGGTGATAAAATTTGATCTTTAGAAATTAGAAGCAATGGTTGTATATATATATATATATAAATATAAAAAAAAATTATATTTCGAATATGTAAATTTGTATTATTCTTCCATACAAATTAAAAAACCTTTTTTATTTTGAAAATGTTAATATTAATGTTATATGACTTGTAACAAAATAGTGAAATTCCTTATAAGTTACCGTAACAATAATTATAAAAATTCGTACCTCCATGATTGCAGTTGGTTAACCTGTAAAATTAACATGATTAATTGTTTAGGAAGAAAAGAAAAGAGCCAGCAAAATCAAGTCGTTAAATGATAAATTCAAAATTTGCGAGTTAGTGAACATTCTCTTGTATATATATAAAAATATAAAATTTCTTTTCTATTTCGATTTCAAATATGTAAATTTGACTTCTTCTTCCTATAAATTCGAAAACATGTTAATATTAAAAATGGAAGTTTTGATTTTTTTTTTCAAAAATATAGGATTTAAAGAATGAAATTTTGATTTTAATTATTTATAATAGAGGAGCTCTAAAAAATTAGATAAAACTTTTTCTATTTCGAAGATGTTAATAATTTCTTTTTTATTTTGAATATATAAATTTGACTTTTTCTTCCCTACAAATTCGAAAACCTTTTCTATTTTGAAGATGTTAATTTTAATGTTAAAAAAAGGAAGTTCTGATTTCTGTTCTAAAAAATAGGGCCTAAAGAAGGAAGTTTATTTTTAATTATTTAAAATAGAAGAACTCTAGAAAAATAGATAAATACGAATCGAGCGATTCTGGAGGCTCCAGGGGTTTTACTTTATATATATAACTAGTCGACCAAGCCGCACTTCGTGGCGGCGTTTAAAATATTTTTTTAAAAAATTAATACATTTACTTTATATTATAATATTAATATTAAATTTTAATAATTAAATATCCTTTTCTAGTGAATCGATTTCTTGTTAAACACGATTCTTTCGATTGAGCCGCTCTCTCGTTAAAATCAAAATCTCAACTTTAACATATATTATAAAGACTTATATAATATTTTTTATGCATAGAAATGAACAATAAAAATAAAAAAAAATTATGACATCAATATCAAATTCTAATAGCTAATATAATCTTTTCTAGTGAGCCTTCTTCCCGTTAAATACGTTTCGAGTTGCTCTTATTTGGAACCGGAATTCTAACTAATTACTCCCTCCGTCCCAGCCGGTTCTTTACATGACGGCTGGGCACGGAGGTCAAGTATAGTGGGTGTAAAGTGGGTATAATATTGTTAAAATAAATGAAGTAGTGAGTGTAATAGTGATTTAATTGTTAAAATAAGTGAAGTAGTGGGTGTAATAGTGATTTTATTGTTAAAATAAGTTAAGTAGTGGGTGAAATAGTGTAAAGTATTGTTAAAATAAGTGAAGTAGTGGGTGTAATAGTGTTAAAACTTACTATTTTGGGTAATGTAAAGAAATGGTGGGACGGCCCAAAAAGGAAATTGTAAAGAAATGGATGGGACAGAGGGAGTATATAAAGAAAGAAAATTCCAATTTTTATATTCTTTAAACTTTCTAATATTTATAGAATTTTAAAAATTAAAATACATCTTATATTTTCTGTATATTATAGATATTCATGTACCTATTTACAACTTTCGAATGGGAATGTCTTTCTGTTATGTTAATATATAAAAAAATTAAATTCCAAGACTTTTCGTTACGGGAATAATATTAAATTTATGGATATATTTTTCTAATGCAAGTATAATTAATTTGTATAAAAAAGATAAAATAAAGGATTTTTAGGGAAAAAAATATATAGTTTTAAAAATCGTGTAAGACGTCTCCACCGTCCTCGTATTCTACTTCGAATAAAACAATTTATTTTACGTATTCCTTATATATTCAAACATCTTTATACGGTCTTCTCTAGTGAATCGCTTTCTCATTAAACACGGTTATTACTATTTATCCGCTCCCACGTTAAGACTAAAAACCTAACTTTTACATATATCACTTGTATGATAATGTTTATTCATAAAAATCAAATCCTAAAAATAAAATAAAATTTATAACATCAAACTGATATTTTAATAGCTAATACAATCTTTTATCGTGAGCCGTCTTCCCGTTAAACACGTTTCGAGCCACTCTCGTTTGGGTCGAAATTCCAAATTCATTACATATTATTAATGATATTAATTTATCTTACACAACAACTTTTTTCCTTAAAATTAAAACCTAAAAAACAGAGTGAATTCCAATTTATACTTTCTAAAATTTATGGAGTTTTAGAAAATGAAAACACATCTTATTTTCTTTTTATATTATAGATACTCCTATTTTTATTTTTATTTATGATTCCTGCATGAGAATGTTCTTTTATAATGTTAACACATCAATTTTTTTCTTTTAAATACGATGACTTTTTTTATGATAATAGTATTGGATTTATGAATAAATTTTCCTAATAGAAGTATAATTAACTTATATAAAAAAATATATAATTTAAGAAGATCGTACTTTCTATAAAATATTTAGTTATATGGATGCTCTATATATTCAAACACCTATTCTACTTCTAATAGAACTTTTATTTATATGTTTTTCTATAAATTCGAACTATTATTCTCTATAAATTCGAACACATATTCTACTTCCAATAGAACTTTTAATCTTATGCTTTATAAATACTTATTCTACTTTCAATAGAAACTTTTTTTATATGTTTTTTCTATAAATTTGAACTCTTATCTCTATAAATTCGAACTCCTATTCTACTTTCAATAGAACTTTTAATCATATGCTTTATAAACACTTATTCTACTTCCAATAGAACTTCTAATCATATTTTTTCCTATAAATTCGAACTCTTCTCCTCTATAAATTCGAACACATATTCAACTTCTAATATTTTAAATGATATTTTTATATTTATAAGTGTTTCAAATTCTAAAAAATTAGAAAAATTGATTGAGACGATCTTAGAGCACCACCTAAACTCCCGCGTATCCTCCTTTATATATATTGATATTTTTTTTTCTATAAATTTGAACTTGTATTCCCTATAAATTTGAACTCCTATTCTACTTCTAATTCAACTTTTAATCATATGCTTTATAAATACTTATTCTACTTCCAATAGAAACTTTTATTTATATATTTTTCTATAAATTTAAAAGTTTTTCTCTATAAATTTGAACTTCTATTCTACTTTCAATAGAACTTTTAATCTATAAATTCGAACTTCTATTCTACTTTCAATAGAACTTTTAATCATATGCTTTATAAATACTTATTCTACTTCCAATAGAACTTCTAATCATATGTCTTCCTATAAATTCGAACTCTTCTTCTCTATAAATTCGAACACTTATTCTACTTCTAATATGTTAAATGATATTTTTATATTTATAAGTGTTTAAAATTCTAAAATTCTAGAAAAATAGAAAAATAGATTGAGACGATCTTAGAGCGCCACCTAAACTCCCGTGTATCCTCCTTTATATATATAACTAGTCGATAAAGCCGCGCTTCGCGGCGGTGTTATAAATTTTTTTTAAAAAAATTAATACATTTACGTTATATTGTAATATTAATTTTAAATTTTATTAATTAAATATCCTTTTCTAATGAATCGATTTCTTGTTAAACACGATTCTTTCGATTGAGTCGCTCTCTCATTAAAATCAAAATCTCAACTTTAACATATATTATAAAGACTTATATAATATTTTTTATCCATAAAATCGAACAATAAAAAAAATTATGACATAAATATCAAATTCTAATAGCTAATACAATCTTTTCTAGTGAGTCGTCTTCTCGTTAAATACGTTTTGAGTCGCTCTTATTTGGAACCGAAATTCTAACTAATTATATAAAGAAAGTAAATTCCAATTTTTATATTCTTTAAACTTTCTAATATTTATAGAGTTTTAAAAATGAAAATACATCTTATTGTTTCTGTATATTATAGATTTTCATGTACTTATTTACAACTTCTGCATGAGAATGTCTTTCTGTTATGTTAACATATAAAAAAATTAAATTCGAAGACTTTTCGTTACGGGAATAATATTAAATTTATGGATATATTTTTCTAATGCAAGTATAATTAACTTGTATAAAAAAGATAAAATAAAGGATTTCTAGGAAAAAAGATATATAATTTTAAAAATCGTGTAAGACGTCTCCACCGTCCTCGTATTCTACTTCTATTAATAAAACATTTTTATTTTATGTATTCCTTATATATTCAAACATTTTTATACGGTCTTCTCTAATGAATCGCTTTCTCGTTAAACACGGTTATTACTATTTATCTGCTCCCTAGTTAAGACCAAAAACCTAACTTTTACATGTATCACTTGTATGATAATGTTTATCCATAAAAATCAAATCCTAAAAATAAAATAAAATTTATAACATCAAAATGATATTTTAATAGCTAATACAATCTTTTATAGTGAGCCGTCTTCCTGTTAAACACGTTTCGAGCCGCTCTCGTTTGGGTCGAAATTCCAAATTCATTACATATTATTATTGATACTTATCTTACACAACAACTTTTTTCCTTAAAATTAAAACCTAAAAAATAGAGTGAATTCCAATTTATACTTTATCTAGACTTTCTAAAATTTATGGAGTTTTAGAAAATGAAAGCACATCTTATTTTCTTTTTATATTATAGATACTCCTATTTTTATTTAGGATTCCTGCATGAGAATGTTCTTTTATAATGTTAACACATCAATTCTTTTCTTTTAAATACGATGACTTTTTTATGATAATAGTATTGGATTTATGAATAAATTTTCCTAATAGAAGTATAATTAACTTATATAAAAAATATATAATTTAAGAAGATCGTACTTTCTATAAAATATTTAGTTATATGGATGCTCTATATATTCAAACACATATTCTACTTCTAATAGAACTTTTATTTATATGTTTTTCTATAAATTCGAACTCTTATTCTCTATAAATTCAAACTCCTATTCTACTTCCAATAGAACTTTTAATCGTATGCTTTATAAATACTTATTCTACTTCCAATAGAAACTTTTATTTATATGTTTTTTCTATAAATTTGAACTCTTATCTCTATAAATTCGAACTCCTATATTCTACTTTCAATAGAACTTTTAATCATATGCTTTATAAATACTTATTCTACTTACAATAGAATTTCTAATCATATGTCTTCCTATAAATTCGAACTCTTCACCACTATAAATTCGAACACCTATTCTACTTCTAATATGTTAAATGATATTTTTTTTATTTATAAGTGTTTAAAATTCTAAAATTCTAGAAAATTAGAAAAATAGATTGAGACGATCTTAGAGCGCCACCTAAACTCCCGCGTACCCTCCTTTATATATATATACTAGTCGATAAAGCCGCGCTTCGCGGCGGCATTATAATATTTTTTAAAAAATTAATACATTTACGTTATATTAAAATATTAATATTAAATTTTAATAATTAAATATCATTTTCTAATAAATCGATTTCTTGTTAAACACTATTCTTTCGATTGGCCGCTCTCACGTTAAAATCGAAATCTCAACTTTAACATATATTATAAAGACTTATATAACATTTTTTATCCATAAAATCGAACAGTAAAAAAAAATGACATTAATATCAAATTCTAATAGCTAATACAATCTTTTCTAGTGAGCCGTTTTCCCATTAAATACGTTTCGAGTCGCTCTTATTTGGAACCAAAATTCTAATTAATTATATAAAGAAAGTAAATTCCAATATATTCTTTAAACTTTCTAATAATTATAGAGTTTTAAAAATGAAAATACATCTTATATTTTCTGTATATTATAGATATTCATGTACTTATTTACAACTTCCGCATGAGATTGTCTTTTTGTTATGTTAACATATAAAATAAAATTAAATTCGAAGACTTTTCGTTACGGAAATGATATTAAATTTGTGGATATATTTTTCTAATGCAAGTATAATTAACTTGTATAAAAAAGATAAAATTAAATAAAGAATTTCTAGGAAAAAAAAATATAGTTTTAAAAATCGTGTAAGATGTCTCCACCGTTCTCGTATTCTACTTCTAATAAAACATTTTATTTTATGTATTCCTTATATATTCAAACATCTTTATACGGTCTTCTCTAATGAATCGTTTTTCTATTAAACACGGGTATTACTATTTATCCGCTCCCTCGTTAAAACCAAAAGTCTAACTTTTAAATATATCACTTGTATGATAATGTTTATCAATAAAAATCAAATCCTAAAAATAAAATAAAATTTATAACATCAAAATGATATTTTAATAGCTAATACAATATTTTATAGTGAGCCGTCCTCCCATTAAACACGTTTTGAGTCGCTCTCGTTTAGGTCAAAATTCCAAATTCATTACATATTATTAATGATACTTATCTTACACAACAACTATTTTCCTTAAAATTAAAACCTAAAAAATAGAGTGAATTCCAATTTTTACTTTATCTAGACTTTCTAAAATTTATGGAGTTTTAGAAAATGAAAACACATCTTATTTTCTCTTTATATCATAGATACTCCTATTTTTATTTAGGATTCCTGCATGAGAATGTTATTTTATAATGTTAACAAATCAATTATTTTCTTTTTAAATACGATGACTTTTTTATGATAATAGTATTGGATTAATGAATAAATTTTCCTAATAGAAGTATAATTAACTTATATAAAAAAAATATAATTTAAGAAGATCGTACTTTCTATAAAATATTTAGTTATATGGATGCTCTATATATTCAAACACCTTTCTACTTCTTATAGAACTTTTATTTATATGTTTTTCTATAAATTCGAACTCTTATTCTCTATAAATTCGAACTCCTATTCTACTTCCAATAGAACTTTTAATCTTATACTTTATAAATACTTATTCTACTTCCAATAGAAACTTTTATTTATGTGTTTTTTTATAAATTTGAACACTTATTCTCTATAAATTCGAACTCCTATTCTACTTTCAATATAACTTTTAATCATATGCTTTATAAATACTTATTCTACTTCTAGTAGAACTTCTAATCATATGTCTTCCTATAAATTCGAACTCGAACTCTTCTCCTCTATAAATTCAAACACCTATTCAACTTCTAATATGTTAAATGATATTTTTATATTTATAAGTGTTTAAAATTCTAAAATTCAAGAAAATTAGAAAAATAGATTAAGACGATCTTAGAGCGCCACCTAAACTTCCGTGTACCCTCCTTTATATATATATATATTGATATTGATATTGATATTGATGATGATTGATAGATAGATAGATAGATAGATATTGATATATTGATTTTTTCGAGTATGCATGGGCCAATATTTTCATTATAAATAAAGCTCAATCCTTCCACCTTCAGTAACCAAAACAAACTTAAGGTACTCAATTGTATGCCCATTAGCTTCAATATCTATTAATTTGCTCTTTCTGACAGTTACATCTACTTCCATTAATCAAATACCATGGCACCAGTACAGAATTATCCTAATGACATCCAAAGAATGTCAAAGATTGCTGGAAAAGGAGAAAAGAAGGCTTTCGTAACCTTCTTGGGAGGTAGTGGTGACTATGTGAAAGGTGTGGTTGGGCTAGCCAAGGGCCTAAAGAAAGTTGGCTCAGCCTACCCTCTTGTTGTGGCTGTTTTGCCCGACGTTCCCCCGGAACACCGTCTTCTGATGATGCAGAATGGTTGCATTCTTAAAGATATCGACTGGGTTCAGCCTCCGGATTTGGACAAAACAATCGGTTGGGCTCATGAGCATTTTGCCATTAACTACTCAAAGCTTCGTATTTTCCAGGTAAACGTTAGACTACTTCTGACTTCTGTGTTTCGCCTCTTTTTGTAATTCTAACAGTGTGTAATGGATCATATATATTGCTCTTGCTTTAGCTGAATACTTATATTAATGCAATATACATTAATACTGGTGCAGCTTGAGGAGTACAGCAAGATGGTATACTTTGACGGGGATATCCAAGTATACGGCAACGTGGACGAACTATTCGAATTGCCAAATGGCCACTTGTATGGTGTTTTGGACTGTTTCTGTGAATGGCATCATTCCCCGCAGTACAAGATTGGCTACTGCCAACAATGCCCCGATAGGGTGAAGTGGCCAGCGGAGATGGGACAACCTCCATCCGCTTACTTCAATGCTGGAATGTTCGTTTTCGAGCCAAGTCAAACTACTTATGATGATCTAATCAACACTATCAAAGTCACGCCCCCTTCTTCATTTGCTGAACAGGTAGATTATGCGCAAAATATGACTAATATACTAATTACTACAGTACTAACTAGATATGAACTTGATGTCGTTTGATTGAAGTTAATATATTGTACACAACATGATATGTGCAGGACTTGTTGAACTTGTACTTTAAGAGCATATTCGAGCCAATCCCTCCTGTGTACAATCTTTTAGTTCCAATGCTGTGGACACATCCGGAATGCGTAGAGCTTGACAAAGTGAAAGTTGTTCATTTTTGTGCAAATGTAAGATATTAACCGTGTTTCGGTTCTTTCTAAAATTTAAGCCAGAGGGGTTTACTTACATCTGTGTGTGTTTTACTACCAATGTTAGGGTTCGAAGCCATGGAGATATACCGGAAAGGATGAACATATGCAGAGGGAAGATGTGAAGATGCTAGTACAAAAATGGTGGGACATTTACGATGATGATTCGTTCAGCTACAAGAAGCCATTAGCAGCAAATGTAGGATCTGCAGGCAAGCCTGTAGAGACCACTGAGCTCAATTTGGTACCTCAGGGCAAGGAAAAGAGAGGGTTAAGCCTTATGGTGACCAGTGTCTTAGAATTTCCTGCTTTGTAATGTTTTTTATTTTCAATATGCACTGTAATAAGGCAAGTAATTAGTTGCTTGCGGTGTGTTTCAGTTTGCAACTAATCAATGTAATTATACTGTTTGTCTATATCTTTATCATCGATCTGTACGTTCCCCGCATCCAGATTTGTGTTGTACGTTCAGAATCTGTAAGCATCCATTTCAGAATATAAATGGAAATTAAAATTTGATTGCCATTGTAAACCAACATTTTCAGTTATAGCAAACCAACATTTTCAGTTATAGCATGTACTACATTCTCTTAGTGGTCTTGTCGCAACTTTTGGGAAAGAATGCGATTATATTTATACGTAAATGAATTTTTTCTATTGATATAAGAAGGTTTCTTAATAACCAAGATTAAAAAAATAAATGTTCTAATCCAAATTGACAAATTATAATTTTTTTTCTTCTTAGAGCATCTCCAATGGTATTAGTTAAAAATGGTTGGCTAAATCAGATAAAATATCGATTATGTAAAATTTGTAAGAAGTTGTGCTCCAATGGCATATTGGCTATAATGTTGTATATATTGTATATATAGTATGTTATTATTATTTCAAGTTGTTATTAATAGAATCTATTTTTTTAAGGTAATAGATCATGTAAAATTTTCCTTGCAGGTCTGTAGAGATTGGCCAACTATAGCCAACGAAAAGTGATTATCTAAATTTTTTGCTAACACTAATGTTCCATTGGAGTGATGTTTTTTTACATAATTTCTATAAAATTTATTTATGATAATATATTTGTAATTTTAGCTAAGGTGTATTCTTCAATGGAGATGCTCTTATAAATAATTTATTGTTAAGGGATTTATATTAACTACTGTATAATGTCTAAATTAAAATGTACGAATAATTTAAAATTTGGAAGTTTTAAGATGCATGTTTAATTAATTTGTTACCTAATCATTACAGTTGCAAATATTTATCTTGTCGGTTGTTAGTAGCACGGGTGCATGTTGATCTCCAACATAACAGATTTCGAAATCATTTTCCGATGTAATGGGAATCATGCACTTGGTTAGATCGTAACGTAAGGTCCTGATCAGGAATGAAATTAAGGTGGACCCCCAAGACCCGGCATGAGCCACTACATAGAATAGCCTCAGCCTTTCTGGCTGATCGATGGCTTGTATAAAACTGCCCCAAAGCCATCCCTATGGATCAAGAGGACGCTGGTTGGTTTTCCGGCCATCCCGACGGACAGCTAACATTATCCGTACAGTGTGCCTTAAGTTTGAGTCCAAACTCTTTGATCGAATTCATAGTACCCCACCTGATCTAGATTCGTAGTAGAAGTAGTACTCCCTCCGTCTCGCAAAGCTCTTCTCATTTGGGGAAAAACACGGATTTTAAGAAAAAATAGTTTTTAAAGAGTAGTGGATGGAATAGTGTGTATTGAATATTGTTTTTAATGGTTAGTGGGTAAAATAGTGGGTATTTTATATTATTTTAAGGAGTAGTGGGTAGAATAGTGGGTATAGAATATAGTTATTTTATGATCTAAAATAGAAAGGGGAAGAGTATTTTGAATGTCCCAAAAAGGAAAGTGAGAAGAGTTTTATGAGACAGAGGGAGTAGCAGTTAAGAAAAATGTTGCCTAGTATCAGTTGCATGACAACCTATAACTAAGATTCATGTTAACGCCCAAAATTCATGATAAAGACTACCATTTGAGAGGATTTATAGGTGACTGGAATTTAATCAAATCACATTCTCAAGACTATCATTCTATTTAATCGTCCTGCTTTGTTTCGTGGTACATGGGATTAATTCTAGTTTCACTTGGTTCAATATGATTTTATTGTATTTTTATCACATCCATACTTTAACCACCTTTGCATCTAGCCTTTTTGTTATTGTACAAGTCATTAAAAATTCAGGATACATTACTGATACTCCCTCCGTCCATTGGGATGTTAACATTTGTTTTTTGCACGGAAATCAAGATAGTGGATGTAATATTATTAAAATAAATGAAGTAGGGAGTGTAATAGTAATTTTATTGTTAAAATAAGTTAAGTAGTGGGTGTAATAGTGATTTTATAGTTAAAATAAGTTAAGTAGTGGGTGTAACAGTATAAAGTATTGTTAAAATAAGTGAAGTAGTGGGTGTAATAGTATCAAAACATACTATTTTAGGAAGGGTTTTGGTCCCAGATAATCGTTTGTCAGGAATCGGTTATATAACAATCGGTTTCTAAACCGTTGGATCGTTGATCCAACGGCCCCCCTGGATTAAAAAAATATTTACTGTCCGTTATAATTTTTCGTGGATAGGCAGATTGCCTTTCCGCGGAAATTTTTCGCGGATAGGCAATCTGCCTATCCGCAGAAAATTATAGCGGACAGTAATTTTTTTTTTTTTAATATCAGCCGTTGGATCAACGATCCAACGACTGTGGAACCGATTGTTAAATAACCGGAACGATTGTCAGGGACCAGGACCCTTTTAGGAAATGTTAACAATCTATTGGGACATCCCAAAATAGAAAATGTTAACAATCTATTGGGACGGAGGGAGTACAAGTAGAGTGTTAGGTCGAATACACAATAAGCAATCAAATACTGTATGAGTAACTTAACAAGAACACACTGTTTAACACTTAAAAACTGTTTGGAATTAACAATTCCTCTCTCAGTGATGTAAATATCACAGAGAGCTGCTTAGGTTACAATCAATGAATTTCTCAATGTTCGATTACCCTTCTAGGGTTAACCTAACTGTATTTATAAAACATACAGCTTCGTACAATCAGTAACTGATTCTCCTATAATCAAGCTATACAATTGATATCAATCACGATTGCTCCAGTCTTCCAAGTCAACTCAATCTCTTTGACAGCTTTCCAATCTTCAAAGATATTGCTTCCATATTTATCTTGAATCAATCTTCAATCACTGTTGACTCTTCAGACAATACCGCTACAGAGTTTAACAACCTCTGTTTCGCTTTCAGTCAGTGTTTAACTAAACTCTGACTGCTTCCAGCTAAACTCTGTTTTGTCACTTTAGCTTCCAAACACTGTTCTCATCAATCATTTCTAACAATCTCCCCCAACTTGTCCATTAGCAAAAATGTACAAGTTTTACAGTAAATGATGATGTCAAAACAAATACAAAGTTCACAGTGTTTAACATACAAACAGAGTTTAAGCTATTACTTAACAATTTCTACAGAAAATAAGAAAATTCTTACAGACTTTAATTTCTAATCTCTTGAAGATCAGGCATTGTTCTGAGATAGTCTATAAGCAATCTTCTTTCAGCATTTTCAAGCTCTATCTGCATAGCTTCCTTGATTTCTCTCAACTGAGGATCATTCTCATCAGTTTGATAGATAGCAGCTCTAAGATCATAGATTTTGTTTCTTCTCATCTCATTTCCTTCAAATTCATTTAGCTCTTCTTGCATTGCTGTTATCCAGTCAGCATCTTTAAGAGCTTCTTCCACTTTCTTTGGCTCAGATTGTGACAAGAATGCATGAAACAGACATTCATTTGTTGTTGCACTTCTTGTCCTTACTTTTGCATCTGGATCACCAATAATCAAATCAGGTGTGTGAGATTTAGTCCATTTTCTTGCAGAAGGCAGATTGCTTCTGTCATCATGTGATCCTCCCCCTTGATTCATGCTCTCCTGATTTTCTTGGTGCCTCTCTTCATTCTCTGATGCTCCCCCTGAATGTGACTGCTCAGAATTATCAACAGAGTTTGAATCAACAGAGTTTGATTCAACAGAGTTTGATTCAGAATTATCAACAGAGTCACTTTCAATGTTTGAATTATCACTTTGATGTGATTCTTCATGCTCCCCCTCAACTGGTTCTTCCCTTGTTTCTGATTGAAGAGTTTCTTCAGTATTTACCAGTAGAGGTTCAGAGTTTAGATCAACAGAGTTTGTCAGATCAGTCTGATCAGAGTTTACTTTTTCAGAGAATAAATCTTCATTTTCAAAGTGCAGTTGATCATGTTCATTGACATCTTCAAGTCCAGTTATTTTCTTGTCATCAAATGACACATGAATTGATTCCATGATCACTCTGGTTCTCAGATTATAAACTCTGAATGCCTTAGTTGACAGTGGATAGCCAACAAAAATTCCTTCATCTGCCTTTAGGTCAAACTTGGTCAACTGTTCAGGATGAGTCTTCAACACAAAGCATTTGCATCCAAAAATATGAAAATATTTTAGATTTGGCTTTTTCTTCTTCACCATTTCATATGGTGTTTTACCATGCTTGTTGATCAGTGTTGCATTTTGAGTAAAACAAGCAGTTTGAACTGCTTCTGCCCAGAAATATGTTGGCAATTTTGCTTCATCTAGCATGGTTCTGGCAGCTTCTATCAAGGTTCTGTTCTTCCTCTCCACTACACCATTTTGTTGTGGAGTGCCAGGTGCAGAAAACTCTTGTTTGATTCCTTTATTCTTGCAGAATTCTTCCATTGATGAATTCCTGAATTCAGTTCCATTGTCACTTCTGATTATCTTCACTTGATTTTCTGACCCTTTGTCCAGTTGTAATATATGTTCTGTCAGTGTTAATGCAGTTTCATCCTTCTTTGCAAGAAAATATACCCATGTGTACCTGGTATATTCATCAACAATGACTAGAGCATATTTCTTCTTTCCAAGAGACATCACATTCACTGGACCAAAAAGATCAACATGTAGGAGGTGATAAGGATCAACAATTGAAGACTCAGATTTGCTTTTGAAAGAGGCTTTTCTCTGTTTGGCCTTTTGACAAGAATCACACAGGCCTTCTACATTTAACAAGGATTTTGGTAGACCTCTTACAAGATCATTCTTTATTAGCTCATTGATATTGTTCAGGTTCAAATGAGAGAGTTTCTTGTGCCACTTCCAACTCTCTTCACTGGACATTCTTGTTGACAGACACACTGCTTTGCCATCAGTGTTTGTTGACAATTTAATTTCATATATGTTATTGTGTCTGTTTCCAACTAGAGCAACTTTCCCTGTAGATTTACTGATTACTTGACAATATTCAGGCTGAAAATCTACATGATATCCTCTGTCACAGATTTGACTCACAGATAGCAGATCATGCTTGAGTCCTGGAACCAGAGCTACATTTGTGATGATGACACTTCCAAGATTAATATTGTCATATCCCAGAGTATATCCTATGTTGCCATCTCCATAGAAAACTTTTGGGCCAGCCTTCTCCTCATACTCTGATAGCAGGGCTTTATTTCCTGTCATGTGTCCTGAACATCCACTGTCCATGACTAGGGTACTAACCCTGTTGCCCTACAATCACAAACAATCACTGATTATTAGTTTTAAGGATCCAGACTTGCTTGGATCCTTTGGCTTTCTTAATTCTGTTAGCTTTTGCAGCGGAATTCACATTATCAGAGTTTAAGCTAACTTTTTCAGAGTTTACTTTAACCCATTTCAAATTTGGCTTGGGTTCATAGTAATTATAGTAGATAGCATGATAATCTCTGCAAGTGTAAATAGAATGCCATGTACTTCCACAGTGTTTACATAAAGTCTGTGGTCTAGTCCTCACATAATCATTTCTAACTGCAGTTTTAGAGGGCAAAGAATTTATGTTCTTATTCTTACTGCAGAAACTAGCAAGATAATTAGTGCTACCACAATTAAAGCATGTTTTTCTAGGAGCTAATGAAGCAAGCATTGGCTTAATTCCTGATGTTATGCCTACCTTTCCATTTTTGTTTTTCTTAGGCATTCTCTGTTTGTTGACAGATTTTATCTCTTTAAGCTTATGCTTGAGTTGTTTATCTGTCATTGAACCAATGTTAACCTCTTTAACAAAAGTCTTAGCATATGATTCTTTAACAGCCTTTTTTCTGCTTCAGTCTTAGGTCCACCTGTTCCCATAACATTACCTTCAGATGAACGATGTGGTCTAACTTTTACCAAATTTTCAAATCTAAGTTCATCTCCTTCACAGTAACCTAGACCTACTGTATCTGACTGAAACACTTCTTGAGTATCTTTACCAGAGTGTGTCCAAGTTTTAATGATGTGTTTAGTATCCTCCAATTCAGATTCTAGTTGCTTATACTTACCTAGCAACTCCTGTTCAATAAACACTGCATCATCTCTCTTTCTGAATTTTATTCATGTTCTCTAGCTGTTCCTCAACAAGTTTATTTCTTTCTTTGAGTTGAGAGCACTCAGTCTTTATCCTCTCATTTTCTAAAGTCTGATCCCTATAACTGATATGCAATGCTTTAAGATAAATTCTCAATTCAGTTATATTATCAGTATTATAAGCATAGGTAGTTGGGGGTACCTTGAGATCATCATCTTCATTTTGAGTAGTAACCATGAGTGCATAGTTGACTTCCTCATCTGAGTCTGAAGTGTCTGCCCAATCTCTGCCTTTGGTGTAGAGTGCCTTTTCAGTTTTACCCTTCTTGCACTCAGGAGCATAGTGACCCATCTCCTTACACTTGTAGCATTGAATTTCAGATTTATCTTTCTTACCAGATTTGAAGTCCCTTCCCTCAGATTTCTTGAAATTCTTCTTGTCAGACTTTGAATAGTCCTTGGAGAATCTCTTTCCCTTCTTGAAGTTCTTGAATCCCATCTTCTTGAAGGTCTTTACCATCAATGCAGCCATTTGCATCATCTCTTCATCATCTTCAGAATCAGATGTTCCATCTGTGTTTGAGTCAACATCAGAGTTTGATGACTCACTTTCTGAGTGTATGACTAAAGCTTTTCCTTTTGCCTTTTTCCTTGATGCTTCCTTCTTTGATGGTTTCTCCTCAACCTTAAGAGCAACAGACTTTGACTTTCTACTTGATCTCTTATTTCTCTGCTCCAATTCCAATTCATGGGTTTTGAGCAGTCCATAAATTTCATCAATCTCCGTTTCACCAAGTTCATAATTATCTCTTATAGTGGTTGTTTTCACATCCCACTTTTCAGGTAGAGAAAGAAGAAACTTGAGATTTGAGTCTTCTAAATCATACTCTTTGTTAACCAATGACAAATCATTGAGCAGTTTACAGAATCTGTCAAATGTTTCTGTCATGGTTTCTTCAGACTTTGCCTCAAAGTGCTCATACTCCTGAGTGAGTATGTTTCTTCTATTTTTCTTGATTGCAGGAGTTCCTTGACACCTAACCTCAAGTGCATCCCATATTTCCTTTGCAGTTGTGCAGTTAATCACTTTATTAGACATAACATTGTCTAATGCACTGTGAAGTAAATGTCTCACTTTTGCATCCTTTGCAATAGATGAAAGATCCTCAGCAGTTAGATCTTTCTTTTCTTTTGGAATGACCTTTGATTCCTCACCAGCAGCAGCAGCAGATAACTTTGTAGGTTTGTGAGGACCTTCATATATTCTATCAAGATATTCTGGATCTGTGGCTTCCAGAAACATGGTCATTTTTACCTTCCAGATTGCATACTCTGATGGCCTAAGTATAGGAACCCTTATTGTTTCATACCTACTAACAGTAGTAGGGACTTTCTCAGATGGTGGAGGTATCTCTGCCATTGATTACTATTGTGTTTGGATCTTTAACTGTAATAAAGTAACAGATTGTCTCTGATACCACTTGTTAGGTCGAATACACAATAAGCAATCAAATACTGTATGAGTAACTTAACAAGAACACGCTGTTTAACACTTAAAAACTGTTTGGAATTAACAATTCCTCTCTCAGTGATGTAAATATCACAGAGAGCTGCTTAGGTTACAATCAATGAATTTCTCAATGTTCGATTACCCTTCTAGGGTTAACCTAACTGTATTTATAAAACATACAGCTTCGTACAATCAGTAACTGATTCTCCTATAATCAAGCTATACAATTGATATCAATCACGATTGCTCCAGTCTTCCAAGTCAACTCAATCTCTTTGACAGCTTTCCAATCTTCAAAGATATTGCTTCCATATTTATCTTGAATCAATCTTCAATCACTGTTGACTCTTCAGACAATACCGCTACAGAGTTTAACAACCTCTTTTTCGCTTTCAGTCAGTGTTTAACTAAACTCTGACTGCTTCCAGCTAAACTCTGTTTTGTCACTTTAGCTTCCAAACACTGTTCTCATCAATCATTTCTAACATAGAGTTGTCAAAAAAATCCGATAAA
Source organism: Kitagawia praeruptora (assembly GCA_037693485.1). Lineage (NCBI taxonomy): Eukaryota > Viridiplantae > Streptophyta > Magnoliopsida > Apiales > Apiaceae > Kitagawia > Kitagawia praeruptora. The sequence goes on along the minus strand of CM075349.1, from coordinate 119,934,711 downwards.
TTCGATATCCGTCCGAAATATCTGCATTCGTATCCGAGAAAAAGCGGGTATTATCCGTATCCGAAATAAAGCGGATATTATCCGTATCTGAATCTGGAGTATCCGAATCCGAAATGGAATATATATAATAATTAAATTATATAATTTAAGATTTTTTTCTATTAGCATGTAGTGTTTATGTGTGTTTATTAATTAAATAATACATTTATACAAATTTTATATAATTGTAACAATATTATAAACATATATAAAAATTTCATTTGAGTTTAATATATTAAAGATAATAAAATTAAATATTTAGTACGGCGTTCACAGTTTTATTTTTTCTAAATGAAAAAAACTTTTGTTTTGAAATCATCAATACTCGTCAAAAAAATCTGAAAAATCTGATATTCGTCCGAAATATCTGCATTTATATCCGAGAAAAAGTGGTATTATCCGTATCCGAAATAAAACGAATATTATCCGTATCTAAATTCAATAATTTTGGATACGGATATGGATACGGATACGGATATAGGCATATCCATATCCGAATTATCTATTTGACAGCCGTAAGTACAATTTATAAAAAGTTCGGGTTACATCGAGAGAGTACCGGTAGGTACGTACTCGATGGCTCTGCCACTACTGATGCACTCTTTTTAGTGAAAGTTATCTTAAATATGGGTCCCGGTCCCTGACTCTGACAATAGATTGTCAGGACCGGTTACGTAACAATTGATTTCAGGGCCGTTGAATCAATAATTCAACGGTCCTGGATTAAAAAAAAAAATACATGTTCGCTATAATTTTCCGTGGATAGGACAGAACCTATCCACGGAAAATTATAGCGGACAGTCAATCAGCTTATCCATAAAAAATTATAGCGAACACTATAATTTTTTTTTTAATCCAGGGCCGTCGGATCCTTTGTTCAACGATCCTGAAATCAATTGTTACATAACCGGTACTTGACAATCGATTATCAGGACCATGACCCCTTAAATATATTGCCTCTTATGCGGTATTGGTCGGGCTGAAGTGATCCTTTCTTCTTCTATGTTCAGCCTGAATGTAAATAATATTTAGGTTAAATAAAGGAAGAAAAAAATTAAAGTTTAGGATGAGAAGTTCACATAAATTTAACGTGAATCTCATTCTACCAGAAACTTAAGTAAAAGAAATAATAACTGAAATCAATCTATCAACTTATACTAACCAGAAAAAGGACATCATGATATCTTCCCCTTTTTTTTGTTAAACCGTGATCCAAATCGATAAAAATTATAGGTATTTTTTTATTTATCTGAGACATGATTTGAAATTGTAATAATTTTATGAATGTTTTGACATGTATTCATAGAACGGTGATATGGTATCGTTTGGAAAATCTTATTTCTAAAAAATAAATTATTTATTCTGGAAAAAAGTACGTGAATATGTACTTTTTTTGAATATTAAACTTCTCATACACATTTTTCTTTAAAAAAATATATGTTATTGTTGTGCCCAAAATTTGTAATGGATTTAATTTTAGGCCCATGGATGTTTGGAGGCCCAATTTGAGTGGTTTGAGTGATATTTGAGGAGGATCAGTTTTGGAGGAAGCTCTGGAGGTGGAAAGTTTGAGGGAAGCTCTAGAGGTTCCACTGTGGAGGTACGAATATGGAGGTAGCTCTGGAGATTCCGCTGTGGAGGTATGGGTTTAAAGGAAGCTATGGATGTGTACATTTGAAGGGTAGCTCTGGAGGTGGAGGTTCGGTTTAGAGGGAAGCTGTATAGGTGCAGGTGTGCTTACAGGCTCCACCTCTGTCTAACAGAAGTAGAGTTGGACAAGGACTCTTGTTCCTAAACTTTAGGAGCACGGAAATGGACTCAAGAGATGGACTTTGAGATGGATTCTACTACATCAAATGGGATATACACGTTATATACATAATATATGTGGATAATTACATGAAAATACATGGATAAATGGACTTCTAGTGTTATACTTCGAGTAGGACTCTACTAGCACTAGTACAAAAAGTACCATATGCATCTCTCTTTTTGCGTCTGTTATACGAGAAACAGACATATAAAGCAATTTTATACGTCTGTTGCAAGCTTAGCAGACGCATATGTAGGTCAAAGTCATATTTATACGTCTGTTGAGGAAAAACAGACACATATGCCAATTTTATATGTCTGTTAAACAATTACATGCGTTTGTCATTTTAAATTAGCCACATAAGAGAAAAAAATAAAAAAAAATATTAATATACCTCAATTATTAGTCACTTACAATTCACCCACGATTCCCAATTCTACACAACCTCTCCTTCGACTCTCCACGAAACTGAGCCCTAATTTCACCACTCAAGTTTCTCGGATTAGAAGCAGCATATTTGTTCTTAATCTCAATTCAATTCTAGGTATTTCATCTCTCTCTCCCTCCCTCCCTCCCTCTTTCTCTCTCTTCCTCCCTCTCTCCATACACCTATATATATAGTTTGTGTACATTGTTATATTATTTTGTACTTGTTTGTGTATATATATATATGTGTAATTATGCTGATTTTGATTACTTTGTGTTACAATTTGTGGATGTGCACTTAAAACATTTTCTGATTACTTTCTAATTTTGTTTGTTTAAGTTTATGTGTATATGGATGTGCCTGATTAGGTGAGTCAATAAGATCTTTGTAACTGTAGGCGCTAGATTAAAATTTCGTCAATTCAAATGTTTGATATGCATCATGACATAGTTAATACAATCATTTCTATGAAGAAAGTAAAATTGATAATGATATTAGTGGGTCTCGTGTACTTGATGTATTAGTGAGGCTCATCTGCTCCATATTAGATGATTTTAAATTCACAATAAGACCATCAGGTTTTCAAGAAATTGCTCTCGGTAAAGCATATGAAGTATCATGTTTGTACAATAAGAAGGAAATAGCATCTGTTTAGATTCATTATGCTAAGTAGCAGAGCGAAGTTACTTAAATTACGTGGTGATTTGTTATATACTACGATGATCACTCGATTGGCATGACTGTTATGCCGTTTACTAACCAATTACAACTACTGTCACAATACTATGACATAACATGGAACCTCTAGAGGTGTCAATCCTCATCACATCTGAATCGTCATAAGGTAGAAAGTGGATCATAGTTTTTGAGCTTGGGCCTTGGAACTTTGGGCTTTTTATTCCCCTGCAATGTTAGTATGTATGCAAAGGGGGTCACCATTTGCTGGTATTTTCAGATGAAAAGTTAATAGAAATAGAAAAACTTGCAAAAAACAATTACAAGAGGAGTTATTTATGTAATATATATGTATTAATAAAAGTGGCCTGATTTTCTGTTTAAGTTTTAGAATTCTGAGTGTTGCTGTATATAAAATCATGATTATTTTATTTTGCATCTGCTGTTTCACATATGGTTGTTATTTTTGTTTCACATTTTGCTATATGTTTTGTTATTGCAAGATGGTTGTTATTGTGCGAGTTTAGCCTTGTGACAATGTATTTATACTTTGTTTAATTAGGGCTCTAGACCTGGGAACACTACTTCTGCTTTGATTATTAGGTAACACATGTATGATGTTTTTCACTAAAATTAAAATTGAGCAGAATGTACTAGAAGTGAATATACTAGAAGTCAAGTATACAAAGAAAATATCTAGCGGAAATAGAAAATTTGAATAATAAAATTTTCACTTGTTTCAATTCTTTAGTATTCCTAGCTTCCTCTTCAAATCTCAAACAGTATGTCAAAAATGACCCCAAGGACTGCATTTTCTATAAACCCAGAAAGTTGTTTTAAACATTTTCACTGTTTATGTATTTTCCTTTCCTTTTTAGTATGTTTATTGGCTTTTCTTTTATATATTTTCTTCCTGCTAGATACAATATTTTGGTTTCGGTAGAATTATAACTATATTACTAAACTTGAATTTTTGTTATAGAAATTTTTCTGTGTGGCATTAAAGAAGCAACAAGTTGCTATAAAGGGAGTTGACAGCTGTATGCATGATAAGTATTTCATTTTTTCTTCCTTGGAAGTTCTATTTTCTCCGGTAGTAGATAGGAGTACATATTTTTGTTTCTATTATGCTTTTTAGTAATACAAGTAGGCGTGGTTTCTAATATCTTTATTCATATCTATCTTTAATTCTTTTTTCTAGAGAAAAAATCAAGAGACAACACAAGCGCTAGTTATGAATCAAAGGTATTAATATTATTTTGTTATTGTTTTGATCCCGTTAAGAGAACCTATGTAAATTTACCTAAAAAATTTGAGTTAGTCATCCACTTGTAATTTCGGACATACAATAATTACTAAACGCCAGGTGTGTGTGTGCACTGGATGATAGAGTGGTTGGCCGTGAGCTCCAAGTAGGTACGACTTTCTTGTTATAGTACTCGAGTATCATTACATGTGCAATCCTTGTTAGCCTCTAGGGCCAAATCTGAAATCAGTCTAATTTATATAAATTTCTATGATGTTGTCATAGCTGATCTAAGCTCAAAAAGTTGATGAACAAGGGAAAAGTACGTAAATCATTCTTATTTTGTTGATGAACAAGGTATGTTATTGTCTTATCTTGTTTATGCATTTATATTGTTATACATATGTGGTGTGATTATGATTGAAACAAAGCAACCCAAAAAACAGGGGAATATTAGCTTTATGCTGTATGTGTGACCAACATGCAGGATAATGCGAAGAATAATTGTTTTATCCAACAGTTCAAGTTGTCATATGAGTATACAAACTAGCAGGTTTTATTGTCTGCTAAACATCCATATGTAGCGTACTTTTGATTTGACAGTATATAATCCAGAGACATGTTTTTACCTGTTTTGTGAGTTAGTATAAATTTAAGATATGTATGTTGTTCTGTTGGTCTAGTCTGATCCAGTCACGTTTTATGAAGTTTTTTTTATTTCTTTCGCTAGAAGTTCTTAATACTTATATTTTTTTATTTTTTCAATTTTAAATTCTTGGCATTTTTAAATATTGATTCGTTTTCTTGGTCTGGTTTTTGGCATTTGGTGTCGTTGACATTTTGTGTTGTAATGGTTTGGTACTGTAATTACAGTTGTATTGGTTCGGAATTCTGAGTCAGAAACATGCAGATCAGTTGTTAGATAATTTTAAATATGCAGATCAGTTTCTTTGGCTAATTAATTTTAAGAACGCAGACCAGTTTGTTAGCAATGATATCCCCTACTTCTAATTATATCTTTCTTAATTGTTTATCTATTTACTGTATATGTTCATGTACAACTTTGCCAGGCTCAATCACCAAGAACCAAATGAAAGAATTTGGCTACAAGACAGTGACACTAGTACTATTTTTGCTGAGTGGAATGGCTTGCTGCTGCATTGTTGAACTTGCTGTCTTTTCGATTTGTTGCTGATCGGAGTTGGAATTTGGCTACTGAATAGCTAGATTATTGTTTTTATTTTTTCTAATTGCTGTGACTTGTTAACTAAAATGATTGTTATCAAGAATGATTGGATGTTAAGTACTTAAGTTATGAAGCATTTCATTGTCAATTTGCATTTTTACTTTATTCACGAGCTTTTTAGCTTTTATATAGTTTTAAGATGTGTGAACAGGTGGTAGGAAAAAAATATTGCTAATTTTTTTTAATAAAAAAACACACTATATGCGTCTGGTCGGCCATAGCAGACGCAAAAAGTTGTGTTTTTGCGTCCGTTCTAAATCAATATGCGTCTGTTCCAGACAGATGCAAATAACCTTATGCGTCTGTTATTCCTAAGCAGCCACATAAAGTTATACTTTATGCGTCTGTTCTCTAACTTATACGTCTGTTGAGAACAGACGCAAATACCTATATACGTCTGTTGCGGAACAGACGCAAATACTTTATACTTTATGTGACTCCTCCATACGCGTCTGTTGAAAACAGACGCAAATGACCTTTTTGACAGACGCATATGGTAGTTTTTGTACTAGTGTAGGCAGCTGGGTGATTCAAGGATAAGGCATATTTCAAAGGGAAAACACATAAAAAAACGTGGCTTATTGCTCAAGAAAGGAGTCCATGACCTAAAGAACTACATCGGGGCTTGATTACTATAAATAGGATATGTAGGCAGTTGGCAACGGGGTTCGGAATTTCACTTCTCTCTACACAAGGCACGTGTAACCTTAGTGATACTTTCCCGGGCACATCTTGGCCGTAATTTAATGCCATATTGTCCGGTGACCTTGCCGATTCAGCCCCAAAACACCACAAATCTCCACCCGCTCCGGCAGCTGGAGCTGAATCTGCCAGCTGAAGCTGCGGACGTGCGAACCTGCTTCAACGTCCGATATCCAAGGACAAATTCGGTTATTCCAGCGATATTATCTCGGGGTGTTGTTGCGGAATTTTCTCACAACATTTTTGGCGCTAGAAGGAGGGGAATCTACGATCTTTTGAGAAGAACAATGTCTAAAAGCTCTGGCGATGATCGTACCTTGAAGAACGATCGAGGTAATCTTGAAAATGTGTCCGAGAATGAAATCTCGAGCAAGGATTTCACGGATTAAATTCCAAATAAGGGCAGGAGAATCATTACTCTAAAAAAAAATCCAAAAAATTGGAGAAACGGAGGGGAAATCATGGCTTGTTGGAGAAAAGGCGAAGAAGAAGGGAGGTAATCACCTTCATACTAGTCATTTGATGGTGAAAATGCATAAAGGATGATATATGACTCAAATATGTACATATTTTTGGCTTGATGGAAGAGACATGAAAAGAATGGCCGGAAAATGAAGTTTTCAGATGTTAATTTCGATCGGAAATACCCAGAAACGAGGTCCCGCGATGAGAACTTCTACGACCCGGCAGCTTCCCATGTAAGGGGTGCTGATATGTTTAACTATATATACAGGTGAAGCTGAGCATCCACCCGCTAATGGACTGGTCCCAACTTGGCGAAGATGCTGTTAAAGCGGTGGAGGATATCAAGAAAAAGGAGGTTGCTAGAACCAAGGTGGATGATGCTGATCCAGCTGTTGAAGAAAAGGAAACAGAGGTTCCTAACAAGGAGGCAGCTGATACTCAAGCAATTGCCTCGAACGCAGCTACCCCTACTCCTTCCATCACAAATGGAGGTATGACCACATCCACCTGCTCATGGAGGTACGACCATCTGGAGAGGTTCGGTCGAGAGTTTCTAGTGGCAAAGACAGGGGAGACCTTAAACTCGAGGTTGCACCTATGGAGAAGGTTTCTATAAAGTCCCCCAAATACTTTATCTTGGCATATGATAAGGAGACTCTTATGGTCAAAAAATGGTGAATCGCAATTTAGAGGTTCAATCAGTTGGAGGTTCAATCTCAATGTATATGAGATAGCACCCCGAGTTATCTAAAAATTAGGGAATTTGTATACGATCCCCAGTTAGAGCTGAAGATGGAAGCTCTGAACACAAAGCTTGCCCAGGAAAGGTCGGCTCAGAAGGAAAGAAGGAAGGAAGCCTATGAAGCTGGCTACAACGTTGCCATCAACGACTATATCAAATCCACTCACCTCAGGTTCCCTGACCTAGACTAGTCCCAGCTTGGCGAAGATGCTGTTAAAGCGGTGGAGGATATCAAGAAAAAGGAAGCTACCAAAATCAAGGTGGATGAAGTGAATCCAGCTATTAAGGAGAATGAGGTGGAGGTTCCCATGAAAGAGATAGCTGAAGTTCAGGCAAATGCCTCCAACATAGCTGCTCTCATTTCCCCTGCTCCAATAATCCAGGAACACGCCGATTGGAGGTGAACCTGCATGGAAAGGAAGGTGGAGCTAGATGCGAACCTCTTGACCAAGGAGGTACCAATGAACCAGGGATGCAGTTAAAGCTGTTTGTTCAATCTGTTGGGTATGTGGATGTAGCAGTACCTGGAGATAGGAAAGGTGCAACTGAAGAGGTGTAGGTACATATGTGAAGGAGCAGGTACAACTGGCTCCACCTTTACCTGACAGAGGTAGAGTTATGCAAGGACCTCAAAGTTGGGACTTGATTCTTATAAGGAGGTATTGGATAAATATGAAGATTACTGGAAGATAGAAGAGCAAAGGAAATAATCTGGGTCAATCATGGCGGTTTTAACACACAACTTAAGGTTCGACAGTTGAACCTGGAGCTTCCACTACAACAAGCTACTACAATTGGTTGAGGTTCTCTAAAGGATCCACCTTATGGCATGAAAAAATTCACTATAGGATTCTTAATGTAGAAGAACGAAGAAAACATGTTATCAGGTAGCCTTAATGGAGGAACCTCACGATGAAGGTTCCAGTTTTTCGGGGGGTAGTACCACATATGGCATTGATGCAAATGGCTGCTCTAATGAAGGATAATGAAGGCAAGGCACACCATGTGGAAGTTATGACTAAGGATAAAAAAAAGTACAAGGGAACCTTGCGGAGTTCTTGGTTGGTCATGTGGCAGTACCTACAGAAGTTGGTGAAAGCAACTTATAGGGGTGCTCATAACGGAAGCTTCACCAATAGTGGAAGGTGGAAGCTCAGAATATCTAGTTGAAAGCATCGAGCAAAAGGTGTCAAGTTATGGTTTAAATGATGCTGAAGCTCCAGTAAAAAAAGGCTATTCAGGAAGCTAAAGGCGAACTAGTACCTCTTATAAACTGAAAGAGGAGAGTGGCACATTCTGATAAATACAACATGAGGAACTTATGAAGCCTCTAAGGTGATCAGCTGATAGAGGATCCAGCAATAGGGTTAAAAGAGGAAGCTCCTGGAAAGAAACCATCTCAACTCATGAAAGCTTCAAGCAATATAACCATGGCATTCTTCATGATGAAGAATCTCGAGGAGGTTCACATACTGTAAGCCCCATTGGCATGATAAGGCATGATAAGTTGGAAGGTGTTTCACAAAGAGGTTTTCCTCCTATGAGCTTCTCGAATATTGGAAGGTGGAATTTGGGAATACCTTATGGAAGGAATTGCAGAAGGAGTAGATTATAATAATCTCAATCAGATTCTGAAAAAGATGCTATTGGACAAAGAAGGAGGTACACATGACCTCTTAATTATTAAGGGAACTTGCGCGAGGTTCACATATGGAGCTACCTACCAATCGGCGAATGCTGAATGGAAATCTATATTAAAGGCATGTAAGCAGCAACCTCTCAAGGGAAAATTCACCAGAAACTATGAAAGCCTGGGAAAATAACAGAGCTGACATTGGAATCTCGGTTGGAGAGGATTTGGACTTTTGTATGTTGAGGCAATGGAAATTAGGTGGGACTGAAGACGCCATCTCAAAATTGGTAGATGTCAATAATCTTAATGAAATATGAAGGATCGAAAGGCAACCTGGGTGGCACATGAGTGAAATATTCATCTCAGTTTCGAAGGTGATCCGTACAAGGAGATTGTTATCTATCAAGAGGTAACTCCCCCCAAGGCACTATCATTGGCAGCTTTCTTGTTAAAAGGATGGAGGTTGATTGGTTTCAGCTGCAGGAGCAGCTTCCTTGGTATTAACCTGCTGGTTGCAGGTTGGTTGGTTTTAGCTGCAGGAGCAGCTTCCTCGGACTTCACCTGCTGGTTGCAGGTTGATTTGTTTCAGCTACAGGAGTAGCTTCCTTGGTATTAACCTGCTGGTTGCAGGTTGGTTGGTTTTAGCTGCAGGAGCAGCTTCCTCGGACTTCACCTGCTGGTTGCAGGTTGATTGGTTTCAGCTACAGGAGCAGCTTCCTTGGTATTAACCTGCTGGTTGCAGGTTGGTTGGTTTTAGCTGCAGGAGCAGCTTCCTCGGACTTCACCTACTGGTTGCAGGTTGATTGGTTTCAGCTGCAGGAGCAGCTTCCTTGGTATTAACCTGCTGGTTGCAGGTTGGTTGGTTTTAGCTGCAGGAGCAGCTTCCTCGGACTTCACCTGCTAGTTGCAGGTTGATTGGTTTCAGCTACAGGAGCAGCTTCCTTGGTATTAACCTGCTGGTTGCAGGTTGGTTGGTTTCAGCTGCTGGAGCAGCTTCTTCGGATTTTACCTGCTGGTTGCAGGTAGCTTCTTTGCTATTCACCTGCTAGTTACAGGTAGCTTCTTTGGTATTAACATGTTGGTTGCAGGTATTCACCTGCTGGTTGCAGGTTGATTGGATTTAGCTGCAGGTGCAGCTTCATTGGATTTTAGCTACGGATTGCAGTTTCATTAGGAACTTACCTATTGGTTGCAGGTTCATTGGCTTCACCTGCTGGCAGTAGGTTCATTGGTTTCATCTACAATATGCAGGTGCATTGGTTTTATCTATAGATTTTCGAGGATCTAGGTTCACATTATTGAGGAGCTTCCTTATATTCGCTAGCTCGCGATATTTAAGTGTGGCTTGGACGGATTTGGATATTGGAATTTTGGAGAAACCTCACCAGTAGACCTCTTTAGGCTTAGGAGAAGTAAAAAGGCTTATTAGGTATGACTATCACGCTTAGGTTTAGGTTTTGATCTATCACTAAAATGTGTCATTTTATTTGCATGACTTATGTGGATTATATGTTTACATGATCTATGTGGATTATATGTTTATGTGTTCATTTGCTATTTGTTTATGTGAAAATCCTTTCTTCTTAATGGTTTATGTGTGAATCTTGAATGTTTGAATGGTTGGATCTAGTTCTTTATTATCGTTAGTCATATGTCAAATAAATAGGAGGGTAGTGAGAATATGGACCTGCTAGGTAGATCCTCTTAAGTATGAACCTCTTAGGTACGAACCTCCACGGGGAGTATGGACTGGCTCGTGAAGTTCCTATGCTTATAGGATTGTGAGGTGCCTTAATGGAGTCTAGCTCGCAGAGTTCCTATGCTTATAGGATCGCGATGTGCCTTAATGGAGTCAGGCTCGCGAAGTTCCTATGCTTATAGGATCACGAATATTGGAATATGGATTGGCATATGGCTTGGAATATGGATTGGCATGTGGATTGGAATTCGGATTGGACTATGAGCTCATCAAACCCTTGTTTGGGTAGTGAAGCTCTTTCATTTTTGAAAATCTTTACGTCAATGGAATGATATTTAAAAGCATATGGAGACTTGATACGAGTTATACCTACAAGAATCTTAAAAGGCCAAGTCCTGGAAGTGTGGTTTAGCTACAACTGCTTATGGTTTATTGAGGTTCAGGTTCAGGAAATCCAACGGCTCGAGGGGTACATTAGATTTTCGTCGAAGAGCTGGCAGATTGGAAAAGAGGTTCTCATTATGAGCTTGCTGAGGGGGAGCTTCTACCAAGTAGGTTCAATGGCCGAACCTGATCTGAATCAGAACCATAAGGGAACAGATAAGTTCTTTTCTCATGTTTTTACATATTAATTATCATGCATGTTTTATGTATATGGATGGAAGTTTTTCATAGCCTTAAGCTAAAAATATCATTCGAACCTCATCTTTTCAAATGGATCATTATCTTTAGCATTGCATTAGCTCATGTTATCAAAATGCGCATTTCATTTGATTTCAAGGAAACAAGTTGGCATGGATTTATAAAGAAAAAGGCCATCATTCCATATACATTTATTAAATTATGCATGGTTTTCAAGACGTGTTTTCAAAGTTGCTAGCTGAAGCTGTAAGGTAGGTACCTAGGCACGCTATATGCCCCATAATGTAACCACTTGGAAAGACATAGCAGCAATTCAGGAGGTTTTCATAGCTGATCCCTTGGTCCCTCTTATGGTACGTATATGGAATCACTTATAACTTACAACGCTCGGAGGATCCCAAGGTTTATGGGAAAGGTCTGGAAAGTCCCACGATGCTAGGCATTATAGGGGAAGCCCTCAAAATACTTAACAACTTCTTTGGAGGTCCATTGTGATATGTCCGTGGAAATTTCTGAAAATAGTGGCATTATGTCTTGAAAAGTGTGTTCGCCAAGGTTCTGCTTGATTGTAGAGGCAACAACGGATTTCTAGACAAAATCATTTGCACCTGCATACTTGCATGAATGTTTTCTATGTGTATGAGCTGTATGCATTATATAGGTGAGCTGTTTAGCTCCAACTACTAATCACTGTTTCTAGTTATTGTCATAGCTCAGGTTTGGAAGTTTAAGGTATCTTTGCAACAGCAGGAGCTCTATACGGAAGCTCCATGGCATGGCTCACGAGGAATTCTTACACGAAGGTAATCTTAGCAGGAGAAAGGAGCATCTTGAGGAGTCAGGTTATGGTTTTCAAGGAAAAATGCTGGAAGCTAGTAGGTTCAGCTACGAAGCTGAGGATGCTTATAACAGGAGGTGGAACATCGTACGTGATCTATGGTATACGGATGGGTCTCATTTAAGGATTCAGATTGAGGTACATATGCAGAAGCATTGTGTTTCCTGTTTCTTATGCCGAGTTAGCTCATGTAAGCTTGGAAGTACAGTGTTGAAGCTATGTATCTGTCTGAGAAGGTAAGGAAGGATTGGGCCTCTTCTAGTATTGGTTCCTTTCGCATTCCATGACATCAAGGAACCGGGGGGTAGTTGTTGTGCCCAAAATTTGTAATGGATTTAATTTTAGGCCCATGGATGTTTGGAGGCCCAATTTGAGTGGTTTGAGTGATATTTGAGGAGGATCAGTTTTGGAGGAAGCTCTGGAGGTGGAAAGTTTGAGGGAAGCTCTAGAGGTTCCACTGTGGAGGTGCGAATATGGAGGTAGCTCTGGAGATTCCGCTGTGGAGGTATGGGTTTAAAGGAAGCTATGGAGGTGTACATTTGAAGGGTAGCTCTGGAGGTAAAGGTTCGGTTTAGAGGGAAGCTGTATAGGTGCAGGTGTGTTTACAGGCTCCACCTCTGTCTAACAGAAGTAGAGTTGGACAAGGACTCTTGTTCCTAAACTTTAGGAGCACGGAAATGGACTCAAGAGATGGACTTTGAGATGGATTCTACTACATCAAATGGGATATACACGTTATATACATAATATATGTGGATAATTACATGAAAATACATGGATAAATGGACTTCTAGTGTTATACTTCGAGTAGGAATCTACTAGGCAGCTGGCTGATTCAAGGATAAGGCATATTTCAAAGGGAAAACACATCAAAAACGTGGCTTATTGCTCAAGAAAGGAGTCCATGACCTAAAGAACTACATCGGGGCTTGATTCCTATAAATAGGATATGTAGGCAGTTGGCAAGGGGGTTCAGAATTTCACTTCTCTCTACACAAGGCACGTGTAACCTTAGTGATACTTTCCCGGGCACATCTTGGCCGTAATTTAATGCCATATTGTCCGGTGACCTTGCTGATTCAGCCCCAAAACACCACAAATCTCCACCCGCTCCGGCAGCTGGAGCTGAATCTGCCAGCTGGAGCTGCGGACGTGCGAACCTGCGAACCTGCTTTAACGTCCGATATCCAAGGACAAATTCGATTATTCCAGCGATATTATCTCGGGGTGTTGTTGCGGAATTTTCTCACAACAGTTATTATAATTTTTTTTCGAAATAAGTAACTTACATATAAACATAAGGAGAGATATATAAATCATGGTAAAATGTAATTTTTACAAAAATGGCATTCTGTTTTTGTATTGAAAACCCATTTGATCTCAGGAGATATATGTGATCATTCTTAGGATCAATTTTTTCATTTTTAAATCTGATAACCAGAATATCATATTTAAAAAGCATGACCAAAATTACGAGTGAGATACATTTTTTTTTTCTCAATTACATATCTTGAGATACGCTTTTAAGAATTGGGTATCACGAAATACACTTTGGTGAACTGTGAACTGTGAACTGTGAACTGTGAACTGCATATCTCAATATACATTTTTGAGATTTGGGTAATTGACCAATATTTTAATTTGAAGAAAAGTTGCAGATATTTGCGTATTCCTTTTTTTTTTTTCCCGTTAAATCGTGATCCAAAATCAATAAAAATTGTAGATATTTTTATTTATCTTAGACATGATTTGAAATTGTAATAATTTTATGAACATTTTGACATGAATTCATAAAAGGGTGATAACTAAAATTATCACAATTTTTAAATTTGGTAACCATAATATCACATTTGAAAATTATGATCATAATTATGAGAGAGATATAGTTTTCTCAACGGGATATTTTAAGATACGATTTTTTTAAAATTGGTATAAAAATGATAAAAAAAACTAAAAATGACTGCTTTTATGCTTAAACATAAAAAGTGATATTTTTGTCATTTTATTCTTTAGTCTTAAATGATATTTAATTACGAGTTATATTTCATAATTGATGATCAACTCTTTAGTAATAAAATGTCAATATTATTTTGTTTGTTAAATTTTTGAATATCATTTATCTTTTACATAAAAAATGTGGTTATATACTTTTTATGGTAAATACTTATTGTGACATTTTATATACCTATTAGTGTTTTGATTTTGATTAATTGTTTGGTACTTACTATCATTAAGTGTTATTTAATTTTGAAGTTACTATTTTATATATTAGCTTTTATGTGCTATTTTTTGTACTTACTATATGATTAATTTTTTTTATAATTGTCTTTTTAGTTTTTCGAAGGAAAAATATTTTGTCATATATGATGAGATTTTGGGCTTTTAAACTTTTAAGACAAATATATATTGTACCATTTTATATGGATTTTGTGTCTTAAAGCTGTGCCATATTTTTTTGGTTTTTGGACCATTTATTGGTGTTTGTAATCTGTCTTCAGTTGACGAATTTATTATCATTTAGATGCCTAACCAAAGGGACTCCTTTAGTTAGATATATAAAACTGTTCAATTTTATTATGTATACTACGTATAATAATTATTTAATATATATTCGATTAATAGTTCCTTGACATAGTTTTATTTGTTGTGGTTATTTTGTTGATATTTTTGGTTTCCCATTGGTGGGAAGAAGTGGAATGAGAAGATGGATGACGGCAGAATTTTGGGTTATTAGGTGAATCAATAAGATACCTATTTTGGTGGGAATAAGTGTGAGAAGATGGATGAATGCGGGATTATGAATTATTATAGTGAATCCGGCTGAAGAATGAAGAAGTTTCTAGTCATTTGATTATTTGGCTTTCATATAATGATGTACTCATTTATTTAGTAGGGCACTTTTTTTCCCGCTTGAGTTTTTTTTCCCATTGTTTTTGCTCTTGTGGGGTTTTTTAACGAGGCTTTTATTGATAAATATAAAGGTTTTATTATCTAAATTTCGGAAGAATCTCTTTTTTTTAGATCCATGAATTGCTTAAGTATACCTTTCGGTTAGATGATGAGTTTTTATATTATCTTTTCAGATGTATTCTGTTTCTTTTTATGAACGAAAATTGTCATTCTTGTCAAAAAAAAAAAAAATTAAGTTCCTAATCCCTTTCTTCAAAAGTTTTGAATGGGGGCGAATATGACAGCTGACCCTCACACATATAATTCGAAATTGATCAGGAAGCGCTTGGAATCTTGGAATCACTAATTCAATCAGATACACAAACACGAGTGACCCGAGCCAAAATGAAAAAAACACGACGAACATGTCTATTCAAAGTGTTTGCTCCACGTGAAACGAGCACAGTTTAAAATAATAGTAATCTTTATTAGTATAACTTTCCAAAACGGATATATAGAATCATTCAGAAAAAGGCACGAAGCATCAATTCTGTGTACAAAATGCTCCCCATAATTGACCCCATCAGAGCCCCGGAGTGTTCGGCCAATATTTAACATAGAGGGGATCTATTTCGGGTCTACTTATAGATACGAATTTATGTAGGTCGGTAATATATGGTTAAAAATTCATCGCCAAATTAGAACGTGAATAAATGGCAACAAGAATATATGGTTAAAAATGCAGCACAGGCCAATTCGAAACGTGCTTGTCCCACGCCCAGCACCCGAAAGTTCAACTACCAGTTAAGTGCATTATAATTGGAGTGGGATTTTCTGTGCCTTCCACTATGTCCCCTTTGTGTCCCCTCCTTTTTCTAATACAAAAAATTTTTAATAAATAATCATTGTTTATTAAAATGGATCCCGCAGGAGCATTCTTTTTGTATTAGAAAAAAGAAGGAATACAAAGGGGATATGAAGAAAGGAAATAGAGGATCCGGACCCTTATAATTGAGTAGGCTCATTGACATACACATAAGTGTGCATTATAATTGAGTAGGCCCATTGACATAGACATAAGTGTGGACCAATTGACTATCTCAGCCATGCAAATTTTGTTTATCACAAATTTGTTGGGTATTTTACACTAAACACAACAATGAGACAGTGATATATATTAAACAAGAACAGGCATAAAACCAATTAACAGAAACAAATCACGAAGGCAACACAAGAATATAATTAGAGACTGTAATTAACGAGAAAAGTAAGAACAAACTTATCTCCCACATAAGCTATTAGCAATACTGATCAGAGAGAGAAGAACAGCTGAGTCACCAAGCCCTTCGAGAAGACTTAGCTGTTCTTGAAGAGAATATTGCCCCACTTACGTTGTGATTGGGTTGCAGCAATATCACTTCCAGGATAAAACAGCACCGATCAAAGGGTTCACAAATACACCAGTGATCAACAGCGACCAGCACCTCAGTTTGCCTGAGAACTATGTATCTCTTCTATTTGTATCGTGAGAGAACAGAGAAAGAAGAAGACAGATTGAGTTTCTATCCTTAAGACGTATCTCTACCCCTTAACGTTTATTTTCTCCTGTATTGTATATATAATACCAAAAATAAACGTAACTGATACTCCATAAAAGGAAAGTAAATATTCTGATTTAATTTCATTAACTGCATCAGGATTTATTTTCAGTTACATAAGCATCAGGATTTGGTCATCAGTAATATCAGGATTTGGTGTCCATCAGGATCAGGATTTAGTACTCATCAGGAACTGATATCCATCAGGATTTAGCCCATCAGTATCTCCATCAGGATTTTCTCCAAGTACTGATCCAAATTTCCATCAGGATTTAGTCCAAATACTGATCCAAATTTTCAGTACTGTTGCAACAAATAAATCTGAAACCTGTTAAAATAAACCAATAATCAATTCTTCTTTCAACTCAATTTATTTATGGATTCCACTAAGAAAATGTCTTAGATCCAAACATGAAAGTTTAAGTCCTCATTACAAGGAACAACCTTCACTTGTTAGTTTCCGGAAATAACATCAAGAACATATAATAAATATGTCTCAAACTTTCCATTTTCTAACAATCCCCCACGAATCCATACAGAAATGCAAATACATATCTATCCTCATCATGACTTGTTTTTCAGAGTAGGTACCCTTCCGGGTTTGAACCCTCCTAAGTCCTCTACTTCGATGGCTACCGGATTCGGATGGAATGTTTCACCTTGAATCTTTATCCGTTTGGTGTAACCACACTCCATAGACGACAACAAGTCAAAGGCTATGGTGCTAATCTACGGCTTTGAGACGTAAAGGTCATGTCTCGATCCTGTTCGTCGAATGCTTCAAGGAATAACCCTTTCCTCTAATTGCGACCACACAATTACATTCGCTTAGCCGGGCATCTCCAGAGATGTACTGCTAGCATCTCGTCATATGACTTGACCCCATTCAGAGTTCAAATAACTCTTTCTATTCTGGCAGTGACAGTACCCTTTAGGTTTACAGGGGATAGACTCCAGATACATGAGTATCAATCTATGTAGCTAAAGGTACAACCAATTCACCCTTACAACTTGTTATTACCACATTGAATACACTTTCGAGGGATCTCCTCTCATGTGTATTGGGTTCCCGCTGTAGATGAATTACTATGGGCTATCAGTCCCATCCCCAACCTAGACTTAAGGACTACAGCATGCTCAAGCCCCTTAGTCAAAGAATCAGCTAGGTTTTCTTGAGTTCCAACAAACTTAACAGCAATGATCCTGTCAGACATTAAACCCCTTATAGACTTTAGTCTAACTTGGATATGTCTCTTTGTTTTCACATTATACTTCTTGCTGTTTATCTTGTCGATAGTTGTACGGCTATCACAATGAACAGCAAAAGCAGGAAGTGGACGACTTACTACAGGTAACATTGACATAAGTCCATGTAACCATTCAGCCTCAGTCCCCGTGGCATCTAATGCACACAACTCAGCCTCAAAAGTAGACCGAGTTATAACAGTCTGTCTAGAAGACTTCCAAGACACTGCTCCACCCGCTAGGGTAAACAGGTATCCAGTCACTCCATTGGAACCAGACTTCTTAGCTATCCAACTTGCATCACTATATCCCTCTAGCACTCCAGGAAACCTCCTGTAATGCAAACCAAGATATATGGTGCCTTTTAGATATCTAAGCACTCTATCAAGAGCATCCCAATGAGTCTTGTTTGGACAGCTTGTATATCTTGCTAACTTAGACACTGAATATGAAATATCTGGCCTAGTACCATTAGCAAGATACTGCAAACTCCCAATAATCTGAGAATACCTTAACTGAGACACAGGTACTCCTGAACTATTCTTGACAAGGGCAATTTTAGGATCATACGGCGTACTTGCGATTCTACAATTTGAATAACCATACTTCTCAAGTATAGATTTCTCTATATAATGAGATTGTGACAAGGTTATTCCATCAGTTGACTGTGTCAACTTGATACCAAGAATCACACTAGCCTCTCCCATATCCTTCATTTCAAAATGCCTTTTCAAGAAACTTTTTGTCTCGTTAATAATCTCAATATTGGTTCCAAACAACAAAATATCATCCACATACAGGCACATAATAATACATTCATTCCCTTTAACCATGTAATAGACACACTTGTCACTTTCATTAACTACAAATTCTGATTCTAAAACAGTTTCATCAAACTTTTTGTGCCAGTCTCTTGGAGCTTGTTTTAAGCCGTATATAGACTTGATTAACTTACATACTTTCCTTTCATTACCAGAGGCAACAAATCCCTCAGGCTGATCCATATAAATCTCTTCTTCAAGTTCACCATGAAGAAAAGCTGTCTTTACATCCATTTGATGGATGATAAGACCATGTACAGAAGCCAATGCTATAAGCATTCGAATTGTTGTCATTCTAGCAACTGGAGAGTATGTGTCAAAGTAATCAATGCCTTCCTTTTGCTTAAAGCCCTTAGCTACCAGCCTAGCCTTATACTTATCTATTGAGCCATCAGGATTCATCTTCCTTTTGAAGACCCACTTACATCCTATAGTAGAACACCCAGGAGGTAGATCAACCAACTCCCATGTTCCGTTAGAAACAATAGAGTCAATTTCACTTTTTACAGCCCCTTTCTAGTACCTAGATTCTGAAGAATCCATGGCCTGTCTGAAAGTTAAAGGTTCATCCTCGATATTGTAAGTGATAAAATCACTTCCAAAATCCTTGACTACCTTAGCACGCTTACTCCTTCTAGGTTCCTCTACTTCATCAGGAGTAGAGCTACTATCAGGATCTGCCCCCACATTTGTCATCCTTTCCACATGATCAGGAATGGACCTTGATGTGTGAGTGGGATCATCATCAGGAATATCCTGAGGTATACAAGTCTTCATAGGGAACACATCCTCAAAGAATGTTGCATCACGAAATTCAACTATGGAATTAGCCACTATGCCATCTATGTCAGATTTTAACACTAAAAATCTCATAGCTGTAGTGGTTTCAATATAGCCCAGAAAGATGCAATCAACAGTTTTCGGCCCTAGTTTCTTTCTCTTGTGTTCAGGGACAAGTACTTTTGCAAGGCACCCCCATACACGAAGATATTTTAAACTAGTTCTTTTTTTTGTCCATAATTCATAAGGTGTCTTGTCCATATGTTTCAGAGGAACTCTATTCAGAATATGGCAAGCCGTATTCAGAGCTTCTCCCCACATGTACTTAGGCAACCCAGAATTAATCAACATACTATTGATCATATCCTTAAAGGTTCTGTTCTTTCGTTCTGCCACCCCATTAGACTCAAGTGTGTATGGTGGAGTTACCTCATGAACTATACCATTGCTCTTGCAAAATTCATTAAACGAGTTACTCGTATTCTCACCACCTCTATCTGATCTCAAACGTTTAAGTACTTTACCAGTTTGTGTTTCAGCTTCAGTTTTGAACATAATGAATTTATCTAGTGCTTCATCTTTATGTTTAAGCAAATAAACATAACAATATCTACTACAATCATCTATAAAAGTAATGAAATATCTATTATGTTCCTTGGTCAAAACACCACCAAATGCACATATGTCTGTGTGCACTAAATCTAACACATTCGAATCCCTAACCACATTATGAAAGGGTTTCCTAGTTTGTTTAGCAGTCACACATACTTGACATTTAGATTTCTTATCAATGGCATGTTTTGGAATCAACTCTAAGTTCATCATATTCTTTAGAGCACCAAAATTCAAGTGACCAAGACGTGCGTGCCACAAATCAGATGATTCAACACAATTAACAGAAGGAGCAACATTATTATTAATAAAACTGCCCAAAACAGGCTCAACATTTATTAAAAATAATCCATCAGAAAAGTAACCTTTGCTAAAGAATACACCAGTATTTGTAATAACTACTTTATTACACTTCAAAGAAACTTCAAAACCATTCTTAACTAAACAACTTCCACTTATTATATTTCTACGAATATCAGGAACATGGTGCACTCTAGTGAGGGATAGAACACGCCCAGAAGCGAACTTCAGGTCCACGTTTCCTATTCCAAGTACTTGAGCTACACTCGCATTCCCCATCGTCACAGTCATTCCATGAGTCTGTTTATAAGATACAAATAGAGTAATATCAGTACAAATATGTACATTAGCTCCAGTATCAATCAACCATTCATGAGACGAATAAGTGGAAAGAAGTACAGGGTTGTAGGTCACATACCCGTTGTCAGTTTCAGAAGCAATGGCCTCACCAACAACCATGTTAACCATTGACCCACCAGTGGTTCCAAGCACAGTGTTAGCTTGTGCTCCCACAACAGGTTTCTTAGCTTTCTTTACAGGACAGTCCTTGCTCCAATGACCAACCTGTCCATAAGACCAACATGGTTTGTTTGCCTTTGGTTTCTTAGCCTTGTTCTTGTCCTTAGACTTAGTGTTTTCCTTCTTAGTGACAGACTTTCTTTTCTGTCCTACAGTCACTACATTCACCTTCGAACTCCTAGCATGTTCAGTAGGCATCACATGTCCTTGCTTGGACTTGTGTTGCTCCTGCACAGAGATGTCCAACATTAGGTTTGTCCAGGTGATCTCTCCTTTCTGTCTTTTCAGGGAGAGTGCAAACTCTTCCCAAGACTTTGGGAGCTTTTCAATCACAGACATAACCTGAAACTTTTCAGGTAGGTCCATACTAGACTCCTTCAAAGCATGAACTAACATCTCAAACTCATGCACCTGCTCAGTCATGGATTTAGTATCCACCAGTTTAAAGTCAAGGAACCTAGCCACAGAATACTTTTCCAACCCTTGCGAGTCAGTATTATGTGTCTGGTCAAGCTTCTCCCATAAGAGCTTAGCAGTGTAGGAGTCAGATGAATAAACATCGAATAGAGTGTTCGCTAAAGCTGCCAGAATTGCTGCCCTAGCCACCCCATCCTTTTCCTCCCACATGGTATAAGCCTTAACAGTTTCAGCTTTATCCTTAACCACAATTGGTTTCTCATACTGCACCACTGGCCATAGACCCTTTACCGTTAACCACAGTTTCATCTTTTTTCTGCCAACGAGAAAAACCAACACCCCCACTGAATTTATCAGGCATTCCTGACAAATCAATAGGCTGTGGGAAACGGTACGTAGTCCAATCCATGGTAGGTACAGTAACACCAGACCCAGAGCTAGTCTCAATAACAGGAGTTTCATTTTCGTTAACCATCTTGTTAATTAACAATATATAACACAGATATTCTCTTCAAGATTATTGGGTATTTTACACTAAACACAACAATGAGGCAGTGATATATATTAAACAAGAACAGGCATAAAACCAATTAACAGAAACAAATCACGAAGGCAACACAAGAATATAATTAGAGACTGTAATTAACGAGAAAAGTAAGAAAAAACTTATCTCCCACAGAAGTTATTAGCAATACTGATCAAAGAGAGAAGAACAGCTGAGTCACCAAGCCCTTCGAGAAGACTTGGCTGTTCTTGAAGAGAATATTGCCCCACTTACGTTGTGATTGGGTTACAGCAATATCACTTCCAGGATAAAACAGCACCGATCAAAGGGTTCACAAATACACCAGTGATCAACAGCGACCAGCACCTCAGTTCGCCTGAGAACTATGTATCTCTTCTATTTGTATCGTGAGAGAACAGAAAAGAAGAAGACAGATTGAGTTTCTATCCTTAAGACGTATCTCTACCCCTTAACGTTTATTTTCTCCTGTATTGTATATAGAGTTATTTGCAATTTGCACCCTCAAACTATTGTTCAAAATCAAATCTGTACCAGGATTTTGAGATAAACAATCTGCACCCCTTAACTTTCAATCTTGATTGCAATGTGCACCCCTTGACCATTTTCTTTGATTTTATGAAGGGTAAAATAGATATTTCAGTATAAATTTAAGTAATATAAATTTCAAATTTTCAAAATTATTTTTAAAATCGAAATCTTTTTTTAAAATTATAAAATATTAATTTTTAATATCCAAATCATACTAATAATTAGAATTACATTTCTTATGACAAAATATTAATTCCAAAATTTATGTTTTACTAATATTAAATTTTAAATAAATTTAACATTAACTTGAATTATACATTAAATTTAAATACAAAATTTGCTTTACAAATTTTTATTTGAAGTTGTTATCAATGTAGCAGTAAAATTATAATTCAATACAAATATTTATTATAAAAGAATTTATTAGTATAATTTTTTAAACTTATTTGAAATTTTAAATATAAATGTCATTGAAAGTTGATACGAAAGTTCCGATTTTACCCCTCATTAATTTAACAATAAAGGTGAATAATAATAAAAAATTATTAAAGGGGTGCACATTGCAATCAAGATTGAAAGTTAAGGGGTGCAGATTGTTTATCTCAAAATCCTGGTACAGAATTGATTTTGAACAATAGTTTGAGGGTGCAAATTGCAAATAACTCTTGTATATATAATACCAAAAATAAACGTAACTGATACTCCATAAAAGGAAAGTAAATATTCTGATTTAATTTCATTAACTTCATCAGGATTTATTTTCAGTTACATAAGCATCAGGATTTGGTCATCAGTAATATCAGGATTTGGTGTCCATCAGGATCAGGATTTAGTACTCATCAGGAACTGATATCCATCAGGATTTAGCCCATCAGTATTTGATGTCTGACCAAGTCCATCAGGATTTTCTCCAAGTACTGATCCAAATTTCCATCAGGATTTAGTCCAAATACTGATCTAAATTTTCAGTACTATTGCAACAAATAAATCTGAAACCTGTTAAAATAAACCAATAATCAATTCTTCTTTCAACTCAATTTATTTATGAATTCCACTAAGAAAATGTCTTAGATCCAAACATGAAAGTTTAAGTCCTCATTACAAAGAACAACCTTCACTTGTTAGTTTCCGAAAATAACATCAAGAACATATTATAAATATGTCTCAAACTTTCCATTTTCTAACAAAATTCATACAGCATATGATCAAATTAATTCAATGTAGCAGTTGTATTCAGTGTTGCAGATTTCGTAAATCGGAACTATTCGGTTGAGGTACCGATTTACGATTTATCGGGTGATTCGGTTGAAAAATCGATGATTTATCGGTGATTTTTGCAAAATCGGCCGAATCGTTTCCAAAATTTTAACCGATTTTTGGGCGATTTATCGGCGATTTTTCAAAAATCGGCCGATTTCTATAACAGAGGTTGTATTGTTATGCAAGTTGTTTTGTATATTTCGTATTCCTCCAGCACCTTGGCTATGAAACCCATCTTTGTCCTTGTATTTCATATCTATACCAAAGTATTGGCATGTATGTGTACATACAGTATGTACAAGTTTAAATTCTGTGGTACACGTTTTTTCATATACTTCCTCAGTCCCATGTGATTGTTTACGTTTCAAAATGATGTTTTTGATACGTATTTTAAAGTGTATTTTAAGGGTAATTCCATAACATATTTTTAAAATTATCTTTTTTTGTATAAAAGTATAATGGAAATATTTTTATACAAAAAAAGAAAATTTTAAAAATAAATTATAGAATTATCCTTAAAATACACTTTGAAATGCGTGCAAGAAAGTGTAAAAAGAAATGTAAAGAATTGGTTGGGACGGAGGAAAAAACTTTTAATATAATAACGTCATCCATAATATACAAATTTTTATATTGAAATATTAAAATGAAATGGGCCGGGGTCTATTTTCGTGAGAATCACTAACAAAAAAGTTTAACAAAGTAATGTGTTTAAATGGAGTGACCTCCATGCGGAACCGTAAATCTCAAACGGATTAATAAATGGGCATTTTATCCGTTGCGTTCGATCCCATCCGATCTCCGTTCTATTTATATTGAAAATTTGAACGGGTAGCATTTTGTAAAAAAAATCGGGGATTAGAGGATTCTCGTCCCAATCCCCGATTTTAATATTTTTGAAAAATATATTTATAAATGTATATAATTAAATTATCATAAGTAAATATTTTTCTCATATATATATATATAGAGTCTTACTCCATTACAAACTAAAATTAACTAAAAACTAAAAACTAAACACTAATTCAACATTTCATGCTAATCTAATGATCAAACTAGGGATACCCCAATACAAAAGATGTTTAAAATTCTTGGCTCCATTCAGGAAAAAAAAAAGTAACTGTTCACTGCTGACGTGGCAGTGACGTCAGCAGTGAACAGTATTTTTTTTTTTTTTTTTGCTGAATGGAGCCAAGAATTTTAGACATTTTTTGTAAAGGTGCCCCTGGCGGGGCCATTTGAATAAATGAAATATAAAATATTTTATGTTAGTTTGTAGTTTGTATTTAACGATTGGTTTGTATTTGAGAAAAAACATATATATATATATATATATATATATATATATATATATATATATATATATATATATATATATATATATATATATATATATATATATATATATATAGGGTCCTACTCCACTACAAACTAAAATTAACTACAAACTAAAAACTAAACACTAATCTAATATTTCAAGCTAATCTAATGATCAAACTAGGGGTACCCCAATACAAAAAATGTTTAAAATAATTGGCTCTATCCAACAAAAAAAATTAAAAAAATTAAAAAAATTAAAAAAAAAATCACTGTTCATGTGATGACGTGGCAGTGGATTTCACTGGTTAACGGTGCTTCGCACCTTCTTGTAC
Organism: Kitagawia praeruptora; assembly: GCA_037693485.1. Classification (NCBI taxonomy): domain Eukaryota; kingdom Viridiplantae; phylum Streptophyta; class Magnoliopsida; order Apiales; family Apiaceae; genus Kitagawia; species Kitagawia praeruptora. The sequence goes on along the minus strand of CM075349.1, from coordinate 119,909,397 downwards.
GGCGCTTCGCGCCTTTATCATTCTAAAGTTGTAAGGAATGGCAATCAATGGTAAAGGCAATAGACGATTGACGGGTGTTTCGAGGACCTTCGGCCCTCATGACTACCTAACTCATCCGTTTACTGTCTTAAATGCTTCGCATTTCCACGGCAGGGATTTTTTTTTTTTTGATTTTTTTTTTACATTTTTGTTGGATAGAGCCAATTATTTTAAGCATCTTTCGTGAAGGTACCCTTGGCGGGAAACTTAGAATAGATGAAATATAATTAATTTAGTGTTAGTTTGTAGTTTGTATTTAAGGATTGGTTTGTATTTGAGCAAAAGCCTATATATATATAGGGTTAGTCTCAGTGAGGAACTTCTTATATGAGTAACTGAGTAACTTTTAATCCTAACCCTTAGATTAAACCAAGAAAGAAACTGCTACATACAATTATAACCTAGAACACGTGATTATAACAGTTAACAAAAAACATGATAAAGTATACATACATTAAGTATCACAATTAACAAATCAAAATTACAGAACACAAAAAATCCCACATAAAGTTTTTTTAATAATATTCTTGAATATAAAAAAAAATTACAGAACACAAAAAATTTGAAGAACAAAAGGAAATAAACAGAACAAATCAAATACGAAATACATAAAAAAATTTGGAACACAAACACGAAAAAGGTTATAAAATCTCAAAACAAAAAATTTACAGAACACAAAAAATTTACAGAACAAAAGGAAATATACAAACACAAATCAAATATTACAGAACACAAAAAATTTACAAAACAACAAAAAATGATAGAATACAAAAAATTACAGAACATTAAAAAATTACAGAACAAAAGAAATATATTGAATAAACAAAATACAGAACACAAAAAATTGAAGGTTTTAATATTTACAAAAATAAAAGATTTATAAAATTTTATAAAAATACAAGAAAGTGATTAAGAAAAATGTAAAACACAAAAAAAAGACATATGAAACATAAATTTAATTAATAAAACAAAATTAAAAAATTAAAAAATTAAAAATATAAAAAATTAAAACTACAGAACACAAGAAAGTTATAAACACTAAAATACTGAACATAATAATATACAAACATAAGTTAGTATATAAAAAATATTAAATAAAACAAAAATTGGAAACAACAAATGCAAGTAAAAATTATAGAACATAAGAAATTTATAAAAAAACTATAATGTATAACATAAAAAATATACAGAACAAAATTAATATACAAAAAAGTGAATATCTAAAAAAAAAAAATCAACATACAAAATATAAATAAAAATTATAGAACACAATAAATTTACAGAACACATTCAAATGAAAATATAAGAATTATATCACTTTCTTATTTTATAAAGTAATTTATATTCCATAAGTGAAAAACTAAAGTGAAACATACAAATGAGAATGAGTACATCATGAGAATCTCTCATGAGTACATCAACCAACTGATACATTAACATTAAATCATATTATAACTGCTATTAAACATGTGTGTGATGTGTTTAAACGTGGGATGATGATCACGTGTAAGGTAGTTTAAATTAACCAATAAGAAAGGGTTACTAGGTTACTTAAATAAATAAGTTACTCATTGAACCCTCCTCTCTCTCTATATATATATATATATATATATATATATATGGAGGTGCTCAAATGAGACCCCTCTTATAATGATACCATCTCTTATAGTGAGTCCCAATACGAAAAAGTCTTATAATTATACCCTCTATTTATTCATAAAAAAAATTAGAAATTTTTTTAAAAAAAAATATAAAATTTGTTGCCACGTCATCATTTTTTTCCAAAAAAAATATATATATATTTTTTCTTTTCATAAATGGATAGAGGATAGAATTATAAGACTTTTTCGTATTGGGTGCCCCTGGCGTGGCCCTCTAGAATACAAGAAATATGAGGGGGACTCATTATAAGAGAGAGTCTCATTATAAGAGGGATCTCATTTGAGCAGCTCCATATATATATATATATATATAGGGTTGGACTCCATAACAAACACCTTATATAACAAACAATAAAGAACACCTTAGATCTAATAGATCCAATGCCCCTGGCGGGGCCACCCAATACAAAAAATTCTTTTTTTTAGGCTCTATCCATCCAGCAAAAAAAAAATTGAAAATTTACTGTTCATCGACGACGTCATGATGACGTCATCAGTGACGTCATCGATGAACAGTAAATTTTCAATTTTTTTTTGCTGGATGGATAGAGCCTAAAAAAATTAGAACTTTTTGTATTGGGTAACCCTGGCGGGGCCAATGGATCTATTGGAATAAATGATTTTATAGTGTTCTTTATTGTTTGTTATATAAGAGTGTTCTCTATGGAGCAAAGGCCTATATATATATATATATATAGGCAAATGCTCAAATGAGAACCACTCTTAAAATGAGAAATTAGTCCCCAAAGCATATCACCAAAATCCAGCAAGATCACCAATCACCAAATGGTTAAAATTAATAAAAATAAAATAAAAAATCAAGTCACTGCTTGCATCAGCATGATGACGTCACTGCTGACATGACATAAATTTTCCCGCCAAAAAATATTTTTCCGAAAAATTCCCGCCAAAAAAATATAAAAAAATATTTTTGGACACGTTTTTTCCTACAAAAATGGTGATTTGGTAGGTTTTCCCGCCAAAAAATGGGGATTTGGAAAATTTTCCAGCCAAAAAATGGTGAATTGGTAAAATTTCCCGCCAAACAAATGGTAATTTGGGAAATTTTCTCGCCAATTTTTTTTTCCCCCTCCGAAAAAAAAATTTTGTCCAAAAAAAATTAAATTGTGGGCCCCACTGCCACGTCATCATGATGATGTCAATATTGATGTCATGCTGACGTCAGCAATGACTTGGTGCTGGAAAATAATATTTTTTTTGTGATTTGGTGATTGTGCTAGATTTTGGTGATTTGCTTGTGGACTAAGTTCTCATTCTAAGAGATTCTCACTAGAGTTAGAGTAGCTCCCTATATATATATATATAGTCCTACTCAGCTACAAACCAAAATTAAATACAAACTAAAAACAGGCAGTCTAGCCAAACAGAAATCACTAAATTACACAACCGAAATCATTAATTTTATTTTTGACAAAAAATATTAAAAATACAATCCCCACCCCACCTGACCTGAAATCATTAAAATACACCCCCAAAATCACTAAAATACAAACACCCCACCCCACCTAACCTAAAATCACGTACTTATGATTTCACTTATGATTGTTAAATTGCTAAAATATAAACACCCCTACCCCACCCCACCTCACCTGCCCCACCATTTTTCGGTAGCCACCATCTTTCTACCATCGTCCTTCTCTCTCTATCCCCTCCCTCTCTCCCTCTCTCTCTCCCCCCTCTCACATCTCTTCTACACCAACTCGCCATCACCACCACCGATTGGTGGTGGCTTCTCTGGTCTTCCCCAAAAATGCATACACACACCTGTTTGCATTAAAACACGCAAGCGTACGTGGTAACAAGTAATATAGATATAAGTCAAGTTCGTTCCCACAGAGATCTGGTTTAGGTTTTAATTCAGCTAATGTACCTTAACAACAATGTATGGTTTGTACTCACTGCTAAGACAATTAACAAGATTGGGTTTTGAATAACTAAATTTAACTAAGAAGCAAATTAACAAACTAAGAATTAATTAACTAATGAATGTTAAAATCGAATTACTTATGAAAATAAAAACATGAGATCCTAACTTCATTAAATACTTCACTTAGAGTTGATGCCTTTAATCAATGCATGTGATGGTTTTGATATCTGATTAGACAACACGAAACAAGTATAGGCTATCTCTCAGTATACGAATACCAAACTACTCATACATCCACAAAAGAGATAGAAGATAGGTAGACACTAATTATGTTTAGACCCTATATCTCTATAAGATTTGAAAACATAACGGTTGAAGCACAAGTTATCCATATTGATCACATAAGGCAGCATAATATATCTCTATTTACGCTACAAATCATGATGTCAAAGCATACATAATCTTATGCTAGCGTGACAAGTTCTAAATCTCAAGATCCACTCTCGCTTCACAAGAGATTAACAAAACGACTTAGATGTTAGCTACCCATCCAAGAAGAATAAGCACAACCATACAAGGATATCAAGAATTCATCACACACAAATCTTTAAAGCAAACAAACTACTAAACTACATAGATAAATCCGTTAGAATCCCTTGACAACGATTAGTTCTTAATCGAACCGCTCGTCATCATGGGATCTGATGAAACCATGATAATAAACAAAGTATTAAAGATTATGAATAAACTAGAGTAGGAGTTTAAGAAAACAAATCCCAAAAACATCCAAGAGTATCGCCTAATTATAGAAAACAAAAGATGAAGTAGATCTAGATCTCCGTTGCTTGTCACGAGCGTAGGAATCCTTCTCCAAGTCTGAATCTCCGTCTTCGGATCTCTCTCTGTGTTATGATGGGTGTTGGTACGTTTTATGATGATAGGATGTGTTTATATAGGCCATAGGAGTCTTTTCCAGCAAGAAACTACCAATACGTTTCCTAAACTGATTATGTTTTGAAGGAAAATTTGAAACTGACTTTTCTTCACTATTTCTGGGCCGTTCCAGTTGTATTCGGACATCTGGACCACTTTAGAATGAAAAAGAATCTCGTTAGCTTCGCGTGGACTGTAAGATCGTCCAAAACGGACTTGTAGAACTCAAGATATGGCCCAAACAATAAATCAGAATTTTCAAAACAAAACTTGGAATTGGCAAAAAGGTTGCTACGCCGCAGCGTATCCTTGCTAGGCCGCGGCGTACCAGCTGATCCCCTACGCCGCAGCATACCTCTGCTAGGCCGCGGCATACTTAACAAATTCTACCGGGATGCTAAAATTGCTCTCGTTTCTTCGTTTTGCCTCCGTTTACTTCCATTCCTTTTGCGTTAGCTCCCGTTCTCAATCCTTTTGCCTCATGATCTTCATGGTAGTCTAGGGAAATCCACCATCCTTTATTCCAATGCTAAATTTCAACTCCAAGATTAATAAAAAACGTCAATCCTAGCCGATAATTGCAATCCTGCACAACTACACAAAACACATAAAAAATACAACAAACTTGAGGCCAAGTGAATCAATTTAAGCCGATATGAAATGATCCAAGTGGATATAAAATCCACTTATAGCACCACATGACACACACCAACATACACATACAAATCACCGAATTAAAATCAATTAACAAATTAACAAATCAAAATCATACACATACAAATCGGAAATTAATATACAGATCTATACACATGTATGTATAGATCGGAATCGGGGATAGCAATTGAAATCACCGGATTTAACAAATCAGAATCGTCGGATTAAACTCAATTAACAAATCGGGAAGAGAGAGGTGGTGGTGCGTCGGTGGTGGTGAATCAATGCCCCTGCGGGGCCAGTGGTCGGAAAGCAAGATGGAGGTGGTGGTGCTGTTTTGTAGTGATGGTGGTTGAATGGTGGTGTTGGTGGTTGAACCTTGCCGGAAATTATGGTGGTTCCGATGGAAGACGTCGTCGGGGGTGGGGGTTTATATGTGTAATTTTGGTATTTTATATTTTTTAAAATTAAATAAATGTATAAATTATTAGTGATTTGAGTTGTATAAATTATTGGAGGTTCTTAGTTTGTATTTAAGGTTTTGTTTGTATTTGAGCAAAAACCTATATATATATATATATATATATATATATATATATATATATATATATATATATATATATATATATTAGTGTTTAAATTTTTTGAATCATTTCATAGATTAAAAATTTTAATAGTGAAATTTAATTATAATAATTTGATTATATTTTTTAGTAGAAACAAATATTAATTCGAAATGTTTTTTATAATCAATTATTGAATTTAAATATATTATATTTATGATTTAACAAATTAATTTTATTACAAAATTTATTCAAAATTGTATTTTTTTTAAATCCCTGATTTGCCATGGGAAACCTCGTTCCCCATTCGAGGATCGGGTATGGGTTCAAAATCGGGAACATGAATAGCACTCCCCAATCCCGAAATGACCCGATGCCCATCTTTTACGGATATCATGTGTATATCAAGAATATTGAACACTTTAAATTTACTTTTTAAAAAAGAATTAGACGGTATCTATCTTATAAGTATCTGTTGTGGAATGAAAATTAGGGTATAGTTATTGCGTATTTAATGCAAGGGTTTGTGGAAGCTTTGAGCTTTAATGGCTGATCTAGTGTTTCGTGACTTAACTCGGTCCTCACAAGATGCCTACGTATCTTGCAAATATCAAGAATCAAGCCAAAAACGTAGTTCTGTATGTGAAGGAACAGGTCCTTATATAGGTTATGAAAACCCAGGAATTAGGGTAGAATTGGGTATCTTGATGGGTAAGATACCACTTAGGCCCAATTCTTGATCCTTCCGGGTGGAAGGAGGATAAGACTTACAACTATATTCCTTGGAGACCACTCCAAGGATTATTTGGTTTCCTTTTGGACTAAATAACGGAGTCTTTTATTTGGCTGATTTAATAGCCACGAAATTATATTTATATTTAGGGCTCTGGGCCTTGTAATTGGGCTTTGACCTTACATCAACTTATGTTCATTTAATGCAACATTAAATGTGTTTTCAGGGCTTACTTTCAGCCCATATCATTTGCCCCCCAACTTCTAAGAAAATTGATCGGGTTTTCATTGAAGTTAAAAGGTCTACGTACACTAGTGTTTCACATGTATCGTCTTGAGTGCAAAGTGTGGAGCGACCTACACATTTGCGATGACTTGCCTTATTCGAGGCTAAACAAATATATTTACAAAGAAATTACGAGTAACATCCTTGCATTTTTCTTATACTCACGAGTATTTTTCCATTATTTATCCGCCGGCATATCAATTATCCCACAATTGTGCATAATTTTTTAAAGAAAATCCTTTTCCTACAAGAAGAATTAGCAAAAATCTCCACAAGATTCGACCAGGATTCCTGGTCGAATTTTCGATCAGGATCCTGGTCGACATATGGCCATTTTGTCATCCTGGTCGATGGCACTTCGATCAGGATTCCTGGTCGACATTTCGATCAGGATCATGGTCGAAGAAAAGCCATTTTGTCACTCTGGTCGACAGCACTTCGACCATGATTCCTGGTCGACAATTCGATCAGGATCCTGGTCGAATAAATGCAATTTGGACATCCTGGTCTAGCTCAATTCGACCAAGATTCCTGGTCGATAATTCGATCAGAATCCTGGTCGAATAAACGCAATTTGGACACTCTGGTCTAGCTCATTTCGACCAAGATTCCTGGTCGATAATTCGATCAGAATCCTGGTCGAATAAATGCAATTTGGACACTCTGGTCTAGCTCATTTCGACCAAGATTCCTGGTTGATAATTCGATCAGAATCCTGGTCGAATAAATGCAATTTGGACATCCTAGTCTACCTCATTTCGACCAAGATTCCTGGTCGATAATTCGATCAGAATCCTGGTCGAATAAATGCAATTTGGACACTCTGGTCTAGCTCATTTCGACCAAGATTCCTGGTTGATAATTCGATCAAAATCCTGGTCGACTAAATGCAATTTGGACATCCTGGTCTAGCTCATTTCGACCAAGATTCCTGGTCGATAATTCGATCAGAATCCTGGTCGAATAAATGTAATTTGGACATCCTGGTCTAGCTCATTTCGACCAAGATTCCTGGTCGATAATTCGATCAGAATCCTGGTCGAATAAATGCAATCTGTACATCCTGGTCTAGCTCATTTCGACCAAGATTCTTGGTCGATAATTCGATCAGAATCCTGGTCGAATAAATGTAATTTGGACATCCTGGTCTAGCTCGTTTCGACCAAGATTCCTGGTCGATAATTCGATCAGAATCCTGGTCGAATAAATGTAATTTGGACATCCTGGTCTAGCTCATTTCGACCAAGATTCCTGGTCGATAATTCGATCAGAATCCTGATCGAATAAACTTATGTTTAATAATCGGACCTGCTAACCTTTTTTGGGCCTTATTGATTTTGGGCTCGGCCTTTAACCCATGGCTTTAGTGAAACGATTAGAAATATGGTATGCCACTGGGCCTATTGGGCCTTAACTTATTTTCTTTTAATTGTTTCGTTGGACTTAATTAATCCATATGCCCTTTTATTCACTTTAGGACTTTCTAGATCTTCTAGATCCTTCTTGTTTTTTGGGCCTACGGGCCTCTCAATGGGCCTTAACCGGCTATTACCGGTTCCTTGGATTTTCAACCGGCTATTTCCAGTTGCGAAATTCCTATAAAAGAGTAGAGTGAGATTCATTTCTCACTTCACTCTGATACACTTTACTTTCCTCTAAAAATTCTCTTAATCATTTCTCTCAAGTTAAGGCGATTCCCGGTGATTTTTTTCAGCAATCCCACCGTTCTCAGGCGATTTTCTGCCGGTTTCTGGGTTTCTTTGAAGATTTTCTGGGCTTTTGTTGCAGCTTCATCTCTTTTATTAAGGTTTCTGGGCTTAAGCATTCATACTTTGAAGATCAATGGCGGACAAATCGGCACAACGCCTTTTGAAGATGAATTCTGCTTCGAAAAGAGGTAACGATATCGAAATTCGTTCTTCTTACATGAGTTTAACTGAAATGATCAACATGCGCGGAGATGATTATCCTTCATTAGCTGATTTAGATGCTTATAATTGCTGTAACAAATTTCATGATGAAGATATGATTAAAAATTATAACAAAACTTATGAAATCAAAACTCCATATAGACTTGTTAAGGCTGGGCCGGGCGACAGGCCTTGTCACTGGAGGTCCAATGGGCTTTGTGTTTTTAGAGATGCCCTCATAGCTGGGCTTAGGTTCCCTTTTCATGACTTTATCCCCAAACTCTTGGCCGACGTTCAAGTTAGCCCATGTCAACTTCCCCCTAATGCCTGGCGATCAATTTTGTGTTTCATGGTTTTGTGCCTTAGGAAAAAATTCCCTCTTTCCGTTCCCTTGTTTAGGAAAATATTTCAATTTTATAATAGCTCTTCTGCTCAACCGGGGTGGGTCTACGTTAGACAACGCTCTAAAATTCCACACATCTTTAACGGCCACTCGGTTGTTGACAACAACCCTAAGTGGAAAGAAGAATTCATGTACTTGGTCTGGAAAGGGGGTGATTGGGGCACCCTTTTCCGAAGCTCTTTTGGTAAGGTGGCCGATGGCAACCCTAACAAAATAGTTCTCAATGCTGAGGAGCAAACGGCTTATGACGGGCTAATCAAAGACAATGGTGAAACTTTGTGTTGGGACCTCATCAATGAGGAGTCTCTTAGGGTCGTAGGCCTTTCTGCCATTTCTGACTTAGGTAATTTCCACTCTTTTGTGAGTTTACTTTGTTTCTAGATAAACTTATACCAACGTTTTAATTTGTTGTTGTGTGCAGCTGTTATGAAAATCATGCGAGAAACAGATCCTGGTGAGGATGAAACTGCTCGTATGAGGAGAGCAAAAAGGGCCCTTGACACAAGGGGCAAATCTTGTGAACCATCTTTTCTGCGCCCTCACAAAGTGCAGAAACAAGACTTGGTTGCTGTTGATGAAGAAGATGGACCCGTGCAAGTGAACGTCCAATCGACTGTGTACAGGCCTCCATGGGGCTTTAGAAAGCAGGACTCTGTAGTTGGCTCCCCAAAACATTCGATGGATTGGTCCTTGAACTCAATAACTCTTGTGGACTACAAGGATTTTATAACGGGGGGAAACATGGACGAAGCTGAGCATCTGGGGGCTCAAGCTTTGGCATCTGTACGTTATTCTCTTCCACCTTTCACTTTTTCCTAATATTAGTTTGTTGTCACAACTCTCTTTTTTACTAAACTGATAACCTTGCAAGCAAATGTGCATTTTCAAAGCATGACACATCAGGCTAAGGCCTGGAAAAACAAGGCAAAGTCTTTTGAGACTAAGTATCAGAAAGAGAAACTTAAAGTTGGAAAACTGAAGAGAAGTTGAAAGGGAAGGTAGAAGAGTTGGAGGCGGCCCAGGCTGAGGTGGTGCACTTGCGGGCCAAGAAAGAAGACCTCATTGACGAGTACATGGACTCACAGGATTTTCAAGCTTTGATGGAGAAGCACGATGCGGTGCTCTATCCTGTCCAGTACACCGATGGTTGGGATGAGGCATTAAAGGCGGTGCTTAGAAAGCACCCTGGGTTATTTTCTCTCAAGGACTTTCCTAGCCCACACCCTCCTCCTGTTCTCCCTACGGAGGAAGATGAGGGTGAGGACGAGGACGAGGTTCTAGGTGACGGAGAGAGGATTCTTGATCCCCAGGCTACCCCTCTACAGAGAGACTCTGACACCACTCATACTTCTCCTTCTCGTACTGCCGGCGGTTCCAAGATTCAGGAAGAAGATGAGGAGTCTGCTTCATCCCGAGCTCCTGGGACTTAGACTTTTTTATGTTGGCCCTGTGTGGCATTTGCTTCTACAATTTTATCGCTTTGGTTTTGTAACTTTTAACTTATGGCCCACGGGCTTTATTTATTTATGCATTTTCAATCTTCCTTTTCCTTTTTCTACTTGTTTTATCATTTGTATTTGGCCTTTATCAGCTTGCAATTTGGTTATGCATTGATACATATCAGACATGAAGCATAAACATTGAAAATCATACTGCATAATCGCATAAAAAGAAAATCCTGAATTGGGTTCAACCCTTACATAAATACTCTACTTCCTACTCGAAGTTCAAAAGACACTGAAATGGTTTCATCGACCTTATTTCTACTTTTCTACTAAACATAAGCTAAGTCCCCCTCAGGAGAATTAAACATAATAAACTTTGAGATTCGATGCATGCCAAGTGCGAGGCACCTCGTTTCCTTCCAAAGTCTCCAACTTATATGATCCGCGACCTAATGCTCCCTTGACACGATACGGACCTTCCCAATTTGGTGCCAGCTTTCCCTTCTGTCCAACTCCGGATGCTTCAATCTTTCTGAGTACTAGATCTCCCTGACGGAAAAACCTTTCTTTCACTCTTAGGTTGTAGTAGAAGGAAGCTTTTTTCTGATGTTCAACATTCCTAGCATGGGCTTCATCTCTTACCTCATCGATCAAGTCAAGTGCTAACCTCATTCCTTCCTCATTAGTGTCAGGTTCAAAGGCCTCCACCCGTGGAGATGCATGCATGATTTCTACTGGTACAACAGCTTCAGCCCCGTAAGCTAACATGAACGGGGTTGCCTCAGTAGTCACCTTGCATGTGGTACGGTATGCCCAAAGTATGGGTAGTAATTCATCCACCCAAGTGTTTCTGGAGCGTTCCACCCTTTTCTTTAGTCCATCCAGGATGATTCGATTAGTAACCTCAGCTTGCCCATTAGCTTGAGAATGGGAAACCGAGGTGAACCGAAGCTCAATTCCATTTTCCTCACAATAATCTTTAAACTCCTTGTTGTTGAATTGTAACCCATTGTCCATAACCAGGATTCGGGGTATTCCATACCTACACATGATGTTCTCCCAGAAGAACTGCATAACCTGCTTGGTTATGATTTTAGCCAAAGGTTTGGCCTCAATCCACTTAGTGAAGTAATCAATAGCTACAATCAGGAACTTTCTTTGAGCAGTGGCCATTGAAAATGGCCCAAGTATATCCATCCCCCACATAGGAAAAGGTATGGGGGAGCTGACGGACGTCAACATCTCTGGTGGTTGCCTAACCACTGGTGCATGTTTCTGGCACCTATCTCACTTCTTCACATACTCCTTGGCATCGGCCATCATCTCAGGCCAATAGAATCCGAGTCTGACTATCTTGTGAGACAGGGCCCTGCCCCCCAAGTGTTGTCCATAAATTCCCTCATGCACCTCCTCAATAGCTGACTTGGCCTCTTCGGGCCTCAAACACTTTAGATATGGATTCACAAAAGACTTTTTGTAAAGTATCCCTTCAATCAGAGCATACCTCAACGCCCTTATTGATAATCTTCGTGCCTCCATGGCATTAGTCGGGAGCTAACCGGTCTCAAGATGTGCTTTTATGGGATCTATCCAACATTCCCTTACCCCGATAGGCGCAACCAGCTTCGAATCAATAGTAGGAGCTCTCAGAACTTGGAAATAGACACTACCAGAATAATTCTCTATCTCATAAGAGGCAAATTTAGATAAGGCATCGGCCTTGACGTTTTCTACCCCCGGAATGTGCTCCAAGTAACACTCATCAAATTGAGTCATTACTGCCTTTACTAACCTTAAGTATTTGGCCATGGTTTCATCCTTTGCCTCAAACTCTCCATTGACTTGGGCCACAACCAGCCTTGAATCTCCACAAACTTTCAGATTTTTGACCCTTAGCGCGCCTACCAAACCAAGTCTAGCTACCAGAGCTTCATATTCTGCCTCATTATTGGTTGTTGGAAAGTCTAATTTCAGGGCATACTCAATCGTGAATCCATCGGGACTTTGTAGGACAAGACCTGCACCACTTGTTTTTGTTTTTGATGCTCCATCAAAATAGAGCACCCAAATTTCCTTCTCTTCAATCACGGGTTCCTTGTCTTCCTTATTGCCTTCCTGAGGTATCTCCTGCCCCCCGACTTCTTAGTTGTCAATAGTGCATTCAACCACAAAATCAGCAAGTGCCTGAGCTTTTATGGCCGTCCTCGGCTTATACTTGATATCGAATTCTCCCAACTCAATTTCCCATTTGATAAGCCTACCACTGGCTTTAAGGCTATGTAAGATGTTCCTCAATGGCTGTCCTGTAAGGACTTCAATCTTGTGTGCCTGAAAGTAGGGCCGTAGTTTCCTTGAGGCAGTTACCAATGCTAAGGCAAACTTTTCAATGGTTGAATAGTTCAACTCGGCTCCATGTAGAACTTTGCTCACATAGTATACGGGTTTTTGAATCTTGTCTTCCTCCTTTACTAGCACCGCGCTCACAGCTTGACCCGAAATAGCTAAGTAAAGATAGAGGATTTCTCCCATACTTGGCTTGGCCAACAGCGGGGCTTCAACCATATACTTCTTCACTTGATCAAAGGCCTCTTGGCTTTCTTCTGTCCATTCGAAGTTTTTCACTTTCTTAAGTGTTTTGAAGAACGGCAAACACTTGTCTCCGGATTTGGAGACGAACCTCCCCAATGCAGCAATCCTTCCAGTCAGTTTCTGTACGTCCCTTATGGAACGAGGTGGTTCCATATCTAGAATAGCTTTGATCTTATCGGGGTTAGCCTCAATTCCTCGTTTCGAGACCATAAGACCCAAGAACTTCCCTGACCCGACACCAAAAGCACATTTGGCTGGGTTTAACATCATCTTGTGGTGTCTCAACACTTCAAATGCCTCACGGAGGTGCTCAATGTGATCGGCCTTGTGTAGGCTTTTCACCAACATATCATCTACATAAAATTCCATAGTTTTTCCAATGAGATGAGCAAAAATCTTATTTACCAACCTCTGATAAGTAGCTCCTGCATTTTTCAATCCAAAGGCCATGACCAAGTAACAATACACGCCAAAGTCATTGATAAATGATACCTTATGAATATCGTCCTTATGCATCTTGATTTGGTTGTACCCGCTAAAACCGTCCATGAAGCTCAGCATCTCGTGCCCATCCATGGCATCTATCAACATATCGATCCTTGGCAAGGGAAAACAGTCCTTTGGGCATGCGTCGTTCAGATCAGTGAAGTCTATACACATCCTCCACTTTCTATTGGCTTTTTTGACCATTACGGGATTGGCCAACCATTCCGGGAACTGGATTTCTTCAATGAATCCTGCCTCTAGGAGTTTGTCAACTTCCTGTTTTATGGCTTCTTGTCTCTCAGGTGCAAAATTTCTCTTCTTTTGTTTCACCGCCTTCCTGTCCGGATCTACGTTCAGATTGTGTGTTATCAATTGGGGATCTATCCCTGGCATATCAGCTGATGTCCATGCAAAGACATCATTATTGTCTTGTAAGAAGGTGATCAATTCGCTTTTCAAAGGATCTTTCAGAGATGCCCCTATGTGAGTAACCTTTTCAGGATCTCCCAAATCCAAAGGTATGGGAACTAAGTCTTCTGCTGGTTTTCCTCTCCATTCTTCATCCTCACGAATGTCCATATCCTCAATCGGGAGGACATGCCCCCCGGTTCCATCCGGCCTCAGTGCGGCCACATAACAACTTCTTGCCATTTTCTGATCTCCTTTTTCTTCTCCTACACCGTTTCTGGTTGGGAACTTAATCTTTAGATGATAGGTGGAGGCAACTGCCTTAAAAGCATGATGTCCATATCCTCAATCGGGAGGACCTGCCCCCCGGTTCCATCCGGCCTCAGTACGGCCACATAACAACTCCTTGCCATTTTCCGATCTCCTTTTTCTTCTCCTACACCGTTTCTGGTTGGGAACTTAATCTTTAGATGATAGGTGGAGGCAACTGCCTTAAAAGCATGAAGTCCCATTCTTCCTAGGATAGCATTGTAGGTAGACGTGGCTTTGATAACCAAGAAATTTAACATCTGAGTGGCCTCCCATGGCTCCTGCCCTATAGTCATGGGTAACTGAATCGTCCCTTCAACTTTGGACTCTACTCCGTTGAACCCATATATAGGCATATTTGATGGTGTCAACTGGGATTCGGTATACCCCATCTTCAAAAAGGCATCATGGAACAGAATGTCCACTGAAGCTCCATTGTCTATCAAGACTCTCTTCACTTGGGAGTTGCCGATCACTGGAGAGATCACCAATGGATCATCATGGGGGAACTTCACCCCTTCAAGGTCCGAATCATCGAATTCAATTGAGACCTCTGTCTTCGCATGTTTTGGTGCTTCCCCAACAATGTGCATCACTTCTTGTGCATACGCCTTCCTGGAATTTCTACTTGTCTCGGCCGCTGTCGGGCCACCAAAAATCATATTTATTACTGGCCCTCGGGGCTACGGGTTGCGATTGCGATCATCATCTTTCCTATCATAATCTCGCCTTGGGTTCCCTTGATTCCCATCTTTGCAAAACTTACTCAACTTTCCTCTCCGGATCAGAAACTCGATCTCATCCTTCAATTGCCTACAATCGTCAGTGTCGTGTCCCACGTCTTTGTGGAATCGACAGTATTGATTCTTATTTCTCTTCTCAGGATCGGTCCTTAGTGGCTTCGGCCATCTCACATCTCTATCTTTCTCTATATCCATCAGGATTTGGCTTCTTAGGGCATTCAATCTCGAGTATTCAGTAAACCTTTGTCATGGATTCCCCTTTTTAGGAGCCGAATCTGAATCCTTGGCGATACGTGGTTACTTGTCCTTGGTATCACATTCCTGATCCGTCTTCCTCTTCTTAGAATCATTGTTACTTCCTCCATTACCTGTTGTGGCTTCTATCTTCATACTATCCTCGGCTTTGATATATTTATCCGCCCTTCGTTGTAACTCAGCCATGTTCTCAGGGGGATGCTTTGCCAATGACCTCTTAAAGAAGAGATCAGTGGTTCCATGTTCCAAGGCCACCATGGCCACCTTATTCTCCAAATCAGTGATATTCAGTGTTTCTTTAGTGAACCGTTTGAGGTAGTCTCTCAGATTCTCGTTCTTTCCTTGCATCACATACATAAGAGACGCGGAACTTTTCTCGTGAACTCTTCCACTGATGAATTGGCTAACAAAAGCGGCACTCAATTCCTTAAAAGAACTGATAGAATTTGGGGGCAGACGACTATACCAACGTTGTGCCATCCCCGACAGGGTTTGAGGGAACGCCCTACACTTCAGGGCATCACTTGCAGGCTGCAACAGCAGTGCATTCGAGAATGTCCTCACGTGGTTCGCGGGATCACCTGTTCCATCATAAGCCTTAATTGTCGGCATCTTGAACTTCCTAGAGATGTGAACATTCATCACCTCCTCAGTAAACGGGGGTGTGGGATCATCAGGATCCCCAAGCGGCATCAGATCCTTGGGGTTACTCCTGGGGGTTTCCACCCTTGTTGTTTTCTCAGTTGGGGCGTCAGCCCTTTTTTGCCTTCTTGAAGACCTCTCTAAGTTTATAATGGGAATCGGTCCTGAAGTTGGAGGAGGTTGAGTTTGATTCAAACTAGCTTGTTCTCTAGCAATATCTTCTTTGATCATTAAAATCTCGGCCTCATGAGCCTTGATTCTCTCAGCAGCTGTCAAAGGGGGTCCATCATGGATGGTTTGTGTTCTTCTTCTTGGTTCTCTGATAACACGGCGCCTTCTCGGGGCTTCATCACGATCATCATCATAAGACGATGAATCCTCAGTATAAGGTCCAGAATAGTCAACATACTCTCGATCTCGGATCTGCAAGGCGTGACCACTTGGTCCAGGACCTTGAGTGATTGGGGGGTAGTTAGGCAGACCGTACATCGGGTTGGTACTCCTGAGGAGATCTGTAGTATGGATCTGTACTCCTGGTGGCAGACGATTGGGATCAACTAAAGGAGAAACCAGCGTCTGAAGAGAGCTAGTTCCTTGACCTGGATGGAGGACCATAGGTAGCGTTCTCTCAGCATGGGGATTCGTCCCTGGGGGTTGAGAAACCTGGGTTTGAGTGATTGCCCCTGTGGTTAGGGGTACCTGCTCAGTGATGATCGTCTCAGAGGTGAGGGGCGGAGCTGAGCTAATTGGTAAAGCCTCGGTAGAGCTTGGTGCTGTTCTTCGTGTAGTCACCATAGTTGATGTTTCTTTCCCACAGACGGCGCCAAATGTTGTGAAATGAAAATTAGGGTATACTTATTGCGTATTTAATGCTAGGATTTGTGGAAGCTTCGAACTTTAATGGCTGATCTAGTGTTTCGTGACTTAACTCGGTCCTCACAAGATGCCTACGTATCTTGCAAATATCAAGAATCAAGCCAAAAACGTAGTTCTGTATGTGAAGGAACATGTCCTTATATAGGTGATGAAAACCCAGGAATTAGGGTAGAATTGGGTATCTTGATGGGTAAGATACCACTTAGGCCCAATTCTAGATCCTTCCGGGTGGAAGGAGGATAAGACTTACAGCTGTATTCCTTGGAGACCACTCCAAGGATGATTTGGTTTCCTTTTGGACTCAATAACGGAGTCTTTTATTTGGCTGATTTAATAGCCACGAAATTATAATTATATTTAGGGCTCTGGGCCTTGTAATTGGGCTTTGACCTTGGATCAACTTATGTTCATTTAATGCAACATTAAATGTGTTTTCAGGACTTACTTTCAGCCCAAATCTGTATCTATTGTGAACATTTTTAATTTAGATATTAACACTTATTTTTAAATCGATCACGTATAAACCATGATGCATGTATATATAAAAGTATATATGATTAATTTGTACCATTTGAACGTGACATTTTTTAAGTGTTCCTGGTTTATTCTATTTAAGCCGAATTCGACTTTTATAAAAACCAATTTTTTTGCTTATATTTGACCATTGATAATTGTCGAGGAACAATTTTTTGACTTGTTTCACAAGTTATTACTCAAGAACAACACGTTACACCATATTCCATTCAGAATAAAGGCCCTCTTTATCACAATTTGGAGGTAAAATGTCCTAAATATCACAATCTGAAATTATGGCCCTTTATATCACAAAGTAACGCAACATTAAAATTCATTTCTAACCAACGCATTGGCGTGTGGCGTTTCTAACCATCTGATTTTTTTTTATTTTATTTTATCAACAAACGTATCATTAAGTAACGTTTCTTGAAAACATAAATATTATCTTTTTAAAAAGGAGAGAAAACGCATTATAAAGTATCGTTATGTGTGCAGGGGTGAAGCACCGATGCACGTGGTCAACCCCACTTGCTGTATTGAAACTGCTGTTGTTATTATTAAAATAATTAATATACACATACATTTACTAAACTAAAGTTAAAAGAGCGTTTTTTATGTAAAATAAACGGAACACAATGTTGCGTTTCCACACAAACGCTACTTTAATATACGTTTAAAACATTTTTAAAAGTTTCTGGAGAGAGAAACGAGACACGCCTTTGCGTTTTTTATAAACGCTCCTTTATGTTGCGTTTTGTAGTGATATTAAGGGCCATAATTTTAATTTGTGATATTTGGGACCTTATTTTTTAAAATTGTGACACAAAAGGCCAACACCCTTCCATTCATTTATATGCAATTATTATTTTGGGTTGTCCCTTTATTTCAATACATTTTTAAAATAAAAATAGTAAAATTTTAAAAATAAAAAATACTTTTACACCTACTAACTTTCCACCACTATCTTAAATCTATAATACAAAATACTATTGCACCCACTACTTTTCTCCACTATCACGAATCTATTACTCCATCTGATACTCTCATTTCTTTACAGTTACTATTCATTACAAGAAAAACGGCTAAATATGACCGAAAAAATTCGGTCATATTTAGTTAAATTCGACCGAATTCGGTCATATTTAGCTAAATTCGACCGAATTTCTGTTGGTCATATTTAAGCTGGTCAAATTTAGTAATTCGGTCGAATTTAAGATAAATTCGACCGATTAATTCTGTCAAATTTATAAATTCGACCGAATTAATCGGTCGAATTTATGGTACTAAATTTGACCAAAATCGGTAAAATTATAAATTTGACCAAAAAATTTGAAAATTTGAAAATTTGGTGAAAAATTTAAAATTTTAGAATTTGGCGCCCGAAGTGAATTAATTCGACCGAATTTGGTCGAATTTAGTACCCTAAATTCGACCGAAACTAATCGAATTTATGTGTTAAATTCGACTAAATTCAGTCGAATTTAATGTGCACCAATTTTTTAAAAAAAGGCAGCAGATCTGTTGCTAAAAAATCTGATGCTAAAAAACTAGCACTACAACAAAATTTACATTTTGGTTCTCCTGCACATATACCAAGAACACGACCATCGGAACCAAAATCCGGTTAACTCAAGAATTTTCCGGTGAAACAAAAAGTGCCCAGAAAATTATGAAAATAATATCTAAACATAAACAAGCATCAATATACAACCTTGTAGGCTCAAGATCATCAAAAACTCCATCAAAACTTCGAATTAAATAAAACTCCAAAAATTATCCGAAAAAAAAAAATTGTTCCAAAACAGAAAATATTTATATCAATGTATAGAGCTCGATTTGTAGAACACATACATATATAAATCATTAATTTTGGATGAGTAGATTGAGAGATATGAATTTTTGAACATTAATTTACATAAACTTTTATACTTAGATTTTTTTGGGTGGTTGGAAGAAGGCAGTGGGAGTGGGGTTGGGGTTGGGGGTGGGAGTGGGGGGGAGGCACGGGAAAGGGGTGGGGAGGCGAGGGATGGGAAAGGGGTG
This sequence comes from Kitagawia praeruptora, assembly GCA_037693485.1. NCBI lineage: Eukaryota > Viridiplantae > Streptophyta > Magnoliopsida > Apiales > Apiaceae > Kitagawia > Kitagawia praeruptora. The sequence goes on along the minus strand of CM075349.1, from coordinate 119,890,016 downwards.
GGGAGGCGGCAGATGCAGGGGGAGGAGGGGGAGGGGGGAGATGCAGGGGGGAGGAGGGACGCAGGGGGGAGATGGGGGTGTTTATGTGGGTGTGTGTATATATATATAGAGTTGCACTCCATACAGAACACTTTAAATAAAGAACAACAAAGAACAATCATCATCACCGTTAATTTTTTGGACGCACAGGATTAAAAGATAAAAACATAAACACTGTGTTATTCATATCGTACAAGGACAATCTCCCACGAGAAAGCTCACGCTAAAAACTCGGATAATCGAAACAGAAACTGAAGATTCTAAACAAATAATTGATTAATTGAAGAATCGAAGCTTAGAATCGAAGAAACCAAGCAGAAATCGGAGAATCCAAGCAGAAATGGAAGAATCTAATATCATAATCGAAGAATCGAAACAGAAATCGAATCGAAGCTCAGAATCGAAAACGGAGTTAATTCCTTCAATATTTAGTGTATAATCGTTCAAATTCGTTGAGGTAATGATTTTAAAATTAGGTTTTATGATTTTGTGTCTAATTACTATTACTCTTGAATTATATGAGAGATTCTAAGTTAGATTTCATTTTGTTTGAAATTGTGTTCTACCAATCTAAAGCGAAACTTCTTCTTAGTTGAAGAATCACTGAAAATTCATTCAGAAATTGAATATCGTTGAGAATTATTCAGAGACATTTTAAATAATTGAGGTAATGCTTTGAAAAGTCAGGTTTTTGATTATCTTACAAGTGTTGTAGAAAGTTAGGGTTTTGAACTAATAATATGCAATTCGTGCATGAGAGATTCTACACTTGATTAAATTATTATACCAATTTTTAGAAAAGTTAAGCCTAAACTAGATGATGATTCTCTATTTGATTCTGTGATAGTTTCTATAACTAAGTTTACAGGTGTAGTTATGGGGACATAGTTGATTGTTTTTTATTGTATGGGTACAAGTGTAGTTGATTGGTGCCCCTGCGGGGCCTTCTAACAGATGACGACGATGATATTAAGCCTTTTAGTACTATTGCCTCAATTACGGCTATTTATTTACTTTTCAGTGCATTGACCAAGAAGTTCAGAGATATAATGATAGAGTTTCATGTATACTTATACTTGCCTAGTTATATAGATATTAACTATGTATACTTATACTTGCCTAGTTATATAGATATTAACTGCATCCCTGCGTTCCTTCCAATAGTTACTGTATCAATGTCTATGTATCAGGCATTGGGACGACGAATTGATGATGAATATCGTGAGGTCGTGGAGAGAAGAGTAATAACAGGTTTGATTACTTCAATTTGCTATCTATCTTATTAGTTTTACTACATTTTAAACAAATAGCAGGAGTTCGGACCATGTAAACTTTTATATTTGACATTTATGTCTCTGCGTTGTATATAGACACGTACAAATTGCTGTATTTGTTTTTACAACGCTTACATTCTTTTCATTCAGTAAGGACTGGAGTTATCTACCTACTCTCTGCTATCACTGGAAGCATGGTGGCTGCACTTTTTCTTCAAAATAGGCCAACTGTTACTTCCTCTGGAGCCCTATTTGGGTTGCTTGGTACCATGCTTTTTGCTCTTATCCAAAACTGGTAAATTTACTCTAGAAAGGTACTTTGCATTTTCTCCCATATTGGTAGCCTTGTTCTGCTTGCTATAGATGTAAAATTCTTGACTACTTTATTGCAGTCTAAAGCTTTTGGCATATTTTACTTCATCTTCGTGATAAATATTCTCATTGGTCTGCTACCTTACATCAACAATTTCTCAAACCTTGGAGGATTCTTGTGTGGCTTTTTTCTTGGTTTTGTTCTCCTATTCAATCCTGATCTAAGAAAACTATCCCAGAGTAAAGCAGGGTTGTTTGAGTATGAAGTCAAGCATTCCTTCCAGTTAAGACAGAGGCTGGACAGGATTTTTAGGATTTATATATATACTTATAAAAGTTTGTTTAAGGAGGTATGCTTTGGTTCATAAGTTTCTAGTTTACATTGATATTTAGGATTTTAAGATATTCTGCAGTTTGATTTTATGTTAGATTCTACTCTCTATGTTATGAATGATTTCCATTTTTCAATTTCATTTTGGTATAAGATTCTTTTTAAATGATTCTGTGCTTGATTCTTTTTAATGAGGTTTGATTTGAGTGGCTTTGTTATTGCATTTGTGTTACACAAATTTGTTGTCTTTGTTACTTTTGATTCTATAACCAATTCCATATTAGTTTGAACTGTAGTAATTTATGAGTTAATATATAGTTTCTTTAAGCCCTTCCACAAAATGAAGAAATTTTTTGTACGGAGTATGATTCTATAAGATTTTTTTTGAGTATGATTCTGTTGTATATTACAGCTTGCAAATCTGTTCGCAGTTATTAGCATGTGAAGATAGATTTCTTTTGATCACTATTAAGTTGTGGCATTTTTTTTCAAAACTCGTGTTTGATTCATGTCAAAGATGGGAAGCAGCTAATATAAAACTGAGTAGAGAGCATGTGCAAGCCATTTTGTTCTAGTTATGGAAGCAGCCGATATATATCATTGATCTTTTTATGAACTTTTAAATTAAGCAGTCCTCACAACTTTTTTTTTTCTAGTTCACGCTCCTCCGCCCACCCCCCAAAAAACATGTTCTGGAATCTGAGCTCTACATAAAGGATTAGTTAAGAATACATTTGCTGACATCTGAGATCTACATAAAAGATTGATTATGTGAAAATATCGATGATCTGACCTCCTGCTGTTTTGTGTGACGCTTAATCGATATTCCTATTGAGAAAGGAATGTTTTTGTGGCTATTTTTAACAAGAAATGATCATGTATGAGAGTTTCATATTTTCGTTATGGTCCTAATTTCTAACCTATATGGTATAGCCAGATTTTTATTTTTATTTTTTAAACTTATGCATTGGCATTTTTATGCCCTTTAAATTGATTGTCATTGTCGATAAATGCATTTGAGTGTGGGCATGCTTCCGAAACTAATCCTTTTTTTTTATTGTTTGATACCATCTGAGGCCTCAGCCTGTGATAAGGTTATTCTTTTTATTCACAGGCTCTTATGCCCTGAAATCGTCTTCTTCAAATTTTGTGTAGGCCACTGTTATTGATCCAATTGATGTTTCCGCTTTGGAATCTGCATTGGATAAGAATAAAGTACATACTGTATTGAATTATAAAGTTTCTTACCTTTTTTCCTCTTTTCAGATTTGGCATTTCTGACTATGATCATTAGGTTTCTCTCTTTTTCACGGAGTCACCAACAAATCCTTTTCTCCGGTGTGTCGGCATTGCGTTGGTTTGAAAGCTATGTCATAGTAAAGGAGCATTGGTTTGTGTGGATGGAACATTTGCAACACCTTTGAACTAAAAGGCACTTAGCCTTGGTGCTGATATTGTTTTGTCCTAACAAACAGGATGTTTTGGACAAGAAAGATGCAATTGAGAAGACCAGCACATTTGTCTACTCAGCTGCCGCTGTAAAACAGATGCTTCAGGAGAAAAAATCAGCAACGCGTAGGCCACTGAACGTTGCAGCTGAAAAGGACCGGCTGAGAAGGGAAATAAAAAAGGTCTCCCATTTTTGGTGCAGCGAAAAAAAGCAAAGAAAACAAAAAGGATGGAAAATCACTGCTCTTAATTTGTCAAATAGTCCCGTACAATGGGAAAACCACGATGCAAGATTTTACTGTTTAACCAGATTTATACAAGAGGAATATCCAAGAGAAATACACTAATGTTTAACCAGATTTCAGAAAGTTAATAGAATCCAAGAGGTTTACTTGAATGTTCTAAAATAGTTCTTAAAAAATCCATATCTATACACTAATGTTTAACCAGATTTCAGAAAGTTAATAGAATCCAAGAGGTTTACTTGAATGTTCTAAAATAGTTCTTAAAAAATCCATATCTTCTCCGATCAACTGAAAGGCTTTGTAATAGAGTGATCTATTGTGCATGGTATCCTTTCGTATTAAGAGTAAAATAAAGAAATCGGGAGCTTTAATGCAATGTTAAATGACCATCTCTCCTAAAACTTAAATCATCAAGATGCTAGTAGATGGACATAACTGGATCATACATTGTCAACAACAGTTAGTTTTTTATCACATGACCTAAAAAAACTCTGGAACCGACAATATACATTTTATTGTTAACTTCTGGAACCAACACTTAAGTCTCCAAAAAGAAGCATCAGAACATTGTTACAAAATGACATGTCCTACATTGATAAGTGGATTTATATCCACTTGGATCATTCTATTTCGGCTTAAATTGGTGTCTTGTATCTCAAGTATGTGTGTGTTTTAATATGTCTTTGTGAGATTTGTGCAGGGTTTATTTCCAGGTGTAGTTATCACATTTAGTGGTGATATGGTGTTTTTAATGTCGAGAAGATCAAGTGCTTGGAGTTGCAATTGGAAGCAGAGAAGAAATCAACTTAAAAGAACAAAATGCAGTCTGTCAGCATTCTCTGGGCGCGGGCGCGCCAGGAATAGCTTGTACTGGGCGCGGGCGCGCGGAAGAAATAGTAGGCAGGATTTGTGCGCGCGGGCGCGGTGGCTTAAGCCTTGGGCGCGCGCGGCCGCGCGGGACTCGACAGAAAGTTTCTGGAATCAGCTTTAAATTAGGAAATTTGCCGTTTTCTTCTCCTAATCAAGATGGCAATTGTTGTGGACGATTTGAAGCTTCTGGAATTCAACTTAAATATGGGAATTGCAATTCTATTTCAATTAAAGATGGAAAATTACCGGAATTCTATCCTATTTCAAATACGGTAATCGCTTGGTCAAGGAGGCACTTGGGGGCTATAAATACACACCTTGGGGCACAGAAAAATAATAACCTACACATCCTACACACTAAATTCGTTCATAGCACAAGGAAGAGAAGCCAAGGCGAGGATCGTGACGACAAGAAGATCTAGATATAGTTTTTCTTGTATTCCTTTGTGGAGGCGTATCTTTTGGATGCTTGTTACTTTCACGGATTTGTTCACTAAACCTTATTCTATTATTAATTTATTCATCTTCATCTTCATTATCTTGTTTTATATCATGCTTTCGTCAAATCCCATGGTGACGAAAGGTTCGATTATGAACTAATCGTTATCGTGGGATCCTAGTGGATTTATCTATGTAGCTTAGTAGTTTGCATGCCTTAGAGATTTATGTGTGGTGAATTCTTGATATCCTCGTATGGTTAATCTTAATGCTTTTAGATGCGTAGCTAACATCTAAATTGAATTGTTAATCTCTTGCTAAACGAGAGTGGATCTTGAGATTTAGAACTTGCCATGCTAGCATAGGATAGGTTGATGTAATCATCATGATTTGTGGCATGAATAGAGATATTATGCTACCCTATGTGATCTAAGTGAATAACTTGTGCTTCAACCTTTATGTTTTCAAATTCTATAGAGATATAGGGTCTAAACATAATAGGTGACTATTCATCTTCTATCTTTTGTGGATGTATGCTTAGATTGGTACTAGTATACCGAGAGGTAACTTTTACTCTTTTCGTGTTATTCGATCAGATATCAAAACCATCGCATGTTTTAATCGAAGGCTGCAACTCTAAGTGAAGTAGATAATGAAACTAGGATTCCATGTTTATTCTCATATAAGTAATTCGATTTTAACTCTAGTTAATTAGTTAATTGTTAGTTATTAATTTGCATCTTAGTTTAATTTAGTTAATCAAACCCTATTTGTTATTTTCTTAGCAGTGAATTAAAACCATACATTATTGCATAGACATATTTTCTGAGTAAAACTTAACCAAGATCTCTGTGGAACGAACTTTAATTGTATTACTTGTGACTACGTGCGCTTGCGTGAGTTTAGCATAACAAGTTTTTGGCGCCGCTACCGGGGATCATCGGTGTTTTTATTTCAGTTTATGTGTTTGTCAATAGTGGTCGTTAGCGTTCACTGACTCGGATTCTTACTTAGTTTGTTTGTTTCGTGGTGTTTCAGGTACTTGAGTTTGTATGCAAACACGTTCGCAAGCTCGATTACTTAAACTGGCAGAAGACGATCTTGTTGAGAATATAGAGAATAAGGAAGAGGAGACTGAAACTACAGTAGCAATGGCAGATGCAGCAGCAGCTAAGGCTTTGAAGGACTATTCTCAGCCGAAACTCAATGATATTCAATCTAGCATTATTAGGCCAGCTATTGCAGCTAACAACTTTGAGATCAGGCCGGGCACAATTCAGATGGTGCAGAATTCGGTCCAGTTTGGGGGAGCTTCTACGGAGGATCCTAACATGCATGTTCGGGACTTTATTGAAATCTGCGACACTTTCAAGTGTAATGGTGTGACGGATGATGCTATCAGGTTGAGGCTTTTCCCATTCTCTCTGAGGGATAAGGCTAAGAGCTGGCTACATTCTTTGCCACCTGGTTCCATTACTACATGGGAAGATCTTGCTCAGAAGTTCCTTACAAAATTCTTTCCTATGGCGAAAACTGCAGCATTAAGGAACCAGTTGACTCAATTCCAACAGCAATCTGGCGAGACCTTGTGTGAGGCTTGGGAACGCTACAAGGAGATGCTACGGAAGTGTCCTCATCATGGCATGCCTGATTGGATGGTTATCAATGGGTTTTACAATGGGTTGGGAGCACAATCTAGACCTTTGCTAGATGCAGCATCAGGTGGAGCTCTGTGGGCAAAGAGCTATGATGAAGCTTATGAACTTATTGAGATGATGGCTGCTAATGAATATCAGAATCCAACCCAGAGACTTTCTCAAGGCAAAGTAGCAGGAGTCTTGGAAGTAGATACAGCTTCAATGATTACGGCTCAGTTGAAGGCTCTTGCTATGAAGGTGGATTCTCTTGCTAATTATGGAGTTCAGCAGGTGGCTAGTGTTTGTGAGTTATGTGCGGGCGCACATGAGACGAGTCAATGTGCTATCTCTTCTGAATCAGCACAGTTCGTGAGTAATTTTCAGAGACCTGCTGCACCAGTTCCAGCCACTTATCATCCTAATAATCGGAATCATCCTAACTTCAGCTGGAGCAACAATCAGAATACTCAACAATCTTATCAGCAAGCGAAGCCGTACAATCAAGGCTATCAACAACCTTATGCTCCAAGGATACCATATCAACCTCCGGGATTTCAGCAACAACCCCAGGCTCCTGCGGGGCAATCTACTAATGAAAAATCTGATGAGATGTGGATATTGGTAAAGAACCTACAAGCTGGCCAGAAAGTTTTGGAAACCCAGTTGGGGCAGATTACAAGTGTCTTGGTAAATATGCAACAAGGAACTCTTCCTAGTGATACAGAGACTAATCCAGGCATGAGGGAAAACAAGGAACAGGTCAATGCAGTTACTTTGAGATCCGGAAAGGTCACAACCGATCAAAAATCAGCAACTGAAGAGGATAAAGATGTTCAGAATCAGCAGGGTGAAAAATCTGCAGTGCCAGAAATTGAGAAATCTGATTTAGTGGTTGATCAGCTTGTTGGTGAGAAGAGCAAGAAACCTGTTGAAAAGTCTACTCCGGAACAATCTTCAATGAATAATCAGATCTATCCTCCTCCTCCATTCCCTGGACGTTTGAAGAAGAGTCAAGAGAAACAGTTTCAGAAATTCATGGATGTCTTCAAGAAACTGTCCATTAACATTCCTTTTGTTGAAGCGTTAGAGCAGATGCCAAGATATGCAAAGTTCATGAAGGATATTTTGTCACGAAAGAGAAGGTTGGAAGATTTTGAAACAGTAGCTTTGACGGAGGAGTGTAGTGCTGTTCTGCAACAGAAATTGCCTCCGAAATTGAAAGATCCGGGAAGTTTCACAATTCCATGCACTATTGGCAACCTTTCTTTCAACAAATGTTTATGTGATTTGGGAGCTAGCATCAATCTCATGCCCTTGTCTGTTTTTAAGCAACTTGGTCTACCGGAGCCGAAGCCAACTAACATCTCTTTGCAGTTGGCTGATAGGACGATCACTTATCCGAGGGGTATAGTAGAGGATGTTTTGGTAAAAGTTGATAAGTTCATCTTCCCAGCTGATTTTGTGATCTTGGATTTTGAAGAAGATAAGAAGATTCCCATAATCTTGGGAAGACCGTTCTTGGCTACAGGGAAGACTTTGATTGATGTGCAAAAAGGAGAGCTTACAATGAGGGTGCAAGATCAGAGTGTCACCTTTAATGTGTTCAAGGCCATGAAATTTCCGACAGAGGATGAAGAGTGTTGCAGTGTGGAAACGGTTGATACGGGTCAGAGAAAGAAGTTGGATCAATTGTTGAGCGAAAAGGCGGATATGCACATGTTAAAGCATCCTATCAGTGATTCCATTGACAGTTCTTCTGTTCGAGATCTCTCGAATGTCAAGCTCGGAAAACTTCCATCTCATTTGAAGTATGTCCTTCTGAATGATGAGTTGTTAATTTTTGAAGAGGGTCACGATAATGTGTTAAGAAGGTGGAGCATGGATGATGAAGTAGAGGAGTGTTCTTCTCAATCAACTGTGAAGCAAAAGCACCTTAGAGGCGTGAAGAAGAAAAAGAAAAAGTTGATTGGAGGAAGAGGCAAAGTGAAGTGTGATTTAGAGAAGATATGGGAAGATAGCAAGAAGGTTGTCAGACAATGGGTGAATGGTCCTTCTGCTAAGGACAAGTCGAATGCAATCTTCGAGCCACCATGATTTGAATCATATTTGTCCGGCTAAATGACGTTAACGACAGCGCTTCGTGGGAGGCAACCCATGTGCTTCGATATTCAGGTATGTTTTCTGCTATCCCTTGTATTTACTTCCATTCAATGAGGGCATTGAATATTTTAAGTTTGGGGGTGGTTTGAGGGATTAGTAGTTGTATATATATTGTTGTATTTTTTGTTCATATAGGATATCATGTTTGCATAGTAGTGATAATTCATGCATGATTGTTATGTTCGTATTATCTACGTGTGTTCATATAGGACATTTTGTTTTATTTTCGTATACCATGTGAGTTTTCATTTAGTTGCATTTTCATGGCATGCATATTTCATGATCCCTTAGGACGAGCTGATTCTGATTGATAGGTGGATGTTGATTTGGGTGTGATGATGATGAGTAGAGGGCTGATTTATAGTTCCTAGGTAATTGACTTGCATGTTCAGGAACAAAATTTTTACACAGTCTCATTGGGGTACTTTTGGGGGTAGGTTGGAGTCATGCATGTTGGATGTTTTGAGATTTAATCACTTGTTTATTCTTAGAATTTTCGTTATTCCCTTTATAGCGTAGGAACATTAAAGTCTAAGTTTGGGGGAAAACAGGAATTTCATGCTAGTTGTTAATATTTGTCAATAAAGGCTAGGCGTCAATTGGCTAGTAGCCAGCTCATATTTATATGAGTAGTCTAGGGTTGGAAATGAGAAAGGCTCATTCCAGATTGCGAAAAAAAAAAAAAAAAAAAAAAAAAAAAATCAGAAAGAAAAAAAGAAAAAAAAAAGAGTCAAGTTTTGTTTATTAATGCAAAATTAACCAGAGTGAGCTTTTTAATACTCGAGTAATTAAGTCTGAGGGGACTTAGTCCTAGTGACCTAAGGCTTTATAGTCTGGGATCCTGCTGACCTAACACTCGCTACATGGGTATTATTGTATAAGCCTTTTGGGGTCTCATTCATTGCACGGTTAAATAAGCATGCGTATTATATATGTAGTGTCGTAGCATAGTAATAAAGCATGAGTTTCTGTCTACCCTGGATAAGGGTGGAGGTGTTCTTAGGTTATGGAGTGTCTACAGTCTATTCTAGTTATAAACATGTGATTGTCTTGACGGAAAGCATGTATGATTTTTGACCTATTTCTGGGGGTATTTCTGATGAGCATTGCACACACGCACGTTTCTGTCATGTATTGATTAGTATACGGGGACTTAGTCGAGCTCTGCTTGGCTTTGTTGCATTCGTTGAGATATTTGCTTGTTAGTTGGTTTTGGTGAGTTTGAGGGGATCTTGCATTTTTCATATTAGTTGCATTCATGCATTGCATTGTATTAGTTAAATGGATTTTGTGGGTACATTCGCTATAGGCCCTCACGAGACCATACTCGTCCACTAGGGCTGCCTAGGGGTTTAAAGGGCTTGTTGCATATGCTAAATGCAACCGTGATCACCTACGGAAGTGGTACTAGCTAGTTGTATATATTTTTGTTTGTTTATGCTTGAGGACAAGCATCGGTTTAAGTTTGGGGGTGTGATAAGTGGATTTATATCCACTTGGATCATTCTATTTCGGCTTAAATTGGTGTCTTGTATCTCAAGTATGTGTGTGTTTTAATATGTCTTTGTGAGATTTGTGCAGGGTTTATTTCCAGGTGTAGTTATCACATTTAGTGGTGATATGGTGTTTTTAATGTCGAGAAGATCAAGTGCTTGGAGTTGCAATTGGAAGCAGAGAAGAAATCAACTTAAAAGAACAAAATGCAGTCTGTCAGCATTCTCTGGGCGCGGGCGCGCCAGGAATAGCTTGTACTGGGCGCGGGCGCGCGGAAGAAATAGTAGGCAGGATTTGTGCGCGCGGGCGCGGTGGCTTAAGCCTTGGGCGCGCGCGGCCGCGCGGGACTCGACAGAAAGTTTCTGGAATCAGCTTTAAATTAGGAAATTTGCCGTTTTCTTCTCCTAATCAAGATGGCAATTGTTGTGGACGATTTGAAGCTTCTGGAATTCAACTTAAATATGGGAATTGCAATTCTATTTCAATTAAAGATGGAAAATTACCGGAATTCTATCCTATTTCAAATACGGTAATCGCTTGGTCAAGGAGGCACTTGGGGGCTATAAATACACACCTTGGGGCACAGAAAAATAATAACCTACACATCCTACACACTAAATTCGTTCATAGCACAAGGAAGAGAAGCCAAGGCGAGGATCGTGACGACAAGAAGATCTAGATATAGTTTTTCTTGTATTCCTTTGTGGAGGCGTATCTTTTGGATGCTTGTTACTTTCACGGATTTGTTCACTAAACCTTATTCTATTATTAATTTATTCATCTTCATCTTCATTATCTTGTTTTATATCATGCTTTCGTCAAATCCCATGGTGACGAAAGGTTCGATTATGAACTAATCGTTATCGTGGGATCCTAGTGGATTTATCTATGTAGCTTAGTAGTTTGCATGCCTTAGAGATTTATGTGTGGTGAATTCTTGATATCCTCGTATGGTTAATCTTAATGCTTTTAGATGCGTAGCTAACATCTAAATTGAATTGTTAATCTCTTGCTAAACGAGAGTGGATCTTGAGATTTAGAACTTGCCATGCTAGCATAGGATAGGTTGATGTAATCATCATGATTTGTGGCATGAATAGAGATATTATGCTACCCTATGTGATCTAAGTGAATAACTTGTGCTTCAACCTTTATGTTTTCAAATTCTATAGAGATATAGGGTCTAAACATAATAGGTGACTATTCATCTTCTATCTTTTGTGGATGTATGCTTAGATTGGTACTAGTATACCGAGAGGTAACTTTTACTCTTTTCGTGTTATTCGATCAGATATCAAAACCATCGCATGTTTTAATCGAAGGCTGCAACTCTAAGTGAAGTAGATAATGAAACTAGGATTCCATGTTTATTCTCATATAAGTAATTCGATTTTAACTCTAGTTAATTAGTTAATTGTTAGTTATTAATTTGCATCTTAGTTTAATTTAGTTAATCAAACCCTATTTGTTATTTTCTTAGCAGTGAATTAAAACCATACATTATTGCATAGACATATTTTCTGAGTAAAACTTAACCAAGATCTCTGTGGAACGAACTTTAATTGTATTACTTGTGACTACGTGCGCTTGCGTGAGTTTAGCATAACATACATATAATTCCACCATTACGAATTTCATCAATATAGGTTTGATATGCAATTCTACTTCCACTAAAATACATCATCCAAAATCTATGTTTGAATTTTATAAGTTTTTATAAGATGTCCTGGCAAATCCTGGTCTATGTTGTCGCTAGCGTAGAGGTCCCAGTACTCCTCTGAAAGTTTGTTAACTCTTCTAATGCAATCCAAACTTTCTGGATGAGTAAAGCAGTTATCGAGCAATCCGAGATGCTCGTACCACAATGCCATCCTAAACCCATGGATTTGTCCCCGGGCTGGCTGCTCGGTAGACAAGTGATGTGGTTGGTAGCCTCCCATAGCTATTTCTGAGTCCCTGGCACCATCCATTGACCTCTGGTTAATATTTGCTGAACCAATTATTATGTACTCATCATCAACTGCAAGAGTGAATTAGTTAAATTGTCAGATAAGTAAGCATGGCAGCTCTATATGTGGAAATATTTGACAAATTAAGAGTAGTGATTTTCCATCCTTTTATACGGATAATAGTGATCCTTTTAAACATTAGTGATTTTACTGAACCTATTATTACTGCTCTTGGATTTTATAATATTTTAGTCCCGTATGGAAATTCAAAAATATAATTTTACAAACCTACAAAACTCACAACTCAGACACACAATCTTCGCAAAATATGTGTTTACAACGTAGTAAGATTGGGGCAAGCATCTTTTCCTGACAAATAGCACACAAATCTCCAGCTGCATTGACCTGCGTTCAGAGTCAGCATAAATGCATCAAAAAGTCGTGATTTCTATAGAATGTATGATTTTAATGGAGAGATGGATTTCAAGAGGATTCAGGTTATAGAGAAAAGGTGATAAAGTTAATAAACCTGGTTTGAGAAAGGAAAAAAAGCAATAGATTCCATGCAGAGGCAATTGGCTTATTATTCTCACTCTTTGCCTGCTAGATATATTATTCTCAGCAGCTACAATAGTTGGGCCATTAACAAAGTTACCTGCACTCCCATTGATTCCATGATATGAAGCAGGAGTGATGCTTCACATGGTACCAGTATAAATTGCATCAGTACTTCGTGCATAAACATGATTAGCAGCAGGGATAGGGGAGATAGTTGTTGCAAATTCGGATCTCTGTTTTTCTGTCTTTTGCTCCTGCTGATAGCCAGGAATAAAGCTGTCAATTACAACCTGATGCACCAAAAGATTTTAGTCAGTAATAATAACTAAGCATGCCTGTACTAAGCTTAAAACTTTTTAACTTCTTTTTTTTTCCTCGCACATTGAATTCTGATGTCAAAATCACAAAACCAAATAAATGAGAATCATGTCCTCAATCCCCTGGATTCATTTACAGATCGTGTACAAGGAAACTTATCAGCCATATTTATCATATCAAGCCCCTTCTAAGTTCCACATATTGCACTATCCCCATAGTCATGAAAGTTCCACATATTTTATTAAATATAGAAATAATATTTTTACTAATATTTTTATAAATATTATACTATGATTCTACATTAGAATCATATCCAGCATGGCCAAGTAGGCAGCCCTATCCCCATAGTCATGAAAGTTCGACATATTGCAGAACATACGATGAGCCTCATTCGCATGGCCCAACTTACTCAATGTCCTCACAAAATAAGCATATTGTGACTTATTCATATACTTCTTTGACAATTATACTACCTCATCAAGTCTAGCAAGCTGCCCTTCCGAAACTAAAAGATTCAAAATAAGACTGTGCTCGTTTGAAACTCTATAATAAAAATTAATGCACGGTGACAAAGACAAAATCCTTAAAAATATGTAAATCAAAAATGATCTTAGACGTACTATTTGGCCATAGAATCTATCACAGAATCAAATTTACTCAAATAAGTATTGAGCTTAATATTGTCGTCGTCATCTGTTAGAAGGCCCCGCAGGGGCACCAACCATCGAATCATCCATGGAATCATTTACCTTGATTATTACCAATTTTTTTAAGATAGGTGCCCTTGGTGGGGCCTATTGCATATAAAACTGTAGAATCTATAATAAAATCACAGAATCACTTTCACCAAATAGACATCTATTCCATGCACCAAAACTACCAAGAATCTTGGTATGATTCTGAAGTCGTTTAGCAGCACTGTATGAAAGAGCCAAATAATAGCAAAATATTGATAACATAAATATAGGATATATAATCACCATTCAGTATTACAACAGACGTGCATCTTAGTAACTTAAGTTTGACAAATACTATAGAATCACATATTCACTAATAAAGCAACCACAGAATCAATAACGGAATCATTTTCAACTTAACTCATATAAAATGAGACTAAAAAATACCAAACTTTATATATTAAAATAAATGTACGGAATCACAAATTTAATAACAAAATCAACCACAAAATCACTTACAACTTCATATAACAAGTCTTAAATACATTATATAACAGAATTTTTACAAATATAAGCAAAGAATCATTAACTGAATCACTTGAAAAATCACTTTCATAAAATAATAGTAATACACAGCATCCGACATAGAATCTAATATGTGTATTTTCATTCAAACAAGCATCTAGTACGGAATCAAAAAATGAAATCTTCAAACCCTAATTTTATTAATTTTGCTAAAATAACAAGCAGGATGAGATGTAAATATCATTACCTCGAATTAAAGATGAATTTATGTCAAATTGAAGCTTTGATGAGTGTGAGTTTATAGTTTTCGCGGATTTTGAGCCGTAATTTCATAGATTCTGATCAAGAGAGAAGAATTTGTAGTTTGTCGAGAGAGATTTTGAGAAAATCGTGATTGTATGTGGAGAGAGAGAGAGAGTTGCAGCCGTGAGATAGTCGTTAGAGAGAGACGAAGAGCGAGCTGTTAGATACTAAGCCCATTACTAATTCTTTCTTTTAATCCTGGCCGTCCAATTTTTTTATAAAAAATTAATGATTAAGATGAGTGTTCTTTATTGTTCTTTATTTAAGGGTGTTCTATATGGAGCAAAGGCCTATATATATATATATATCATATATGTATTTACTTTAAATGAAGGGTTAGGATTAAGATTTGTTTTTTTAATGATTAGATTAGCTGCTGATTCATCAATCCGTGTGACACTAAATGGACCAATGAGAAACAACCACACAGAAGCTAAATTCGACCAAATATGGTTGAAATTAGGAGCTCGACTAAATTCGACCGAATTCGCTCGAATGTAATATTTGGTCGAAATTTAGTTGAATTTATTATTTTAAAAATAGGAATAGAGGACAAAAATATTAAATAAAATAGAAAAAAGCCAATTTTTTATTTAGAATTTATAATCACCCACTTAGTCATACCACAAAAATTTTATGTTCAAAAATAGGCATTTTCCTATTTTTATTTAGTTTTTTAATTTATTTTACAAACTAGTTAAAAATGGGGAAAAATTAAAAAAAATGAAAAATTAATGAAAGTAGGGTAAGATTCATCACACAAATAGTGAGTACGACAAATTTGATGTGTATGACTTATAAAGTAAAATTTGGTTTTTTTTTCTATTTTTATTTAATTTTTTAATTTATTTTCCGAAATAGTTGACCGTTAAATTAGCAAACCAAATTATTATTTTTTTCCTGAAATTTTAACAATAACATTAAAAATGATGTAACTTGACCACCGTACGGTTGGGTCGCCGACAAATACTTTTAACAAAATCGAAACACTAAACCTTGACGAAACCCAGGTTAGGGGTTCTAGTCAAATTACTAGTTGACCGTTAAATTAGCAAACCAAATTAATTTTGTTTTTTCTGAAATTTTGGCAATAACATTAAAAAGGATGTATCTTGACTACCGTACGGTTGGGTCATCGAGAAATATTTTTAAAAAAATCGAAACATTAAACCCTGACGAAACGATGTTTATGGGTTCTAATCAATTCAGCAGTTGACTACTAAGATCTCCAACCAAATTATTTTTTTATTTTTTGAAAATGTGGGAATATCATTAAATTAGATATATCTTGACATCCGTACGGTTGGATCATCGAGAAATTTTAAAAAAAAAATAGAAACAACAATGTGGGACGAAGCACTACTTACTAGTACTAGTCAATTCAGTAGTTGACTACTAAGATCTCCAACCAAATTAATTTTTTATTTTTTTAAAATGTGGGAATATCACTAGATTAGATATATCTTGACATCCATTCCGTTGGATCGTCAAGGAATATTTTTAAAAAAACAGAAACAACAATCTGGGACGAAGCACTGCTTACTAGTACTAGTCAATTCCGAAGTTGACTACTAATATCTGCAACCAAATTAATTTTTTATTTTTTACAAATGTGGGAATATCATTAAATTAGATATATCTTGACATTCGTATGGTTTGATCATCGAGATTTATTTTTAAAAAAATAGAAACAACAATTTGGGACGAAGCACTACTTACTAGTACTAGTCAATTCAGCAGTTGACTACTAAGATCTCCAACCAAATTAATTTTTTATTTTTTGAAAATGTGGGAATATCATTAAATTAGATATATCTTGACATCGGTATGGTTGGATCGTCGAGAAATATTTTTAAAAAAATAGAAACAACAATGTGGGACGACGCACTACGTACTAGTACTAGTCAATTCAGCAATTGACTACTAAGATCTCCAACCAAATTAATTTTTTATTTTTTGAAAATATGGGAATATTATTAGATAAGATATATCTTGACTTCCGTATGGTTAGATCGTCGAGAAATATTTTTTAAAAAAAATAGAAACAACAATCTGGGATGAATCACTGCTTACTAGTACTAGTCAATTCTGTAGTTGACTACTAAGATCTGCAACCAAATTAATTTTTTATTTTTTAAAAATGTGGGAATATCATTAAATTAGATATATCTTGACATCCGTACGGTTGGATCGTCGAGAAATATTTTTTAAAAAATAGAAACAACAATGTGGGACGAAGCACTACGTACTAGTACTAGTCAATTCAGTAGTTGACTACTAAGATCTCCAACCAAATTAATTTTTTATTTTTTGAAAATGTGGGAATATCATTAGATTATATATATCTTGACATCTGTACGGTTGGATCGTCGAGAAATATTTTTAAAAAAATAGAAACAACAATCTGGGACGAAACACTATTTACTAATATTAGTCAATTCTGTAGTTGACTACTAAGATCTGCAACCAAATTAATTTTTTATTTTTTAAAAATGTGGGAATATCATTAAATTAGATATATCTTGACATCCGTACGGTTGGATCGTCGAGAAATATTTTTAAAAAAATAGAAACAACAATGTGGGACGAAGCACTACGTGCTAGTACTAGTCAATTCAGTAGTTGACTACTAAGATCTCCAACCAAATTAATTTTTTATTTTTTGAAAATGTGGGATTATCATTAGATTAGATATATCTTGACATCCGTACGGTTGGATCGTCGAGAAATATTTTTAAAAAAATAGAAACAACAATCTACGACGAATCACTGCTTACTAGTATTAGTCAATTCTGTAGTTGACTGCTAAGATCTGCAACCAAATTAATTTTTTATTTTTTAAAAATGTGGGAATATCATTAAATTAGACATATCTTGACATCCGTACGGTTAGATCGTCGAGATTTATTTTTAAAAAAATAGAAGCAACAATCTGGGACGAAGCACCAATTACAAGTACTAGTCAATTCAGTAGTTGATTACTAAGATCTCCTCACCAAATTAATTTTTTATTTTTTGGAAATGTGGGAATATCATTTAATTAGATTTATCTTGACCTCCGTTCGGTTGGATTGTCGAGAAATATTTTTAAAAAAATAGAAACAACAATCTGTGACGAAGCACTATTTACTAGTACTAGTCAATTCCGTAGTTGACTACTAAGATCTGCAACCAAATTAATTTTTTATTTTTTAAAAATGTGAGAATATCATTAAATTATATAACGTATGTGTTTCTAATACCCTCATAATTTTTTTAATATTTTTTTCAAACTAATTAGATACTTATTTAGTTTATTTAGACAATCTACTAAATAAAAATTCAACTTACTCCTATCATATGAATATTTTTTACACATAACTAAATTTATACATATGAATAATGTTATCCTTGTATTTATAAATATTTTTTAATGATGTGTACAAACATTCAAATATTTAATAATAATTTTTCAAACTAATTAGATACTAATTCAATTTATTTAAAAAATCTAGTAAATAAAAATTTAACTTTCTCCTATCATATGAATATTTTTTACGCACAAACTAAATTTATACATTTGAATAACGTTATCCTTCTATTTATAAATATTTTTTCATGATGTGTACAAATATTTAATAATATATTTTCAATTTCTGAAAATAATAGATTCAACTGAATTTGGTCACATTTATTAAATTCGACCGAATTTGGTCATATTTATAAATTCGACCAATTTCGGCAACATTTGGGAAAAATATTGGGCGGCAATTTTCCCGCTCCCCTACTAAATATGGCCGAATTCGGTCATATTTATAAATTCGACCAAATTCCGACAACATTTGGGAAAAAAATTGGGCGGCAATTTTCCCTCTCCCCCACTAAATATGACCAAATTCGATCGAATGTACTAAATTCGACCGAACAAAAATAACTACTAAATTCGACCGAAAAAAAAAAATCAATCACATTTGGTACTAAATTTGACCGAATAAATTCGACCGCGGCTAAATTCGACCGAATTCAGTCATATTTAGCCGGGCCAAAAAAGGTCGACCGAATTCGATCATATTTAGCCGCGGTCGAATTGATTTTGTCATATTTAGCCTTGTTTTCTTGTAGTGATTTTGGGATGTCCTTTTCATTTCTTTACGTTATCATAAATAGTACTCCCTCTGTCCTACCCATTTCTTTACATAAAAAAGTGCGTGTCTGACACGCATTTTAAGGTTCATTTTTAGGATAGTTCTATAACTTATTTTTGATATATTTTTTTTGTATAAAAATAGGATTGTTCTTTTTTTATACAAAAAAAAGAAAATATCAAAAATAAATTATAGAACTATCGTTAAAATTCGTGCCGGAAACTGGTCCGCAAACGTAAAGAATCAAGAGGGACGGAGGGAGTAAGTTTTTCCCACTATTACACCCACGACTTTCCCCCACTATCTCATATTTAATAATAAAAAACACTATTACATCCACTACTTTCCTCCACTATCACAAATCTATTATTAAATATTGATAGGTCCCACTCCTTAATCACTTTTCATCTAAATTTACTCATTTTTTATGCATTATCTTGATCTTCGTGTCCCCCTCCAATGTAAACAAAATATTGATAGGTTATACCATTTTACCTACTTTTTATCTAACTTTACTCATTTTTTATAAAGTTTTTTCGTTTACGTGCCCAAACCCAATGTATATCTATGTGCCCAAACCCAATATATATATAATTCAATGGG
The DNA here is from genome assembly GCA_037693485.1 of Kitagawia praeruptora. Classification (NCBI taxonomy): domain Eukaryota; kingdom Viridiplantae; phylum Streptophyta; class Magnoliopsida; order Apiales; family Apiaceae; genus Kitagawia; species Kitagawia praeruptora. The sequence continues at coordinate 119,870,710 of CM075349.1, read as the reverse complement.
ACGGAGAGAATATTACTTACAAACAAAATACTAATAAATATTTCAAAAAAATTTCTTGTCATTTGATTAAACAAATGTAACACATAAAATTGTAGAAAATGCAAACCAAATAAATACATTTAAGTTTCAATATCGAATGACAAGCTAACAATAAAACTTTTTCATTTCCAAATTTCAATAAAAGTACAAAATTACAATTTAATAATTTATATCAAAAGCTAAAAAAATTCAGTTTAAGACTTAAGTTAGCAAGTATCTTGCTTAAAAATTATATTCCCTCCGTCCCATTAAGTTAGCAACTATTTTTAAAATGCACATGTGCATTTTAAAAATAGTTCTGTAACTTATTTTTAATATTTTCTTTTTTTGTATAAAAATAGAACAATCCTATTTTTATACAAAAAAAAGAAAATATCACAAATAAGTTATAGAACTATCCTCAAAATGCACCTTAAAATGCGTGTCAGATATACAGTTTTTTATGTAAAAAAATGGATGGGACAGAGGGAGTAGTTCGTAGTTATAGACAATTATATACAATTATTCATTAGTTACTGTGAATGTTATGTTGGATTCGACGGGATCCAATCCATTATTTATGGCCCATCGGGTTTTATTATTAATCATCTAAATAAGACTTGAGCCTAATTAATAATTAAATATATAAATAGCACTTAATATATATTTAATTATTACATCTAATATATGTCTATTTAGATATATTTATTTATAATGGCTTAAGTACCCAAGCCCATAACTTTGATGGACGGTTATGGGTTTAGCCCATTAGGGTTGGTCCCATTATTCCCTCTATATAATGAATCTTATGCAAGAACAAAAGTTACGCTTCTCATAATATTCAGAAAATACACACATCCCATCCTTACGTATAGAGGAGAATAGTGAAGATCAAAGCCCTCAAGTACTTACGTTCTTCAGACTCTCTCAAGATCATTAATGGCCTCTTTCGATTCAGGTACGCTTCCGCTATTAATCATACTCATAGTCTTGATCAGGAGATTCATGTATATTATTATGTTGTATATATACATGATTTATTCTAACAATTGGTATCCGAGCAAACTCCATGATTAATTCTCTGAGTAGTATTATGAATTCAATTATGATAAACTTGAATATCGATAAGAATCTCTATGAATCGTAACGCTATTATTAATCTAAATTACGTGCTTATGCTATTAATCGCTGCCTCACTAGTTGATTTAATTACTGTGTTTTCTGTTAGATGTTTAATTATAGTTATTACTGCATATGCCACTTGATGTATATGATCATATTATATGTATGTGGAATCAGGTTCCAAAATTATTATGTGACCCACTTGATTGAACTAAAAACCTAGCTTATCTTCTGATTCAGTAAATACGGGCTAATGCATGGTATCAAATTTTATTAAATCATGTGCAACATCATGTTTGATGGTTAATTTAATAATATTAGTTTCAAGGGATACTTATGAAAAGTATTAGTCCCTCATGTAAAAATATTATGAATTAATTTTTGGGCTAATATAGTGATTTCTTAATTATTAAAGTATTGGATGGACCAACGAAAATCTTTTACTTTAATTATTAGGAGAATTAAAAATCACATAATGTACGTATACAAGTTGATGTACGAATCGGCCCAACGGAAGATTTGTATATTAATTTTGTAAACGGAATTTTTAAAGTTCAAATTGTAGAATTTAAATTATTTTCTACCCAACGGTGATATAATTTAATATTTTACTTTTTGTAATCTCATGTTTAGTGATAAAATTAATTTAGTATTGATTATCAGCCCAACGGAAGATATTAATATTAAATTTAATTTTGATTGTAGGAAAATTTTTGTGTATTTTATTTTTCCTATTTAAATAAACTGTTTATCCCTCAGTTTATTAGCTTATGTGTTACTTGGTGAACTAACTGTTTTTCATCATGTGGATTATATTTATTGTACTTGTTGTACTTATGTGCATGATTGTGATTAACCTTGATTCAGCATTTGGTCCTGTTTCACTTACCAACTACTTTTCACACATTGAACCATTGAGTGGCTCTAATTTTAAGAAGTGGAAAGAGCAAATTGATCTTACGTTGGGAGTTACTGCCCTTGATTATGCCATAAGGGTTGCAAAACCTGCTACCATTACGGCCGAAAGCTCTGCTGAGCAAAAGGCTGATTATGCCAAATGGGAGCATAGCAACCGTGTTTCCTTAATGATTCTTAAGGGCTCCATTACTAGTGCAATTCGTGGAGCAATCCCCGAATCTGATAATGCAAAGGAGTATCTAGCGAACATTAAGGAACAATTCAAGGCTTCCACTAAGGCTCAAGCCACTACACTGATCTCGAAAATGGTCACTCTCAAGTATAATGGTTCGAGTGGTGTTCGTGATCACATTATGAGAATGAATGATATGGCTTCTCAGTTAAAGGATATGAACATGGAAATCTCTGAAGGTTTTCTCGTCCACTTCATAATGACTTCTCTTCCTGCACAATTTGGTCCTTTTAAGATCAATTACAATACGCAGAAAGAAAAGTGGAAGATGAGCGAGTTGATTTCTATGTGCGTTCAAGAAGAAGAACGCCTTAAGTCTGAGAAGGTTGAAAGTGCTCATGTTGTGACCACGACACCCGCTAAAGGAAAAGGAATGAAATATGGCAATAGTCAAAAGAAAAAGGGAATTGATGTAGCTGTCACGAAAGACAAGGGACAGACTTCTGGCACAAAGAACTTTGGAGGTCCTAAATGTAACTTCTGCAGAGCTAAGGGACACATAAGGAAAGAGTGTTCCAAATTTCGCGAGTGGTTAGATAAGAAAGGTAATGCATCCATTTATGTTTGTTATGAAGCTTTTACATCTGAAGCTCCTTTAAATACATGGTGGATAGATACTGGTGCAACTGTGCATATAACTAATTCATTGCAGGGATTCCTTTCCGTGAAGAAGCTAAATAAAGGAGACCGATATTTACTCGTTGGAAATGGAGAGAAAGTACAAATTGAAGCTGTAGGAACTTTCCGACTTATGTTGGAAAGTGGTTTTAATTTGGATTTAATGGATACTGTTTATGTTCCCAGTATCACTAGAAACCTTATTTCTGTTTCAAAGTTAGACGCTTATGGATATTCGTTTAAATTTGAAAATAAAGGTTTTTCTCTATTTCTTTATTCTGAGTATATTGGCTCTGGGCTGTTAGAGGGAAACCTTTACAGATTATGTTTGAATGCTTCTTTTAGTGAATCCTTAATTTCAATGAATGTGCAAGATGAAGTTGCAACTGGTTCTAAAAAGAGAAAAAGAAATGATGAGAATTCCTCAAAATTGTGGCATGAACGACTTGGTCACATATCCAAAAGTCGAATGGAAAGACTTGTTAAAGAAGGAGTTCTTCATCCATTAGATTTCTCAGATTTTGACACATGTGTTAAATGAATTAAAGGAAAATTTATAAAAACAAACAAAAAGGGTGCAAATCGTAGCACTAAGTGCTTGGAGATAATTCACACTGACATTAGTGGACCATACACTCCAGGCATAGGTGGTCATAAGTATTTTATTACTTTTATTGATGACTACTCACGTTATGGCTACATTTATCTTTTGCATAAAAAATCTGAAGCACTTGATATGTTTAAAATTTATAAAGCAGAAGTTGAAAAACAACTCAAATTAGATATTAAGGTTGTTAGATCTGATAGAGGAGGAGAGTATTATGGAAAATTCTCTGAATCTGGACAGAATCCAGGACCTTTTGCCTTATTTTTACGAGAATGTGGCATCGTTCCTCAGTACACAATGCCGGGTACACCCCCAACAGAATGGTGTTGCTGAGAGACGAAATCGAACTCTTATGGATATGGTTCGAAGCATGATATGTCACAGTACATTGCCAGAATTTTTGTGGGTTGAAGCCCTTAAAACAGCTATGCATATCCTTAATCGGGTCCCAAGTAAGTCCGTGCCTAAAACACCTTATGAAATATGGACTGAAAGGGAACTCAGTTTTGGATACATGCATGTATGGGGTTGTTTGGCTGAAGCAAAAATATATAACCCACACATCAAGAAATTGGACCCTAAGACTATTACTTGTCATTTTATTGGTTACCCCGAAAGATCTAAGGGTTTTAGATTTTATTGTCCATCACACACCACTCGAATAGTTGAGACTAGAAATGCAGTATTTTTTGAGGATGCTGAAGTCAGTGGGAGTACATCTCGAAAGATAAATTTGGAAGAGATTCAGGAAAATGTCCCTATTTCTATCATTCCAGATATTAGTGCACCAGAAAATGATGATAAAAATGTTGGTGCAAATGAGAATGTACATCAAGAACCACCTCAAGATGACAATAACACTACTGAACCTCTCAGGAGGTCAGAAAGAGTAAGACGATCAGCAATCTCTGATGATTATATTGTGTACTTAGATGAAATTGAGTCTAATCTTGGCATGGGACCTGATCCTATTTCTTATAAAGAAGCTATTGCTAGTAACCATTCAACTCAATGGCTTGTAGCCATGGAGGATGAGTTGAAATCCATGAAGGATAATGATGTATGGGATCTAGTTGAGTTGCCACAAGGGGTCAAAGCTGTAGGCTGCAAATGGGTATACAAAACTAAGCTTGATCCTAGTGGTAACATCGAAAGATATAAAGCTAGATTGGTTGCAAAGGGCTTCACACAAAGAAAAGGAATTGATTATAATGATACATTTTCCCCTGTTTCGAGTAAGGACTCATTTCGTATCATCATGGCTTTAGTAGGTCATTATGATTTAGAGTTACACCAAATGGATGTTAAAACTGCTTTTCTTAATGGTGACTTGCATGAGGATGTCTACATGTCACAACCGGAAGGTTTTGTAGTCAAAGGCAAGGAACACATGAAATGTCGGTTAAAGAAATCCATATATGGATTAAGGCAAGCTTCTAGAGAGTGGTATATTAAATTCGATGATGTGATTGGAAAATTTGGGTTTAAAGAAAATTTTGTTGACCAATTGCATATATCTAAAAGTGAGTGGGAGCAAGTACATTATTTTAGTACTATATGTGGATGATATTCTACTCGCTAGTAGTGATATGAATTTAATGCATGAGACAAAGAGATTCCTTCATAAGAATTTTGATATGAAGGATCTGGGGGAAGCATCTTATGTCTTGGGCATTGAAATTCATAGAAATAGATCTCATGGAATTTTGGGGTTGTCACAAAGAGCTTATATTGATAAAGTTCTCAAACGTTTTAACATGCAAAATTGTTCTCCAAGCGTTGCTCCTGTTGTCAAGGGTGACAAATTTAGCTTGAAACAATGTCCTCAAAATCAGCTAGAATTGGATCAAATGGAGCATATTCCTTATGCTTCGGCAGTTGGGAGTCTTATGTATGCTCAGGTTTGTACTCGTCCAGACATAGCATATATTGTTGGAATGCTAGGATGATACCAAAATAAATCCAGGTCCGGATCATTGGAAAGCTGTTAAAAAGGTCATGCGGTATTTACAAGGTACAAAAGATTTTATGCTCACATATCGAAAGACGGATAACCTTGAAGTCATTGGTTATTCGGATTCCGATTATGCTGGGTGTAAAGATGAGTTGAAATCCACTTCAGGTTACATTTTTATGCTTTCTAGAGGAGCTATATCATGGAAAAGTGCTAAGCAGTCGCTGCATACCTCTTCTACAATGGAAGCTGAATTTGTGGCTTGCTATAAGGCAACGAAGCAAGCTCTATGGTTGAGGAATTTTGTCACGTATCTCAAAATAGTTGACACTATTTCTAGACCACTGAAAATTTATTGCGATAATAAAACTGCTGTTTCTTTCTCTAAAGACTACAAGATAAGTGATGCGACAAAACACATAGATATAAAGTATCTTGTAGTGCGAGAAAGAGTTCAAAAACAACAAGTGTCTATTGAGCAAATTATTACAGTTGCTATGTTGGCGGATCCATTGACAAAAGGTTTACCGCCCAATCTCTTTCGAGAACATGTTGCTAGCATGGGTTTGGTTGATAATCTTTCTTATTGATTCATGGATTTTATTGTAAGACACTAGTATTGTGATCACCTTATGTTATGGTTTTTGGACAAAGTATTTAGTTTGTTACTTCTATTATTGTGCACATTCGAAGTTTATGGAACAAACAATTATGTAAGGACCTCATGGACATATTGATTTGCTATTGATTATGAAATATTATGTTGTTCATGACTTAAGCTAGTATCTCTGTTAAGTTTTATAATTATACTTGGATTGTAACTGGAGGACGGTTTCATATTTATACATGAGTATGATACTACCTTTAATTCTGTTCTTGTATGATGTAAGATTTAGCCTGTCTTATGGGATGTAATGATCAGTAATAAAAGTCTTGTTATATGTATGTTGATGATATACTGACCCTCGGCCAAGTGGGAGAATGTTGGATTCGACGGGATCCAATCCATTATTTATGGCCCATCGGGTTTTATTATTAATCATCTAAATAAGACTTGAGCCTAATTAATAATTAAATATATAAATAGCACTTAATATATATTTAATTATTACATCTAATATATGTCTATTTAGATATATTTATTTATAATGGCTTAAGTACCCAAGCCCATAACTTTGATGGACGGTTATGGGTTTAGCCCATTAGGGTTGGTCCCATTATTCCCTCTATATAATGAATCTTATGCAAGAACAAAAGTTACGCTTCTCATAATATTCAGAAAATACACACATCTCATCCTTACGTATAGAGGAGAATAGTGAAGATCAAAGCCCTCAAGTACTTACGTTCTTCAGACTCTCTCAAGATCATTAATGGCCTCTTTCGATTCAGGTACGCTTCCACTATTAATTATACTCATAGTCTTGATCAGGAGATTCATGTATATTATTATGTTGTATATATACATGATTTATTCTAACATGTTATAGCATGTTTACAAGTATACAATATTGGTAAGTTCATATATACTAATTCTTCTCGAACTATATCACAAATTATGTTAAAACAATTATATTCACGAACTACATTTATCAATATTATCATCAAATTAACTTGTTCAATAATCTTTTATCCAAACTACTTCATACTTAAATTCGATTTAAATAAACTGAACATTAAAATTGTGTTTATATTACATTAGGTATGAAGGATTGTGTGTACTAAACTTCAATATTGGTTTACTAAAGTTTCCTAGTACACATGAACATGATATACTAGTAATAAACCTAGATTATACTAATATTTCTTATATAAATAATGTGCATGCAGGACATGATATACTTACAAATCAAGTACTCCCTCCGTCCCCCTCAATTGTTTACATGAAAGACGCGAGCTTGTCACGCATTTTAATACTCCTAAAAAGTATAGTTCCATAAGTTATTTTTAATTTTTTTGTTCTGAATAAAAATTTAATGTTTAAACTTTTATTCAAAAAAGAAAATTTTAAAAATAAGTTATGAAACTATCTTTATATACACCTTAAAATGCGTGCCAAGCAATGCTGAAAACATGTAAAGAAATGAGAGGGACAAAGGGAGTATGTCGTGTTTATTTGTCGTGCTAAGTAATAAGATATACATATTCTTTTTTCTTTTTCTTTTTCTTTTTTATAATATGTACTCCATTATTGTGGGAGCAGAGCAGGGGAGTACAAATATAAACGAGTCAAACTATTTGCGAACTATTTGAATTTGGTTCGTAAATTATATGTTGAATTTAATTCAATAAAATAGAATCGAGCTCAAATTCAAACTATTCAAATTATCACCAAGCCGAGCTCTAGATTCAAATTAATCAGCTCGTAAAATGTTTTCATATAAGTATTTAATACGTATGTATAAATATTTATATATTTAAACGAGTCGAACTTGAGTTCAACTCGAGCCGAACTGAACTTATTTGAGGTTTTGCCAAATTTTGATGAATTTGATTCGAGTTTTCAAATCGAATTTAAATATATTGAACTTTTACGAGTCGAGTTTCGAACTTGAAATGGAAGGCTCGATCGAACTCGAGTCTGAACTTTTTAATCGAGTTCGAACTCAAGTTTAGCAATATATATATATATATATATATATATATATATATTTATATATGTATGTATAGTTCAAAAAAAAGGTAAAAAATGACAACTGAAAAATGGAACTTAAAATCAGAAATTTAGTTGCATGTGGTTGCATTCAGTTGAATGTGGTTGCATTCAGTTGAATATGCCCCTGCGGGGCCTTGGAACCCAAATAGCACCCACCTTAAAAAAAAAAGGACACAGACGGAAGGAATGAAAGGCGGCGGGAGGAAAGAGGGAGAGGGAAAGGGAACCCTAATATCTAGTATTTCTGCAATTTTGAAACTTAGGTTAGTAAAATTGCAAATAACTATTATTAATTAATTGAAAAAAGAAATTGATTACTATAATTATTAGGAGGAATTTTATCTTTAATTAACTAAGGGTAATTAAGTAAAACATGAAGTAAAAAAAATGGGTACCAAAAATTTTAATATTTCGACTATTATAATATAGTTATATAGAAAATTAGTTTTGTATTATTAATTATAACATTATTATTGGATATTTTTAAATAGAATTGTCCGTACTATTTTTAATAAGAAGAAAAATTTTAGTTAGAAAAAATATAGAAGTAAATGTGTTTTACCTGAAAAAGAAAGTTGATTAGTTATTGTTAAAATGGTATAGATTAGAACGATCATATTTTTGGAAAGAATAGCTTTTAGTTAGAAAAAAGTAATAGCTAAAAAAGGTAATTAGTTAGTTATTATTTAGGAAAAGTGTTGGAAAGAGATACGTGTAATATTTTGAGAAAAGATTGCATTTGATGTTTTTATAACTAAGGATAATAAAGTAAAACAATTAAATAAGATAAGTACCGTACCAAAAAACAGGTATCAAAACTTTATATGTTTCATCTTTTATAATATAGTATAGATTTCGTTTTAAAATACTTATAATTAATTAGTGAAATGAAGTCCGATGAAAACAAATACATACTTTTAATCATCTTCAAATCGCTTGGTTGCCTCTAGGAAGGATTCAACAGTGATCCCCTTAATCGTCTGTACTTTTGATTGTATTTGTAGATGTCGTATGGTTTTTAATTAATGAATTGATTCTTTTTTTTCAAAAAAAAAAAAACACGGACATATTTGATGGTCATGTGACAAATTTTCCACGGAGATAGAATTTTATTCTTTTACTTTAGATTTATGCACCGACAATATAACAGTTTGAAAACATAACAATTTGCAATCTAACATAATCTTTTCTTTTTTCGTGTTCTTTCATCTCTTTGGCATCTATACTAGTGTTGTATACTTGTATTCATGTGGTCATAAAATAAGAACTGTTAGCACTTTCGTGATGTGTTATTGCAGTTTTGTTATACAAAATTTTTGTTTTGTTAATTTTATAGGATCCTTTCATTTTAGAAAAAATGTCCAAAATACCTAAATTTCAAGATGCATGGTTTGAAATGTCTATCTGTGAAAACTCGGCCCGAAATACCCATGAATCACGCATCTGAGAAATGCATGTCCTGGAATACGCATTCCAGGAATGCGTATTTGGGATCACGCATCTCCCAAATGCGTGATAACGTAAGCTGACGTCATTCTCACAATTGCAGCTTCGGCGTTCTCTCTCCCTCGAAATCGCCTCTTCGTTCTTCACCCTCCGGCAATCTCCAGTACTTTTGAGGACATCAAAATGATGCCCAGACCTACCTCTCCATTTCCCCCCATTCATTTGTTGATTTCTGGCCCCGCGGGGGCCTGTATAAGCATATTGGAAAACAAAATTGGAAAAAGAGCTTGGTTTTGGGACTTTCGAATTCCGCAAAACAAATGAAAAATGAATGATATAGGGTTGTAGAAGGTGAGAAGGCGAGCACTTTGGTATACAGCATGCTAGTGAACGATTTCTGGAAGTGTGTGAACGAAGTGATCGAAAATTCGATCAAAAAATGACTCCGACAACGGGCTTGGAAGACGATGAACAGTGCATCTGATATCTACAGTCACGCATGTTGAACATGCGTATCCCAATCTGTTCATGGGCAGCGTAAAAAGTAATTTGTGAAGGACACTCCACCACCACATGCGTGTCTTGATACTCCTCTTCCACATGCGAGTCCCGTGGGTATTTAGCGCCGTTCTGAACAACCGTGGGTATTTTGGACCAAATGTTCTGAAAATATTGGTATTTAGGGTTATCGCCTTTCATTTTACCAATATTAAATTCGATTATAAACTAGATTTAATTTATAAATAATCATGATAAGATCACTAATAAAACATTTAAATTTATTGATATATATAATGGCTTGGAGTATACAAATTTGATTAAATTTTCATTTTTAATTTATTTAAAGTGTAATTAATTAGATATATAGTTTATAATTTACCAACATCAAATTAGTAGAATTTTAATATTATTATTTTTTATTCCAAATTTATTCTTAACTATGTTTAAGAAAAAGTTAACAAAATTAAAAGGGTTTTATTGAACCACTAACTTAAATGCTAGGGACTTATTTAATCCTTTTTAAATCAAAAGAGTTTATTTTCTCCTGCATCTAACTCATAGAGTTTTTTCTTATCTTTAAGGCCTTGAATTTTTGATATTCCATATGAGCCGAAAGTTTCCAACCCAAAATTATAAGTCAAATTATGACATTTTAGATTCAACTGTAATCCGTTCATGGTATTTATTTATTCGATCGATCAGCCAAAATTTTGTATTGATATTAAAGGATATCGATCGAATTCACAAATTCCACAAAAGTTAATCAAATTTATATTTCAAGTAATTTTTATAAATTATTAATATTAATGTGAAATTATTTAAAAATTACTTTTCTAAAAAGCACACATATTAAGATAAATGTTAGTTGGATAAAATTTTCTAACTAATACCCCTAATTAATACATTGAAAAATGAGAAAAGTGTTAAGTTTGAAAAAAGTCAAATTTTAGATATAATAAATGTAGGGATAGTTTCGAAAAATTACCATTAAATTTGTATTGAAAGAAGAAAATTAACATGTAAAATGGGACAAATCCATTTTTCAAAAGAAACATATATTTTGGGACGGAGTGAGTATCATATACAAGAAAAAATCATAACATCATTATAGTAAATTTTAAAACTTTGTTTGCATACACTCTTTTGTCATTTTAATTATGATTCACTGATGTTAGATTTGATGGAGCGAGACATTTAAAGAGAAATAAAATAAGACATGTGAGGTAGGAGGAATTCAATGCTAATTGAGGCATTCGCGAGAATATGATAGTAAAATCAAGGCATGAACAAATTGTTAACGATGCTTAATGGCATGTCACGTTGTTGAATGAATGATTATGTTAAATTGAAAAATATTGAAAAAGATTTTAGCAAGAGAATGGAAAGATTGTACATGATCATGTTCATTCTGCATAATCACGCTTGCTGTAAAATATATATTTATTTTAATTAGGAATTGATTGTTTTTTAGGATTTATTATTTCTATATAAACAACATCATGATGTAATAGACAATATCTTTTTATTGAAATTAAAATCGTAGAAATTTTTCTCTTTTTCTTGTGGATTCAAGAAACTCCTTGTGGATTCAAGGATCGCCTTATGGATTCAAGATTTTTAAGGATTTATCGTGTAAGAGTCCTTATAAGGATTAGCGTTTACTTTTTCTAGTCTTCTGTTCTACGTCAGTTGGTATCAGAGCTGGCTTTATTCCCTCTTTTGCTACTTGATTCATTATGGGAGATGAATCAATTACCAAAAAAGATTTTGCAAAGATTACGACGGCTTTTACCTGACTCTCAAGATTTTGACAAACAGGATGACTACGTTCACGGACAACATGAATAACAATAAAAAGCAACGTAGATGTGAAATAAAAGATTGAAATTGAATCCATCGAGACAGAAAATGTCATGTTGGTGAGAATTCGGGCGCGGAGTCAATTATGAGTAATCGGCTCAATAACGATGATGTTGATATATAATTATTCTATGGGTCTCTAGTAGTTATTGAGTTTCTGAATTGACATATTAATGTTGATAAATTCTTTAATGTTATGGATGTTCCTGAAAGTAAGCAAGTGAAGATGGTTGCTAATAGACTAAAAGGCGTTGCTTCTAGATGATGGAAAAAAAATTGTTCATCAAAGGTGTCGACAAGGAAAGGATTAGTCAAAATATGGCGATAGATGAGATGCCAGAAATTTGTGAGTCTATGATGTATATGGACCTTAATCAAGATGATGATATAGTTTAGCAGTATGAATCCGATTATGCTAACAGTATGAATCATGCTAACATGGAAGAATTTTTGGAAGATTTGGAAGGTGCGAAGATTAGAGAAGATTGTGAGATAATGGGTTTTGAAAATTGTGTGTCTACAAATTGTGTTCGTTTTGATATGGTTAAACAGGAAGACAAGGACAAAGACGCAAAAGAAAGTTTTGAGAATATCAATACAGATGAAAACAATGATAATGATGATGATGATCTACATGTTAAAGGAGTGAAGGAAGAGTCCTTAGGCACTAACAAATATACCGATGATTTACAAACTCCGAGCTTAATCCAATCATTATGTAAGGTGTGTCACCAAACTTTTGAGATTGTGGTAGACTATGTAGATAACAATAACTTAATTATGAGAGACATGGTTAATTAAATCAAGTTGTCTCCACCAATTATTTAGCACCATAGAATGTTGTGTGGAATAACCCCTTGGTTGGTGCTAACGCAAGTAAAAATATGTAATTAACATCGCTAGTATGAAGTACAAGGATATCACGATTTTTGATAATTTTGATGTGGGTGCATGCCTGCTAGTATTGGATTGACCATATCAATTTGATTTGAATATTTGTTACAAAAGTAGGGAGAAGACAATTGAGTTTATCATTAATAATGATGATGTGAAGTATGTATTGTATTCATTGGAAGATAAGGATGTCTTGCAACAGTCATATGAATGTGTTGTGTCTCTTGGTACAATAAAGAGTTTGGAGTTGTTGAATGTCATTTAATTTCTGGATTGACAGGGGTTAATCATGACGTGGTTAGGTTAATTCAAATGTTATCATTGCAATATGTTGATCTTGTCGAAGAATTCAGGTACAAAGTTCCAGTAAGGCCTTTTCCTAGTAAAATACCACCGTGTAGAGATAAACAGCTAGTAGTTGCAGTTCTTATTGTTGATGAGAAGGAGGAGGAATTTCAGTGCTAATTGTGGCTCCTGACTGCAAGAATACAACAATAAGATAAAGGCATGAGCATGTTGCTGAGAATATTTGATGGCATGACCACGTTGCTGAATGACATGATTATGCCAAATTGGAAAACATTGGCATAGACTTTTAGCGATAGGATGGAAAGATTGTGCATGATCATGCTCAATCCTACATGATCACACTTGCTTTATAAAAAAAATATTTATTTTAATTAGGTTTTGGTTTATTTTGTTTTAGGATACTGATGTAGCACGGAAGGCTAGGAAAAACAAGCGTCAATTCTTACAAGAACTCTTACATGAGAAATCCTTAAAAACCTTGAATCCACTAGGCGATCTTTGAATCCATAAGGAGTTTCTTGAATGCACAAGAAAAAAGAGAAAAATCTCTAAGATTTTAATTTCAATAAAAAGATATCGCATCATATCTTCATCCATTTTAGAAACTTAAGATTTGATCTAACTATAAAGTAATCAATCACCTTCACGTCAACAAAATTTTAAACTCAGTAACCAATTACCTTCACGTCAACAAAATTTCAAACTCGAATTCGAGACAGTTCTCTAAACCTAGTATGATATCAAACCAACTCATCTAAAACTCTTAAACTACTTATGCTATTCAACAGTAACATTCAGAATGCGGAGAAATTATGCTCCATTTTTCATTCTATTCGGTTCTTCCCACAAATTTGATAATTATTAAGAGTTTGCACTATTTCACTTTTTATTTTCATTATTTTCATATTTATTTTTTCTCCTTAATTTTGTTCATACCTAGCCTTTTCTTTTTCATATTTCTCCACTAATGCACTTCATTCTCTCCTTCCACACAAACGTACAGGTCCTTTCAAATATGAAAACCAAGCACAAAGATACAAAGAAAATGAAATGAGCAAAAATAGTTGCCTGTAGAAGGTTACAGTATATAGCTACCAACCAATATTTCCTTTTCTATTCATAAAAAAACTAAAAAAATTAGCCAATATTTTCAGTATAAATAAGGCTCGCATCTTATCACTTCCACTACCAAAAATAAAAGTGTCCTGCTTGCATATCCCCATTAGTTTCAGTAGCTATTGATTTGTTTTGTTCAAGAGTGTTATATCTATTACACAATATATCAATGCCACTAGTACTAGAACAAAATCATCCTAATGGTATCCGCACAATGTCCAGGAATGCTGATAAGGGCAAAAAGAAGGCTTTTGTGACATTCTTGGGAGGTAGTGGTGACTATGTGAAAGGTGTGATTGGACTAGCTAAGGGTCTAAAGAAGGTTAATTCAGCCTACCCTCTTGTCGTGGCTGTTCTGCCTTATGTTCCCCTGGAGCACCGCCTTCTGATGGTGCAAAATGGTTGCGTTCTCAAAGATATTGATTGGGTTCAGCCACCAGAAATGGACAAAACAAAAGTAGGTTGGGCTCATGAGCATTTTGCCATTAACTACTCCAAGCTTCGTATTTTTCAGGTATTGGCCACCACCAGCTAGCACAAAATATACGCGTGTGTGTACTTCCGGTAGTAGTACTGATGGGAAAATCTCAACAGAGGTGTCATTCGACATTAGTTTTAAAAGTATTATCACTCTGTGCATATTTATTTGGTAAGTTAAATATTCCTTTAATCTAAAAATTAATCAAAAAAAATATTTAACATCCCTGGAAAATGTTTCTGCAAGCAATTTTTTACAACAAAAAACATTCTATTGTATTTTGATCCAATTCTTTTATGTTTGCATGGGTTGTACTCCCTCTGTCCCTTTTGATTGTTAAAATTTGAAATAGGAATGTTCGGCACGCATTTTAAGGTATATTCCATGACTTATTTTTATTGTATAAAAATTTATTAACAAAAAAAAAAATTAAAAAAAAAATTATAATTCTATTCTTAGAATATATCTTAAAATACGTGATGGACATCCTTTTTCAAATGTCAAAAAGGAGAGTCTTTTATTTAAAAACTTCAATTTGATGACTATAATTAATTACCGGGTGCTTGAAGACCTATTCGTTTTAGAATTAAAACTATGCAGCTTGATCCATGTTTACATATACGCGCCACATGTATCTTTTACCCTAGCTAAGTACGTAAACTATCTAAATCCATCTAGCTCTAATAAATGCGTATATCAACGAAGTTTATGCAATACATAACTGGTGCAGTTTGAGGAGTACAGCAAGATGGTATACTTTGATGGGGATATTCAAGTATACGGCAACGTGGACGAACTGTTTGGATTGCCAAATGGGCATTTGTATGGTGTTTTGGATTGTTTCTGCGAATGGCATCATTCCCCGCAATACAAGATTGGCTACTGCCAACAATGCCCTGATAGGGTGAAGTGGCCAGCCGAGATGGGACCGCCTCCATCCTCTTATTTCAATGCTGGAATGTTCGTTTTCGAACCAAGTCAAGCTACTTACAATGATCTAATGCACACTATCAAAGTCACTCCCCCTTCTTCGTTTGCTGAACAGGTAGATTAATTCATTGATAAAATCAAGATACTATACTGCAGTACTATTAGATTTGGTCTTTTGTATGTTGAAAAACTTGTTTGTAAATTATGGGCAGGACTTGTTGAACTTGTATTTCAGGAGCATTTTCAAGCCAATCCCTCTAGTTTACAACCTTTTACTTCCGATGGTGTGGACCCATCCGGACAACGTAGAGCTTGACAAAGTGAAAGTTGTTCATTTTTGTGCAAATGTAAGATACCAACTGTGCTTCTATTTTTTGTATGATATTTAAACCAGACTGAATTGCTTATAAATATTTGTGTTACTCTAATGCTTGGTAGGGTTCGAAGCCATGGAGGTATACCGGAAAGGATGAACATATGGACAGGGAAGATGTGAAAATGCTAGTGAAAAAATGGTGGGATATTTTCGATGATGATTTGTTTAGCTATAAGACTACTCCATTGGAAGAAAATGTAGGAGGTAATCGTTTACAGATGACTGAATCGAATTTAGTAGCTCAGGAGCTTTCGGAGAAGGAAAAATCAGGCATACGTCCAATGATCACCAGTGTCTTGAAAGTTCCTGCTTCATAGTGTTGTCATTTTCAGCACTACTGTAATAAAGCATGTAATAGCTAGTGATCAATTGGCTGTTGTCTGTGTTTATCTTTATCATCTGTTCTACTGGCATTCAGATATCTTGTTATACATTCAGAATCTTATATATGTATATTAATTTACAATTGGCATCATACAAGAATGTTACGGGACATAATATAAAATTGGATAGATAATGTCGTCAGCTAGGCTGCAGCAAGTATGGGTTTACAAATGTTTGATAGTGCATAAGAGAGAAGAGAGAAGAGGGCCCGTCCCAAAATTGAATGAGGTCGGATCAATCCTCCCGAGTCTGTGTGAAGGGGAACCCTACTCGATCGTTTGTGGTCGAGGGAACCCTACTTTCTCCTGCATCCTTAGCACCTCAGAAATATTCTCATTTAGAGCGTTTGACTAACCTTAAAATCATTATTTACGACTTAAAGTTGCTTAATTAAAGTGATAAGTGAAAATTTTAAGTTAATATCCGTGTGGGTAATTTTATATCATAAGTAACTTATGAATTATTAAAAATGTAAAGTTAAAAATAAATTTCACAAATTATTTATTTGAATGATAATATTAACTTTTATCAAATAAAATCTTTAAAATAAAATAAATCATTTTAAAAAGTATCTCCTCCCAACTTTTGACTTTAAGCTATTTTTTAAATTTTAAGTCAATTTTTGACTTCTTACACAAGCAGACATTTTTTAACTTAAAGTCAAAAATGACTTTAAGCTCGGTTTAAAAGCCGGAGCCAAACGGCCTCTTAGTTGTGTTGGACATGAAGACCAGTTGGAAAAATTTTATTCATTATTGACATTAAAAATTTACTACTACATTTTGAAACATTAAAAAATTATTTATTTGATAAAGATATTTATTTACTAATATGTTAAGTAAATCAACTTATATACGCTCGTTTTTGGAACATAATTCTTTCTTAAAGTAATTCAACTTGAATTTTTATATTATATTTTAATATGGATTATGGACGCGTATCCATAATAAATATTAAAAATATTAAGGATGGCCGTGATTTGAATGTGAGTCTTCACCGATCAGATTTCTAAAATTAAGTAATCAACTTATGTAAGAGTCTGTTTGGCGTAACTTAAAATTATCCCAATCTATTTTAAGTTACTAGTTATGTGTTTGTGTACACTTAAATTTCTCAACTTAAGGCAGTCTGCAACATTCTTGATTTTCAAGAAGCAGCAGAGGAAACAACTTATCTCGGGCTTCCTAATGCTGTAGGAAGAAACAAAAGGACAACGTTCGATTATCTTAAAAACCGGATGCAGAATAGAATTGAAGAGTGGGATAAGAAGTATCTTTCAAAGGGAGGTAAAGAATTGTTGATTAAAACGGTTTCTCAAGCGCTTCCAACGTACGCTATGAGCATTTTTCTATTACCCAAGCAGGTTTACACTGATTTTGAGAGTTTGATGTGTGAATTTTGGTCGAGATCATCGACTAAGAAAATGAGAGGCTTATATTGGATGTCATGGGATCGTATGTGCATGAAAAAGTCTGAAGGGGGTCTGGGATTTAGAAAGCCGCACCACACTTTTGGGGAAACTAGCTTGGAGGTTAGTTACGAGACAAGACAGTATGGTGAGCAAGGTGTACAAAGCGAGATATTATCCTAAGGGTAGTTTTTTGACAGCGAATCTGGGACCTAACCCAAGCTATGTGTGGCGAAGTATTTTGGAAACACATGAGTTGGTAAAAGCTAGGATAGTCAGAAGGGTTGAGAATGGGTGCACAGTAGATATAATTAAGGATCCTTGGCTTCCTTGTGTTGAGGATCCTTATATCCATACAGAACACGAAGCATTGAAGGGTAATACCATTTCATCTTTAATGGAGATAGATCAGGACAGGTGGGATGAAGATTTGTTGAAAGATATTTTTGAACAAAGAGATATCAGCCTGATTCTATCAATTCTGATAAATCGTAATGATAATGATTCATGGTTCTGGAGATACGACAAGATGGGCCAATATACAATCAAAAGTTCATATGACGCCATAAGAAGTAATGCAACGAACAATCAGTTAAGTAGTAACTCTGGCTTCTGGAACAAAATATGGAACTTAAAAATTCCGTTGAAAGTTAACACTACAAGAATTCTCAGTTATACCAACGGAATTTACCAACGGAATTTAATCTGTTGTTAATTACCAACGGATTGCTAACAGTTTGAAAAACCAAAAATATGCCAACAGGTCCCTAACGGAACACTAACGGATATTTATCAACGAAAATTTCCGTTGGTAAAATGGAGGCCAAAAAATAATGCTAACGGAAATGCTAATGGTTTACCAACGGATTTTTGTCAACGGAATACTAATGACATAATAACAGTTTAGTAATGGACTACTAACCCCATAGCAACGGAATTTGCAATTTCTGTGGTCAGGTGTATTCCGTTACTAATCCGTTGTAAGAGTAGATAGATCCGTTACCATTCTGTTGGTAATATTATTCATAAAATTTAATTTATTTATTTTACAAACTAGTTAAAAATGGGAAAAAAATTAAAAAAAATAGAAAATTAGTGAAAGTTGGGTAAAATTCATCACACAAATAGTGAGTATGACTACTTTGGTGTGTATGAATTTATGTTCAAAATAGGGCTGCAAACGAACCGAGCTGATCGTTTGGCTCGACTCAATAAGATAACGAGTTCGAACAAAAAAATTTGATCGTTAAGGTTATCGAGTCGAGCCGAGTTTTTTGAGTGTTCGACTCGACTTGACTCGATATGGGCTCGTACTCGAATCGACTCGAGCTCGGCTCGTTAAGCTCGAAAAAAATCAAAAAATTTACTTTTTATTTTTTTATCTCCAACCAAATTAATTTTTATTTTTTGAAAATTTGGGAATATCACTAAATTATATATAACTTGACATCCGTACGGTTGGATCGTTGAGAAATATTTTTAAAAAAATAGAAACAACAATTCGTGACAAAGCAATAGTTACCAGTACTAGTTAGAATAGTAGTGATCTACTAAGATCTCGAACCAAATTAATTTTTTATTTTTTGAAAATTTGGGATTATCACTAAATTAGATATATCTAGACATCCGTACGGTTGGATCGTCGAGAAATATTTTTTAAAAAATAGAAACAACAGTCCGTGACAAAGCACTAGTTACTAGTACTAGTTAAAATAGTAGTGATCTACTAAGATCTCGAACCAAATTAAAATTATATTTTTTGAAATTTGGGAATATCACTAAATTAGATATATCTTGACATCCGTATGGTTGGATCGTCGAGAAATATTTTAAAACAATAGAAACAACAATCCGTGACAAAGCACTAGTTACTAGTACTAGTTAGAATAGTAGTGATCTACTAAGATCTCGAACCAAATTAATTTTTTATTTTTTGAAAATTTGGGAATATCACTAAATTAGATATATCTTGACATCCGTACGGTTGGGTCGTCGAGAAATATTTTTAAAAAAATAGAAACAACAGTCCGTGACAAAGCACTAGTTACTATTACTAGTTAGAATAGTAGTGATCTACTAAGATCTCGAACCAAATTAAAATTTTATTTTTTGAAATTTGGGAATATCACTAAATTAGATATATCTTGACATCCGTATGGTTGGATCGTCGAGAAATATTTTTAAAAAATAGAAACAACAATCCGTGACAAAGCACTAGTTACTAGTACTAGTTAGAATAGTAGTGATCTACTAAGATCTCGAACCAAATTAAATTTTTATTTTTTGAAAATTTGGGAATATCACTAAATTAGATATATCTTGACATCCGTACGGTTGGGTCGTCGAGAAATATTTTTAAAAAAATAGAAACAACAGTCCGTGACAAAACACTAGTTACTAGTACTAGTTAGAATAGTAGTGATCTACTAAGATCTCGAACCAAATTAAAATTTTATTTTTTGAAATTTGGGAATATCACTAAATTAGATATATCTTGACATCTGTATGGTTGGATCGTCGAGAAATATTTTAAAAAAATAGAAACAACAATCCGTGACAAAGCACTAGTTACTAGTACTAGTTAAAATAGTAGTGATCTACTAAGATCTCGAACCAAATTAATTTTTTATTTTTTGAAAAACTGGGAATATCACTAAATTAGATATATCTTGACATCCATACGGTTGGATCGTCGAGAAATATTTTTTAAAAAATAGAAACAACAGTCCGTGACAAAGCACTAGTTACTATTACTAGTTAGAATAGTAGTGATCTACTAAGATCTCGAACCAAATTAAATTTTTATTTTTTGAAAATTTGGGAATATCACTAAATTAGATATATCTTGACATCCGTATGGTACGATCGTCGAAAAAATTATTTAAAAAATCATACAGTGAATCTGGCACGCGCCCCGTTATCGGAATCTATACTATTACAACATTTCCGTTAAGATGCGGCACAACTGCGCCTTTTTATTTTTCGATTATTTTTTCCCATCACTAGAATGAGTATCTATTAACATTCGTACGGTTCGATCATCGAAAAAATCATTTAAAAAAAATCATACATTGAATCTGACACAATCGTTTCACTATTAAATTACCAAATCAAATAAACTCAAATTTTAGGAATAACACTAAAAAAATGGATCTTGACATCCGTACGGTTGGATCGTCGAGAAATATTTTTTTAAAAATCGAAACACGAATCAGGGATGAAATACTAGTTAGATGTACTAGTGGTATTGTTAAATTACTAAATTAAATTAATTTAATTTTTAATTGTTTTTACGTATCAATAAAATAAGTAAATATATAATAAAAAAAATAAAATAACTAATACTTTATAAATTTATAAAATTATTTGTAATTTAATCATAGACATCCAAATTTAGCTTCCCTTTTCGAATTTCATTTTGCCACCATATCAATATTTCATCCCCTCTTTTCATTTCACTCCCCCCTTAATTGAAATTTCACTTCCCCCCTTTTCTCTCCAAACATTTCACTTCCCCCTTAATTGAAATTTCACTTCCCCCATTTTCTCTCCAAACAATCGAAAACCAGACACACACCAAACATAAACCACGCAAAGGATTTATAAACAGAATACCGGGGAACCTCTCACAAACCCTAAATTGAGTTCATCCTTCTCCTGCGGGGAAAATGAAGAGGTCGTCTTCGCCTGTGCTTGTTGAGTGGCGGCGAAGATGACAATGGGAAGTGCTTGTTGGGTCTTCGAAGGGGAATAGGAAGAATTGATATGAGTCTCCTGGAGCAGGGACAGGTTCGAGGGAGAAGAAAGAAAATGGGGGGTTTAGAAGTAAGCCGGATTTTCAAGCTATTTTACGAACTCAGGTAGTGTGTTTGTACTTAATGTTTTGTTTACGCCTTTTGTGATATGTATTATGTAGTAATCTTTTGCATTTGATAATATTTCAGGAGGCTATTTCGAGGCGTTTGATTGATGTAAGTCTTACACAACACAATCAAGATAATCTAGTCTAGTAGACTAGTAGCTATAGGCTGCTTTACATTTTTGATTGATGCAGGCTTGATGAGGCAATCCGCTGCTGCAAGCGAAAAAATGGGTATCCTTGAAGAGAAAATTTTGGAGGTACAAAGTAAAGAATCAGAGGAAGGGCATCACAAACATACTTCAGTACACTTGCAGGGAGATAGTTCACAATTTATGTATATATGTATGTTTGCTGTGTTATTTAGCCTAAGATTATTTGCATGTGGACTATTTATTGGTTGTTAAAATGATCTGTTATTATTAATTAGTAGTTGAAAAATAGGACATGATTTTAAGCTTGTTACTGTGTGTGCGTGTTAATTACCTTTCCTTGAGATTTTGTGCTTGTCATAGCGAAAAACAGATCCAAGTATATAGTAAATACTAATTTTATTTGGTTTGTTGTATCAAATTTTTATAATAGGCTAAATGTAGTAACGTTTTAGTGTTTGCTAGAAAAAAACAGAGATTCTGATTCTAAGCTTGTATGGTGTTTTTTTGTATGAATTTATTATTGAAATGCTTGATGTATGTTACTATTGGGGATTGTTATGTAGGCCATTGTTCCATGGAGAATCATCTTACGTGGAGAACCGTGGAGAACCATTTAAAATACATTATAATTGCTTTATATATAAGGGCCCCGCAGGGGCATCTTCACAAAAAAGTCTTATAATTCTATACTCTATCTATTTATAAAAAAAAATTACAAATTTTTTTTTTTTTTTAAATTTTCAAAAAATGATGACGTGGCAACATTTTTTTAAATTTTTTTAAAAGTTTTTTTAAAATTTTTTTTTTTGATGAATGGATAGAGGGTAGAATTATAAGACTCTTATGTGAAGGGGCCCCGCCAGGGGCCTTATATAAAGGACTATTTTAATGCATTTTAAGTGGTTCTCCACGTAAGATGGTTCTCCCTAGAGTGGGACTCATGTTATGTATTATGATTAGTTTTATAACTATTGAGTTGTTTTTGTAGGCTGTGGTGAATAATCTAAAAGATGCTCATGAACTGATTGATACTGCAATACATGATCATATTGATGATTGATACTGCAATACTATTATGTTTGTTGATCTGGCTTTAGGCATCGTTTGTAAGTATATTTTTTATTGCTTGTGTGCTAATTTTAAGGTGATGGTTTTAGGTTGTGTAGATTGAGTAATAAGATGGGTTTGGAATCTGCGGTGGAGGCAACAGCAGAGTTCTTGAACAAGGCTGTTAAACCAGTGATGGTGGGTGGTCCGAAGATGCGTGTGGCCAAGGCTTGTGAAGCTTTTGTTGCATTAGCAGATGTCTGTGGGTATCATGTTGCCGTAATGCCATCAGCCAAAGGGATGGTGCCTGAACATCATCCACGCTTTATTGGAACGTATTGGGGTGCGGTGAGCACTGCTTTTTGTGCAGAGATTGTCGAATCAGCTGATGCTTACTTGTTTGCTGGACCAATCTTCAATGACTACAGCTCTGTTGGGTACTCACTTCTCAAGAAGGAGAAGGCTATCATCCTGCAGCCTGATCGTGTGGTGATTGCAAATGGTCCTACGTTTGGGTGTATTCTAATGAAGGATTTCCTTCAAGCCCTTGCGAAAAGGCTAAAGTGCAACACCACTGCCTACGAGAACTACCACAGGATTTATGTTCCAGAAGAGCACCCTCTCAAATGTGCACCTAAGGAGCCTTTAAGGGTTAATGTTCTGTTCCAGCATATACAGAAAATGTTGTCTGGTGATTCTGCTGTCATTGCTGAGACATGGGACTCTTGGTTCAATTGCCAGAAGCTGAAATTGCCAAAAGGCATGGTTTAGCTGACTGACTGGGCAAACATTGTAGTTTATGCCAACAGGAAGTTTTTGTTGATACTCTTATGGTAGTATTTAAATATAGGGTAAGAGTGATCATGTAACTCTTAACCCCATTTTGAATTTGTATTTACTTATGAGATGTTGGTATTATATAAAAAGACTAGTTTGCTGGTATCGCTGGTATGATATTAAAAATGTAAATGTTGGTAGATACTTTGCATCCGTTGGCAACATATTACTACATTCATCATGGAAAGTGTTTCTAAATTTAACAATGGAAATACCATTGACAAATGGTTGTTAAACTACCAACAGATTATCCAATCCGTTATAAATTTGTTAGTAATAATACCAACAGATTAAATTCCGTTGGCATTTGGTTGCTAATTAAAAATAGGAATTCCGTTACTAGTTTGTTGGCATTCCGTTGTTAAGTTTAGTAACGGAAATAAATCCGTTGTTAGAGACTTCCCAACGACGTTTATACCAACAGATTATTTCCGTTGGTATTCCGTTGGTATCATGTTTTACCAACGGATTTCCTTCCTATGCCAACGGATATTTCTGTTAGCAAAATAGGATATTCTTGTAGTGTAAGCACTTTGTCGGAGAGTAGTTCGTGACTGTTTACCCACTAAAGGTCGACTGATAATCAGAAAGGTAGAGGTGGATAGTAGGTGCCCAGTATGTAATCTAGCTGAAGAAACAGTTTTTCATACGTTAGTAGTATGCCCTGTGGCACAGTTATGTTGGCAAAAGTTGGATCATACTTTTGGCTTAAGTAGCTGTTTGGAGGACTGGACAGCAGATATGTTGCAGTACAGTAGGCGTAGTGATAAAAACAAGGTGTTTATGGTAGCATGGGCTATCTGGAAGAATCGTAACGATATTGTGCGGAGTCAGAAAGGTAAGGAGTACGATGACATTGTAACATCAGCATTACAAGTCCTTAACAATTGGGAGAGTGCACAACACAAGTCTTTTGACAATACTATTGGGTTTGTAACTCAATCGGACGGTGATGTGCACTGGAAACAACCACAAATTAGAACTATTAAGGTGAACACTGATGCGGCTTTGTTTGAGCACTTCAACTGTTTCAGTTACGCAATGGTGGCTAGAGATCACTCAGGAGCGAGATTGTCTCGAGTTATCGACAAGGAAGCTCAAACCCAGAACTTGCAGAAGCTATTGGTATACGAGAAGCCTTGAGTTGGGTAAAGAATAAAAGCTGGTCATCGGCTGTTATGGAGTCTGATTGTCTTGGAGCAATTCAGGTTATTAGGTGTTCATCAATTAACCTCTTGTACTTTGGTCGGGTAGGTGATGAATGCAAAAAATTGCTTGGTGATTTAGAGTTGCGAAATGTGACTTTTAAATTTATAAAACGGTCCGCGAACATGGTAGCTCAATATAGCGAGAAACTCAAGTTCAATAGCTGATCGTAATTGGGGTAGGGGAGAAGTCCACCCGTATTTATTTCATGTATTGCTTAATGATTTGAAAGAGTAATAAAACCATTTTCTTCCTGGCAAAAAAAATTTCTCAACTTAAAGTTTATTTTAGTTCAAAAAAATTGAAGTACGTTGAAGGTATTTTTTTAAACTCGTTTTTTTAATATCAATTTTTATATATTTGAGTCATCTTTTAACTTATATTATATTCTTTGTATATATTTGTATTTTATACTTTTATATTATGTTTAAAAAATATAAATTTCTCTATTTTTGGTCAATTTTTTAAAAATAAATTTACTTTAAGTAAAATTAGTAACTTAAAATTAAAATTATCTTATCACTTTTCACTTAAATCGAGTAAATTATACTTTAAGTTATAAATAACATTTTTTAAGTTAACCCAAACGGACCCTAAATCTTTAAGGTGCACGAAGGTTGAACCTGAATTTTTATATTACATTTTAGTAACTTAGAATGTTTTTGTTTTTTTGAAAAAAATTAACTTATAACGTTTATTAAAATAATTTCAATTCAAACCCAATTAATAGATTTAACAATAATAATATTTACATTCATATGGGGCGGAGCAGACTTTCCTCATGAGCCAAGCCACTGATAAAATCTTACTCACGGTATAGAAGAAGACAAGAAGTTAGCCATATGTCACGGCCTTAGAATTCGTACCCTTTCTAAGCCAATCGTGCCGGCGTCTAGCTCTTGTCGCCCACAATGCGCCCTACTAGACCAGCCTCAACCCCAAGTGTCACCTACACTTGTGCAGCGGATGTAAGAGAAATATAAGAGTAGAAGACAACCACACTTACTAACAAAGACCCTTCTTTATTAGTAAACAATATTACAAGAGTTGGATCCCCTTGACCCACACTAGCCCCTTGCTAGTTACAAAGCTTAGCACTCAACCCTCACAAGAGAAGCACACTTGCTCTCTTACTTGAATGCTCTCACTTTGCCTCTTGCTCTCTTCCACTCTATTCGTCTATTTCTCTATATCCCTCCCATCTCTCTATATCCCTCTAAATGAGGGGTCTAGGGATGGCAACGGGTCGGGTCGGATCGGGTTTGGTCAAATCCAAATCCAAATCCAAAGTTTTCGGATCGGATCGGGTCTGGATCCGGGTTTGAAAATCAAGATCCAAATCCAAATTTTCGGGTTTTATCGGGTTTCGGATCGGATTCGGGTCTAAATCGGGTTTTTAATTCAAAATTCAAAAATTAAAATAATCACATTAAGCAAAACATAAAAGAAAAAATATATTTAAAATTTTAAATATAAAAATATTATAGTTGCATAAAAAATATAGAATATTATAAATAAAATTTAAAAATGATAATAAAATAAAGATTATATATATGTATTTATATAAATATATTAGAATTTCAATAAAAAAAATAAGATTGTGATTCGAATAAATAAATCAAAATTGTGGATATATATATATGTGATCATTTTGTATATTTGTTTGATATGTATCTCAAATATATAAAATGATATACTAAATAATAATAAATATTAAATGTATGTAAATGTGTGTGTGTCTATATATATATATATATATATATATATATATATATATATATATATATATATCGGGTTTTTATCGGGTTTCGGGTTCGGATCGGGTTTGGATCGGGTTTCGGGTCGGGTATCGGATCGGGTTACCTAAGATCCAGATCCAGATCCAAACTCTTTCGGGTCCAAAAATAAGATCCAAATCCAAATCCAAATCCAAAAAATCGGGTTCGGGTAGAACCAAACGGATCGGATCGGATCGGGTATCCGTCGGATCGGGTTTTTTTGCCATCCCTAGAGGGGTCCCACCTATTTATAGGCTCCTCCACCACTTGGAGAGTTCTAGAACATGTACATCCCACATGTTTCTAGATTATTCCACTAACAAGCCTATACAAGATAATTCTAGATCCTACCATATCTAGAATATACAAGCATACATATAACATCTAGGTTTTCTCTAGAAAGCTCCCAAGCTCCTGAAGGTTCCGGAAGATTCCACAAGGCTTCACCACGTTCCGCCATCTTCTAGACTCTTCTTGAATTCTCGAGCACCTTCTAAAGAATCCCGCAATGTTCCACTATATTCTAGAGCCATCCGGGCCCTCCCGGTCTTCTCTATAGAATCTTCCACGCTTTAAGCGGTTAAATTTTGGCAGGGCGTGACACATGGCATCTCCTCGGCTTTTGAGGTTTGATATATATTTAGAATATAAATTAGATTTTTAATTTTCTAACCTACAGAAATAGTTACAGGGAGAAAACATGCTACACGATGTAAGGGTACGTCAGTTGTTTACTACTCCCTCCGTCTCTTAAAACATTTCCTGTTTACTATTTTGGGACATTTAAAATACTTTTCCCCTTTCTATTTGAAGTCATATAAAATATAATATTTAATACCCACTACTCCACACACTACTCCTTAAAAACAATATTCAATACTCAATACTTCATTCACTACTCCTTAAAAACAATATTCAATACCCACTACTCCACCTATTATTTTTTAAAAACTATATTCAATATCCACTACTCCACCCACTACTCCTTAAAAATAATATTCAATACCCACTACTCCTTAAAAACAATATTCAATACCCACTACTCCATTAAAAATCAATATTCATTATCCACTGTCTTAAAATCCGTGTTTTTAGTCAAACGGGAAAGGTTTAAAGAGACGGACACAAATCAAATATTTTGGACACAAACTACACTAAGGTCAGTTTACCAGATCTTAATTCCAACTTATAAATTACTTATTTCGGAAAAATATTTGTATTTACATACTTTTTTTAGAGAAAAATGTGTATAAAGAGTTTAATATTCGTCATCTTGCAAAAATAAGTTACTTATTTCAGAAAAATGTACTCCCTCTGTCCCGACGAATAGTTTACGTTTGGGACAGAGGGTTCGACACGCATTTTAAGGCATTTATAAAGCATAGTTACATAATTTATTTTTAAATTTTTTTTCTTCTGAATAAAAATTTAATGTTTAAATTTTTATTCAAAAAAGAAAATTTTAAAAATAAGTTATGGAACTATACTTTATATACGCCTTAAAATGCGTGCTAAGCAATGTTGAAATTATGTAAAAAAATGGGTGGGACGGAGAGAATACATATTGACGTATTTTTTTCCAGAATAAGTAACGTATTTCTAAGAAATAAGATTTTCCAAACGGGATCTAAATTATAACAAGATCAGATAGGACTAAATGTACACCGTGCATATCCTGTTGCTGACTAATCCTATGAATATCTCTACTAATGATATAATTCAATATATATATATAATATTCGATGAAGATAAATTTCTTTGAAAGCCAACTAAATACATGTGCGTGTGAAATATTTATCTACGAATAAATATTTTGAACTCCAGAACAAGAATAAAACGTCACTATATGTGGAATGGTTTTGATTTACTGCAAACCCAGCAGTCATGAATTTTTGCCCACTGTCTTGATAGTGATGTATGAGAATTGAGAAGGAAGATGATTCAAATTTTTCAGCATTCACCATAAAAATTGCTTCTGAATTTATATATGTCGATACACAATTAATTTGTTCACCACCTATATATGCAGAAGATGCCTTCTATCAGCTACCTTTTCTGGTAGCTGATGTTTAATGAAAGTCGATCTTTTCAAAAAATATATGCAGAAGATATTGAGCAACAGGCCCACAACATGATAACATGGTAACGATAATAAAAGACAAGTCACGGTATGGAATCTACACATGGGCAAATATATCTCAACACAGAGAAAAATTTGCTTTTGGTTCCCAGAATTGTACTTGGATACGTTGCACAAAGCAAATAATTCTATGAATTCATATGCAACTACAGTAAACGAACCACAAATCTTTGGAAAAGAGACCTTTAACAGAGTATAGAAAGAGGTCAGCATTAATATGATACAGATCTCTCAACAACAAAGCAATAGGAAAACTTCTTAGGTGGCCTTCACGAATATGCAAAGCCGAAGTGAGGTGATCACGCATGCAAATAAGCAATTGCAAATTTGCAATAAAATCAAAATATGTGCACTGAAGTTTCAATTCTAAGCCTACACTTATGGAATGTTTATTACCAGGACAAGCATTGAGAAGCATACCTTATTTGCTATGTTGTTTGAGAGCCAGTCTAGCCCTTCGTACAACCCTTCGCCTGAGGTGGCACAAGTGCTTTGGATATACCTGCAACATTAAATTAATAATTTTATTACGGAGAGATCCTGTAGAAACATGGAAGAGATGACAGAAACTATTTACTTACCAGTGGCGCTGACGTAGAGAGTGAAGACCGAGTTTATCAGTAATCTCAGCAGCATTCATTGCGTTGGGAAGATCTTGCTTATTTGCAAATACAAGTAGCACGGCGTCTCTCAACTCATCCTAAAATGTGCACCACAAATCGGTGAACTCAAAATTAGCAACAGGATCTTCATATGTGAAAATCACTTGTTTAATACAGATTTAGTTCTTTTTGTCTTTTTGAAAGCATATCAATCCTAATTTAATGCTAAATAATCTAACCCCTAGTCAAAAAGACCATAAGCTTTTTAGCTCATAGCTCATGTGCTAAGTGGGCTTCAGTAAGTGTATTAACGCACTCCTAGAAATCTCTGGGCTTATACCAAAATATATGAATAGCCAAAAGTGCCTTTATTAGCAAGAGCAGGAACAGACTCATTGTTCATATCCCATTGTTACAGCAAAAAAACCAAACACTTGCACAAAGTAAATTATAAATAAATTATGTTGCTGTGCTTTCTACATATTGTCTAAACTTCAGAAACAATAATGGAATTTCTCTGCGTTGTAATAATAAACACCTTTTCATCCCTTTATATTAAAAACCCTTGTGTGCTGTATTAGCATCTAATTTGTTATTTATCAACAAAGACAAGCAGGAGTCTGATTCTGATGCAAACATATTCATGATCTAACCAAAAACCATACACTTACTTAGGTTATACTGTCTGCTGAATAATGCCACAATGTGTTGCCAATATCATTTTTCTAGCCACATCTCATGAGTTTCTTGTTATTCAACTTAGTATACCCATAAACAGAGCTCGTGTTCTCCAATTATGACGCTGCAGAGGACATATGCAGCTCAAGTTCCTGAGTTATTATATTCAGATCTTTGTCAAGAAGTGTTATCAATTAGTTTACACAATATTTTTAAGGATCTGATTTTATGGAAATGGTGGTAGTGGGTATGTGAGAAGGACTGTGAACAAGGAATACGAAGAAGAGCACGGTTTTTTGAGCATGACAGTTATTTTTCTCAAGATATGTTAAGGTTAATATAGTATTATTTAGGTGAAAGGAAATTCTCAACTCTATGGGACATGAATGTCATTGAACCAGACAAAATGTTGCCTATTACCTCATTCAGCATCCTGTGCAGTTCATCCCTTGCTTCTACCACACGGTCTCGATCGTTGCTATCAACCACAAAGATGAGCCCCTGGGTGTTCTGAAAGTAATGTCTCCACAGAGGACGGATCTGCAATAAGGTACTGATTAATCTAATTAATCTGTAATATATATTTAATCAAGATGCAATAAGGTACTGATTCTATACCAATAGGTATATTTAATATATTAATGCACCAAAGTATTAAATTAAGGGGTCCGTTCACTAGCAATTGTTTGCTAGTGAACTGTTTCACAGCAAATGATGTTCCAGCCGTTGGATCGTTGATCCAACAGCTGGAATTTAAAAAAAAATTACACCGTACCGCAGAAACTTTCCGCGGTACGGGGTAATTACAAAAATGCCCCTACTGTTCACGTACCGCAGAAAGTTTCTGCGGTACGGTGAACAGTAGATTTTTTATGTGAAAACAGGGGGCAGTTTTGTAATTACCCCGTACCGCGGAAAGTTTCTGCGATACGATGTAATTTTTTTTTTAAACCCCAGCCGTTGGATCGTTACCCCAGCCGTTGGATCAACGATCCAACGGTGTAGGAACCATTTGTTGTGTAACAGTTCCCTGGCAAATGTTTGCCAGGGACCGTTCACCTTAAATTAATGTTCTCTTTTAGTGCTCAGATATTCTCTTTTATATAATCTTTCACTGCCGAGAGAAATGTGCGCACAGAGAAAAGAAAAACAAAATATCTACCAGAACAAATGGAAAAATCAACAAGCCCGTACAAAACAGTAACAAACCAACGTTCAGTGCTGATCTGCAAACACTTTTACTGACACATGTCAGCAATTGAGTATGATGATGAAGCATACCTTGTCCTGGCCACCCACATCCCAAACAGTAAAGCTAATGTTCTTATATTCCACAGTCTCCACATTAAATCCTGAAAAAGAATATGCATTAGCCTACAACAACAAAACTAAAAAGAAAAAAGATCCTTAGTTCCCAAATAGATAATTCTATACATTAACATATCTATGTATAATATGAATGCAGAATAAAACTCTCCTATTGCATTTAGCTTTCCTTATCAGAGAGGGGTCCCCCGAGCTTATGTAGGATAAGGGAGAGAAGTGTAGATTTTCTCTCCTGTTCAAAGAGAAATAGTGGTAGTGTAAAAAATAACAGACTTAAGAACATGATATTAGATAAAATGGAGCATTTGAAAGGAATGGAGTGCGCCAGGAATAAGGGATTAATAATATATCAATTCTAAAAAAATAACACAAAGCGAAGAAATCAATGTTGAAGACTTGCGTAACACTGGGAAATCCCAAGAAATCAAATTTACAAAAATGTAACTCTCAATTTCCTCAAAAAAAACTCTTCTATCAAAATCGAAGAACGGGGCATACAACTCTCAAAGTCCTACGAAAACATTTATCACCTTCCCAAAACTTCCTTACAACAACATATAACTAAAGGATATAAGTATATTCACGTAGGTTTAGTCCAGGTTTGGGTTACACCTATGACCAAAGGACAGGATAGGTTTATTAATTCTAATGACTCTCTTCTTAGCTCTATCACACATTTCTTTCGGTTGTTACCAAACCTAACTATTTCCCTCAACGATAAAAATTTTGCTCAAAGTATGACTCGAAATTAAGACTCACAACTTTAGCATGTTAAAAGAACAGATTAATGTTGCCTTCATCTTTAGAATCCATTACAAAGTCATGACAACTGTTGTTAACACTAGTCATAAGCACTCTTTGGCCAGGCGTTAAACCATCCTCCTTCAAACAGAGGTTACAAGGTCCAACACCATAATTCCTAGATCTATCAAATGGGAGGACATCCCTGGAAGGTGTTGTTTTCCCCAGTTACCAGCAAGGCTAGAAGCAAACACACAAATACACCAAATGCACCAGTATGATAATGGTAAAGTAACTCTTTCATTTTAACGATCACATAGCAACTCGCGCCCTTCCAGCTCTAGTATCCTAAATCTTGGAAGAAATTCTCAAATCCCTTCAATTATTAACATCCCTTCATGATCTAGGTATTCAACATCCGATTTACTTAGCTCATCCATGAGACAAGCTGATTATGCCCACCAGCATGCCTCACCAATATATATGCAAAATCATCTTTCTTTCAAAATCAAAACACAGCATTCCAACACACAAACTTACCGGACTTTTTCCGCCAACTGAAAAATGGATTCAACGAGGGAATTAAACATGATTGAACGAGAGTTCCATATAAAGAAAACCTTCAATCATAATGAGTTCCAAAAATATAATACAATCCAAATTCAATGCCTCTTTTGTATACGAGTGGAACACAAACGGAATGTCTGAGTACAATATCCTAAATCACCTCTAACAAATGACTATGGCAATTGGCAACCCATACATATACGACTCAAATAAGGACTCCCAAAATAGCCATAGCCGAACTTCTCATAGCATAGGCAAACTAAAAGGATGGTAGAATCACCATCTTAATCCTGACGACCATTTAGAAATCCTTTATTCGATTTGAGAAGATGAAGGTGGCAAACCCATCATAGAAACCCCTCAACGAGCAGTAGCACAACTCATCCTAGTTAATAACACATCGGTTCATTGGTGATCCTTTGTAACACCCCTAGATCTGGGGTCGGAGATCTAGGATGTCACACTATCCTTATTTCCATTTTTAACATGCTTTGCAATTAATCGATGATTATCTTATACTGATCATTAAATTATCTCATGATGTGATCCCTCAATCATTAATACCAATCACAGGTTATAGGCTCACAAACGAAATTAAAACATTACATAAGTCATTAAATCCATCCATAATATAGTTATTACAGACCCAAATGTTATTATCCCAAAAGGTTTGAAACTACCAAAAGATTACTACTTGCGGTGGTATCGGCTGCAGGAGAATTTCTTGGTTGTCAAAAGTTTACATAAGTCATGCTTATAAATAAATCGAACAATCCTAAGCTGATAGCCTATCCAACTTACACCGCTAACCTGTGGTAGTGGTCCTCCAAATAGTCTACGGAACTGTTGCGCGTTTCCCACGCGCTTGCGAGGAGTTTGGGTAGTCCTTGCCATGCTTATTTGCAATTGTGTTGTGATATGTAAAAGTAAAGCAAGAGTGAGCAATATCGCTCAGCAATATCATAATAGTTTTCAAAGTATCTTTTAAACTTAAAATTAGTGCCATATAACATAACATATTCTTCAATCACATAGTTCTCAAATCCTTTTCCTTTATTACCTTTAGAACATTAGCAATTCGAAATCTCAAGTACTTTGACAAGTTTATAACAATGTCAATACTATCGATAATTGAGCACCTAGGCTTTCATTACATTACAGTATGGTAGTACAATTCCAATTGGAAGAATGGGACTATGCTGGAGCTGACCACGATACATGGTGATCAGCCAATGTATCGCAACTTAAACTTCTCTACTAGTAGAAGGATGACATTCCCTAACCGGGCTTGCACCTAACCGCATACGGGCCTTATGCTGGGCTGTCCCACAACCTCTTACGCTTTGATCAGAAAGTTATTCCCAGTTTGTGTTTGGTTGAGGGCAAGGCATTGATTGGTTAGAATGATTATGTACTAACCTCCTAAGATTTCAAATGATTTGCATTTCCATTTCTCACTATACCCATTCCATTTTCTACCACTCCCTTTCCATAATTTATGTATTTTTAGATGATTTGGATTCTGCGTCTAATTTTCTAGCAAAAAGGTAGGCAATAAAGTTGTCTCAAATGCTCGTGATTAAGACTCTGCTATTCTAATATAGGAACCAAGCCCATAGGCTGCAATCTCTTATTCAAACAAGATGCTTTAGTCATTAATCTTACCAATGGTCGGAATTGTAGTAACTATTTCTCCAAGCTTGAGCTTGTACAGAATTGTTGTTTTACCAGCTGCATCGAGACCCACCATGAGTATGCGCATCTCTTTCTTAGCAAACAAACGACTGAAGAGCTTGGTAAAAGAAAGCCCCATCTTCGCGGATCCTAATTACAAAAAATGCAATAAAGAAATATGTTACAGAACAAAGCACC
The DNA here is from genome assembly GCA_037693485.1 of Kitagawia praeruptora. NCBI lineage: Eukaryota > Viridiplantae > Streptophyta > Magnoliopsida > Apiales > Apiaceae > Kitagawia > Kitagawia praeruptora. Next base: position 119,836,075 of record CM075349.1, on the reverse strand, counting down.
AAAATCTTATATCATGATTTCAAAACACCTAAACACGCTATTTAGCTCAAGACCTCAATTGTTTACATATATAGTAACTTTATTTCATTATCAAGTAAACAAACATAACCAGAAAAAATACGAAATCGAAACATACAAGTACAATTCACCGTATGATCTAAATATAATCCATATCACGCAGCTCCATAGTTGCATAATTGTATAGACTTACAGAAATACACACATCACAAATCAAATCATGATCTAGTTTAAACAAAAATCTAAATTCCATAAAAATAAAATTAATTTGATGAGTAATTTAAAACAATGGAAAATAAAAAGTAGCTGATAACAAATCTATATATGTTTTGTAACATAAAAATGTAGAGATCTGAACAAGCAGACTAAAATCAAATCAAGTGCAACAATTAAGATCAAATTTGTGTGTTTTAGGACTATGTTATTGTGCTAAGATCAGAGATTTAAAAATATATTTGAATTAAAGTGAAAGATGCGAGAGAGAGAGAGAAAGAGAGAGAGAGTAGTTAAATTACCGAGAGAGAGCGAAGGAGAAGATACACAGAGAGTGTGTGTGAGAGATGTAATGTACTGGGGGTGAAGGCCAATAATACGTGGAATAGTACTAACCCATTACAAGAATATCACAAAATGATGATGGTCGCCAAAAATACCACTCTATCACGCATTTGAGATGGGGTAATAGGTTTTATATTAGTTACGCATTTAAAAAATGGGTAATAGGTGAAACAGTACTTCCTATTACGTATTTGGAGAATGGGTAAATGCTATTACGCATTCTCCAAAGGGGTAATAGGAAAAAAATTTATGGTAGTTACCCACTTATCAAATGTGTAATAGGCTGAGTTTTTTTTTTTTTTTGTTAAGCTTTTGAAAAATGCGTAACACCAACTTGTTTCTATTATGCATTTCGCAAATGCGTAATTGGCGGGTATTTTTGGCCACCAATTCCGAAAAATAACAGTTTTTGTGGTATTATTGTCATTCTTTCATGTACTGGCCCAAATTAAAAGAGCTAATAATCTTTAATAGAAGTAGGCCCAAGATAGGTCCAAGAAGAATTAGAATGGCAAACATAAAGAGGGGAAAAGGAGAGAAGGAGGGTATCGAGAATATTGTTTTGCTAAAGTCAATAGGGTCTGGGAGTGAGAGGCTACTCGAAAGTTCTCGTCTATCTAGTCAATTCCGTTTAGTTCATTATTGTAAGATGGTCGGAGCTGAGTTCATAACAAATTGGTATCAGAGCTGTTTGAGAATGGGGCACTCAATGGCGTCACAGAGATCAGAGATATCGGAGGAGATGTCAGATTTCAAAGAGGAGATGAAAGAGTTGATTAAGAAAGGGGTGGAGGAGGCATTTGAGAAAGCAATGGATGCGATGCGTAGTCGTTGGCAGATTTAGGGAGAGTCAAATCGCGGCGGAGAAGAAGATGGGAAGGAACTATGCAGGTCCAACTAAGCTTGTTGCAGAGAACAACGAAGGAGGAAGAGAAATCGAAGTTGGTTCCTTAAATTTGGTAAATCAATCAACCAAAACTCCTACGCCTGTGTCAATTGTTGCTAATCAGGATTATTTAAGTAATGAGGAAAAAAGTAATTGATGTTAAGGCTGAGGGTTTGAAATTGTTACAAGTTCTTAAACCTGCAAATTATGCCCTTCAAGTGTTTCATATAATTCATGAGATTGATTTGATTGCTTCTCCTGTTGAGTCAAACAAAGAGCTTATGAAAATAGATTTTGTTTATCCTACTAACAGGTTTGACAATATTCTAATATATAAGCTACATGAAAATGAATATGGTAAAACTCATGGTACACTCTATGTCAATTTTAAGAATATGGTCAATGCAACTCAAGTGTTTGATTTTAGTTCTCCAGTGGTTTCCCAAATGAGTAATATGTGCAACTCAAATAAGTTTGTCAAAATGCTTGGTGGCCGGGAACGAGGCTGCAAAAGCAAAACACTGAAGGCCCCTGCTGATCAACCAGGTTTAGGCAGTCCATGGAAATCCTTATTTGAAGACCATGCCCTTCTTGTCCTGATGCATGATATGGGTCCAAACTGGGAGTTTGTTAATGATGCTATTGGCAGCACTTTGCAATTCAAGTGCATCATCAGCAAACCTAAGGATTGCAAGGAGCGTTATAAGATATTAATAGATAGCCCCGATGTTGATGGAGCAGATAGTGCTGAAGATTTAGGGTCATCACAACCATACCAGTCAACTTTACCTGGCATACCAAAGGGTAGTGCTATACAGTTATTTCAACTGTTGCAAGGGAAAATGGAAGAGAATACAATCAGATCTCACTTGGAGAAAATTATTACACTTGACAGAAAGCAGCATGGTAGGACAAATGAGCCGATACAACTCCAGCTGCCTCACAATTCTCATACAATTGCTCTGTCCCAAGTCTGCCCAAATAACTTGAATGAAGAATTTAAATATATAACTGTGAGACAAGATGAGAAGGTGGAGTTGGCAATGCTATTGGACCACATTCCCATTCCTATTAAAGAAAGCCTTGAAGAATCCATTGTTAGTGATGCTCTAGTTGAATTCGACACAGCAGAGAAAGATAGGACAAAAGTTGATTTTGACGAGGAGGCAGATGTTGCAAGAAAAGTTCTCAACACCGTAGTGACATCATCTTCTAGAAAGTCATACATATCGCCTGAAGGTCTCTCTATGGCGCCTAAGAATAACAAGGATACTAGTACCATGACTGTTCCCAGAAAGTCTGTTGATGCGTTGCATGGTGATCCCATCATGCGAAATGCGAGCAATGGGAACACTAATATCTTAGTTAATAAACGGGAAATCACCAAACCTGAGCTTTGGATGATGCAGTTGGCAGGAATTCATTGTGAAGGACAGCCACACTTTTGGTGTACTGCTGATGGTTCCTTCCAGGAAGAGGGACAAAAGATTGTAAAAGAGCGAATATGGTCTAAGCCTAGAATCAAACTACTCTGTTATGTCAAGTCATTGCCTATCTTGTTGGCTTGTGCAAACTCTGATCAAGAAAATGTTGATAACAAAGCTGTCCTCGGCACTCTCGAGAGGAAGAAACCATATAGATTGCTTATGGTTGGTTATGAAAACTGTGGTACCAGTACCATATTTAAACAGGCAAAACTTCTATATAGAGTTCCTTTTACTGAAGAGGAGCGCCAGAATATGAAATACATGATTCAGAGCAACTTATACCGTTATATAGGCATTCTGCTCGAGGCACGTGAACGATTTGAAGAAGAAGCTTTGAATGTAATGAGGATGGAATCTATTAATAGACCTGGTCCTTCAGGTATGCCAGATGTTGACCAGACTGACAAGACAACCTTGTACACCATTGGTTCGAGACTTAAAGGATTTCCTGACTGGGTACTCCAAATGATGATGTCTGAAAATTTGATGGCGGTTTTCCCTGCTTTCACTCGTGAGCATGCACCCTATGTAGAGGAATTGTGGAAGGATAAAGCCTTTCAAGCCACATTCGACCGAAGAAATGAGATAAAAATGCTTCCTAGAGTTGCCAACTATTTTTTGAATCAGGCCGTTGAGATCTCGTCAATGTACTACGAGCCTTCTGACATGGACATTTTTTATGCCGAGGGTATTGGTGCTCCCAATGGTATAGCTAATGTGGAGTTTTCGCTCTCAAAATCGAAAAAAGATGGCTACTTGGACCCTGATGATAAAGATGATCCCTTGCAAAGTTACCGACTTATAAGAGTTCAATCAAGCAGCCTTGGCAAAAACTGCAAGTGGATGGAAATTTTTGAGGATATGGATCTTATCATATACTGCATTTCCTTAACGGATTACGAAGAATACTCTAATGATATTGACGGAGTTTCTACTAACAGAATGATGGAAAACAAGAAGCTATTTGAGACCATAGTGCTATTTGAGACCATAGTGACACATCCGACCTGTTCTCACAAAAACTTCCTCTTAGTGCTCAACAAATTCGACTTGTTCGAAGAGAAAATTAAACAAGTTCCTCTTACTCGCTGTGAGTGGTTCCATGACTTTAATCCTCTGATCAGCAGTCATCGGAGCAGCAGCAGGAACAGTAGCAGCAAAAATCCAGCTGCACAACTGGTTCAAAGCTCATGCCATTACATTGCAGCAAAATTTAAACGGTAGTTTCAGTCCTTGTTTGGAAATAAATTGTATGTTGCTCGTGTTACAGGACTCGAATCAGACAGTGTTAATGTAGCGATTAAATATGGAACAACTTCGGGTACCAATTCCGGCATTCGACCTTGAGGACAAGGTCGTTTTTTGGGAGCGGGGTATTGTAATGGACTGGCCCAAATTAAAGGAGCTAATAATCTTTAATAGAAGTAGGCCCAAGAAGAATTAGAATGGCAGACATAAAGAGGGGAAAATGAGAGAAGGAGGGTATCGAGAGTATTGTTTTGCTAAAGTTAGTAGGGTCTGGGAGTGAGAGGCTACTCGAAAGTCCTCGTCTATCTAGTCAATTCCGTTTAGTTCATTATTGTAAGATGGTCGGAACTGAGTTCATAACAAGAGATCGCGGAAAATAGATTATTATTGTTGTTTCATTTTATATCCCTGAGTAGAGTTCTCTGAGTAGAGTTTAGATTAATTGACCGTATAAAATATGCACTCAAAATATATTTGTAAACTTATTTAATTCAAAATCTTAAAAATTACATATGATTTCTAGGATTTTTAATAAAATAAATGAAATAATAATTTCATAGAACATGATTTTTAATAAATAAATTTTTACAATATTTTGATTAATATATAATTTTCGGTCTATACTAAAAATGTTGTTCTTCACAAAATTTAAGTCTCATATATATTATGTAAAAAGTGATTTTCATGTAATCCTATTATAACTATATTATTTTATTATAATTATAATCAGTTAACTTTATCATAATTATGTATTTATATTTTCTGGATTTTATTACAAATAATTTAAAATAAATAATAAATTAAATAACATTATTAATTAAGTTTATTAATAAGCAAAACGACTTTTAACTGGTACTTCGATACCAAATTTGATTAAATCCTTATTTTGGTTTAACCCCTCTATTCCTATTTTTTCTAAAATTCTAAATTACTTTTTTAATAGAATTGTTAAAATTATATTATACTTGTAGTTCTTGTGTTATAATTACACAAAGTTGACGTTATCAAATCATGTATATATGTCTTTTTAATTTTATTAAAAATTAATTTAAAATAAATAATAAGCTAAATAACATTATTAAGTGAAATTCCGTTTTGATGGTATTTTATAAATTTCCTCTCAAAGAACCATTATATTATATTTTCTTGATTATCTCAAAATAATCTTTAATAAATAATAAAAAAAAAAATAATATTTACTAATGAGACCTTTAATAAATAATAAATTAAATTAATAAATGAAATAATCTTTACTATTAAAGAATAAATTAAATAACATTAATAAGTGAAATCCTATTTTGATGGTACTTTATAACCATACCGAGTTTTCTCTATAAAAACCATTATGTTATGTGTTGTGGAATAAAAACTAGGTTTAAATTATTGCGGCTAGGGTTTGTGTATTTAAGGCTAGGGTTCGTGAGCTTCGTGCTTTTATGGCTGCTTCTGCGTTCGAGACTAACGGTCCTCACAGAATGCCTACGTATCTCTGTATTAGAGAATCAAGCCAAGAAAACGTAGTTCTAGGATGAGGGGTCAGACCCTTTATATAGGCTGAGAAACCCTAAAATCGTAGTAGGGTTAGGTGACTTGGTGGGCAAGTCACCGCCTCAAGGAAGGTTCTAGACTCCTTCCTTGTAGGAGTCAGTTTCCATGTTGGAATATGTATCTTGGAGACTAAGTCAGGCAAGAATAATATCCTTATTTGACTCTTACTTGCTGGGCTGTTTATTACCCCTAATATTAATTACGAAATTAATATTATAGTTAGGGTTTGGGCCCATCTGGTGGGCCCCACGTTTGGACCATTCTAGGTCTAATTAATGCCACATTAAATGTGTCTTAGGGCTTACTTTTAGCCCATATCATTTGCCCCCCAACTTCTAGGAAAACTGATCAGGTTTTCCTTGAAGTTATAACGGCCTTATTCGAGACTTGGGTCAGGGTTTATTGCTCTTACGCGAGTATTTTCAACAATATCATCTTGATGTAAAGCGTGGAGCGACCGACGCATTTACGATGACGTTGAACGACACTAATCAGTGTTAAACGGCACTACACAGCGCTAATCAGCCTTAAACAATGTTTAAACAGTGTTAAACAATGTTAGGTGGCATCAAATGGCACTAACGGCACTAATCGGCGCTAAACAGTGCTAACCGGCACTAATCAGTGCTTAAACAGCACTAAACGGTGCTAATCGGCACTAAACTGTGCTAATCTCAATCTCTTTTCATCATTAACAATCATCCAAGATTTGCTGAAAAAGTCGAGATTTAGGTTTAAAAGTTCACTGAAAAAGTAGGGATCCAGGACCAAGAACTGAACCTGGACCGGGGGGATCCAGGTTCAGAAGCTGGTCGGCTGGACCCCCTGAAAATGAGCTGGTCGGCCAAAAGCTGGTCGGCTGAGACCTGGTCGGCCAGAAGCTGGTCGGCTGGCCCTCCTCCAGGGGAGCTGGTCGGCCAGAAGCTGGTCTTCCGGGACTTGGTTGGCTGAAATTCCTCTTCTAGGGCTAACTAGTCAATAATTGGCCTAAAAAACTTGAACTTAGACTCCTTCTTGATTTCAATAGAGAGTGTGGATCTAGGATCAGAAACCATCCATGGTCCTAAGGATCCATAGTCTTGACCTTGATTACGAATCGTCAGTATGGTCGCTTGTGACTTCATGGCTAACTTTGGCCTTCATGACTCATCTTGGCCTTCATGGCTAACCTTGGCCTCTCTTTAACATTGATAATCATCTGATATTCGCTGAAAAAGTAGGGATCCAGGACCAAGAACTGAACCTGGACCGGGGGGATCCAGGTTCAGAAGCTGGTCGGCTGAACCCCTCCAAAATAAGTTGGTCGGCCGGGACCTGGTCTTCCGGGACCTGGTCGGCTGACCCTCCTTAAAATAGGTTGGTCGGCCGGGACCTGGTCTTCCGGGACCTGGTCGGCTGACCCTCCTTAAAATAGGTTGGTCGGCCGGGACCTGGTCTTCCGGGACCTGGTCGGCTGACCCTCCTTAAAATAGGTTGGTCGGCCGGGACCTGGTCTTCCGGGACCTGGTCGGCTGACCCTCCTTAAAATAGGTTGGTCGGCCGGGACCTGGTCTTCCGGGACCTGGTCGGCTGAGGCCCCTTGTGCGTCGCGGTCGATTGCTTCTTGGCTAGCTAGTTAACCCAGACGTGAAAATCATTAATGATCTTGAGGATCAAAGACTTTGATCTGAATCTCAAACCATCATTTTGGCCATTCATGACTTTGTTATCTTCAGGATCAAGGAACTTGACCTTGATCTTGGATCGTCAGTTTGGTCACTCGTGACTTCCGACGATATTATTCAAACATCAGCTATTTCTTCTTTGGCATATTTGAATTTTAACGATCCTTTCTGTATAAAACGAGCAATTTCTGTCCTTTTTTCATCTTTAAACGATAGATGACCTGTAAACGCGAACCAGACTGAACTTCAACCTTTTACAGCAGGTCATGCTTCTTTTATAAAAGAAGTGTGGTAGCTTTCATTTCATTCACTTCTTCACTTCTGGGTTTTCAAATTCTTAAGCTCTCTAGCCTTCAAGTTTCAAGATCAAGTTCCAGCTTTGTAATCAAGATGTCAGAAGGTAACCGGCCAGTGGCTCCCCCTGTATCCATGATGGAAGCCATGGCAAAGAGGAGTAAGATGAGGACAGCTAAAGGTAAGGAAGAAATCAAACCTTCTTCATTCGTTGATCGTAAATTTGAATCCTTACTAGATCTTCTTAATATTATGAGGGACACATTCCCGAACTGTGCTAGTTTAGATGCTTTTAGCAGTCCCAGTAAGTTAAACGAAAAAGATGTCCAGAAAATAAAGGACTCATATCACTTTCCGAGTGCTATCAAAGTTCGTCTCGCAAAACCATCAGACAGGACCTGTAACTGGCACCCCGAGAGGCTTTGCGTCCACTGGGGTGCTCTGGATGCTGGGTTCAGATTCCCCGTTGATAACTTCATCATAAGATTGCTGGCAGAGTATCAGATTCATCCCTGTCAGTTGTATCCCAACTCTTGGAGATATATCTCTATATTTTTAATAAGATGTCGTCAATTGGGGATTCACCCGACTACTACATTATTTCGAAGTATCTTCATAGCCAGTAACTCTTCCGACCAAAAGAAAGGATGGGTCAGTCTCAAGCACAGGGCCAAAATTCCACACATGGTGAACCCTTATTCTTTGCCAGATTCCCAACATTTCTGGGAGAGAGAGTTTGTAATTCTTGAATGGAAAGGCGGTGATTGGGGTAACTTCTTCGTCAAGAGATTCGGAGTTGTGCAAGATAGTAAACACTTCATTTGCGACCTTGATGATTCGGAGTTACAGGATCGAGATTGGCTTCTGGCCGATGATGGCAGTACCCATTATAAAATGTTTCTGAATGAAAAGAACCTTATCGAAGCTGGCCTTAGCTTTCTTTCCGTTGAGGGTAATTTCCTTACTTAAGCTTCTTATGAACTCTGTTTGTTCTTATATCTGTGTTTTCTCTTTGTGTTTCAGCTGCGGAGGAGATTGACAGCCGTCCTCAGAATCAGCCGTCTGTGACTCAAAGAATGAAGAAAAAAGCTGAGGAGCTTTTGAATCCCGCTAAGCCTCGGATTCCCAACTTCTTGGAAGGTTGCTCTCAAGGCGGGAAAAGATCCCGTGGAAGTATCAGAACCCCCTTTATGCCATCCTGGGGTATATGCGAACAAGACTCGGTTTCTGGGAGTCCTGAACTATCCCTAGATTGGTCGAAGCTTTCTGTTACTCCTCCTGATAGACTGTCCTTACTTGCTGGGGACAAAATGAATGAGAATCAACTTCTGGGCTCCCAAGCCTTGTATCAGGTAAGATACTTTTCCTACCGATTCTGGTATGATTTACCTCTTTCACATTCCTTATGCTTTGTGAACTTTGGTTGTAGGCTAATGCCTTCTTCCAAGCTGTCTGTACCCAAGGCCTGGCTTTCAGGGATGAGAATATATCCTTGAAGACTGACTCAGCTAGGTTCCAGGAAGAGATTGACGACCTGCATTCTCAGGTTACCCATGCCGAAGCGGATGCCTTATCCTCCCGAAAGCAACTTGCCTCCTTGGCTCAAAAGAAGATGAATGATGCTAACAAATTGATTAAGGCATATCATAAATCTGAAGAGTTTCTAAAGTTCATTGATGATCATGATGATGAGGTACGTCCTTACAACATGTCTGTTGGTTGGGACAAGGCAATCAATGCTGTAAGTAGCAAACATCCCTCAGTGGTTATCCCCTCTGATTTTCCTTGCCCTTTCTGGACTGCGGGTGACGAGGACCGTGCAAACCTTGCCTCTGGATCGGGAACCAAGATTGTTCCCCAAGCATCAGGTTCAGGCTCTAAAGGTAGCCGTAGATCTTCGGGATCCAGGAGGCGTCCTCCAGCTGCTAGCCAAGACTCAAGTTCTTCGGGATCCCGTGGAAAGAAGCCCCCGCCTGCCAGGAAAGTTGGAGTTGTTCGACAACCGATCCCAGGCAAGAGGGTGATCCGTAACGAAGACAGTTCGACTTCATCCTCCGGGGAGGAGGAAGCCGAAGATGTGGAGACTACTACTCAACCTATGGCGGTTGTTGGTCAAGCCGAGGAAGAAACTTCAGGTGAAGAGTCCGGCGAGGAAGAGGATTCAGATGAGGAGGAGTCGGGCGAGGAGAGCAGCGAGGAAGAATCCCCAGCTAAGTAGGATGGGTTCCCTTATGGCCTTGCATGGCCCTTATCTAGCCGTTTGTGGCTTTATTTTATCATCTTTCAATTAATGTCCTTCGGGACTTAACTTTTATTCGTGTGTTGTAGCTTAACTTAAACCATGGCCCCTCGGGGCGTTTTATTTATGCATCTGTTTCCTTTATTCATATGCTTATTTACTTTCAGTACTTGATCTTTCCAGACTTGCACTCAACAGGTGCTTGGTACATAAACAAAACATAGAATCATAGAATGGAAAACAGATTTGCATTGATATCTTGAAAGAGGGTTCAACCCTTACATTGATACTATGGTCCTACTCGGGGTACTAGTCCCTGGAATGGTTTCATCGAACCTTATTTCTACTTTTATTTATAAATAGCTAAAAGCCAAGTCCTTATTAGGAAGGCTTATACATAATAAATCTTCAAGTTCAGAGCATGCCAAGTCCGGGGCACTTCATTCCCATCTAAGGTCTCCAACTTGTATGATCCTCGTCCTAGCGTCCTTCTGACTCGATATGGTCCTTCCCAGTTGGGGGCTAATTTCCCTTTCTGGCCAACTCCAGAAGCTTCAATCTTCCTGAGAACCAAGTCACCTTGCTGAAAGAACCTCTCCTTAACCCTGTGGTTGTAATAGAAAGACGCTTTCTTTTGATGCTCCGCATTTCTGGCGTTTGCCTCATCTCTAACTTCATCAATCAGATCTAGAGCGAGCCTCATGCCTTCTTCATTAGCTTCAGGTTCATATGCCTCAACTCGAGGTGATGCCTGCATGATTTCCAGCGGCACAACAGCCTCAGCTCCATAAGCTAGCAAAAACGGGGTTGCTCCGGTAGTTACTTTACAAGTAGTGCGATAAGCCCAGAGTATAGGTAGCAGCTCATCCACCCAAGTGTTTCTTGAGCGCTCGACCCTTTTCTTTAGTCCATCCAGGATAATTCGATTGGCCACCTCGGCCTGCCCATTCGCTTGCGGATGTGCCACAGAGGTAAAACGAAGCTCAATAGCATTTTCCTCACAATACTTCTTGAATTCCTCATTGTTAAATTGTGTCCCATTATCTGTCACAAGAATTCGCGGGATTCCATATCTACAAATTATGTTCTCCCAAAAGAACTGGGAAACTTGTTTGGTGGTTATCTTGGCTAAAGGTTTAGCCTCAATCCACTTGGTGAAGTAGTCAATGGCGACTATCAGAAACTTCCTCTGTGCCGAAGCCATAGGGAAAGGACCTAATATGTCCATTCCCCACATTGCAAACGGGATGGGAGAATTGATCGAAGTTAACATCTCAGGCGGCTGCCTTACAATTGGAGCGTGCTTTTGACATCTGTCACACTTCTTGACATAGTCCTGGGCATCCGCCAACATCTCTGGCCAATAGAATCCCAGGCGGGTAATCTTGTGAGCTAGGGCTCTGCCCCCCAAGTGCTGCCCACAGATCCCTCCATGAACTTCCTCCAATGCTTCTCTTGCCTCTTGGGGCCTTAGGCACTTCAAGTACGGGACGACAAACGATCTCTTGTATAAGATGCCTTCAATCAAGGCATATCTCAATGCTCTTACTGACAATTTTCGTGCCTCCAAGGCATTGTCTGGAAGCCATCCAGCTTCTAGGTGAGCTTTAATAGGATCTATCCAACAGCTTCCCACATCGATAGGTGCTACCAACTTAGAGTTGATGGTCGGGGCCTTCAAGACCTGGAAGTAAACACTACCTGCATAGTTCTCAATTTCAGAAGAAGCAAATTTAGACAAGGCATCGGCCTTAGCGTTCTCCTCTCTCGGAATGTGTTCCACATAGCATTCTTCAAACTGAGTCATAACAGCCTTCACGACTCTTAGGTATTTTGCCATAGTCTCATCCTTGGCTTCAAACTCGCCATTCACTTGGGAGACCACCAGTCTCGAATCTCCACATACTTTGAGATTCTTGACCCTCATGATTCTGGCCAAGCCTAATCCGGCTATCAGGGCTTCATACTCAGCTTCATTGTTGGTCGTTGGAAAGTCCAACTTCAAAGCGTACTCAACTGTGAACCCATCGGGGCTTTGCAGAACTAAACCTGCACCACTAGATTTTGTTTTTGATGCTCCATCAAAATAGAGCACCCAATATTCCTTCTGTCCAGTTATAAGTTCTTCACCTTTATCCTCGTTCTCAGGGGTGGTTATCATCTCCTGCCCCCCGACTTCTTGGTTGTCAATAGTGCATTCAACCACGAAGTCAGCCAATGCCTGAGCCTTGATGGCTGTCCGAGGCTTATACTTGATATCAAACTCTCCAAGTTCTATAGCCCATTTGATCAATCTTCCACTTGCTTTCGGACTGTGCAATATGCTTCTCAACTGTTGGTCTGTCAAGACTTCGATTTTGTGAGCCTGGAAGTACGGTCTCAATTTCCTTGAAGCAGTGATTAATGCCAATACAAACTTTTCAATGGAAGAGTAATTCAATTCCGCCCCATGCAACACCTTACTCACATAGTAGATGGGTTTCTGAACTTTCTTTTCTTCTTTGACTAGAACAGCACTCAATGCTTGTTCGGATACCGCCAGGTATAGGTAGAGAATCTCTCCAGGATTAGGTTTGGCCAACAACGGGGCTTCAGCCATGTATTTCTTCAACTGTTCAAAGGCCTCCTGGCTCTCTGTGGTCCACTCAAAATTTTTCACCTTTTTTAATGCCTGAAAGAAAGGCAAGCATTTGTCACCAGACTTGGAGATGAACCTTCCTAAGGCCGCAACCCGGCCAGTTAATTTCTGTACATCTCGTATTGAGCGGGGTGACTCCATGTCCAGAATAGCCTTAATCTTGTCCGGGTTGGCCTCTATGCCTCTCTTGGAAACCATCAGCCCCAAAAATTTTCCCGATCCAACACCAAAAGCACACTTTGCTGGATTTAGCATCATCTTATGGTGCCTTAGCACTTCAAATGCCTCTCTGAGGTGCCCTATATGATCTGCCTTGAGTAGGCTCTTGACTAACATGTCATCAACATAGACCTCCATGGTTTTTCCAATCAGATGGGCGAATATCTTATTCACCAATCGTTGGTAGGTAGCTCCTGCATTCTTTAGACCAAAAGCCATAACAAGATAGCAGAAAACACCAAAGTCGGTTATGAAATATACCTTAGGAATGTCGTCCTTGTGCATCTTAATCTGATTGTATCCGCTGAAACCATCCATGAAACTTAACATCTCGTGTCCAGCTGTAGCATCTATTAGGGTGTCAATCCTTGGTAGAGGGAAACAATCCTTTGGGCATGCATCGTTCAAATCTGTGAAGTCGATGCACATTCTCCATTTTCCATTCGCTTTCTTGACCATGACGGGATTAGCCAACCATTCAGGGAACTGAATCTCCTCAATGAACCCAGCTTCCAAAAGCTTATCAACTTCTTGCTTAATGGCCTCTTGCCTTTCAGGAGCAAAATTCCTCTTTTTCTGCTTTATTTTCTTCCGTTCAGGATCGACGTTCAACCTATGAGTTATAAGTTGGGGGTCAATCCCTGGCATATCTGCTGCTGTCCAAGCAAACACATCGCTATTCTCTTGCAAGAACGCTATCAATTCGCCCTTCAGGGGTTCCCTCAGAGATGCTCCTATGTATGTAACCTTCTCCGGGTCGCTCAGCTCTAGAGGGACGGGTATTAAATCCTCTGCTGGCTTTCCTCGCTGTTCATCATCACTACGGACATCCATGTCTTCAATTGGGAGTACCTGCCCCCCGACTCCATCAGCTCTTAGGGCGGACACATAACAACTTCTTGCCATCTTCTGGTCGCCTTTCTGTTCTCCAACCCCGTTTCGGGTTGGAAACTTAATCCTCATGTGATATGTTGAGGCAACAGCCTTGAACGCATGAAGTCCAGTCCTTCCCAGGATTGCGTTATAAGTCGAGGCTGCCTTAATTACCAGAAAGTTTAGCATTTGAGTAGCTTCCTTAGGTTCCTGCCCGATTGTCACGGGTAACTGGATAGTACCCTCGACCTTGGACTCAACCCCATTGAACCCATAAATAGGCATGTTAGTCGGAGTTAGCTGAGAATCGGCATATCCCATCTTCACAAACGCATCATGAAACAGAATGTCAACAGAAGCTCCATTGTCTATCAAGACTCGTTTTACCTCCGAGTTCCCAATCACAGGGGTTATAACTAATGGGTCATCATGGGGGAATTTCACCCCTTCCAGATCAGAGTCATCAAAACCAATCACGGTTTCTGTTCTAGCACGCTTCGGGGCCTCTCCCACAATATGCATCACTTCCCTTGCGTATGCCTTTCGAGAATTGCGGGTTGTACCGGCCGCTGTTGGGCCTCCCCAGATCATGTTGATAACTGGCCCTCGGGGCTGCGTGTTGCGGTCACGATCGTTATCCCTCCTGTCATTGTTTCTCCTGTTGTAATCCCCTCTTTGGGTTCCATGATCTCCACCCTTTGTGAAATTGTTCAGCTTTCCTTTACGGATCAAGAATTCAATCTCGTCCTTCAACTGTCTGCAATCATCCGTGTCATGTCCTACATCTCGGTGGAACCTACAGTACTGATCCTTATTCCTCTTTGCGGGGTCTCCCCTGAGTGGCTTCGGCCATCGGAAGTCTTTATCCTTCTCAATTTCCAACAAGATTTGACTTCTGGGGGCATTCAACCTTGCATAGTCAGAGAACCTTGGTCCCAAGTTCTTTTTTGGTGGCGAATCAGAGTCCTTGCTAGTTCGGGGATACTTGTCCCTAGCATCGTACTCCTGCCCTTGCTTACGCTTTTTTGTATCACTGTTTCCCTGACCATTGCCTAATGTGACCTCCTTCTTCGTGCTATCCTCGGCCTTGATGTACTTATCAGCCCTTCGTTGGAGATCAGCCATATTCTCCGGGGGATGTTTTGCCAACGATCTCTTAAAGTATAAGTCGGTGGTACCATGCTCCAAGGCTACCATTGCAACCTTATTGTCCAGATCAGTGATGTTCAGAGTTTCCTTGGTGAACCTCTTAAGGTAGTCTCTCAGACTTTCGCTCTTCCCTTGTACCACATACATAAGAGATGCAGAGCTTTTCTCATGCGTTCTTCCGCTGATAAACTGACTAATGAAGGCAGCACTCAACTCCTTAAAGGAACCAATCGAGTTTGCAGGAAGCCGACTATACCATCTTTGAGCCATGCCTGACAAAGTTTGAGGGAAAGCCCTGCACTTCAAAGCGTCGCTTGCAGGCTGCAACAGCAGTGCGTTTGAGAACGTTCTAACGTGGTTGGCAGGATCACCCATTCCATCATAAGCTTTGATTGTTGGCATCTTAAACTTCTTTGAGATATGAGCATTCATCACGTCTTCAGTAAACGGAGGTGTGGGATCATCAGGGTCCCCAAGTGGTATCAGATCCTTAGGGTTGCTTTTAGGGGTTTCCACCCTTGTAGTTCTTTCAGGTGGGACGGTAGTCCTTCTTTGCCTCCTTAGAGGTCTCTCCAGATCTATGAAGGGAATCGGTCCTGACGTGGGAGGTGGCAAAGTCAGATTTGATCTGGCTTGCTCCCTGGCCATATCTTCCTTTAACTTTAAGATCTCGGCTTCATAAGCCTTAATCCTCTCAGCAACTGTTGAAGTGAGTCCATCATGGATAGTTCGAGTTCTCCCCATAGGCTATTTACTTGCACGTCGCCTCCTTGGGGCTTCATCACGCTCGTAATCATCGTCAGAAGATGATTCATCTGAATAAGGACCAGAAAAATCGCGATAATCTCGATCTCGAATATACAGGGCATGCCCACTTGGTCCAGCTCCGTAATTGGACATCCCATATGTTGGATTGGTGCTTATGGGGAGATCCGTAGTATGGATCTGAACCCCTCGTGTAAGGTTGTTGGGACCTACAATCAGAGAAGAAATCCCCGTCTGAGGGGGGTTAGTCCCTGGAACTGTGTGGATGATCGGAGGTAGCGTACTCTCAACATGGGTAGTCGTCCCTAAGGGTTGAGAAACTTGGTACGAAACGATAGTTCCGGATGCCGGAGGTACTTGCTCAGATGTCGGAAGTACTTGTTCAGTAAGGGGCGGAGCAGAGCTAAGAGGTAGGGCCTCGGTAGCGATTGGCTCTGTAGTGCCTGGAGCAGTTCTTCGTGTTTGAACCATGGTTGATGTCTTCTTCCCACAGACGGCGCCAAATGTTGTGGAATAAAAACTAGGTTTAAATTATTGCGGCTAGGGTTTGTGTATTTAAGGCTAGGGTTCGTGAGCTTCGTGCTTTTATGGCTGCTTCTGCGTTCGAGACTAACGGTCCTCACAGAATGCCTACGTATCTCTGTATTAGAGAATCAAGCCAAGAAAACGTAGTTCTAGGATGAGGGGTCAGACCCTTTATATAGGCTGAGAAACCCTAAAATCGTAGTAGGGTTAGGTGACTTGGTGGGCAAGTCACCGCCTCAAGGAAGGTTCTAGACTCCTTCCTTGTAGGAGTCAGTTTCCATGTTGGAATATGTATCTTGGAGACTAAGTCAGGCAAGAATAATATCCTTATTTGACTCTTACTTGCTGGGCTGTTTATTACCCCTAATATTAATTACGAAATTAATATTATAGTTAGGGTTTGGGCCCATCTGGTGGGCCCCACGTTTGGACCATTCTAGGTCTAATTAATGCCACATTAAATGTGTCTTAGGGCTTACTTTTAGCCCATATCAGTTATGTTTTCAAAATGACCTTAATAAATAATAAATGAAATAATATTTAATAATAAAACCTTCATTAAATAATCAATAAATAAAATAATCTTTAATAATAAGTAAATGTTTACATTTATTAAATTAAGAAAAAATAAATACATGATTTTGATAAAATCACTTACTAAAATTATAACAAAAGAATTCTAATTATAACAGGATTCTAATAATTTTGTTAAAAAAATAGTACATATTCTAGGAATATAGAAATCAAATTTGGTACAAAAGTATCAACTAATTATAAATTTTTACCAAAATTTATTTTTTTCTATTCTGATTTCACCCCTAAATTCATATAAATAATAAATTAATAATCAATTTAAATAAATTCCCTCATGATTATCATTTAGTATTTAAAATGTAAATTATTTCATTTGTTTCCTTTTTCACAAAAAAATAGGAATATTTACAAAAATATATATGTTTTTAACTTTCTTTTAAATTTTTACTATCATTAACTCTCTCTTTCAATTCTATACTTTTACTTTTACAAAAATACTACCAACTTTCTAAAAATATGTTTTGCAACCTCATTTGCAATTTCAGGGGGTTGCCATGTGAATTGAAGAAACTGAAAGTTGCAAATAAGGTTTGCAACTGAAAATTGAAAACTAAAAATTGCAAATGAGGTACAATGAGGTTGCAACTGTTACGAATGAGATTGCAACTGAAAACTGTAAATTGGAAGTTGTACAACTCAAACAAGTTGTGCAACTCAAACATGGGGTTCCCCTATAACTAGTTTTGCTACTCTAAAAAATGAGTAGATGGATCTGGTTATGTAGACGAGCGCAACACAGTTGCTTCAAACTGAAAGAAGCTAATTTATACTAAACTATTAAATATTAATTTATTTTTTGTCAATAAATACAAGATGATGTAAGCACACGAAAGTGAGGAAATGCTAAAAATTTCACTACTTTTAGTTATAATGTGAGTATAAGTTTTGTAACATTGAGAAAGTTAAGCAATTGTTGATTAAAAGGGGTGTTAGACCTTTTTTTCCCCTGCAACAAAGAACCCACCCAAACTTAGTCTTCGTCTCAGATACATCCCCTCCGGCGGTGGTTTATCCACCGGCCGGAGGTCCTTCTTCTTGCTCTAATCTCCTCCTTCTCCAACCAAGCCTTCATCCATCTTCATAAATCCCTTTCATTTCTCCCATAAATCGGAATTTTTCCAAAAATTTCGAAAAACCTATTCGAGTTCTTTTTCAGATCTATTGAGATTTAGAACTCGAAATATCAAATAAATACATTTCTTAAATTCAAAATCTCTTGCTTAACATCATATCAAAATTTGGTGTCAATCCGAGATCTTTGACTTTTTGATTTGTAGTATGTCTCTCCCTTTGGAGTGGTTTGTTTATGTTAATATGTCTTCGTATGTTTGGTTTTGTTATTTCCGTACTCCGAAAATGTTTCAATTGATATCTCGAGAGATCTGGAAAGGCCGCATCGAAGCTGAGGCAGTGATGATTATTGCAAGAGCTCACCTTTCACAACATGATTGTGTTCACCTTTGGGGAGTTTTTACTTACGGCAAGTCTATAGCTGGTTCCCGGCAAGTAGATAGCTGGGGTGCTCCACCTGAACAATGGGTTACAAATGGTTTTTATGTGTTAAGGTCAATTGTAATTTTGCTGTATTCAGATATGTTGGTTCAATTTGGATTTATTGGGTTGTCTTTGTTTTCATTTTCAGTTAACAGATCTGAAATTGTCAAACGATCCGGAAACAAATCAGCTAAGTATTTTAACTTGCCTTTGTTTTTCAACCTGATCATACCACCAGTTGGGGGTTTGTCTCGACTGTGTGCTTGTCCAATTTAATGAAAACCTTTTATTTTTGTGGCAAAAAAAAAAAAAAACAATTGTTGATTGCTGTACCTTTTTTAAAAAATAAAGTCCAAAAATATTGAACAATTAACAATAATGAAATTAATTATGTAAGAAAGGTTACATATGTCATCTAAAAAATGTGAAATAGTGAATTTAACTATGGTTAATTTGAAATTGTGAAAAAAAATTGATTATAGGATATTTTTATAAATACAAATATAAATGGAACATATTTATAAATTAGTTTTCAATAGGGATGAGTATTCGGTTCGGTTAACCGAATACCGAACCGAATAACCGAAATAATACGGTTCGGTTAACCGAACCGAAATATTTCGATTCGGTATTCGGTTATGATATTTCAGTTATTCGGTTATTTCGGTAAAAACCGAAATAACCGAAATATATAATAAATAATTATATTTATATTTTATATGTAAAATAATAATATTTTATATATAAAATAATAATTTTTATATGTAAAATAATAATTTTTTCTATCTAAAATAATAATATTTATATTTTATATGTAAAAAATAATATTTATATTTTACATGTAAAATAATAATTTTTTAAATGTAAAATAATAATTTTTATATGTAAAATAATAATTTTTATATTTTTATATTTAATATGTAAAATAAAATATATGAATATATATAATTCGGTTATTTCGGTAAAATAACCGAAATAACCGAAATAAATATTTCGGTTCGGTTACCGAACCGAAATATTTCGATTCTGTATTCGATTATAATATTTGGTCTTATTCGGTATTTCGGTAATTCGGTTCGGTTCGGTTATTTTACCGAATTACCAAATACTCACCCCTAGTTTTCAAAATGGAACATATTAGCAAAAAGCCCTAAAAAGAAACATAGCAAACATATATAGGAATATAGTATGGAAAATCATGGGCATGAAGTTATAGCAATGTTTTATATAAATACAGTTGGATATATTTTTAAAATTAAAAAAACTTAATATTAACTTTTATGTCATCAAATTAATATTGATACACATTATAGTAGGGGTGACAATTTCGGGTTTTGGGTCGGGTTCGTGTCGGGTTAGATTGTACCTGGTTGTTTCGGGTTGATTTTTTCCTAACCCTAACCCGTACCTATCGGGTTTCGGGTCATTTCGGGTTTCACCACCTCAACTCATTTTTAGAGCGATTGAAAATATATTCGTATATTATATATACTCCCTCTATCCCGATTTATAGGGAATAATTGCCTTTGTAGAAATTTTAAGAAAAAACAGTTCATTTCTTTTTCATTGCACGTAAAAGTTACGATTCAAATATAAAATATGTACCGTACCCACTTTGTGAGGTGTTAAAAGGGGCATGACATATAGAAAATATTGTTATTACTATTAAATAATTATAAATCTACTAGCGAGTGTCTACCATTGCACGTGAAAGTTACTTTAGTGCACTTAAATTTAGTTATTTTAAACATAAATTATTTCAAAAGCAGGGTTATAAAAAGAGGTTTCATTATTTTTCGGGTCATTTTCGGGTTTCGGGTTCGTGTCTGATTGTACCTGGTAGTTTCGGGTTAAATATTTGTTGACCCAAATTCGTATTTTTGCGGGTCGGGTTCGTGTCGTGTTTCGGGTTGGGTCGGAAATTGTCACCCCTACATTATAAGTAACTAGTTTTCATGTTTTCGTCCTAATGCTCATTTTCCTTTATAAATAAAAGATAATTAACAAAAATTAATCAAAAAACATCTAATAGAAGTCAACTTTTTAAAATTTTATATAAAAATAAAAAATTTGATCATACATAATTTCTAGAAAAAGTCAAGTTTTAAAATTTTAATTTATAGAAAAATAATAATTTAACTACAAGTCTATTAATTGATTTTTTTTCCCACAAAATGAAAGATTTTATTAAAGTTTCAAATATTTCCCCTTCTCCAAATATACTCAGCTATAGAACTAGTATGTCTCCCTAAGTGGTGACCCACCTTATTCGCAGAACGTTTTACAAAATTTACGCGATGTTGCATTCATGTAGATGAGAAAGCAAGAATTTAATTTGATCAATCACCCTGCCCATATAAGAGACTGATGAACATCTAATTGCATGCACAACAGTTAGGCAATCAATTTCCAGTATAACCTCCTGCCATGCTTTTCCTTCAACCCAGCTCAAAGCCTCCCTAATTTATTAGGAAAAAAGTATATTTACTGATATGGGGGATGGTTACCTATGAAAAAGAAGTATAATGCACGCTGTAACGTTGTAAAGATCTGTCATGTAATTATCACTTGCTGAGTTGCTGTGACAGTCGCATAACAAATCAAGCAAGTATGCACCTTGCACATCAGGGCCATGTTTAAGCATAGGAAATAACAAAGAATCACTAGTTAAGCATAGTGTATAAACGATAATGCACAACAAATTTAGATAGTATAAACTGTATTCATAATGGACCTATCACCAATTCTTCCCATTCAATTGTTTTATACGGAGTATTATGGAAGATGCTGCATGAACCTGGCATCGCCCACCACACAAGGAGCACAGTGACTAGATGCCATCTGCACCCGGACACATGGCGGAAATTCCAATACCCGCAAAAAATACATATTCAAATTAACATGAAGCAGGTCTGCTAGTACGAAAATATAGACTACCCAACTAAATGCAGAAAGGGGTGACATACTTTCTGCAAGTCTGTGTCTACCTGTGATGATATAAGTATATGCATTTGGACCTTTAAATTCTTTCCTTATCACTCTCAACAGAAATTCACTGTGACTTATCTTCACTAATTGCATTTACCAGATCCAAGAGGTGATCGGGCAAGAACTTAACTAAATTGTTTTTAAAGATTGTATCTCATATGATCAACCACATTACTCCATACATTTATTTATCTCCAGACCTTCATCAGATACAAGTTCACGAAGGTGATTCTATAAAAGACTACAACTCAGTTACTTATTCAAAGCTAAGCTTTAGAAGAGGACATGTCGAACCACCCTCCCGTCATGCGCTCAGCCTTTTCGCCCCGCTCACCTGAAATTCAACAAGAAGACATATTTCATAAGCATTCGCTAAACAGCAAACAAGATGAATTAGATTGAAAAAAACCCATCAGATACGCTGCTACAGCATTTAAAAAGTATAAGACACTTACCGGTGCGAACTCGAATCACATCAGTGACCGGTAGCACTGCACAAGTAAAATAGACCAGTAAGCACCCTCTTAAATTATACAGCTTTGATATTTCAGGATCTAATGACTACAAGTTTGTTTTCCAAATTCAATATAATGCTGAACAAACACTGGACAGTTCAAATTGTTTAATCACTTCAGAGATATTTAAATCTTGCATTACATCTCTTAATTTCGTAACTTATCTTGACCATGTTTAATTATTGTTATCAAGAATTCATAAAGAAGGAAACTGTAATAAATGGAACCAGTTTTTTAAATACACATTCATATACAAGCATGTTAGTCTGGTGGATTTGATGTATTTTATTTTAATGCTATTTTCGATCTAGTTTGCCTGATTTGGATATTACAGAATTCAAATACCAGTGTAGCTAGGATCACTAGTTGCACTAGTAAATGCTATACTCTACAATTAGGACACTTGGGCTTGTACTTGTTAAATTTACACAAACAATCATATTATTATACACACATCAATTTGCAGGTGACATGAAGTTGCCATAAGCAAGCTATTTGTTACCTAATAAGTAATAAAGAACCTAAAAAAACAATTACATACAATTACATTGTTATATACGTTTTAAACATTTCTGCCTACATCAAAACATTTTCCTGGAAAAATACGTTATATGATCTAAACATTCCTGAATCTACTTCCTTTTAATACAGAAAATATTAGGAAACGGCCCATATCAAATTCAACTTCATTTTGAGTGAAACAGATTTAAAGGTTTAAAAACTTACCGAAAATCTTCCCATCCCCAATCTCTCCTGTCCTTGCTTGAGCAATGATCTTGTCAATCACTGCTTCGACCTATGACATCAAAAAGATTAAAATGAGTGAATGATTTTGTACATATTTAACCGTCTCTAACAGCATCCGGAAATTTTGGAGATTGTTAAAGCATTTGACAAAGACGGAGGCCATGTACTACTAGCCTTTGAGTTGCAAGAACTTGAGGGTTATAATGTTCCATTATATACATACCTGATCTTTGCTAACAACTATCTCCATCTTAACTTTAGAAACAAACATATCTTCAGCAAATTCAGAACCTGCATGTTGCAGAGGTTAAATACTTGAAAAAGCAGGAAAAGCAACTATTACATGGGGACAAGAAATCAACGAACTATATAGATAGTTAACATTATCCAAATATGCACGTACCAGCATGTCTTTCTTTCAAACCACCTTGTGATCCAAAGCCTCTGACATCAGAAACAGTGACACCACGAATACCCATCCGCAGCAGGGCCTTGAATACAAAAACACATGAAAACAAAGTTAAAAACAATCATGTGGCACCTGGTTCAAAAATACCAAAGTAATAATAAAGAAGAAATTAAAAGAAAAACCAATGTTAATATACAATTTAAATAAAGATTCAACCAAATAATATATGTCAGTGACATGTGGAATGTTCAAGTCACCCTTATATATAACCATTTAATAAAGTAAGCCCTATTTAATTATTTCCACGCATTTATATTAATGACCCAAAGTTATACAACAAAGATTAATACAAGCATAAGGGTTCCGAACATGTTAAGGGATATCAACCATTAAAATAGGTGTAACCGTGGGATGATGAAGTGTCCAATGGTTACAATCTTTATTATTCTGTAAAGATTCATAAAGTTTGTTATTAGGCAACCTAGTTACTATTCAAGTGACATTTCAGCAATTTAAGAAGTTATGCACCACGACAAAAATATAGGGTATTTTCCGTACACCATGACATAAATAGACATTTTGCAGACTTATTTTGTCAGAATTTTATGAAATGCCACCACCTAGGGCACCTCAAAAAACTCTTAATCGGCTACCATCTCAACTTAACATGACCGCTACACCACTTAAGCAGTAAGCATGATGTGCATGGCAGCAGATCAATCAATAAGGTCAACTTTTTACAAAGAAATCTAAAGGGTATCATCTTCCATACTAAGATAATACATTAATACTACTCAACTTCTACAAACAAAAATCACTTTCGTAACATTAGAGCATCTGGTCGGATTGAACTAAGATAGCATACAAGTTTTGTAAGCAAAATTGGTATAAAATAGACCCTTAAAACATATTTCTAACACATCACACAAATATAAAAACAGGTATGAACATACAATGTATGATCTATGTATCTGTATGACCACAAAACAATTCATGCTCCCAGGACGTAATGCTCCAATAAAAACACACAACATAGAATTCATAACAAATACATAGACAAAAAATGCTGGGAATTGCTGTTCTTACCGACGAAACCTGAGGAATCCTCCAGGGCCTGTATTGAAAAAGGTGAATTTAAACATTCATCAGCTTAAAACACTACAATTACCCTAGAACTTGACAACATAAGCTAATAAACAAACATTCTTAATACATATATAACATAAATTAGTAAAAAAAATGTATAAAAAATGTATATAACAAGATTCTTGAACCTGAGAATTGCCTCAACTTTGTAAAATTGAGCATCAGGGGTGTACTCTACAAGCAAAAAACAATCAAAAAATCAAAAATATTGAAACCCCAAATGAAAAAAAACACACAAAAACCCAACAAATCAAACATACCAGGAGCACTCTGAGCTCGAATCAAGGGACAAGAAGGTGAAATCTTAGTGGGTTTTAGCGAAAAGCGAGAAAAAGGGGTGTGTTTGAAAGAGGGTTTCAGTAAAGGGTTAGTGACAGAAAGTGAAGGAGAGTGATTGAAAGAAGAGTAAAGAGAAGGGAGAGTGATGAATGAAGCAGCCATTGATGAGCAACTATGTGTTTTGAGGTGAAATGTGTGTGTAGGAGAGATAGAGATAGATGGGTGTGTGTATAGATGAGAGTATTAAAGAAGGGGTGGAACCTCGAGTGTAACGAAGATTTGTGAAAGGAGAGCGCATGGACGACGCTTGGAAGAGGAAAGGAGTTGACACCTGGAAAACAGTTTTTGGATCTTCTTGGCTTCCTTATGTCACCCCTCGCCCCCTCCCTTTCCTCTCTTTTCAAATTTATCTAACAAATTTAGGCTCCGTCGTGTTATGTTTTTTTGATGTTGGCATGTGTTTTGTTCCTGACTACTTTGAAAATGATTTATGTGGTTTTGTGGGAGATCTGTAATGCGTGCATTGGATTTGGACTGGTGTCGGATATTGCAAGAGCTTACTTTTCATAACTAAAATTTGTTCATTTTATGAGATCTTTAACTTTCGGCATGTCTATAGCTGGTTTTCGGCATGTAGATAGCTGGAGTGTTTCTGATCAGTGGACTTTCGGCATGTTTATAGCTGGTTTTCGGCATGTAGATAGCTGGGGTGTTTCTGAATATTGGACTACAGGTGGTGCGTATGTGAGGGTCATTTGTGATATTACTAGTTTCAGGATTGGTGCAGGTTTGATTGATCGGGAAGCCACTCTAAATTCTAATCTTTTTTATTACGAAGAATTTTGAAATTCATGATGTAAAACAATCTGTAAACATAAACAGCTATTTGGTTAGCTCGTTTATTTGTTTCCATTCAGATTGTAGTGTCAGTTCAGGGATTTGTCCTGGCTGTGATTTGGTTGATGCAAGTTAATACAATTCCTTGTTTGTCAAAAAAAAAACAAATTTAGGCTCTGTCTGGGAATGCTGTTAAAAATTGTCATGCTGTTAGAAAAAGTGATGTTAAAAAAAGTGCTGTTTTAAAAAGTTGAAGACTGTTTGGTAGGAGTAATATTTTTTATATGTGCATGTTTTGATGTAAAAATATATTAAAAATAATGTTTTGATTGTTTTGATGAGATTTGATGTTGAAATCAGCTACTGCTTTCCGCAAAAGTTGAAAAGCAACTTTTTTCAAAACATGGGGGACTTGCTTTCTCTAAAAGCAACTTTGAGGCCAAAAGCACTTTTCGGAAAAGCAACTTTTAAATTTTACCAAACACCTTTTCAACTGCTTTTCAGAAATAAATTGATGTTGTTGTCTGCAACAGCAATCCCAAACACATCCTTACTTAGGATTAATTGTTACTCCTAAACTCTGTTATAAAAATCGGTCGATTTCTGAAAAATCGCCGATAAATCGTCCAAAAATCGGTCAAAATTTTGGAACCGATTCGGTTGATTTTGCAAAAATCGTCGATAAATCGCCGATTTTTCAATCGAATCACCCGATAAATCGTAAATCGGTACCTCAACCGAATAGTTCCGATTTTCGAAATCTGCAACACTGCTCCTAAATCGGAAATTAATTGAAGCGAAAATCAAATGTATTTTAAAATTATAATATTGTTTAGTATATTATTTTATTTTTTTAGTTTTTTTAATATAGTTTATAAGCTAATAAATCTTGGGATTAATAAATTTTGGGGTGAGCGAAAATTGAATCCCTGAGAATAAACCGTTTACCATTTGAACTATCCAATCATGCTATTTGGTTATTCATTAAGTAATATTTATTTCATATCATAATATATAATAATTTATATTTAACTAATATTGTTACGGCATAATTTCGGTTGCCTCTATTATCTCCCAAATTTCCAAATACGAATCTAGTAATAATTAACTTAACCCTCAAGTTAATTATTTCCTCTCTCTGAAACGAGGAAAGAATCAATCCCAATCAATTAATGATAGAAAATATCTCTAAACGATATCCTTCAAATCAGGAAGGTATCCCAACACGAATATAATTTAAAGAGATAAAATCTACTAATTCCCAAAATACATCCCTTAACAATCATAGGGATTAAAAACCAATCCTTTTTTAACAGAACTGCGTTGGCTTGATCCTTATAAATATAAGGTACGCAGGCATCTTGAAAAAGGATCCGATACACGAGACAAATCGAGACACCTCTCAAGTCCAGCCCCAAACATCCAAAATTCCAAATCCCCCTATTTTCATAATTCGTTATTTCAGCAACCTCCGAAATTTGTTATCACCAAATTCCTCCGTTAACAATTGGCACTAGAAGGAGGGCGTTTTATTATTCGTGGAGGACGAATAATTTTAATCAAATTCGTGGGGGGTTTTGAGTTTGATCCGTACAGACAGAAAACAAGAGGGCATCGACTGCAACAGATCACGAGCAGCAACTTCTGTTCGAGATGGAGGCATGCAACAAGCAAAATCAGGGCAATCGTGGAATAAAAAACAGGCAGCCGTGGAAAAGAAATATAAAAAAATTGTGAAGAGAGGAGGCCACCCGGTTACCAACAAAAAAGAACAAGGCAAAATTCAATTCAAGTATTCCTATATGGTGGGACCCGTACTAACAAGATCAATAAAGAGAAGCGGAAGCAGATGCACAACCACACAGTAACAAGGAAAAAAAAACAAAACATGGTGATTGGTGAGCACTCATGCGAGGCATGAAAAAGAGAATCCAGACCAACATGAAACCAAAAATATCGAGATAAGTTTTCTTTTATTTTAATTTTTTTTTATAGTTTTAATAATATTTATGTCATACAGATTATTTTGGTTAGTTAAATATTTATGTGATATATTTAATATTTAATATTTTATGTATGTTTAAAAATTTATAATTTTTGATTGCACATAAATTATGTCATAAAATTTTGTACATATTATTGCATCATATATGTATGTTAGAAAATTAATTTCAAATTTACGAATTGAATTTGTTAAAAAAGAAGACCCTCCGGTATATTATTTTTGAAGACCCTCTTTTTTAGGGGTAATATTTTGGAAGACTCTTATTCGAAAAGTTTATTATTTTGGAAGGCCCTATTTTGTAAGGGTAATATTTTGGAAGGCTCTTTCGAAGAGTTTATTATTTTTGAAGGTCGGGTTAATATTTTGGATGGTCCTCCTTTGTGGGGTTAATATTTTTGAAGGTCCTCCTTTGTGGGGTTAATATTTTGGAAGGTCCTCCTCTTGTGTGGGTAATATTTTGGAAGGTCCTCCTTTGTGGGGGTAATATTTTGGAAGACTCTTAATTGAAGATTTTATTATTTTAGAAGGCCCTCTTGTGTGGGTAATATTTTGGAGGTCCTCCTTCGTAGGGGTAATATTTTGGAAGGCTCTTATTCGAGGAGTTTATAATTTTGGAAGGCTCTTATTCGAAGAGTTTATAATTTTGGAAGGCTCTTATTCGAAGAGTTTATAATTTTGGAAGGCTCTTATTCGAAGAGTTTATATTTTGGAAGGCTCTTATTCGAAGAGTTGATTATTTTTGAAGACCCTTTGTGATGAGGATATTTTTTTATAGAAGACCTTTTGTGTGTTGCTGATATTTTTTAGAAGACCCTTCAAGTGTAGCTGATATTTTTTGGAAGAATCTTGGGATAGTGATATTGATTTGGGAAGATAACCTCCTCTAAGAAGGGTTTCTCTTATTTTTTGTGTTAGACGACCTCCTCTAAGGAGGGTCTTCGTAATTTATATAAAAAAATGGTCTCCTTTGAGGAGAGTTAATGGAATAAACTTCGGGAAATCCACCTCCTGTGAGGAGGGATATTTCTGGAATGGGGAACGACCTCCTTTGAGGAGGGTATCCCAAATTACCAAAGTCCTTGCAAAAACCGTACTTCCGGGGGGGATGTCCGTACTTCCGGCTCCTCATCAAGGCACGAACTTCGGGAAATCCACCTCCTGTGAGGAGGGATATTTCTGGAATGGGGAACGACCTCCTTTGAGGAGGGTATCCCAAATTACCAAATCCTTGCAAAAACCGTACTTCCGGGGGGGATGTCCGTACTTCCGGCGGCTCATCAGGGTTCGAGCTTCGGAAAATCCACCTCCTGTGAGGAGGGTATTTCTGGACAAAAATGGTCTCCTTTGAGGAGAGTACTAATGATCTCCTTTGAGGAGAGTATTATAAAATTTTGAGGAAAATGACCCCCTTTGAGGGGATACCCTCTAGAAGACATGGTAGATATGACCTTTTTCGACTGGATGTTGCTCAAAATGCTTTGCACGACTCTGCGAATAATGCTTTGATGGCTCTCCAAAATACATTTTTTTACACACAAAACTTATTATTTACATATCGCATATTGTCTTATTTACATCTACATGTATATTACGGGCACCTTGGTGCTCCATATTATTTATTAATCTTCCTCTCCTAGCTGTTTCAGTGACTCAAGAAATTTGGAAGATCGAAGCATGCTTAGTTCTCCATTGCAGCAAGCTACACTGAAGAACTGGGGGTAGTTGTTACGGCATAATTTCGGTTGCCTCTATTATCTCCCAAATTTCCAAATACGAATCTAGTAATAATTAACTTAACCCTCAAGTTAATTATTTCCTCTCTCTGAAACGAGGAAAGAATCAATCCCAATCAATTAATGATAGAAAATATCTCTAAACGATATCCTTCAAATCAGGAAGGTATCCCAACACGAATATAATTTAAAGAGATAAAATCTACTAATTCCCAAAATACATCCCTTAACAATCATAGGGATTAAAAACCAATCCTTTTTTAACAGAACTGCGTTGGCTTGATCCTTATAAATATAAGGTACGCAGGCATCTTGAAAAAGGATCCGATACACGAGACAAATCGAGACACCTCTCAAGTCCAGCCCCAAACATCCAAAATTCCAAATCCCCCTATTTTCATAATTCGTTATTTCAGCAACCTCCGAAATTTGTTATCACCAAATTCCTCCGTTAACAAATATATAATTTAAATTTTAATATTTATTATAAATACTTTGATCAAGTACTCATAAAAATTAATCAATTATTTTAAAAATTGAATCATTTATATACCTCGTAAAATATTATTTGAGAATTAATCGATTGAATTAGAAATTTGTAGAATAGTGAGATTTACTAATGCATATTTATTACTCTTATCAAGTACTAAAATTTGTTAGAGATAAAAAGAATTAAGAAAAATGCTTGAAATAGTAATAGGCTGAGACAGTCAAGATTAAAATTTCTGAAAATGAAAAAATTAAAAAAGATACATATTTAATTAAATGGAAAAGAAAATATTACGAAAACTAAATTGATTTCCAGAAAACTCGTATCGAGCCTGTTATATTTGACTGTAAAAAATAAATAAGAATGAATATCCTGCATTTACGTCAATTAAAATGAAAAGAATGAAGAACATGTTTTGGTTCCCTGAGGCCTGACCCACAAAGAAAATAATTTTGCATGATATTGGCCTAAATTGTATATCAAATTTTCAAAAAGTAATAGTAATTACTAAATGAATGAAAATAAATAATTTACTTAAATTGTTTTGCATGGTTTAAAATTGGGCTTTTTTGAAAAATACCCCCAACATATAAATTTTTAAAATTTTTGTCAATAAAAAGGTTAAATAGAAGGCAGGAAAATGCTCGATGTCTTAAATAGTTTCTAAATTTTTTCCTAAATACAAATGTAGCATATGTATATTAGTAATTTTTCGATAATAATGTGGAGTCCAATATATATTTATATAAAGTCATAAATTAAAATTAATCATGTATTATGTGGGAATTTTTTTAAAAAGGCACTAACCATAGAGGAAATGATCGACGGTTGAGAAATTAATTTATGAGTTTAGTATTAATCCGGTTTTAAGCAGTTCTCGTTTTAGTTTTAATCAAGAATGAATGTCCAGTAGACGGTAGACCAGATGCAGTAGGGATGACAACGGGTTGGATCGGGTTGGATATCTGTGATATCCAAATCCAAACCCGAATCCTTAATCCAAATCCAAACCCGATCCAAATCCAAATGGATTTGGAAATTCAAAATCCAAACCCGATCCACCGGGTTTGGATCGGGTTCGGGTTTTATCCAAACCCGAAATTTTTAATTCTTTGTAAAAAAGTAGTAATATTTTTTTAAGCTAAATTTTATAAAAATTAAAATTACAACAGCAAATAAATATCTAGATTTCAGAGACATGAAAATAAATAAGTCCAAGTTACACCACTATTAATAACTAAAGACATAAAAATTAAAATACAATTGCAAATAAAGAATAATGAGCCTGAGGATGTCCTCAGGTAACACCCTGAGGTTAAAAGAAATTTGTACTTATAATTAAGTGGGCCCTGCAGGGGCATTTTTGTAAATATAAGATCCATCCTTTGCATTTACAAAAATGTCCCTAATTTACTACTATAATTGTTTTAACCTCAGGGGGTGTTACCTGAGGACATCCTCAGGCCCAGCATACTCTTGCAAATAAATATCCACATAAATATTCAGAGACAGAGCGTAGACTAGAAGACTAGCAGTAGCACAGCATGTGTATCAAAATTGCGTGAACTAAGAAATTTCATAGTAGCGCATGTGTATCAAAATTGCCTGAACAAAATTACCTAGTGTAACTAAGTAACGGATATTTATTTTTAAGGAATAAATTATAATATATATTATAATTTATATATGTATATATGTTGAGTATTGAACACGGTAAAAGAATACAGAGGGGGGGGTGAATGGATTCTTGAACTTTTCTTGGATTGAGTCTGTGTAGCAGATAAGTGCCTGTGTGTGCAGAAATTAAGGTGCGGATAAATAAACAACACAAGACACAATATCACTTTAATCTAATGTATATTAGATTAAGGTTGCTACAATCTGTGAATACAAATGGTAGTATTCTCAGCTTCGTTTTTCTCAGAGAGATATAGCTTACAGTGTATGAAAAACTTGACTCACAAAGTTACTAAGTTATGAAGTGAGGCTGTGTCCTTATAGAACATGGATACAGCCTGCTTACTACAAATAAGGTAGCTAAAACACATTACTTTCTAGTCTGTCTATCCTTTTTGAGTAAGTGTCCAAACGGTTACAGATTTGACTTTGCAAAGCCTGTTTAGATCCACTTCTTTAGCTCCTTGTCTCTTCTATATCTCTCCAAGCTTCCTTGTAGGCTTTCCAGAGCACGTTACAGGTTGTGGTCCATAAAGTGCATTGGCTTGTTGCAGGTTTCTGACTTGTACAATTTCTTCAGTATTTTGTCTCCAAGAATGTATTCGAGAAGTGACTAAGTAAGTGATTCGAGAACTAGAATTGACTTGATCGATAACTCTGAGTTCTCGAATACTGTTATAGTGACATATCGAACCACTTCTCGAATAGCTCTTTTCCATCAGGATTCCTTGAGTTGTCGAATAGAGCATTTGACTTATCGAATCCTCGAGTTGTCGAATAGCTTTCTGAGTCTTTGAGATATCGAATGGAACTTTGACTTGTTGACTCTTTGAGAACTCGAATACCATCTTGACTTGTTGACTTCTTGAGTTCTCGAATAGAGTAGTAGACATATCGAATCCCTGAGATATCGAATGAGATATCGAACAGTGTATTCAGAGATATCGAATAGTGTCTTGAGATATCGAATCTCTGACTTCTCGAATGCTGGACTTCTCGAATAGACAAATATACTTCTCGAATTGGTACTTAGGCAAATTCTTCATTTCTTCAAATCCCAACTGTGATTATTTGGCAGTCTTTAACTCCTTGCTTGAGGCATGAACCATGGAACTTCTTTCAAGCATTATTCTAGACTCTATTTGTACAGTTACACAACTAGGATTTGATGCCTATTACAAGTACAATACAAACAGAAACTCTACAACTAGAGGTTCCCTCAGTTAAGAGGTCATGTAAGTAATGCAAAGCATTACAAATAATTAGGCTTGTTATTAGATGTATACAGGCATGCCTCTGTAACTAACAATCTCCCCCAAATTGTGAGTGAGACCCTTAGTCACAATTTCATGTCTGATAACAAGCCTAACATACATTAAAGATAAAACTTTTAAAAGTACAGGTATGTGATTTGATTGAACACATAAATGAAATTACAAGATAAATACTTCTTACAGTATGATGAGGTACTAGCCGTTTTCTTTT
Organism: Kitagawia praeruptora; assembly: GCA_037693485.1. Taxonomy (NCBI): domain Eukaryota; kingdom Viridiplantae; phylum Streptophyta; class Magnoliopsida; order Apiales; family Apiaceae; genus Kitagawia; species Kitagawia praeruptora. Next base: position 119,803,565 of record CM075349.1, on the reverse strand, counting down.
GATTGCATCTCCATTGCCTTGGCTTGTAGATCATCATATGCTTTCTGTTTCCTTTCTTTCTCCTTTCTTGCAATCTCATCTACTGCTCTCATGATTTCTGTCATAGCATCCAATTCTTCAATCATAATAGAGTTTTTGAAATCTTCAAGCACTGGCTTCAGAATGTTGGCAGGATAGTGACTGAGTAGGTTCATTCTTATATTGACATTGTCTCCATTTCTCCTCCTATACTTCACCACATAGGGATCAAACTGAACTCTACACAATCCCTTTGCCCTTAGCTTTTCTGCTTCAATCTCCAGTCTATCAATTTCTTTCTCCCTTTCTAACCATTTCTCATAGCAGCCCTTCCTTATCTTCTCAGCATATTCTTTCTTCATTTTCACAAAGTCAATCAATTCCAGCTTCCATACTTTCTCCACCTTGTCCTTAGAATCCAGCAATGCAATGATTCTTTCTATCTCATACAATTTACCCCAATGTTGACAACCCCCTTGTTTGAATTTCATTTCTTTCCCATCAGTGTACTTGATTACAAGGTGGTCATCCACAATTGCAGCATAGCATATCTTTTGAGCTCTTAGAAATAGCAGTTGCTCTTCATCAAAGTCTTCATCAAGTGGCTGGAGCTTTAATCCTGGAAGGATTGTTAGGGCTCTAGATTTGGATAGCTTCACTCTCCTTGCAGCATGTTTAAATTTTATCCTCTTGACATGGTTGCTTGGCAGAAATCTTTGACCTTGGTTGGTAGACCATAGTAGTATTCCATTAGCAGATTGCTTTCTGAAACATACACATGGTTTCTTGACTTGAATCTTCTTCTTTTCTTGAGATGGTAAGACAGTTGCAGAAGCCATAGATGTAGATTTTGCTAGGTCACTACTAACAGTATTCACCCTAGACTTAGAGTCTTGTGTTGTGGTGAGATTACTGCTAGCATTGCCTAAGGCTTGCTGTCTTCCACTCTTTCTCACATATGTTTTACCCTGGTCATCATCATCCTTCTCATCCTTGTCCCCCTTTTTCTTCTTATCTTCATCACCCTTATCTCTCCTGTGATGTCTTCTCCTCCCATCACCTTTGTCTTCAGAATCATCATCCTTATTTCTCCTAGGTTGAGCCATCTCTGGAATTTCACCAGTTGCAATATAGGTTCTGAGGATATGCAGTGCCTCAATTTCTTCAGCATTTCTGGCTCCAACCTTCTTCTGTAATTGATCAATGATAGCAATGATCAGTCTGTGATTTCTGGAGGTGAGATCATGAGGAATGACCAATTGCTTGATATCTTCAATTCTGGTACCAGACTGATAAATAATTGTCCATGGCTTCTTGATCACTTCTGGTAGCCTTGTAGGTTGACCATTCCTCAAATCATCAAACAGACTCTTGCTGTTCTCATTTTTCTTCTCAATGATCTCAAGTATGGCATCTATCTCTGAGTGCTTTAGGTCTTGTAGAGTCTGGTATGTTAGATGCCATATCTTTAGTTTGGAAACCATCACTATCTCCTTGACCCATATATTGTTGACTTTCTTGGGGATGACAGTGATGTAGTCTATCTGCTTCTTCACCTCCCTCAGATAAAACTGAGTGTCACCAACCTGTTCCCTTATGGCTTTCAGAAACTCCAAGAAGGCTTTATCATGATAGTCATTGGAGTTAGCAACTTCTTGTAGCTTGGCCTCAGTAACAACTTTGACTTCTACAGGCTTGGCACTCTCAGATATAGAGATTGGAGGTTTGTCAGATGGCATACTCCCTGCAACCACTGTGGTAGTTATGGATTGCTTTTGTCCTCCAGGAGTAGTGATGTGCACAGTTGGTAAGGTGACAACTGGCAAGATAGATGGAGGCTCATCTACTTTGGCTTTTCCCTTGCCAGGCACATTTGCTAGAGACTTAGAAGCCCTTTGTTGACCACCCTCTTTGATTATTATGCCTTTCTCTCCCTTTGTCTCCCCCTTTGAATTTGAGTTCCTAGCCTTCTTCTCCCCCTTAGGCTTGTTGTCAGGCACAGAGGCTGTAGAAATGTCCTTTGGGAGTGAAGATTCATCAGGTAGAGGGAGACCCATATGCTTCATCATTGCAGCTAACATGGATTGTTGATGCAGAAGGACATCAGCTGTGGTGGATGCTTGAGTGTCCAACTGATCATTTAGCAATGCAACCTTTTCTGTGAGATGAGTATTGGTCTTGGTGAGAGTAGCTACCTCCTGCTCAAGAGTGTTGACCTTAGTGAATAACTCATTGGCCTTGAAGCCAGATAAAGATTGATCCTGTAGCCTCTTCACTTCATATTTAGACAATTCATGCACAGGGACATCAGTCACTAGTCTATCTCCATAAAGATTTTTGAACATTATCCTCAGCATGGCATTGGCATCTGTAGTCTGGTCAGATAGATTCTGAAATTGATGCCCCAGACCTGTGACAGCATCTTTTAGCACAGCCAGCCCATTGTCCACCTGAGTGCAGGTAGAGTTGCAGTGTTTGATGTCCTTGAACACACTGTCCAATTGAGGAAATTTAGCATCAAAGGCCCTCTTGACTTCTGCTACTGAAGTGGCTGTCTTATCACACACCCTGTTGACTTCAGTTTTGACTCCCTTGCCAAGATAGTGTGCAGCCTTGAGGAAACCCTTGTAGGAGTCATTTACAGCTTCATACACTTCACCAGGTGACAGGGATTTTGCATTGGAGCCCAGTGAAGTGATGTATTCCTCCCTGAGATACTGAAGTGCTTCATCGAGAGTAATATCATATTTTCCTTGCAACCAGGCATCTATGTTGCCATCTCTCTCAGCATCATCAATGATCTTTGACTTCTGCACTTCCACATCATCCCTATGGCATAACAGAATAGCCTCATAGTCTGGATTGGGCATGTCTGCAGTGAGAAGGTGCTGAGCAATCTTTGTGAACTCAGGAATCTGATCCACAATTAAGCTTTGAAGTGCTTCAACCGTCAATTGTTGTGGAACAGACCCTGATCCTGAAGCACTGTCATGTTGCACAGGCTTCAGCCATGTTGACATGAAGTCAGAGCTAGAGCTAGGCAAGCTAGTCTCCTCAGTTACAGATGCAACTTCTGTAACCGGATGGATTGACTCTACTACTGGTGTCACCACAGAAGTGGGATGAATTACACCAGCAGTTGACACAGGCACAGAGTCTCTAGTAAAAACTAGGGGAACCTCTGTGTTTGTGATGGTGTCATTAGGATATGCCTCAGCATGCATTCCCTCACCATCTAAATGTGGGTTCTGAGTGGTGAACAAAGTGTCATGCACTAAGTCACTTGAAATTATTGGCTCATCAAGCGAAAAGGATTCTTGATGATCAATACCTTGCATCTCAGTTGTCTGAGTTGCAGGTTCCAAAGAAATTTCAGAGTTAGATTCTGGAAGAGAAGTGTGTTTTAGAGTAGATTTTGGCAACTCCCCCTGAGAGATAGAGGGAGTTTCAAAAGTGATGTGCTCTCCACTCAGTGTTGTGCCAGCCTTATCACTCCCATGTGCTGACTCTATACAAGAGGGTGCATTGGGGAGAATGCTTGATTCTATAGGTGCACCCTGTTGAGAGGATACACCTAGTGAGCTGTGTGCCCCTGATTTTACAACTTCAGCCATTTGTGTGACTGAAGAGGTGGTCTTAGTTTTCTTCTTCTTTGTTCTGTGTAAGGGTAACTCAGGTTCCTCACTTCCTAGACCTAATTCAACAGCTAATGCTGCTTCAGACAAGATATTTAAAGGTGCAGACATTACTTCCTTTCTCTTCTTTTTACTAACATCACCCTTTTGAGAGGATGATGCAGTTGGCTCAGTAAGAGGTAGAGTGTTTGGTTGAGAGGGTTGGTTAGCAGGCCCTGGGTTAGCATTTTGTTCTACTTGCTTGGGCTGTGCTAACTTAGATTTTGCATCAAATGTTGGCATGTTGTGGGGGTAAGTCCTAAACAAACTCTCCATATGGGGAGTTATGTTCAGTCTTACATCCACATCATTCCTAGTTTCCAAGTTACCAAAAATGAGTTTGGTCATGGACTTAGGATAGCCTATTTTATTTTTATCAATCCCAGGCAATTCAATCAATGAAGCATTTTTATAATTAAGTACAGATTGAATAAAGCGAGGGAAGAAAATATCAGTACCTCTCTTGGTTGTGTTCTTACCAAGTCTCCCATATAATTCTTGAAGTATGATTTGGCCAACATCTATCTTCTTTCCATAGGCCAAAGCATATCCAATTTGCTGCACAGGTGCACTGATTTGATCAAAGCTTGATTTCCTGGCAGTGAAGACTTGGAGAAGAGTTGCAAACACATAGCTCCACTCCTTTCTCAGATTCTTTCTGTTTAGCTTTCCAAGGTTAATCCCATCTGAGTAGTTTATGAACTCAAAGAATTCCACCAACTCTGCGTTAGTGGCCATTCTGTCAAATGACTCTTGTTGTAGTCCTAGTGCTTGGTTCATGTCTGCAGTAGTGATAGTGATTTCCTTATCTTGAACCTTGCAGTAGATGACATAGGAAGTGATTGCGTTTTCCAGGGCTACAACCTCCACAATAGCAGTACTCCAGAATTGTTCCAGAATATCGAGATACAGAGTTGGGTTGGCAGAGAGTGCATCCTTGATATATGACTCAGCCATCCATTTCACAAAGCACTTGAAATTTGCATTGGGTGCTTCAACATCACTAGTGAGATCGATGAAGTTGGTGTTGAACTTTACTGTTGCCATTTGTGTAGAAGAGAGAAAAGAAATTGAAGGTTGAAGAAGAAATTTGGCTTTTCGTAGCTAGGGTTTCAGGGGTTTAGAGAGTGTAGATGCTTGAGAAATCGAATGAAATGAATCGAATAGATGTGAGATTGTATAAGTATGAAGTACTTGAATTGTCGATTAGCAGACTGTTTTGTATCGACAAGTCAGGCATTCGAGAAGTAGAAAACAACTATTCGAGAAGTCAAGAATGGCTTAATCGATAACTCAAGCAGATAGAAACTCACAGCTGGCAGTTATCTAACTTAGAAATAATTCTAAATTAAATAAAATGTGTTTTTATGAGTGAATTAAATTTTTAGATAAAAATCCAAAATCGGTTAAAATTCAGCGAGAATTCAGCCTTTTCAAATGATTCGAGAACTCAAATATAGTGTTCGAGAACTCAATCATTCGAGAACTCAGTTACTATATTCGAGAAGTCTAGAATTCCTCTATTCGATATCTCAGAAAGACTCTATTCGAGAACTCAAGAGTACTCTAATGAGACTTATTAGAGATGTCGAATAGTGAATCATTCGAGAAGTCTGACTTATCGAACTATACCCATCACTCATAAAAAATTTGATTTTCACTATCTTGTAAAAATTTACCAGACATATTCATTGAAAAATATCCTAGCAAATCAAATAGTGATTTTCTAAAAATTTCATAGAAATTTTAAGTTAATAAAAATATGATTTTCAACATATGCAACAGATTTGAAATATTTATAAATCATATTTCAGCCAACACTTACTTCAAAAATATTGAGGATTTAGATAAAGTAAGTGTTTACTGCTGCAACAATCTAGATGATGTATTCACTTAGCCAGAATCTGAAGAATTCAGCATTCCAATCTCACTTACCAACCTTGTGAAGGTGGCTTCATCTAATGGCTTAGTGAATATATCAGCTAGTTGTTTATCTGTAGAGACATAATGCAACTCAATGGTTCCATTAGTTGCATGTTCTCTTATGAAATGATATCTGATGTCAATGTGCTTTGTTCTAGAATGATTGACAGGATTGGCAACTATAGAGATTGCACTTGTGTTGTCACACATGATTGGAATTCTTTCCAACACAAGTCCATAATCTCTAAGTTGATTTCTAATCCAAAGCACTTGAGCACAGCAACTTCCAGCAGCTATGTATTCAGCCTCAGCTGTAGAAGTTGACACAGATTGTTGCTTCTTGCTATACCAAGAAACTAACCTTTGTCCAAGAAACTGGCAGCTTCCTGAGGTGCTTTTCCTATCCACTCTGCATCCAGCATAATCAGCATCAGAGTAGCCAACCAGATTGAACCCTGTGTCCTTAGGGTACCATAATCCCAAGTTAGGAGTGCCCTTCAGATATCTAAAGATCCTTTTTATTGCAATCAAATGTGATTCCTTTGGATTTGATTGAAACCTTGCACACAAGCATGTAGCAAACATGATGTCTGGCCTACTTGCAGTGAGGTAGAGTAGAGAACCAACCATGCCTCTGTAGACTGAGATATCTACTCTCTTGCCTTTAGCATCTTCATCCAATTTAGTGGCAGTGGCCATGGGTGTCTTGGCAGGTGAACAATCTTCCAAGTCAAACTTCTTCAATAAATCCTTGATGTACTTGGTTTGACTGATAAAGATACCATCCTTCCTTTGACTGACTTGCAACCCTAGAAAGAATGTCAACTCTCCCATCATACTCATCTCATATCTGCTCTGCATGAGTTTAGAGAATTTCTCACCCAGTTTCTCATTTGTAGAACCAAAAATGATATCATCCACATAGATTTGAACTAGGATCATATCATCACCATGCTTCTTGTAAAACAGTGTCTTGTCCAATGTGCCTCGAGTGAATTGATTTTCAAGAAGAAATTGTGATAGAGTATCATACCATGCTCTTGGAGCTTGCTTAAGTCCATACAGTGCCTTAAGCAATCTGTAGACAAATTCTGGGAAATGTGGATCCTCAAAGCCAGGTGGTTGTTGCACATAAACCTCTTCTTCCAACTCTCCATTTAGAAATGCACTCTTGACATCCATTTGATAAACTTTAAAGTTTGAATGAGCAGCAAATGCCAAGTATATTCTAATGGCTTCCAATCTAGCAACAGGGGCAAATGTCTCATCATAATCAATGCCTTCCTGTTGAGAGTATCCTTTTGCAACCAGCCTTGCTTTGTTTCTTATTATTACACCATCTTCATCCATCTTATTCTTCAGAACCCATTTTGTTCCAACAATGGTTCTATTCTTTGGTACAGGCACAAGTTCCCATACTTTGTTCCTTTCAAATTGATTCAGCTCCTCTTGCATGGCAATAATCCAATCTGGATCCACCAATGCATCATCAAGTTTCTTAGGCTCAACTTGTGATAGAAAACATCCATAGAGGCACTCATTTTGAGTTGCTCTCCTAGTCCTTACTCCTGCATTAGGATCTCCAATGATTTGCTCTGCAGTGTGTGATCTATCCCATTTCCTTGAGTGTTCAGCCTGATTTCTCATCCTTGATGTTGGTTCATCATCCTCATCATGATCATCCTCATTTCCTCCCCCTGTGAAGTTGCCATTACTCACAGGTGTGTCTTGGATGCTTGTTTCTTCACTATTGATTGGCACAAATTCTTCTCTTGTATCATTATTCACTTGAGTTTGTTGAACTTGAGTTTCAACTCCAGTTTCAGTCTCTTCATCAGAATCATCTAGATTATCAAACTTCAATGGATCTTTGTCTTCATCATTGGCTTCTTCTAGTCCAGGTAGTTTGCTGTCATCAAATGTTACATCTGTGCTTTCCATAACTTTCTTTTGACTGATGACATAAACCTTGTATGCAATTCTTTCCATAGAATAGCCAAGAAAAATTCCTTCAAATGCTTTTGCATCAAACTTTCCAACATATTCAGAATTGTCCTTAAGTACAAAGCATTTGCTTCCAAAAGTATGAATATACTTCAGTGTAGGCTTCTTTCCAGTCATCAAGTTGTAAGGAGTCTTTCCAGTGTTTTTGTTGATGAGGGTTCTGTTCTGAATATAGCATGCAGTGCTCACAGCCTCAGCCCAAAAACATGTGGGCATTTTTGCATCAAGTAACATTGTTCTAGCAGCCTCAATTAGAGTTCTATTCTTTCTCTCAACAACTCCATTTTGTTGTGGAGTCCTTGGAGCTGAGAATTGCTGAGAAATGCCATTCTCTTTGCAGAATGCTTCAAGTGTGGCATTTCTGAACTCTGTTCCATTATCACTCCTCAATGCAATCACACTTGCATCGTTTGCCTTTGCTTCCTTGTCAACTTTCTTTATATGCTCAATGATTACTTGTGGAGCCTCATCTTTTGATGCCAGAAATTCTACCCATGTATACCTTGAAAAATCATCAACCATTACCAGGGCATACTTCTTTCTTCCAAGTGACATTATGTTAACAGGCCCAAACAAATCCATATGGATAAGTTGTAGTGGCTTGGTTACAGATGTCACTGTCTTTGACTTGTGGCTTGATCTCTTCATTTTTCCTTTTTGACAAGCCTCACACACTCCTTCTTGGCAGAATTCAAGTGTGGGCATGCCTCTCACTAACTCTCTTTTGACTAGAGAATTAATGGCCTTAAAGTTCAGGTGTGATAGTTTCTTGTGCCACAGCCAACAATCTTCATTTGATGCTTTTGAGTAAAAGCAACAAATTTTGTCCTTGTTTGCAGAGTCCATATTGGCTACAAACAGGCTTCCCTTCCTTACTCCAGATAGAGCAAAATCACCAGTCTTCTTGTGGGTGATCAAACATTCATCTTTGTCAAAATTCACTTTGAATCCTCTATCAGTAAACTGACCAACACTTAACAGATTATGCTTGAGCCCCTTGACTAGTGCTACATCTTCAATGATGACATTTCCAACTTTCAGCTTGCCATATCCCAATGTGTTACCCATGCTGTCATCTCCAAAAGCAACCATTGGGCCAGCCTTTTCCTCATACTGTGATAGCAGGGCCATATCACCAGTCATATGATTTGAGCATCCACTGTCCAAAATCCACATGACCTTCTTCTCACTTTCTTTGCCCTGCAAACACAAAGGTATTACTTTTCCTTTGGTACCCAAACAAGTTTGGGTCCATGTGACTTAGAGACAGTTTTATCATAAACAACATGCTTGTTAACTTTCTTAGTGTCAGTCTTCTTGTCACTGTTGGAAGTCTTAGAACCTGAGGTTTCAGACTTAGGTGACAAAGGTACCTTCCTAGCTTTAGGAGGACTTGAAGACTTTGACCTTGTGTAGTGTGTGTGAGAATTGTGACTGATACAACCATCAATGAACTGTCTTCTTAAATTAAAACAACTAGTCATAACATTCATATTGCATGGCATACAGTCAAATTTATCACAGAAGGGTGCATCTCTATGTCTTAGAGGCACAGAACAATCATAGAAAGGTTTAGACACACTACTAACAGGTTTCTTGCATGCATGAGTTAGATGGTTGGTACTGAAACAGTTCTGACAAGTTTTCCTAGGGGCATTAGGCATATAAGCATAGTTGTTATCCTTGTTAATCCCTAACTTGCCATTTCTGTTCTGTTTCTTTTTAGTCACTTCCTTTTCTGATTCACTCTTCCCAGCTGATACAAACTTAACAAACTTCTTAGGTCTTGGCCTATCAACTACTGGCTTCTTGGTCTTTGACTTGGCACTCTCACCCTTAGAGGATGCTTGCTGTTCACTAGATTGTGCCTCATCCTCATCATTCAACATTTGCTTGATGAGTAAGGCATCCTCATCAATTTCAAATGTTGATTCCTTAAAAATTGGATTTTTAGTTTTTCTCAAAATGTGAGGCACTTTCTCATGAACAGCTGTGTCCTCTTCGATGACAGCATAGCCTTTCCTTTGTTTGAGAGAGTCATAGTCAAGTCCAATAGCTGCTTTAGGTTTAGCTTCAATTTTCTCACAGTAGGATTGCACTAAACCAGATGATTTCTTGAAAGTTTTAAGTTTGAATTCATTCTCAGCTAATTCATCCCTAAGAGCCTTCTCTACTTGACTAGCACATAGAACCTTGTTCTCCAAATATTCAACTTCTTTCTTAAGGTTTTCTACTTGCATAGCAGTTAGCTCAAGTTCCTCATTCTTTTTGGTTAATACTTCATTTCTAGTAGACAGTTTAGCAATCTCCTCATTAGCAGCAGTCATACTAGTATGAATATTAACATTTCAACAGATAATTGTTCAATCATGGATTTGTATTCAGAAACAGACATGTCTATAGTAGTGAGAGATGGTACATGAGAATCAGATGAAGATGAGTCATCCTTGGAGTTGGCCATCAAGGCATAATTGCAGAATTCTTGTTCCTCTTCATCACTCTCAGAATCATCCCAACACTTCCCTTCAGCTATGTAGGCCTTACCATGTGTCTGCTTTTTCAGAAGGGCCTCATACTTAGCTTCTAGCTCAAGATAATCTCTATCCTTCTTTTTAGGCTTCTTGCATTCACTGGCAAAATGCCCTAGGTCATTGCATCTATAACACCTTACAGATGACCTATCCACATAACCGGTTTTGAACTTATTTCTGTTTGGTTTCACAGGTGCCTTGTTCTTGTTGGCTGAATGGTTTTGAGTTTTGGGTTTGAAGGGTTGATTTCTTTTAAATCTGATGTTTGGAAATTTTCTGGCCATGAAAGCATATGAAGTATTTTCCATCCCATCAAGTTCTTCCAGAGTGTAAAACTCCTCTTTTTCTTCCTCCTTTTCCTCAACAGGTTCACTCACCCCAGCTTCAGTTTCTTCATCATCTGCCACCTCCTCTATCCTTAGTTGGCTTGTAGATGCTTCTAGGTCCAGGATGGATTTGTTGACAATCAAGGCACATGATGTGTTTATCATCCTACCTTGGTTTGCTTGGATAGCCCTCTTCTGAAGCAACTCAAGTTCATGAGTCTTTAGGACTCCATAGAGTACATCATAGGTGACTTTGTTCAAATCTCTCTCTCTTAGGGAAATGACTCTTTGCTTCAGATGATTTGGTGAAGACAACAGAAATTTCATATTTAACTCCTTGGTGCTGTAAACCTTTCCATTCATCTGCAACTCAGTAACTAGCTTGTGAAATCTTTCAAACATCTCAGTGATGCTTTCCTTGGGCTGTGCCATGAAAGCTTCATACTGTGTGACCAGTATCTGTTTCCTGTTTTCTTTAACCTCATCAGTCCCTTCACACAACACCTCAATGTGATCCCACATCTCTTTAGCAGACGTGCATGATGCAATGTTTGCAAACATTGACATATCCATGGAATCAATGATGAGCAACATGAGGTGGCTGTCAAGAGCAACCTTCTCCCTTTCTGACTCTGTCCACTTTGATGGATCATTGGCCTCATAAGCTCTAGGGATTGTTATGGTTCCAACAGTCTTCTCTGGTATCTCTTGTTGTGGAACAAAAGGACCATTCTTGAGAATCTCAGGATACAAGGGATGAGAGGCTTTGATGAACAACATCATCTTTATCTTCCAGAGGTTGAAGTTTTCTTTATCAAACTTAGGGACCTTCACCGTTCCTGTAGTCTTTGGTGTATTCGAACTCATGATCGTTTCTCTGTTTTTGAATAAACAGCCCGCTCTGATACCACTTGTTGAGTATTGAACACGGTAAAAGAATACAGAGGGGGGGGGGTGAATGGATTCTTGAACTTTTCTTGGATTGAGTCTGTGTAGCAGATAAGTGCCTGTGTGTGCAGAAATTAAGGTGCGGATAAATAAACAACACAAGACACAATATCACTTTAATCTAATGTATATTAGATAAAGGTTGCTACAATCTGTGAATACAAATGGTAGTATTCTCAGCTTCGTTTTTCTCAGAGAGATATAGCTTACAGTGTATGAAAAACTTGACTCACAAAGTTACTAAGTTATGAAGTGAGGCTGTGTCCTTATAGAACATGGATACAGCCTGCTTACTACAAATAAGGTAGCTAAAACACATTACTTTCTAGTCTGTCTATCCTTTTTGAGTAAGTGTCCAAACGGTTACAGATTTGACTTTGTAATGCCTGTTTAGATCCACTTCTTTAGCTCCTTGTCTCTTCTATATCTCTCCAAGCTTCCTTGTAGGCTTTCCAGAGCACGTTACAGGTTGTGGTCCATAAAGTGCATTGGCTTGTTGCAGGTTTCTGACTTGTACAATTTCTTCAGTATTTTGTCTCCAAGAATGTATTCGAGAAGTGACTAAGTAAGTGATTCGAGAACTAGAATTGACTTGATCGATAACTCTGAGTTCTCGAATACTGTTATAGTGACATATCGAACCACTTCTCGAATAGCTCTTTTCCATCAGGATTCCTTGAGTTGTCGAATAGAGCATTTGACTTATCGAATCCTCGAGTTGTCGAATAGCTTTCTGAGTCTTTGAGATATCGAATGGAACTTTGACTTGTTGACTCTTTGAGAACTCGAATACCATCTTGACTTGTTGACTTCTTGAGTTCTCGAATAGAGTAGTAGACATATCGAATCCCTGAGATATCGAATGAGATATCGAACAGTGTATTCAGAGATATCGAATAGTGTCTTGAGATATCGAATCTCTGACTTCTCGAATGCTGGACTTCTCGAATAGACAAATATACTTCTCGAATTGGTACTTAGGCAAATTCTTCATTTCTTCAAATCCCAACTGTGATTATTTGGCAGTCTTTAACTCCTTGCTTGAGGCATGAACCATGGAACTTCTTTCAAGCATTATTCTAGACTCTATTTGTACAGTTACACAACTAGGATTTGATGCCTATTACAAGTACAATACAAACAGAAACTCTACAACTAGAGGTTCCCTCAGTTAAGAGGTCATGTAAGTAATGCAAAGCATTACAAACAATTAGGCTTGTTATTAGATGTATACAGGCATGCCTCTGTAACTAACAATATATATCGGGTTTTTTTCGGGTTTCGGGTTTGGATCGGGTTTGGATCGGGTTTTCGGGTTTCGGGTTTGGATCGGGTTGGATATAGCTAATATCCAAATCCAAATCCAAACTCTTTCGGGTTTAAAAATCAAATCCAAATCCAAATCCAAATCCAAAAAATCGGGTTCGATAAGATCCAATCGGGTCGAATTGGATCGGGTATCCGTCGGATCGGTTTTTTTTGCCATCCCTAGATGCAGGGAATAAGAAGTCCAAATTTTTTTTTTTTGCAAATTGGATCGTTGATTATGTTTTTGATTCGGCTACTCTAGGTGTATGAGTTGGTGGAAGTGTTCTAAATTGAGTTGGTTGAAGTATACATTAGGTTCATTTAGGGATGTCAAAATTTGACACGACCTGAAACTCGACACGAATCCGACACGGAAAAGTATGAATTTGGGTTGAGTGTTTTGAGTTTTGGGTCGGATTCGGGTTGGATAAAAATTTACCCGAAAAATTCGGGTCAGTTTCGGGTTAACCCAAAATACCCGAACTCGACCCGAAAATTTAATTTATATAATAAATTATACATAATATTAAAATTTAGATTATATAATTGTATACGTGTGTGATATATTTATATATTGTTTAAATAATTTTAGTTTACATCTCATCACTTTAAGTTGCTATTATATTTTTTAATATATTTTAAATAAAAATTATTTATAAAATAAACATAATTATTTTTTATTATTTTCGGGTCAAAACGGGTCATTTTCGGGTTGACCGGTTACATAACAGGTCGGGTTGGGGTTGAAATTTTCAACCCATTTCGGGTTCGGGTCGAGTTCGGGTTGACCCAAAAACAGGATCAGGTATAGCAAACCCGACACGAACCCGACCCATTACCCGAAATTGACACTTGTAACCGGTCAAGCCCTAACTCAAAAGATGAAACGGGCAACCCCACTTTTATTATTAATCTAACTAGCTTATAATCCGTGCAAAGTACGGGTTATTTTAAATTTTTTATAATTATTAATAATGTAATATAATATTATAATTATTAATTGTAATATGTTACTGGAAGAATTCGAACCTTACATTTTTGTATATAATAATTTTTAGTATTATATATAAATTAATATGTTGTTGACGGGAATCGAACCATAGACCTCTGTATATAACAACTTTTAGTATTGTTGTATCTAACGGTCATGATCTATTTAAGTTGAAGATCTAACAATCGTGATTGAGGGATAAACAAAAATAGGGGATAACCAACAAAGGGGTTAACCAAATTACAAATTATACCTCTTTCGTTTATTATAGTAATATAGTATATAGTATATATAGTATAGATTACATTATAAATTTTCTATCAATTTAGAATCTATAACCTTTATTAATAACCAAAACTCCTTTTTAATGTACTCCTTTTTAACCAAAATTCCTAAAATTCTAATTTCCCTAGCTATCTATGTTATTTTTATAAAATAAATAAAATCTTATTACAATTATAATTCTTTTACTACAATTTAGTCAAAAAATACTACGAATGCATATGTTGATCTAGGATGACATGTTTATCCATAGTAAACGAAATTCATTTTCAATGATACTTCAGTACCAAATTTGGTTCCATCCCTAAGATTCCTATTTCTAATAGGATTCTATATTATTTTTTAATAAAATAATAAAATCTTTCAATACTATTATAATTGTAATTTTTATTATGACTCTGTTCAGTTCATAAATAGCATATTTATCATAATCATGTACATTTTTACGCATATATCAAAATAATTTAGTTTTTTTCCTCGATTTTTTTTATAATTAAAATTTTCCATTAATGAAGGTTGGTAATACTTCTAGGAACCCTAGAAGCCCAACCGACCCATACAGAGAAAAAGTAGAAGATATATCCGCAAACAGAACACCGAAGTGGTTGCCTAACGGCACCGGTGAATAGTACACCTCGCTTGAAAGTTGAAACAAAGAAGGCAAAAGCAGGCAAAAGACATGTAGACTCAAAAGGCTACAAGAGGCTGGAGAGTTATTGAGACCCTTCACCGTTAACAGAGATTTGATCTTGAGCTGCTTCCTATGCTCGGACCTGCGGATCACCTGTTGGAACGAAGCCAAGAACGAAACCCTTGTTAGGCACCGGCCTAGTTTTTTTTTCAAACTCATACTACCAACCTCACCACCTAACACAAACCTACCCCCACCTACTACAAACCCCTTCCTATAAATACCCCCTCCCCTTCATTGATAAAATTACACCAAAACATCTTACTCTCCTCTCTCCCTCATTTCTTAGTTTATAGCTGCTAGATAGTCCGTCTAGTAGGAAACTTACCTTGCGGTAGTTTCAGGCAAGTCAGGATAGGGGGCCCTCGTGCTACTCTATTCTTTCATTTCGGGTGAGTTAGTGTGAGAGTTTGATCGGGCTGTAGCCATCTGGGTTTACAGCATTAGGAGTTCGTCCAGCTATTGCAGCCGCAACAAGGGGAGTCCTCCAGGTTATCCGGTCAAGTACCGAAGGGATAGTTCTGTCCAGGTTATCCGGTCCAGTACCGAAGGAGTAGTGAATCGCTGTATTTCTATTCAGTTGTGCCTCAAGTGTTACTTCGTAAACTTGAGAGAGAATATTGTAACCATTATTATCATTATAGTGGAAACATTCGGAGCAGGTCCCGTGGTTTTTACCTCTTTGGCTTAAGGGGGTTTTCCACGTATAAATCTTGGTGTTCATCTGTCAATATCTGTTATTATTATTGACTGTTATAATCTCTGTATTTAATTTACGCAAAGACAGGAAACGAGAATTCCTAACAACCCTGTGCATCAGTGGGGATAGAAGATGTCATGAGCTGGGGGATTGGAGGCCCAAAGCCCATATCCAAGTCCAGCTTCTCATGCAATCATCCAAACGGGACAATTTTGTAGTACATAGCATCCCAGTTGTTTAGTCCAGCCGCCGCAAGGTAATGAGCTATTCGATTTCAGATTTGCTGAGTCCGCCACATTTTGACCACATTTTCCCATTCCGGGTTATGCCCTAGTAACTTCTTAATCTGCTCCACAATCCATAAGCACGTCCTATCTCCTCTCCCATCCTTTCAAGTGACCTCAAAGTAGGAGTTGAAATTGTCTGTCTCTAACATGACAATCTCGCAGTTTTCGAGTCGAGCTTGGTTAAGTCCCATGTGGAGTGTCCAGAGTTAAGTGGCTAGTGGGGAGAGCACTCTCATAGTTCCAGTGAGAGCTTTCACCATGTGTTCCTTATGGTCTTTAATGATGATCCCAACTCCATTGATGTTGCCATTAAACTACCGAGAGGTTTGAATAACATGGACATTAACCTTGAATTATCCTCTAAATGGTGCTTTCTAAGTATAGTAGGCCATATTTGAGGAGTGTTTGCCTGTTTGGATAGGATAAAGTGTGTCGAGTAACTAAAAAGTGTGGAGATATATAGTTTAGATTGTGTGTAATGCCCCGAGAACAAGAACAAATACCTACGTGTTGTAACCACCTAAGACTCGAACAGTGTGATTCCTATGTGTGAGTACTATAGTGCTGTGTAGAGGAGTGGCTTAAATATTGAACAGAGCATGGTTTCATGCTAATGATAAGACATTAACAGATTACTCCAAGAAAAGATATTCCTAGAACCATGAACTTTGTACTTGAGCAGTTGAGCTCATAAAACACAAAGCACCAAGACCTTAGCCCAAAGGAAACACATGATGTTATAGATACCAGCCATATGACATTGGGCCTTATCTAGAGGGTGTTTGGGATTGCTTAAAATAAGTTACTTTTGACTTAATGGAGGTGTTTTTAACTTAAAGGAGAAAGTAAAGTTGTTTACTTTAAGTTGAATGAATGTGTTTGGATAATTTTACTTAAAGTTAAATGGGAATTTAATAATTTTGACTTAAAGTGATATTTGACTTAAAAAAATTTTAAATTCATGATATTTAAGCTTTACAATAATTGTGAAAAAAAAAAAAAAAAAAAACTCCATAAGCCATAAGTCATAAGTCAAAAGTACCTAAATGTAACTTCTGACTTAAAGCAGTTTTTTAACTTCAAGCCGGCTTAAAGCCACGTTACACAAACACACCAAAAACTCCTTAAAGGAGCTTTTGGCTTTAAGTTGCCATAGCCAAACAGGCTGCTAATCTTGCTTTCCTCCATTTTCTTAAATAAACTTAAATATATAATATATAAAATGACCTTTATTAATAAACAAATTCTTTGTAAATAACATAATTTTTTACAATAAATTAATGATCAATTTAATTAAATTTTCTCGAACCTATGCTTCGCACGGGTTATTATCTAATATCTTATTAATAAGTGAATTCGGTTTTAATGGTAATTTCTTCTAGATTCGTATCTCCTAGACTTATAGGAATTCTTATGTAATTACAATTTTTTTATTTTAAACTACTGAGTTGCATAAATAACATAGTTTTCTTTTTTACTTTTATTATTTTTTGTAATAAATAAAATATTTCTTATAAAAATTTAATAAAAAAATAATCAATTTAAATAAATTATCTCGACCGTGCTTTGTACGGGTTATCATCTAGTAAAAATAAATTTTAAAATTAAAATATTAATATTTTAGTAAATTTTCCAAAATTTTATCGATTCCTTTTACAAGATTCAGACTCTAAAAAAATCTTTTATTTGATAAACATTTTGGATAATTTTTTTTTGTTGCTAAAGTGGATGTGAGATGTTGATTTTAGATAGTTTGTGACTACTGACTAGTATAGTGTTAGCCAAACATCGTTTGTGGCCTAAACTAAACCCAAAGCATTACACTGTAATAACAAAAATGGCTGAAAAAAGTGAGCCTGAAGAGTTCGTGTACAGAATCAGCACCGCCGCGGAATGGGAGGCACTCCAGTCTACTGGTAGTATTTTTGGTGGTGAGCTTGATAAGTCCACTGGTTGTATTCATCTCAGCAATCTCAATCAGGTTTCCTACTTAAATATATGAATTTATTATTTTTTATGATACCCCATTTGTTTTTTTCATGTAAATATGTAACGATTAATTGTATTTAGCTAGATTAATAATTTCATTTTAAGGGGTTGTTAAATCTTGATTAGGTTTTGTTAATTTTAATTTTTATCTAAGCAACAAAGTGAAATGGTTTGTAAGTTCAAGAAATGGGATGCAACATCTTGATCAAGATGATTGATTACTTGCATTGTATTTGGCTTACATACAAGCTCCATGTAGGAAACTTATTATCTTTTCGGACATTAATTCATAAACTTGCTGCTAATAATCCTTATTTTATATGGTTACCTTAAAATTAGTGTCTCCCTCTTCTTAGTTGGTGAAGTGTATAATCGGATACTTGATGTAGTCTTACTGGGATCTGAATTACTTTTCTATTTGGTAACGTGGTTGCTAGAGCATTTTCAGCGGGTTGCTTTCTCTCGATTTTAATACTCAAATTAATATATGATTTAGTCTTAAATTTTGATAATGTTTTATATTTTGATGCCTCATAAGTGTGAATCAAGGGATTTTCAATGTGTTTTTATTATTGTATAAACAAGAAAATATATCTTTAGGAGAGTTGAGGAAAATGTGATCCACCCTTTAATTCAAACAACAACCTTGCATATAAATTGTTAAATTTTGATAATGTTTTATATTTTGATGCCTCATAAGTGTGAATCAAGGGATTTTCAATGTGTTTTTATTATTGTATAAACAAGAAAATATGTCTTTAGGAGAGTTGAGGAAAATGTGATCCACCCTTTAATTCAAACAACAACCTTGCATATAAATTGCCTCACATACCAGCTCCACTGCAAATGAGAAAGCTATCATCTTTTTGGACTTCTAAATATAAAGTTGCTATTTATTTTCTATTTTCCTATCGTTACCTTGAAACAAATGCCTCTTGAGTCTTGAGGCTTCTGACTTGAGGATGTTGCATTAAACCAATATTTGATTTAGTTTTATTGGGGTTTGAATAACATTTCACACTAATTCAATGGTCATTATAACATTTACAGGGGATTACTATATCTGGCTTTTGACGCTAAAATTGATAATTGAGTTAGTCTTGTATTTGCAAAATGTTTAACCTTGAGGTGTAACAGGTGCAACCAACTTTGCAGAACTTTTTCCCCAAATCCAAGACAGATCTTTATTTGCTCCAAATTGATGCTAAAAAGGTAATAGTATCAACTTTCTAATCTCAACAAGCCCCTCCCCTTCCCTGAATCAAAGCTGAAGAATTTTAGCAGTGTAAAGTGTAATACAAAGATCTCATTTGAAACTTCAGCGCAAGGGGGAAATTCAGAGCTTTTGTAAGAATGATCTGTATTCTGAATAAAATATTGTAAGCTAAAAGTTTAAGGCTTTTATGTAACAAATGATAAGCAACACAGGCGTAAAGTTAGTTATTAAAAAGAAAAGCAGCAGTGGGAATTATCCAAAACTAGAGTGTATCTAGCTCCATCTGTGGATGCAGTTTGTACCTTCAACACTGTAACATACATCTATTCAGTTTGATTTCTACTAAGATATTGTTTTTCCACTAAGATACCACGTACCTATAGTTTGAAAAACTGTACCAAACTGGGTTGATGACTGATTTAATACTAACTCTGTCTCAAGTAGAAAATTTTGTTACCTATAAAGTTTCTTTGAAACAGAAAAAATTGTACCATTGATTAATGATAGTAGAAATTGTACCATACAGTACAATTGATTAATGAGAGTGCTCAAGTATATGTCCTCACATAAAATTTGAATTTATCATGGATATTCATTTTTGTGGATTCACTAGAAACTTGTTTGTGGATTAATTTTTATTAAGAATTCTGCTAAGCCAGCTATAGCCTAAGAGTGATAAATGTTAGTAACAAATTTTTGTGTTCATGTGTGCGTGTACACATAATTCATGGGGAGAGTGATAAATGTTAGTAACAATTTTTGTGTTCATGTGTGCGTGTACACATAATTCATGGGGAGAGATGGTAATGAATTTGGAATGCATCTCTAGCAGCTAGGAGTACTGCCTGCATGAAACTTGACATGAATTGAAATCTTATAAAATGAAAATATAAGAAATCTGCAACATTTTGGAATGTGTCGAGAGAGGTGTTTGTTTAATGCTGGTTATATTAGTCAAATACTAGTACACAATCTGCTGCATGTATTTCATCTTAGACCATACTGAAATATATGGGGGAGGAGGGTCTGCTATAGCGGAAATGTAGCTATTGTTTAAAGTTCTTTTCATTTTCTAATGCCAATGGTATATGTATAAGGAAGTAAAATCATGTGTATACCGTCTCATGAATTTGCAGCTAGGGGATGGATTGATTTACGAAGATGTAGATGGCTCCAACGTCTTTCCACATTTTTATGGCCCTGAGAGAAGTTTCATCCCACTCCCTCTAGATGCAGTTAAGAAGGCAGAGAAGCTAGTCCCGTCAGATTCCGGCTATGTTTGTAGCTTGCTGAATTAGTAGGCATCTCTCTTGTGACCTTGAAAGTAAACCGTTGTGCTTTTGTTATTTGTGTATGCCTGTATGGCAGTACAATATGGGAGTTATGTACATCAAATGTATTGTAGTTTGAGTGGTTTGGTATGTTATTGGAAATTGATATAAATTTACACATTATACTTAATTACAATAAAATCTGTGGACACTGGGCTGCGATTAGTTTAATATTATATATAATGGCGTTTGTAACTTCTTTTACTGGAATGATTTTCTATGAAATCCAGTGACTATTCATTTGGGCAGGACTGCAGGAGAGCAAGGTTATGGGTTCCAATAAGCACCAAAAAGCTCCCAGTTCTAACAGGTTATAGTGTTTCTCTTACTCTCTTGGTTGGCATATTTGAAAATTATATGGCGTAGCCCCTTCACGTTGGGCAGTTACTTGAACATACTTGATATACTTGATGGCAGTGGCACTGGCACACATACCTGTGCAGGCCAAATGTGGTGGCGGACTTGATGGTTTTTGGGTATATATAGCATAATTTGGTTGAATGACCGGGTGTACTATGGTTTTTATGGTTGCCGTGTCATTGCATATGTATGTAGCTCGATGCGGCTGGCTATCTCCTTTTTCTTTTTCTTAAAAACAAATCAGGTACTTATATTACTCGCGGCTGGCTATCTCCTTTTTCTTTTTCTTAAGATCAAATCAGGTACTTATATTAGAATAAATCAGTATCCACCAAAGTTGAAATGCTTTAGTAAAAATCTTCTAATCATCATACACGTTCTTCTTCGTTGACATTCTATTTTGCTACAACTTACAAGATGTGCCAATGTATTACCTGGTCTAGATACATGAACACAACTACAGTAAACAAATGAAAGTTTCTCTTATCCTGGGTGTATCATCATAGTAAAGCATCAGTGGGGGATAAACCTTCAATATTTTGGTTGATATCGCGGACAACATTCATATCATAGCATCACATTCCACTGCCACCTGAATCTCATACTTCACATGCAGCAGCAACCTTAGCTTGCTCTACCAAGACTACCAACCATCGCCCGTTGGCATCTCGGATAACAATACCTAAAACCCCACAAGTCTTTACTACAGTATTAGATATAAACACTTATTTCTTACAGAAGTTATACTGAACTCTTGTGAATGATAAATTATTCGAATAACTTGAATTCAAGTTTAAATCAATTATGATTGAATTATGTTGGGAAATTTAATAAAAAGAGGTCGATTACTAATTTACTATCTCAAGTGGTTCATGGTCGTCTTTGTATAAAACCTTGTCAAGGCCAACCACTCTCGGTTGAGATTAGGGGATGATCTCCTTTATTTACATGTGGCGTTTGTCTTTTTCTCACCTCTCATTTCCTTAATTATTTTGTTCTTTTATAAAGTTTTTGGTAGACAGTATCATTTTGAAGGCAACTTCACCTTAATCAGCACCAAAAGTCTATATAATACGAGTAATAATACTAATTTTATCATGAATGATAAATAATGATTCTTTACATCCCAACTTTGCTTGACATATTAAAGCAAAAAAAAAAAACTTTGCTTGACATATAAGTAATAATTTACATACAAAAACATAGTACATTCAATTTCATTATAGAAATACAACAAGGAGAATGGGCCGGGCAAACATTTGTCAGGGAACTGTTACACAACAAATGGTTCCTACACCGTTGGATCGTTGATCCAACGGCTGGGGTTTAAAAAAAAATTTATATCGCACTGCAGAAACTTTTCGCGGTACGGGGTAATTACAAAAATGCCCCCTGTTTTCACATCAAAAATCTATTGTTCACCGTACCGTAGAAAGTTTCTGCGGTACGTGAACAGTAAGGACATTTTTGTAATTACTCCGTACCGCGGAAAGTTTCTACAGTATGGTGTAATTTTTTTTTAAAATTAGGATCGTTGGATTAACGATCCAACGGTCCAGAAACCATATGTTGTGAAACAGTTCTATGACAAATGTTTGCCATAGAACGGACCGTCCCCATACAACAATACAATTCTTAACTCAATAAGAAAACCCAAAAATGAAATTAAAGTGAAGTGACAACCTAAACGATTCTCATGTTGAATTATACGGGGTTTGGTGGGAGATGATTATTGATTAAAGCAGCATGAAAGCATTTGTTATATAGAGCTTATAAATAATGCACGTAAAATTAACAAATATAATGGTCCAGGGATGATTAGAGCCCGTTTGGCCCCCATTAAAATTATCACTTTTCTACTTTAAGTGATTTCTGAAGTGTAACGAGCTGTTTGGCTCCCCTTAAATGGGAGTCACTTAAAGTGGAAAGTAGGCTAAAAAAAAAAAGTAGCTTTGAGGTACTTTTTTTTCACTTATTTTTTTTCGTATATCAATTTTTATGTATTTGAGTCACCTTTTAACTTGTATTGTATTCTTTGCATATATTTGTATTTTATACTTTCAAAAAAATATAAATTTCTTTTTTTTAATTAATTTTTTAAAAATAAATTTACTTTAAGTAGAATTAGCCAAACAGATACACCTAACTTTAAGTGAAAAATATCACTTTTCACTTAAAGTGAGTAAGTAGCACTTTAAGTGATAAGTAACAATTTTTAAGTTAAGCCAAACACCCTCTTAGTCTGTCAAATAAACTTGGAAAACAGTCGATGAAAAGAAGCAAGAATAACTAAGAGCATATTTAATAAAAGTTGCCAAGAGGTTGCAAACGTCAATGAGACATGACATTCCTGGTTGCACATCTATTGAAGTTGAGAGGTTGTCATCTCTACTTAAAATCTCTGTTCTAAAAATCAGTAATTAATCACGATTAATCATCGATTAATCCTTGTTCCATGGGTTACCGAACTGATTAATAATCCGATTATTTGATTAATCATTCCGATTAATCCTCAAATACCCGATTAATCCCCGATTAATCCCTGGACAGTGCCTCTACGGCTCTACCGATTAAGTCCGATTCCCGCTTTTTACAACACTGCTTAAAATAAAACAGGTAAATGTCCTAGATCTTAATTAATCAAGGCGACTCCGTCTCCTGCATCTCTAAAGCTCCACCCTCACCAAATAAATTCTGCCATAAAAGCAGGACGAACAATCAGCCTGATGGGGGTTGATGCCTTACAGCTCACGCATATGAAATTTAAATTATCATCATTTGAGAGTAAACGTGTAGAAACAAAGTGTTACATTTTGAATATTTTTAAATAGTTGTTCCATGTCTTTATCAATATTTTACTGTACAAGATAACAAAATAAGACAATTTAGTTAGTTTCCAAAGTAAACGCACGCATTTTAGTTACGATTTTAATTCAAGACACCGAAAGAAAAGATAAGATCGACAAAACGAATGTGTATATGAGTTTTTCTAAAAAAAAGATTATTTCCTTTTTCTTGTTTCGAAACACAAATAAACATGCATGCATGTACATGAGTTACAGAATAAACATGAAGACGAAATAAAAACTGAGATTGATATAAGAAAATACCGGAATATACCATGCCGTGGGCTTTACTAGGTATGACACTTGATGCTCTGTACTTGTGTTCTCCGTAATAATGTTACACTGGTGCGTACGTAAGGATTTGTTTGTAGCGATTTAAAAACTGTTGAGGTCAACTAAATACAGTGAACGTGGGTCGGCACTTGCTATCGTTTTCTATTTTGTAATATACGGAGTATCTATCTATGTTCGTAACAAACTTCTATAGTACGTCTCTGATGATCGGGTGAAATTTAAGCATATTAACCTTTTATATTTCTAGTTTTCAACAATACAACTTTACTGAATTAACTTTCTGTTTTTCATCCGAAAGGTACCCGCTGTGAAGACGGTTCACTCGCCAGGCATGCGCCCGCGAGTAGGTGCCCGTCTAAAACACAACACTTGTCACTTAGCCTTAACCTGACGGGTTATAATCAATAATAAATCGATTTACTCATGCAGATAGCCTCGGCTTTTCCCCAGGTCGAACAAGAGCAACCCCCTGAACAGAGAGACTCCCAAATAAATCAGCACAATGATCGCAGCGAGGCACACAACCAACCCCGGAAATCCAACTCTGCGCTTTCCCGTTTAGGCACATCTCAGAACACGAATCATGAAAGGCACGGCAAAAAGCACCACCGCCCCGAGACATGGGAACAAAACAAAAAACAAAGAGATCTGAGAAAAGTGATTATCGACAAAAAGGCCGCCTATGAAAAGGTCCTGGCCGAATACGAAAAACAAAGGCAAAGAGAACGATCCCCTGTCCGTCCAAGGGAGACGGAAAGTGCACAACCAACAAATGCAGACATGTTGCACACCATTATGGAACTCAAGAAAAAGATAGAGGGTAATAGCGAGCAAGAGCTGGGCAAAAGGACATCAAACATCACAGCTTCAATTCTTTCGATGGGCTAGGCGACCCAGAAGAGCATCTTAGCTATTTTGACCAGCTAGCTCTCCATTATGAATACAACGATCTGACAAGATGCCGTTTCTTCACTGCCACCCTCCGCAGTAGTGCTCAAAGGTGGTTTTACAAAATATCCGCCAGATCTATAGACACATGGCCAGAATTTAAAAAACTATTCCTAAACAAGTTTAAAGCAAACCAACAACATGAGGTCCACATTGTATTTCTAGAAACCATCGCACAGCGGGATGGAGAAACCTTACAAGATTACATTGACCGTTTCAAAGGAGCGGTGAACAAAGTTGTTTGCGTTAATGAAACAGAAGCCTTGGTCCATTTGAGAAGAGGCCTCAACCCCTATGAATGCGAGAAGTACGTGTGCCGTCTCATGGAAACAAAACCCACCAACCTGGCAACAGCATACGACTTAGCATCCCAAGCCATCAACGAAACAGAGTCCCTAAAACTGTTGAAACAAACCAGGACTCCACCAACTCAACCGCCATTCTTTCAGAGGGAAAGATTTACGTCCTACCAAAGGTAAGCGCTAGTCTTACACCAAGTACAAACCACTCATGGACCATCGCCGCCCGTCCAAAGGACCCAATCCGCAACCCCGGTCAGAGACCGCTTGGGACCAACGAACCTGCCAAGACCAGACAGGCGTCCAGAGCCAGAATGGACTAAGTTCACGCTCCCAAGGGCGACCATTCTGAAAGAAATCAGGGGAAAACCCTTCTACATGCCACCAGCCCCAATGTACTCCTCGCCGGATGATAGGCCGAGAGACAAACACTGTGATTACCACGAAACACATGGGCACTATACAGACAGCTGTCTGTTCCTCAAATACTTCCTAGAAAAACAAGTCAAGGCTGGTAACCTATCTCAGTACTTACCAAGACTGATACCAGGAGCATCAAATTCTAAAGGGTAGAATAGAAACATAGTGCACACCGTATTTGGTGGCCAGAGTTCACCACCAAGAGAATAGCCCTCTGTCTATACCATATCTGAGGGACCACCAAACATCATTACTTTCACAGACGCAGACTACGAGGGCATCAACCCAAATCACACTGAAGCACTAGTCTTGTCATTGGGCGTTGCCCATAATGAAGTCAAAAGGATCCTCGTGGATAACGGGTCCTCAGTTGACATATGCTTCAAACACACATGGGACAGACTAAAACTGGACAGTGAGAAATTGGAAACATGTCCTGATGAAACGTCTCTCTACGGTTTTGGACACAATGTCGTTCCAATAGCGGGCATAACAAGGCTCCCTGTCTATTTTGGTGCGTCGCCCAGACAAGTATGCCGAACTGTCAAATTTTACGTCATCAACATCGCTTCCTCTTACAACATGATCTTGGGAAGGCCAACCCTGAATATGCTCAAGGCGGTTACCTCCACCCCTCATCTTAAAATCAAATTCCCCACTCTTAACGGGGTAGGAGAAATCAAGGGAGATTCAGAGACATCCAAGAGATGCTATGGCATAGCGATCACCCTGGGAAAAACTGAACCTAGCAACCTCCGTAGAGAGAAGGCAAATAAGAGAAAGCAAGCAAAAAGACAAAGGCACGCTGAAAATCAGCGGAAAAATAACAAAAAAAGAAAAGAAGTACAGTTCATTGACGGGCACGACCCGATGATAGAAGACCCACCTCGAATAGATGCAAATCTCATGAGGTGTCTTAAACGGGAAGAGAAACCGCCGATAAGTCCGGCGGTCCAAACAGAAAAATAGAGGTCATACCCGGGGACCCAAGCAAAAGTGTGAGTGTGGGAACATGCTTAGACTCAATCTTTAAAACCGGCCTCACAGACCTCTTAAGGCAATACGCAGACGTTTTCGCCTGGAGC
This sequence comes from Kitagawia praeruptora, assembly GCA_037693485.1. Classification (NCBI taxonomy): domain Eukaryota; kingdom Viridiplantae; phylum Streptophyta; class Magnoliopsida; order Apiales; family Apiaceae; genus Kitagawia; species Kitagawia praeruptora. The sequence goes on along the minus strand of CM075349.1, from coordinate 119,777,094 downwards.
CCAAAGGATATACTAGGTTTGGATGAGTCTGTGGTGATCCACAAGTTAAATGTGGACCCAGACAAAACACCGAAAACACAAAAGAGAAGAAACTTCGTACCAGAGCGACAACGGGCAATTGACATTGAGATTGACAAACTTTTGGACGCAGATTTGATTTGCGAAGTCACATACCCCAAATGGGTCGCAAATGTTGTATTGGTGAAAAAAGCTAACGGAAAATGGAGAATATGCGTGGATTACACCGACTTGAATGCAGCATGTCCAAAGGATCCCTATCCATTATCTTCAATAGACCAACTCATAGACGCAACCGCGGGCCACCTAATGCTTAGCTTCATGGATGCCTATTCAGGCTACAATCAAATCAAAATGACCCCCGAAGATAGAGAAAAAACAGCTTTCATCACAAATAGAGGGGTATATTGTTACAAAGTAATGCCTTTTGGATTGATCAATACCGGGGCCACTTTCCAAAAAACCATGAATAGAATCTTCGCCGGTCAGCTAGGCCGCAATATGGAAGTATATGTGGATGATCTCATCGTCAAATCTCTCTTAACAGCTTCTCACCTCCAAGATTTAGAAGAATGTTTCTCAACTATCAGAAAGCACAATATGAAACTCAACCCAGACAAATGTGCATTTGCACTAGACGCTGGCAAGTTTCTTGGTATCTCACAGAGGCATTGAGGCAAACCCAGAAAAAATAAAGGCCATAATCGATATGCAACCGCCCAAAACCTTGAAGGAAATACAAAAATTAACGGGAAGATTAGCCGCCTTAAGAAGATTCATTGCAAAGTTAGCAGATAGATGCCTCCCATTTTTTGACACATTGAAGGGAGCGACCAAAACTAAAACAATAACTTGGATAGACGAATGTCAGAAAGCCTTTGAAGATCTCAAAGTTTATCTCTCCTCTGCTCCTTTATTGGCGATCGCGGCTCCTTCAGAGCCACTGTCATTATACCTATCGGCTACGGATAAAGCCTTGGGAGCGGTCCTCATCAAAGAAGAAAATAACGAACAAAAACCAGTCTACTATGTCAGTCAGGTGCTCAAAGACGCAGAAACCCGCTATCCGAACGTCCAAAAGTTCGCTCTAGCTTTGGTAGTAGCAAGCAGAAAATTGAGACATTACTTCCAGGGTGGACAAATCAGGGTCATCACGGACCAACCGCTGAGTAAAATATTGCACAAACTAGACTTGTCAGGCAGACTGATCAATTGGGCCGTAGAACTCGGCCAATTCGACTTAAGATACATACCAAGGACCGCAAATAAAGCACAAACGCTGGCAGACTTCATAGTCGAGTGCTCATTTTCAGAAACAGAGAAAGAAACTCCCGCCAAGAACATTACCACGACGGACAACAATTGGCAACTGTATGTGGACGGTTCCTCCACCAACACCCGTTGCGGGGCGGGTCTTATCCTTACTAGCCCCGATGGTTTCCAGGTCAAACAAGCCATACAACTAAACTTCAAAGCTACAAACAACCAAGCAGAATATGAGGCACTCTTGGCCGGCTTGACGTTGGCAAAAAACTTGCAAGTAAAAAGGATCACCATCTACAGCGATTCACAACTGGTTGTTCGCCAAACAACGGGGGATTATTCAACAAAAGACAGTAATCTGAGCAAATACCAAGAGCTGGTACAAACAATGCTTACCCACTTTGAAGAGTACGCCCTGGAACAGATAGATAGGGTAGATAATACAGTGGCGGACATGTTGTCTAAATTAACCCAAGGGGAAAAGTGGAGTCAGACACGATATATTTCGAATAACTGACCGCCCCCAGCATAAGCAAGTTGGACGTCATGGAAATAAATCCGCCATTAGAAAATTGGATGACCCCACACATCCGATATCTAGAAACTGGCACTTTACCAGACGAAGGCGTAAAGGCAAAAATGCTAAAATCACAAGCAACAAAATACTTTGTTCAAGAAGGAATCTTATACAAGAGAAGTTTTGACTCTCCTATACTTAAATGTGTCGATGAGGAAGAAGCCTTATATTGTATGAGAGAAGTCCATGAAGGCATCTGCGGAGACCACATGGCGGGCAAGGCATTGGCATATAAGATACTCAGACAAGGCTATTACTGGCCCAAGATGCACAAAGAATGCAAAGCTTTCACCAAGAAATGCCACCAATGTCAATTGTTCAGCAACATGTCCAGAAAAGCCCCGACCCTTCCAGCAGCCATCTTGTCACCAATACCATTTGCGGTCTGGGGCATCGATATCATGGGACCATTCCCTAGAGCCAAGGGCGATCTACAATATGTTATGGTCGCCATTGACTACATGACTAAATGGGCCGAGGCAAGGGCACTAAAGAACATCACACAGGATGATGCCATCCGTTTTGTTAAAGAGCAAGTCATCACCAGATTCGGAATTCCAATGGTGCTCATATCAGACAACGGCACACAGTTCGTGGGGTCAAAATTCACCAAATTCTTATCTGATCACGGAGTCAAACATAAGAAGGCATCTGTATGTCATCCCTAGAGCAACGGGCAGGTTGAAGTCACCAACCGAATTATTGTGAGAGGTTTAGAAAAAAGGTTAACCACCTCGAAGAAAAAATGGCCACATGAATTACCTAATGTTCTTTGGGCTTACGGGACATCAGCCAGAACGAGTACGGGGGAATCACCTTTCAAACTAGCTTTTGGAACTGAGGCTTTTGCCCCGGTCGAGATAGGATCTCCTTCATATCGTGCCATCGGTTTTGAAGAAGAAGCAAATAATCAAGGACTCAAAATAAATCTTGACCTTCTAGACGAAACAAGGGAGGCCGCTGTCGAAAAAATTGCCGCCTACAAAGAAAAGACAAAGGAATTTTTCGGAAAAAGAGCCAGAGTCAAAGCTTATGTACAAGGCGATTTGGTTAACCCGGCAACTGAAACATCTGACCCTAGCCACACTGGAAAACTTATGCCGAAGTGGGAAGGTCTCTATAAAATTATCCAAGTACTGAGGCCGAGTTCCTACAAGCTAGCACGCTTGGACGGCACGGAAGTCAACAATACTTGGCACGGAGACAAACTGAGAAAGTATTACCAGTAGACGACTAAGCAGTCTCTACTTCCTCTTTTTTGTAATCAATGGTATTATGTTTTAATGAAACACTTTTTGCACAAAAGCAATCTACAAAAGCATCAAAGTCCCCTCAGCGGGCAAGCAACCAACTACAAAAACAAAGTCCCCTCAGCGGACAAGCAAACAACTACAAAAACAAAGTCCCTTAATGGGCACGCAACCAACTACAAAAGCGAAGTCCCTTAGCGGGCAAGCAATCAACTACAAAAGCAAAGTCCCTTAGCGGGCAAGCAACCAACAACAAAAGCAAAGATATCTACAATAGCAACCAACAACCAACTACAAAAGCAAAGTCCCTTTGCGGGCAAGCAACCAACAACAAAAGCAAAGATATCTACAATAGCAACCAACAACCAACTACAAAAACAAAGTCCCTTTGCGGGCAAGCAACCAATAACAAAAGCAAAGATATCTACAATAGCAACCAACAACCAACTACAAAAGCAAAGTCCCTTGGTGGGCAAGCAACCAACAACACAAGCAAAGATATCTACAAAAGCAACAAACAACCAACTACAAAAGCAAAGTCCCTTAGCGGACACGCAACCTACTAAAAAGCATAGTCTATAATAGCAGCCAACAAAAGCAAAGTCCCTTAGCGGGCAAACAGCCCAGTACAAAAGCAAATGAAGTCTATGACAGCAACTAACAAAGGCACGATTTACAACAACAAAGTTATCTACTATGGCAACCAGACATGGCGAAATCCTCCTAGTGTCCTGGCAACCAAAGCAACAAAAACTACAAGGAACGACACTAAAGCAAACTCCCACAGACAATCTACAACAGCCTACATAGACAAACAAGTTAACCATGCAATACGACAGGGAGCAAAAGAAATATACAAACACTTGCGATAGAAAACAGAGAAATTTTATTGATAAAATTATTATTACAAGCATGGGTTTACAAGGATTAAGATTCCTACATCTAAAATCCTTCATGCCTGGGGAACTTTCTTCTCAGCCTCCGCGTCTTTTTTCTCGGAGCTCTCACCATTCTCTGGTGCACGGAAGCGGAAGCGAACCGTATCAGCCTCCGCAGTCTCCTTTGCCGCACGAGCAGCGACAACTTTCCGGGCAGATTTCCGGCACTCCTCAGCTTCATACAAGTTGGCCTCTTCCTCGTAATGAGCGGTAAGGGCTTTCCACGCACCCTCGGTCTCTTTCGAGACACAAAGCTCCCGACCCCAAGAAAAGGGAGTGAAAAATTCATTCATCTCAGGGTTATCCATTATATAGAATCTGAAAGAGAAGGGTTTCTAAGAAAATCGAAGAGAGGGGTGATCAGAATCGAAGACTAACACCCCTTTTTATAGTGGGGTAAAAGAGGGTAAAGTCAGTCGCCAGTCAAAATTTCCAATCGCCATGCAAAGCGCATTAAATACAGTAAAAAAAGTGGAATTCCCATGCAGCAGTAAAAACTACAAAGTCCCACAATCAAATGCACGGTTCCCAGGTAACACTTCCCAAAAAACTCATTTACTACAAACCTTTGACAAAAATACTTATTTATATATAACCCAAACATTCGATTATATTCCTCCACAAATTGCAAAAATATATCCCACCAATCACAAAAATACTTCAGAATTTCAATTCCCCAAGTGCAAATTACATCAAATTGTTTCGAAGTCACACAGCGGACAGACCCGCCGAGTGACTTCAAAACAAATCAAAAGAACAATCTACACATGCCAAATACAGGAAAAGAATTATCCCCAGCGAGAAGCACTCAGCGGGCCAACCAGGCCTCTCAGCGGCTCCTCATCTTCATCCCCGCTTTGGTACTCCGCAACAATGGCACCAAGGGATTGGCTACCAACAACATCCACGGCGGCACTTACAAGAGCACCCTCTTCCTCATCACCATCCCCTTTACCATAAACAGCCGCTATCACTGAAAGGGGAGTGACACTTTCTATGGCCGGAATATTCTCAACAGCAACCATGTCACTTTCAGCGGCCTGCACCCCCACATCACGAACAGCGGCATCAACCTGACAACCAACACTCACTCTTGCCACCTCCCCAAGACGGGCTTCCAGAGATTTCGCTTTGCGTTTGGACTTCCTCGCTTTGGACTTAAGTTTAGACACTTTTGTTTTCAAGCGGGCAATTTCTACAGCATTCTCAGCGGCCTTCTCCCTTAGCTGAACAACCTCAACTGAATCATCAACAGTTACCGTTGCACGAGCCTTGGCGGCTTCCACTTTCACGATTTCAGCAAACTCGAGATTACCTTTAAACTTTCTTACGGCATCCGCTTTAGTAGGACGAGAATCCATATGAGCTTCAGCATCCTCAACACGTTCCTTTTCAAACCTTAGCAAGACTTTTAAGTTATTTATTTCTGCAGCAAGAGCATCCTTATCATCCAAAAGTTCGCTTTTATCCTCCTCCAAGAATCTTCGAAGATCTGAATTATATACTCTAAGCTTGCTTTGGCGTCAGTTTTTTCTGTCTCAATCTCGTGCAAAGCTTTAGCAGCATTATCTTTCAAATGTCTCTCAGCGGTCAGCTCCGCCTCAAGACGTTTAACTCGCTCTTTCAAGGAGATATTACTGCTACGGTACTGATTACCTCGAGCCATCAGACCCGTATACATGCATTGGTTCTACATAAAGTACAAAGATAAGGAAGTTAATAGCGAGCTCAACCAAAAAAAAAAGTGACGAAACAAAACTACAAGGAAAACAATCATACCCGCGCAGCGTACTTCTGGGAAAGGCGGCACATCCGCTCCCAACTTAACCCGTTCATCTTCAACAAGTCATCATCAATCATGGAGTCAACAGTGAAGGTGTTGGGACCTGATTTAAACAAAAAACCGTAACCAGGTCTTGACCCAACCTCTGCGTCATTTACTTCATCTTTACTGCTCGTATAATAGACAATCTCCTCAGACGACTCCCCAACATCATCATCACCATCATTTTTAGTATCATCCTCAGACTCGATACCAACAGGTTCATCTCCAACCCGAACATCGGGCACAACGTCGTCCACTTTGGTAGGCTCAATCCGCCCCCGCTTTGAAGAACCAACTTCATCCACAGCCTTACGCTTGGACCCTTGAGGTGGGACACCATCCACCACTTCCTTAGCAATGGTATCCGCCATTCCCTCAGTTGGATTATCAACAAGCACCTCATCGGCATCAAGATCCACAACTATTCTGCTCCCAGTAGCAACCCCCACCTCAGAAATAGCAACCGACCCCCGCTCAATCCTTCGAATTGAGGCTCTAAAATCCCTTGAAAGAATATCGAGCTCATCATCATCTACTAGCAGGCTAGCAGCATATCTCCTCGCCACGGTACCAGGGCTGTTGGCATCAGCCTCACCGGCTACATCACCCACAGTGGTAACATCAGCCTCAGCGGCTACATCACCCACAGCGACAACATCAGCCTCACCAGCAACATTACCTTCAGCAAAATCCTCTTCCGATTGGCTTTCTTCAGCCCCCTGTTCAGAACTAGCACTCTCCTCAATTGGATGAGCTTCCCCACCCACAACCTCAGCAGTGGCACCACCTAACAACTTCTCAGACAAAGAATCGGCCTCGGAATCTATATCATCCCCAGAAACTTCCTCTTCGAACACGGCATCCTCAACAACATTTTTCGGGATATCAACCGGAACAGGAGTCTCGGTCTCCTCACCATCACTAGAAAGGTCGAAAGCATCCAATATATTTTCAGTAGCAAATAACCCAGCACGAAGCCGTTTTGGTCTGGGCAGCACAGTAAATAGGAAATCCGCATACAACTTCGCCTCATTCAAGCCCAGAGTTGGATGTGGATCTAATTTCTGTTTACGAGGATCCAACACTACAAAGATAACAAGAAAAGGAATGTCAAATACAGACACATACAACAAAACCCAACAAAGCATAACACAGAAACTTACAACAATGCTTTCTCAAGTCAGCTGGATCGATCAAATTCTTCTCTATCCACACTTCACCCAGCGCCTTCACAAGACTAACAAGGACGTCAATCTCATTCTGGCTAAGATGACTGCGGTCCACCTTGTAACTACACTCAACCTTTTTTGTAAAGTTCCTATGCCAAGCAAACTCCCCACCACCAATAACCAAAAACTCCTCCTACCATCCCGCCATTCCCTTGGGAAACACAAACGGACGATGACCAGCCAAAGCTTGCCCTATACGACTCTGAGGTTTGACAAACTGAAGTTCATAAAAGGGTTTCGCACGGCTAGCTTTCACATCAAACAGACAGAAAAATGCCTTAAAGGTAGGTTGCTTTCTCTTTCTTTCACAACTAGCTATAAACCAATTTATAGCCCTTATCGAGTTAGGCGTAAATTGGGCTAGCGGACACCGAAAGTGAAGCCGAAACAAATCCATAACAAACTTATGTGGCGGGACGCGGAAACCCGACTTCAAATGACTAACAGTCATAGAAACGGACCCATCATCAAAATGATGATATAGCCTCTCGCCGGCCTTTGCTCGCCTCCAAAAGTAACCATCTTCGATTCGGAACATCCTTCCAACATGCTCAGCCCAATCATCGGCTTTAAAAGTACTGTCATGCTGAAGATGAGAAAACCTAGCAAAAGTAGCATCCAACTCCGCATTGGAATAAACTGTCGGCGGTACTTTGGTTGCTCGGAACAAACTCTCACTACTCTCAAAGTACTTATAGCGGTTTCTCGCTAGCATGGCTGGAAATGTCAATTGGTTCGGATCCGCCCAGCGACCATACCCGTTGATCAACGCTTTTCTCTCACCGGTAGCGGCGCCTGTAAATTCATCACCCATCTACAAAAATTCTAAGTCAGAGATCAACACCGCCTACACAAAACCCGCTAACAAATAGACAAGGTACACGTGGATATTCATGGCAATTTAAATTTTTCTTTTTATCAATTTTGCAAGAAAACGATTCATGTTCCAGTTTCCTCCACAAACAAGAAAACCCTAGCATCACAAACCTTTCCACCCACTTTACCCAAATCATACACACATATACATACAAAATCTCATATTGAATACACATCGCAGTTTCACAAGATTCAAGATAATCACAACACCACAAACAATAAACGCACAAAACTTACAACAAAAACCCACTAGAAACAAACTGAAATCCCTTTACAACTACGAAATCAATCCAAACCAACAAAGACCCACATACAAATCACAAAAAGTCAACACAACGCCATCTCATAAGCAGTTACCACAAAAGAAAAATGAAAGTACAGATCAAGCAAAACTATCTTGGAAATAGAAATCACAAAAGAAGAAACAAAAAGAAGAGCAAGAGCATACCTCGAATTAGGAGATACAAATGGTTTCAATGACAGAAAGATCATCGACCACCGGGAAAAATGCAACAGAGAAATCCGAGAAGAAGCAAGAGAAAATGAAGAGCAAAGTTATGAAGGCAGTAAAAAGATAAAAGAAAAGGACACACCCCCCCTTTTTATTACGTGAGGCGCGTGTAAAAAGGGTGAAAATATACATACAAAAACGTGGCAGCATATGATTGGGCCACGTCAAAAGCAAAACAGTAACTGCCTCGGTACAAACACCAACTACCCACTCGGTAATAACTTCCCACATCTCCTTTCATATTACTCTACATCACAAAAGTACATTCTCTTTCCACCCAAAGGTCACTTCACTCATTAATACGCACCAACACTTATCATTTTCATATTATTGGCATTTAATATTATTCTTTCATTTATTTCGATTTTCATTTATTACCAATAATAGCATTTATTCCACAGCAGTTACGCATATCAAACAAAAACGTTTCAAATTACAAGCCCGTCAAGCACCACAATCTACCGCATAAGGCACCCGCCATCAAATTTTTTCCAACTCCTAAGTGTTGTTCGCCAACATTTGGGGGGCATATTTTCAAAATTTTTTCCAACTCCTAAGTGTTGTCCGCCAACACTTGGGTCCGCCAACACTTGGGGGGCATATTTTCAAAATTTTTTCCAACTCCTAAGTGTTGTCCGCCAACACTTGGGGGGCATATTTTCAAAATTTTTTCTAACTCCTAAGTGTTGTCCGCCAACACTTGGGGGGCATATTTTCAATTTTTTTTCCAACTCCTAAGTGTCGTCCGCCAGCACTTGGGGGGCATCACATCACAAATTTCTAGAAAATACTCAAGCATTTGTCATCATCTCTCTTGTCTCAGTTTCTCTCCTCCCCCTATCCGCTAAAAGCGCATAGAGGGAGTGGGGGGCAATGATAGGTACCCGCTGTGGAGACGGTCCACTCGCCAGGCACGCGCCCGCGAGTAGGTGCCCGCCTAAAACACAACACTTGTCACTCCATGCACGTGTCATAAGATATTATCTTTCCTAAATTACTCAACTTGACAAATAAATATCATTAGAAAAATACTCTTGTGAAAAATATCTTGCTTTATGAGACAGAGGACAATAAAGTATTCAAGGGAACACAAGGACATCCAACTGTAGCAGATAAACTCTGAGCAATACGACGCGCAGTTGCAGAATGGCGGCGTGTCAGGAAGGGTCACACCGATCACTGTAGCTTTTGCGGCTCACTGTAGCTTTAGCGGTCCACTGTAGCTTTTGCGGCTACCAAGTGGTCTACAGTGACTGGAAGGCCCAGCCTATAAATACCCCCATTCTGCACATAAGGTAAAGACACACAATTCTAAGAACACAAGAAGCTTACTACGCATTCTCTCCCTTCACATCAGATACACTCTTTCCAGCTTGATTATTATTATTTCCGATTACTGATTCTTACGCCGGAGGTGCTTGGCGGCCACCACCCCCGGGCAAGCATTGTTTTGCAGGCGCCCAAACTCAGGTGAAGTACCCCGGAACAGTGATCAGAAGCCTCTAATCAACCGTTAGAGTAATCATCATCTATACAAAAAATACACATCTGTATAAAACTTCTACTTATACTCATTTCCAGTTGTGAAAATATCCCAATGCTTTTGCTATTTGGGTCTTGATAATTTTGTGAGTTTAGCAGTAAAGAAAATGATCAAACTCCATTGATGTTTACACAAGCTTCATAGTTTATTACAGACGAGTTTGTTATAGGAGAGAGAAGAATGAGAGATTACTCTCTTTACAAGTTATTTCCACTAATAGAAAGTTTAGTAACTAACTCTATATTTATACTACTAGCAACATGTTTTAGCTAACTACTCGTTCTGCCCGTTGGCATCTCTTATGCTGGCATCTATGTTGACAGCTGAGTTGGCTGAACTGCTGAGCTGGCAGAATATACTCCAACATCCCTCCTCAAGTTAGGAAGGTCATGAGATAAAGAATCATGAAATCCTAACTTGGAAAGAAGCTGTTTAAACTGTGGAGAAGGCAACACTTTGGTGAAAACATCGGCCAGTTGAGATTGAGTTGGCAAATAAGTGAGCTGAATTAAGCCTTCAAGAACTTTATCTCGAGTGAAATGACAATCAATCTCAATGTGCTTAGTACGTTCATGAAACACAGGATTTTTAGCTATATGAATGGCAGATTGGTTGTCACAATATAAAGTCACAGGTTTAAGATCAGATACACCTAATTCTTCTAATAAACGAACTAACCAAGTGACTTCAGAGGCTGCAGAGGCCATAGCTCTATATTCAGCTTCAGATGATGATCTAGAAATGGTACTCTGCTTCTTAGATTTCCATGTTACAGGTGACTGACCAAGCAACATGACATAGCCAGTGATAGATTTTCTAGAATCCGGACAAGCTGCCCAGTCAGAATCAGTGAAGGCTTGAAGTGTAATATCAGCATTGGCTTTGAGTAAAATACCTTGGCCAATAGTATGTGCCTGTTAGGTCCAAATGTGTTGTAGAGGGGGGTGAATACAACTTTTCGAATATGAGAAGCAATAAATACGATGCAATAAATGAACACGCAGATTCAAGGAATATATTTCTTATATATAACTTGAAATGGTTGCTACAACATTCATTACAAAGTATAACAGAAGTTCAGAGAGAAGTGAATGATACTAAGCTCTGTGAATGCACTCTCTCTCTTTTTCTTGTGTTTTCTTCAACTATTGCTCTCTTAAATAAAACATTACACAAGTACTTCTATTTATACTACATGTAATCTATGTCCTGTAGTCTTCAAAGACTAAGATATACGTGGCCCAATGATGTCCACATAAATCTTGCCTTATCTTGAAAGCTTGGAAATCTGCCAATCAGAAGATGCCATGTGTCATGTTGAAGCTGCACTCTAAGTAGAACTTCTACTTGAGAATTTCTACTTAGCCATCTCGAATTTCTAAGTAGAACTTCTACTTAGAAATATTCTACTTGGTCATCTAGAATATTTAGTACTTAGAAAATATTCTGATCTTCAACTTGAAACTTCAATGCACATCTTGAGCTTGTGATATCTTCATGTCTTCTTTATTCTTTAGCAAGCTCTTGAACATGGATCTTTATTACTGACATAAACTTGCTATCAATGTCCTGACACTTGATGCACTGGTCTGGTTCATAAGTGACTAGTCTTGATAGTGTTTCTGCTTCTCGAATAAATTACCATATTCACTTAGTAACGTGGCTTTCCAAAGTTTGCTTTCCTTCTTGTTCACTTGAAATCAATTGGTCTTGTTGATACTGATAGTTATGATCTTGATTCTCGATTTCTCAAATCACTGAGGCATGAACAACTTTGACTTGAACTTCTCTCAATGATTTCTTCTTGGCTTGATCATAGTTAACATGTTCAATTGTATCAATTACCTTGTCTTCATTTAGTGTTGATTTGTTGTGGCTTCTTGTTCTTGATTGTCTTCTGGTTAAGTATCTTTTCCATTAATTGAGTTACATTAGTTATAGTGTTACAAGTTTACACACTCTGCCTTTCAATCTCCCCCTATTTGATTGTCTAACAATGACATTCAAATTAATGAAGGATAACTCAACTAAACAATGAGAAGAGAAAAGATAATTAACATTACAGTCTTGAATAATATATGATGCCCAGTAAATAACAATTGTAGAAGGGGGGTTGAATACAATTGTATAAGATTTTCGACTTAAAACAAATAACACAAGTATGAATCAATAACAGCTTTATTAACTCTGATATAAAACTGTTACAAAACTCTCTTAAGAAATTCTTATGTTCTTAAGAGCTGCTAGGTTACAATATAACTCGTGTAAGCGATTACATAATGTAAAACCTAAACTGTGTTTATATAGTGTACACAATTGCACTATCAATTACAAGATATTCTAAATCAATTACATATATCTCTGAATGCATATCTTGTATGATAGCTGCATCCCTACAAATTAGGAACCGACATATCAATCTTCCTTGATCTCTGGTCTGATGAGAATCTTCATCAAATACTGACCAGCTTCTAATCCTGATAATCCAATACTGACGTTGTATTCCTGATGACGTCAGCATCAGTATCTGATCAGTAATACCCAGATCCTGATCATCTCTTGAATCAATATCTAACAATATACAATTGAAAAGTACTTGAAAACAATACAAAGAACTTAAACTAGAAACAGAATTCGAACCTCGAATTAAAGATCATTTGAATGATTCCTATCACCTGGATTATTTCATACCTTTTAGTCAAACTTATATCACCTTATTGGATTCACTCTAAGGTGAATTTTCCTCAAGTGAGTTAAAGCAACCGAAAGTCATGAAGTTTTTCCAACTTCAAGTTCACACCACTCTGACCTTTAACCCTAATTCCGTTTCCTCTTCCTAGCTTCAGCAGCTTGGTCTTTCTCTTCTTTCTGCCTTCTGCGCTTCTCCTTCTGCTGCTGTTCTTTCTTGTACACTGGATCGTGAAGCTGCTCCCACCTAGCATTCAACAGACTTACAACTTCCATTTCTAGAGGATTCTTGGGCTCTGGGTGAGGATGTTTGAAAAGCCTTCTGAGTTTGTCCACCTCCTGAGTAGTCCTGATCTTTGGAATGTCCTCAAAGTTCTTCATTATAAGCTTAGGTTTCCAATGAGCTTTATCAGCTTTAAACTGACAATAGATCATTTTGGGATAGCCCTTGACACGGTTAGTATTGTGGACATTAGCCGCATCTTTCTCCATTCGCTTCTTTTCCACTACTACTTCAGACAGGTAACTCATGAGTCTCTGCTTTTCTTCCACATACTTATCTTCCACTTCGCCCCATTTGAACACATATAATACTTTCTCCAGAAATGCAGCATCTTGAGTCTGTAGCAGCCATTTTCTACTCATATGCAAGAGTGTTTGATTCTGGTCTGCATCTATGAATACTAAGGCATCAGATGTATCATCAACAAAAGCGTGTATCCAGTATACACTATCTCTTCCTGGAACACCAACTGACTCCCTTATCTCTCCTTGTTCCAGTGCTCCAGAAGGAAGAGTCAGAGCTTCATCTACACTCTTCATTGCTTGAAGAATATTCAATTTCTTTTCTATTAGCTCCGGCTCAATCTTCACGTTGTCGAGAGGGTTTGGAGCAATGATATCACACTTCCACACCTCATTGCTCTTCTTAAATATGACTCTTTCAATGATCTTCACTGATTTTTCTTTAAGCTCAGAAGCGAACCCCTTACTCATCATTTGTCTACAGACGGCTTTAAGAGATTCCACTGAAAGTTCCATTAAATCCTTTTCCTCCATGCTAACCCTCTTCATTTTCCTGTCAACTACCATCCGGACAACATTTGGATTTGCTGAGAATTCTGGACCCTTGTCATCTGCTAGCTGCATTAACTGATCCCTATACAGAATGCTTAGCTTCTCAGATTGAGAGTATTGAATTTTTGTTGCTAGCAAGAACAACTCTGACGCAGATCTTCTCGTTATGAATTGGTCATCCACATATAGGAAAGACATTGGGACTCCTTCTACCAAAGACAATATAACCTGCCACTCCTTAAGCGTTGCATTGTATCCAACCCTGACTTTAGAAATTAATCTCTTCAATGCACTTATATAGTCCGCAGTCATTGGATTCTGCAAATTCAGGTTGTAGAACAGATCATCTGCCTCCTTGTTATGAACTCCTTTTGCACAGGGTCCCATAAATATCTTCCTTGCTTCATCCCACTTCTGCCCTAACCTTCTTTTGTCCAGATCAACTTGAGGATCAGCTAGCCTTGCAAGCTCATGATCGTACTGCTTCCCTTGTAGCTCCACTTTCTTTTCTAGAAACACAGCACGTTCTTTCATCATCTTCATTTTAAGGAACTCAGCTTGTTCCAAGGCTAACTGTTGAGACTTAAGGGTTTCCTCATCAACAGTAACTTCTTCAGGCATTCCGAAAGACATCCCAGCACCTCCACCTTGATCCTTCAAAGATCTCTTTATAGCATGTTCCAAAGGTACGTCTTCCATATCAGAATCTGAGTCATGTGCCTTCTGTACTGTTTCCTGATGACTCAGGTCAACGAATGATTCATCTTGCTCAACCATTATTGCCTTACCCTTTCTCTTCCTCAGAGCCTCTTCATCAACAGACGACTCAATTTCTATTTCCTTGACAAGATCAGCATGTTCTTCAATTTCTTCGATATGAACTGCCTGCTGTCTCGTCTCCTTTCCACTCTCCCCCTTAGGTGAGTTATCCTGAACTTCACCTTGGTCTTCAGATCCACCAGCTGCATAAGAACCTCCAAAACCAGAAACAGAGACTCCTGCTCCACTAGCACCACCTGCACCAGCATCGGGGGGAGGTTGTTGCGGCTCGAAACACTCCGGGGGCACAAAACTTCTGATTGCGAACATCACTCTACTGATCTCCACAGCCATTGTATGCATTGTAGTCTCCATTTCTCCCATCCTTTCATTCAGAGTGCTTCCCAAGACACCACCAGCATGGCCCAAGTCATTGACCTTTTTTGTCAAAGCATTAAACGCTGTAGCTTGACTTGCCATTCGTGCTGCGTAGTCATCAATAGCCCTTTGATTGTTTCCAATGTTAATCCCTAACTGCCCCATCGTCTGCCCGAACTGCTTCATCTGATTTTCCATAGAAGTCATACGTGTATCAAGATTTTCAATGTTAAGGGACGGTGTTTGGTTTAGGTGACCTCGCTCTAATACTCGTTCTGTTAGTATTTGGCGCTCGGTTTCGGGCCTTAAAAATGAAGGTCCCTCTCTCCCTAACCTCTCACACACACTCCCTGTCTCACGCTCGTGTATGTCTTCAATGAGTGATCCAAAATATGAAGCAGTACCTGCAGAAACTGGATAAGCAATATAATTGGCAGTTATGGGATCAATTTCTGTTGTTTCCTGAGTTGGAATCTCAGGCTGAGAGGCTACAAAGTGTTCTTGTACAACATCAGAACCGATCCTCTTTGCAGCATCAGTACGTACCGGTGAAGGTACGGCTGAAGGTCTTAAAACTTCATGTCCTTTTAAAGCAACAGTATCTCCAAAAGGTACATCATCCTCACCAAAATCCCTATGTGCAGATTGTTCAAGGGGAGACTGTCGTGAGGTGGAGTGGTTGCGTGTGACACACTAGGGTTTGACTGGGGTTTGGAAGTAGCAGCATGAGAAAATTTGGCTTTCTTTCGAGTAAGAGGCTGCTCTTCGGGGTCACTCTCCTCATCATATCCTACATCTACATGTGCTGGCTTTCTGGATTCCGGTGACAGGGGTGAACGAGAATAAGAATGTTTGACAGAATCAGAAATATAGCTCTCACCCTGGGATAGATCCTGCGGGCTAGCAGTCTCTTGGGTTCCGGAATCAGATACATAGGAAGAGGAATGAGAAGTATGCAGAGAGAGATTACCTGATTCATTACCTTGTTCGTCATCGCTTTGCTCATCAGGAATCCCTTCAAATGCCTCAGCATGAGCAGACGGATTCTGAGCATATGATGAAACTTGCGATGATTCCGCCAAAGTGGTAACTCCTTCATCATATGTAAGCCACGTTTGTATGGTATCAGGAATTGACATCGGTTTTCCGTGATGTTTATCCTGATTAGCAATTGTTGAAAGTGACTTAGTGCCCATCCCTAGTGGTGCAGATGTTGGGCTTCTAGCAAATCCCTGTCTAACAGCAAGAGCATCCTTCGGTATTAAATCATTAATCAGCATTTGTAGGAACCGAGGAAACCAGCAGACAACATCTGTTGTGTTGAGGTCTCTGCTTGCAGGAGATCCCATTACAGCCACTATCTCAGAGAGAACTATGCGTCCATAATTTATATCCAGTTCTCTTGCTAGGGCAATTCCAAAGGTTTGCATGGGAATTGGAATTTGATGAAAATCTTTTTCGCGTGCCCGAAAACATTTTGTGATAGCCTCGAAAAAGTAATTCCATTCCACATGAAAGAATTGTTTTTGGATGTTTCCAGTGATCCGGCCAGTCGGAGTATAACATCCTATTTCTTCAAAGAATCTGAGGCGTTCTGCAGCTGTAGGTTCTGGATCATAAGTATCTTTTATCGGGAATTCCAGAACCCTGTTGACAATTTCTTCAGTCACCTCATATTCCTGACCCGCTAAGGTAAACCTGAAACCATAGGGGGTTGTTTTGCTCCCAAAAGTAACCGCACTAGTCCATAATTGCTGTAAAGCATCATGTACTAGTGTAGGTTTAGCAGTAAAAGCATGGCTAGCTTTGGAGTACAAATTGAGAAATCGTATCCAAAACTTAAAGCGCGGGAGTTGATCACCAATTTCCGTAGAAATATTATAAAAATTGTTTTTAGCAAGTGAAAATTGGTGAACAATTTTAATTAAAATGTTTTTCCTTAACAAATGTGAAATTTAATTTGAATTTTCGAAAAACAATTAATTAAAGAATTATCAGTTATAGCCCTTTTAATTTAACTAGAAGACCAAAAGTCACTCTTGAAAAATTAAACTACGGGTTATAGACAATAATCACTGAGAGGCGAATAACAACAACCAATTAATGGAATCTGCAATGAAGATGTATATACGTGTGTGAATACCAGTGAAGTTATGTGTGTTATACACCAGTGAAATCGTGTGTGTATATGCGTGTGTATATATCGAGGAAGATGAACAGATACATAAACACACAAACTCAGATATTAATAATCACTCAGATAATGGCAGTCTAAAATCGGGCATTAATTCGAGATCTATATGAGTTTAATCACAAAAATCACGAATCAGTGGTTGTAACTTTGAAATCGCCTATTTGAATGTGGAGGCTGCTGTAAAAATGAAATTAGGTAAAGTGAATGATGCATCGAGTTAGAGATGTATATATAGATGATTGTGAAATGACAAAAATGTCCCTGTTAAAAAGAGTGAAAAGCATTAAGTACATACAGGGAACACTTAAGTCGAACTCTATCTCGAACTTTTTAAGTCGAATTCTATCTCGAAATTTTATCAAGTCGAACTTCGAGATAAATTTCGAGATAGGTTAACTCGAACAAACACTTTTAACTATTTAAGCAGCAAAACCACCAGGGAAACCTATCTCAAAATTTCAAGCTGAAATTCGAGATAAGTTTCGAGTTAGAAGTTAACTCGAAAAATCCCCTTAACCAACTGAGAACTCTATCTCGAACATTTTAAGTCGAAATTCGAGTTTCGAGATAGAGACTAACTCGAAGTTATTAACTAACTCGAAGTCATTCTCTCAGACTTGATCTTTTCAAAAAAATATCCCCAGTAAGATAGACATTATCTGGAATATTTTGAAGAAAGAAATAGGCACACTGGTAACTCGAATTCGAATCTTAAGTCGAATTTCGAGATGAATTTCGAGATAGAGACTAACTCGAAATTCTTCCCAGACTTAGAATTTTCAAAACTTCACTCTGGAAGCTCAAAACGAAATCCAAGTAGAATTTCGAGATGAGTTTCGAGATAGAGATTAACTCGAAATTTTGAAGATACTTAGAATAATTTGACAATTCTTCTTGAAAAACTCAACACTTAATATTGCCAAATTAATATAAATATCAATTCAAGGATTTTAATATATGACATAATTAAAACATTCATTGATAATTCTAAGGCCTCTAATTACATGAAAAACACAGGTAAATTCATCTAAAAATCATGCAAAATTTAGAATATTATGAATTTAACTCCCCCTATGATCATGCAATCTAACAAGCATAAATTCAAAGATTTGTACTATTAAATACACTTAAAACACAATGAATTAATGTCAAATAACACTATATGCAACCTATAACAATCATTAATTAGGCATTTTAAAGTCTAAGAACATAATGATTAAGTAGCTTGCACAATAAAATATGGATTTTACAGATAGAAGGCTTTACTAACTTGTGTTAATCATTCCCAATTCACCAACCAATCTATTGAATGTTACTTCATCAAGAGGTTTGGTGAATATATCTGCAATTTGTTGCATTGTGGGCACAAAATGTAGTTCCACAGTCCCCTCCTCGACATGTTCTCTTATGAAGTGATACCTGATGTCAATGTGCTTGGTTCTTGAGTGATCTACAGGATTGTTGGTTATGGCAATGGCACTTGTATTGTCACACATAATTGGAATTTTCTTGTGCTCCATGCCATAATCCTTCAATTGGTTCCTCATCCACAGTATTTGAGCTACACAACTTCCAGCAGCAATGTACTCAGCTTCAGTAGTAGAAGTAGATACTGTATGTTGCTTTTTACTTTGCCAGGACACCAATCTTCTGCCAAGAAATTGACAAGCACCAGATGTGCTTTTCCTATCAATCCTGCAACCTGCATAGTCTGAATCCGTATAGCCAATTAGATTAAAACCTGTATCTCTTGGGTACCAAATCCCTAGATTTGGTGTGCCCTTGAGATACCTAAAAATTCTTTTGACGGCTATGAGATGTGATTCTCTAGGATCCGCTTGGAATCTTGCACATAAACAAGTCGCGAACATTATATCGGGTCTACTTGCAGTTAAATAGAGAAGTGAGCCAATCATACCTCGATAGCTTGTGATGTCAACTGGTTTACCTGATTTGTCTTCATCAAGCTTCGTGGCTGTTGCCATGGGAGTCTTAGCTGCTGATGCATCTTCTAGATTGTACTTCTTGAGTAAATCTCTGACGTACTTGGATTGACAGATAAAGATACCATCTTTTCTCTGACTGATCTGTAATCCAAGGAAGAAGGACAGCTCTCCCATCATGCTCATCTCGTATTTCTCTTGCATTAGCTTAGCAAATTTCTCGCACAAGCGCTCATTAGATGACCCGAAGATAATATCGTCCACATAGACTTGAACAAGTATTAAATCATTCTTCACATTTTTATAGAATAATGTTTTGTCAATTACTCCCCTAGTAAAACCACTTTCAATTAAGAATAAGGATAGGGTTTCATACCAACATCTTGGGGATTGCCTGAGGCCATAGACAGATTTGAAGAGAAGATACACAAAATCTACAAGTTCTGGATCAATGAAGCCAGGCGGCTGTTCCAGATACACTTCTTCTTCTAACTCTCCGTTCAGGAAGGCACTTTTCACATCCATCTGAAAAACCTTGAAGTTCTTATGTGCTGCAAATGCCAAGAACATCCTGACTGCCTCAAGTCTTGCAACCGGTGCATAGGTCTCATCATAATCAATTCCTTCTTGCTGAGAATAACCTTTTGCAACCAAACGAGCCTTATTTCGAGTTACAAGTCCGTTTTCATCCATTTTATTTCTGAATACCCACCTAGCTCCAATTACTGATTTGTTCTTTGGTCGGGGTACCAGTTTCCAAACTTTCTGCCTTTCAAACTGATTGAGTTCCTCTTGCATTGCCATCACCCAATCAGCATCACCAAGAGCTTCTTCTACTTCTTTAGGTTCAAGCTTGGATAAGAACCCAGAATATAAGCAAATATTAGCCAGGTCAGCTCTTGCAGTTCTTCTAGTAGACACACCAGCATCTGGATCACCAATAATTAATTCAAACGGATGGTCTCTATTCCATACCCGTTCTCTTGGAAATTGTCTTAATGATTCAGCTTGACTTTCTGAGTTGTGGTGCTGACTACTTTGATTATTTTCACTAACTCCCCCTGAGTTAGTGCCAGCTCCTACAGAACTATAGTCAACTCGACTCGAGCCTTGAACAGTAGTCATTGAGCTGCTATTTACTCCCCCTGAGTTGTTGTCGATTCGTACTGAAGAAGTCTCTCCTGATCTTGTAGAATTAGCTTGTTCACTAGACTCAGGTTCTTCACGTACACTTGGAACATTTAATGGGACAACCAACTCAGGTTCATCTTCAAGTTCTTCTAAGTCCAGATTCTGAAATTTTAGGGACTCAGGTTCACTAGAATCTCTTGAAATTGATGGGAGTTTGGTATCGTCGAATCTGACGTTGTAGCTTTTAGTCACTTTTCGATCATTCACTAAGAACACCCTATAAGCTGCCACCACATCTGTGGAGTAACCAACAAAGATTCCTTCACGAGCTTTTGCTGCAAACTTGCCTAGATTTTCATCATCTATAAGTACATAGCATTTTGCTCCAAAGACATGAAAGTATTTGATTGTTGGTCTTCTGCCGTTCATTAGCTCACATGGTGTCTTTTCTTTATCTTTTATGATCAAGGATCGATTTTGAGTGTAACACACGGTACTCACTGCTTCTGCCCAGAAGTATAGAGGAAGTTTCGAATCATATAACAAAGTTCTTGCTGCTTCAACCAATGTTCTATTCTTCCTTTCAACTACTCCATTTTGCTGTGGAGTTCTCGGGGCTGAATACTGACGACGTATTCCCTTAGATACACAGAAGTCATTCAGCACTGCGTTTTTGAATTCAGTGCCATTATCTGATCTAATCGTCTTCACAGTAAGTGTTGAAACATTCTCAATTTGAGTGATGTGATCAATGATTAAGAAAGGTACTTCGTCTTTCGTCATTGCGAACAATACCCATGTATACTTGGAAAAATCATCCACGATTACCAATGCATATCTTTTCCTAGACAAAGATAGGACATTCACTGGGCCGAACAAATCCATATGAAGAAGTTGCAGAGGCTCAGTAATACTAGAAATTTCTTTGCTTTTATGCGATGCTCGCTTCGACTTTCCCATTTCACAAGCTTCATAGAGTCCTTTCGGAGCGAACTCCATTTGAGGTAGATCTCTCACCAATTCTCGCCTCGCGAGAGCATTCATCGTTTTGAAGTTTAAGTGAGATAGCTTTTTGTGCCATAACCAGCTTTCATCATCCGAGGCTTTGCTGTAGAAACAGGTGACCTCATTCTGATTTGCTGAATCCATGTCTGTAACAAAAAGATCTGCCTTTAGAACTCCTCTCAAAGCCAGTGAGCCTTCCTTGATGTGAGTGATTGATACACCTTTCTTGTTGAAGACAATTTCGTAACCTTTGTCACAGAATTGACTGATACTCAACAAATTGTGCTTTAATCCCTCAACATAGGAAATATCTTCAATGATGACATTGCCAGTTTTCAGTTTGCCATATCCCTTTGTCACACCTATGCTGTCATCTCCAAAGGTAACATAAGGGCCAGCTTTCATAACCAACTCTGTAAGCAGGGACTTGTTTCCAGTCATATGCCTCGATACTCCACTGTCTAGCACCCATATAACTTTATTTCTATTCTGCTTAACGCCCTGCAATGACAGATTTGTTAGACATTCTTCGGAACCCAACTTTGATTGGGCCCGGATTTTCGATAAGATCGATAATCAACAGATTTAACAACAGGAGATGCACTTTTCTTAACATTACTAGAGCTTTCGACTTTCTCCTTTCCTTTCTCAGACTTGACATGTTTGTCAGTCCTAGGAGAAGGTTTGTCACTCCTAACTTTAGGAGGACTGATAGTCTTGGCTCTCACATGCTTTTTCTTGATGTTTGAACTAGCAGCAGTATTTGAGCATGACTGGCTAGATGCATTCATTAAATTCACAAAAGTTTGCATGATGTTAAAAGTGCATGGCATACAATTAGGTTGACCACACTGTGCATGATTCAGATGCAGATTATTCATTGTATATGTGGCAGGCATGGCATGTGCAGCAGGAACATTTATGATAGCTTTACATGCATAAGAAAGATGTTCAGTAGATTTGCAGTGATAACATGCTTTCTTTATCCGTTCAGCCTTAACCTCTTTTATGCCTTTCTTCCCTTGTTGTTTAACAGCCTTAGCTCCTATTCCTGGTCTAGATTCATCTCTAGGGAAATTGATTTTAACTTGTTTGATAGGAGTTATAGGTTGTGCTTTCTGGCGATCTTCCATCTCAATCTCATATCTAGCTATTAATTCAGTCTCTTCTTCTTCTATTCTAGGAACAAGGTGTTTGTAGATGGGTTTGACAGAAGATTTAAAAATGCTAGGAATTTCATTTTTAAGGTCACTGGAACTAGTGTCGATAGGTCTCTTCCCTTCTTTCTTAGAAAGGTTAGAATAGTCAAGTCCTACACCTACTCCAGTTATCTTCTTAAATATGTCATTATCTACATACACTTTACTAGCAGCTAGTTTGTAAGCTTCGCATTTAGTTTCTAACTCAGCTAGTTTGTCCCTAAGACATGCTTCTACTTCTTCCTTAAGGACGAGCTTGTGTTCCAAAGATTTAATAAAATCTCTTAGGGAAGTATCTACAGTGCAAGCAGCCTCTAACTCTTCCACTTTTGCCTCAAGCATTCTGCTTTTGGCGACAAGTGTTTTCTGTTCCTTTTGAGAAGTGTCTAGGCTTTTGCACAACATATAGATCTCTTCGCTAAGAGCCCCGTTCTGTTCCTTATAATCATCAATGGACATTTCTACTTTAAGGGTTAGAACTGGTACCTCTGGTTCCTCTGATGTCTCAGCCATGAGGGCAAAGTTTGCTACATGAGTAACATCTTCCTCATCTGAATCATCCCAAGCTCTTCCTTCTGTTACTAATAAAGCTCTTTTTCCATGTCTTTCCTTCACCAGCGATTCATACTTGCTTTTGAGGGCTTCATATGTCTCTTTTGGATAAGTCTGTTTAGGCTTTTTGCAGTCCGTAGCAAAGTGTCCAGCTTCTCCACAGTTATAGCATTTGAACTTCATTTTGAAATCCAAAGGAGATTTGTAGCTGGTATTCTTGCCTTTACCTTGGTAGCCTGACGAACTACCACCACCCCTAGCAGCCCGATAGTAAGATGAAGAATTTCTCTGTGGTCGGTTGCTCTTTCTGAATCTCATGTTGCTGAACTTCCTTGCCATGTATGCCACGACACTATCGTCCATGTTGTCCAGCTCTTCTTGGGTGAAGTAGTCATCATCACTGTTAGATGTGCACTCGTCATCATTATCAACTTGATGTGGTGCAAGTGATGATTTAGGCTTTGTTGCAACCATTGCCTTCTTAGACTCTTCCTCATCAGCAACTAATCCTGATGCAGTTTCTTTTCCTTTTGAATCATTGTCCCATGCTTGATCTTGAAGTGTCTCCAGCTCATAGGTCTTTAGAATTCCATAATATTCTTCCAGAGAAGTTGTATGCAAATCTCTGGTTTCTCTGATTGCGTAGACCCTATGTTCAATGCTCTTTGGCTGGTTCCTCAGATATCTCGTATTGGTATCAACCATGGGGAGAGTAACACCTCTCAGATTCAAATCCAATACCAATTGACTGAATCTTAGATAGACGTCTGTTATGCCTTCTCCTTTTCTTATTCTGAAGGTGTCATACTCCATCTTGAGTATAAGTGTCTTGTTGCTTCTAACCTCTGCAGATCCTTCCATGACAACTTCTATCTTGTCCCAAATCTTCTTTGCTGTAGTCAGACCTTTGACTATGTTGAACATTTCATGATCAAGGGATTCCATCAAGGTTTGTCGTACGGAAGTATCATAAGCTATTTGCTCCTTGTCGGCATCTGAAAAATCCGCTGCCTTTTTAGGCTCGGACCGAGATGGTATAACCTCGCCTCCTTCCGTACGTGCAGGAATAGCCACCATTGGAACAAATTTACCCTTGTCAAGGACTTCCAGATATTCAGGGTTAACTGTCTCCAAGTAGAGTCTCATTCTGAAAACCCATTCTTCATAGTGATCTCGGTTGAACATTGGGATCTTGAATGTATTTTTAGGAGCCATTTCAATTCTGGTCACTAAAAAGTTTCTAAGTACCCAAGACTAGGCTATGTAGAATATATATGTAGAACTTCTGCCTAAGTCGAAATTTCTCTAAGAAGAAATTTTGCTCAAATCGAACTTCACCAAGTAGAAATTGTCCAAGTCGAAATTCTATGTAGAAAATCTCAAGTAGAAATTCTATGTAGAACTTTTGTCCTTAGAATAAATTTTCTGCAGATTACTTTAATATTGAATAAACAATATTATCTCTTTAACACCTTTTTGACTTTGATGCTTTACTCACCTAACCCACCTAACCCACGTGCTAGGTACTGAGTATGTCTTGTTACACTTTCGGCCGTGAATAATGCAAATCAAAAGTCCAAAAACACCTTTTTATTCTTTTACTATATATCTGTTTGAAAAGGAGATCAAAAAGTTGTTGGGTTGTCTTCTTTGATAAGAACAGCTGATGAACACTCAAGAACACCAAATATCAACGAACCCAGATTAATTCACAAAAATTAATTAAAATACACCCAAGCTAAATAATCACACCTGGAGTGTTTAAATAATTTTTCGGATGAGTTTTCACTACCAACGAATTAAAGCACACTTTTCGAGAAAATGAAAAGTAGATCTAGAAAATGAAAACTCACGATTCTTCTACCAAACACAAGGATCTATGTTTTGTATGTTAAACATCCTCTCTGATACCAATTGTTAGGTCCAAATGTGTTGTAGAGGGGGGGTGAATACAACTTTTCGAATATGAGAAGCAATAAATACGATGCAATAAATGAACACGCAGATTCAAGGAATATATTTCTTATATATAACTTGAAATGGTTGCTACAACATTCATTACAAAGTATAACAGAAGTTCAGAGAGAAGTGAATGATACTAAGCTCTGTGAATGCACTCTCTCTCTTTTTCTTGTGTTTTCTTCAACTATTGCTCTCTTAAATAAAAATTACACAAGTACTTCTATTTATACTACATGTAATCTATGTCCTGTAGTCTTCAAAGACTAAGATATACGTGGCCCAATGATGTCCACATAAATCTTGCCTTATCTTGAAAGCTTAGAAATCTGCCAATCAGAAGATGCCATGTGTCATGTTGAAGCTGCACTCTAAGTAGAACTTCTACTTGAGAATTTCTACTTAGCCATCTCGAATTTCTAAGTAGAACTTCTACTTAGAAATATTCTACTTGGTCATCTAGAATATTTAGTACTTAGAAAATATTCTGATCTTCAACTTGAAACTTCAATGCACATCTTGAGCTTGTGATATCTTCATGTCTTCTTTATTCTTTAGCAAGCTCTTGAACATGGATCTTTATTACTGACATAAACTTGCTATCAATGTCCTGACACTTGATGCACTGGTCTGGTTCATAAGTGACTAGTCTTGATAGTGTTTCTGCTTCTCGAATAAATTACCATATTCACTTAGTAACGTGGCTTTCCAAAGTTTGCTTTCCTTCTTGTTCACTTGAAATCAATTGGTCTTGTTGATACTGATAGTTATGATCTTGATTCTCGATTTCTCAAATCACTGAGGCATGAACAACTTTGACTTGAACTTCTCTCAATGATTTCTTCTTGGCTTGATCACAGTTAACATGTTCAATTGTATCAATTACCTTGTCTTCATTTAGTGTTGATTTGTTGTGGCTTCTTGTTCTTGATTGTCTTCTGGTTAAGTATCTTTTCCATTAATTGAGTTACATTAGTTATAGTGTTACAAGTTTACACACTCTGCCTTTCAGTGCCACATATCTTAATGTATGATGAAGAGCTGTAAAATGAGATGATCTAGGATTGTGCATAAACTGGCTTAAAGATTGAATTGCATATGCTAAATCAGGTCTTGTTGTGGTGAGAAAATTTAATTTTCCTACTAGAGATCTATATACATCAGGATGATCAAGTGGTGTACCTTCATCTGCAGACAATTTAATGTTGAGAGGCAATGGTGTTGAGGCCTTCTTTGAGAGATCAAGAGTATAGAATTCTAGTAGCTCATGAGTGAATTTCTTTTGACTCAGAAATATACCAGATGGTAAATGATTAACTTCAATCCCTAAGAAATAGTTCAGTAAACCAAGGTCTTTGATTCCAAACTCTTGATGCAAAAATGCTTTGAGCTCAGTAATAGTTTGATGATCTGTTCCAGTTAAGATAACATCATCTACATAAACTGCTGCAACACAAAGAAGACCATCTCTCTGTCTAGTATATAAACTATAATCATTCTTGGATTGAATAAAACCTTGAGCTACCAATGTTGCAGTCAATTTAGCATGCCATTCTCTGGAAGCTTATTTGAGACCATAAATTGACTTTCTTAATCTACAAACTTTATTACCAGGATTTGGCACTCCATCTGGAACCCTCATATATACTTCTTCAGATAAATCTCCATGTAGGAATGCATTGTTCACATCTAGTTGAAAAACAGGCCAATTTTTACTAGCAGCAACAACCAGAATGCATCTAATAGTAGCCATCTTAACCACAGGGGAAAAAGTTTCTTCATAATCTATTCCATATTTTTGATTGAATCCTTTAGCTACAAGCCTAGCTTTGCATCTTTCTAATGTTCCATCAGACTTAAGTTTGACTTTGAATACCCGTTTGAAACCTATAGCCTTCTTACCAGGTGGTAAGTCAACCAAATCCCAGGTATTATTAGCAGAATGAGCAGATAATTCCTTGTTCATGGCCTCAACCCATAGTGGATTCTTAGAAGCTTCAATATAAGAAGTTGGTTCTTTTATATCACAAATTTTAGAAATGAAGCACTGGCTATCAGTAGGCAAATCAAAAAATTGCACCAGGTTGCACCAATGTGAATCAACAACAGCAGAATGACAGTGAAAATCATTAAGGTAAGCAGGTTTTGTATGTGATCTAGTAGACTGTCTTCTCTCTATTATAGGTAATTTAGAACTCATATCAACAACTGATGAAACATCAGATGAATTATACAATGAATTAGAGTTAGAAGATGGAGATGAAGTAGGAATATCAGAGTGATCAGAAGAAATGTGATTAGAATTTTCTGGAATTCCATCAGTAGGAAACATAGGATTGAAATCAATATCATGTTCAAAAGAACTAACTGGAGTAACAGAAGGAATAAAAATGTCACTGGGGAAATTCTGAGATGAAGATTTAAA
This sequence comes from Kitagawia praeruptora, assembly GCA_037693485.1. Lineage (NCBI taxonomy): Eukaryota > Viridiplantae > Streptophyta > Magnoliopsida > Apiales > Apiaceae > Kitagawia > Kitagawia praeruptora. Next base: position 119,749,754 of record CM075349.1, on the reverse strand, counting down.
ATGAAATGGAAAGTGTTTTTCATGAAACAGCACATCTCTAGACACAGAAATAGCATTAGTTTCTATATCTAAAACTTTGTAACCCTTAGAGTGAATAGAATATCCTAAAAACACTCCAGGTGTTGCTCTAGGATCAAATTTTGTTCTAGACACTTGTTTAGATGATATGAAACATAAACAACCAAAACTTCTGAGATGATCAAGATTAGGAACTGTATGATAAAGAAGAAAATAAGGAGTTTGATTGTTTATGCTAGTTAAAGGCATTCTATTTATCATATATACTGCACACAGAATGCATTCACCCCAGAATTTAAGAGGTACCTTAGATTGAAATGTTAATGCTCTAGATGTCTCCAAAAGATGTCTGTGTTTTTGTCCAACAACCCCATTCTGCTGTGGGGTGTAAACACAACTCCTTTGGTGTAAAATACCATTCTTTGTGCAAAACAACTGCAAATCACCTTCACAAAATTCTTTTGCATTATCTGATCTAATAGACTTGATTTTAGCTTTGAATTAATTTTCAATATGAGCTGCAAAATTAATCAGAACAGTAGCAGCCTCAGATTAGACTTGAGAAGATGTACCCATTTAAATCTACTGAAATCATCAACAATAGTCAAGAACATAGTACATCCAGAAGTAGTTTTGGTCTTATATGGACCCCAAACATCAACATGCAGTAATTCAAAAATAGAAGTAGTTTTTATACTACTATGAGAAAAAGATTGTCTAGTTTGTCTAGCTCCTGGACAAATTTGACAAATGACATTAGGTAAGCATTCTTTCTTTTCAAACTGAGAGTGAACCAGCTTTAACTGAGAGAAAGGTAAGTGACCCATTCTTAAATGCCACAATTGAGCCTCCTCTTGAACTGTGCAACAAACTTTGTCAACTGACTTCTCTTCTACTGCAGTGTGATATAGTCCAGTCTGAATATTACCAAGAAGCATTGGAGAGTTCTTCTGTGAAGGGTCCTGAATAAAACACTTTGAAGTTGTAAAAATTAATTGACAATCTAAATCTTGACACAATCTCTTGACTGAAATCAGATTAAATTGAAAATCTGGGACATATAGCACATTATGAAGGACAATATCATTATGAAGAATGACATTTCCAATATGTGTGATCTGAACTTTTCTTCCATCTGGAATAGTGATAAACTTGTCAGCATTATCCAACACTTTATAGGTATCAAATGGATCAATATTAGCACAAATATGATCTGTGGCTCCACTATCTACTATCTAGTCTGTATTGTACTTGGATAATAAACAAATGTTACCTGCTAGTAAAGCATGAGAATTGTCCTCTTGTTTGTGAGAACCTGATTCAAGATTATGTTGCTTATACATTTCCAGAAATTGATTGTATTGAGCCTGTGAAAAATGACTGGCACCTTCACTTCCAGATTCAACATTAGTACTAACTGTTGCAGCAACTCTCTTGTCTTTATTGAACTTAAAACCTGGAGGATATCCATGTACTTTAAAGCACCTTTCCACACTGTGACCAGCCATTTTGCAATGAGTACATAAATACTGCTTCCTGTTAGCATTTCCTATTACAGAACTAGCACATTTGACAGCATTATCAGAAGAATTGTTAGTACCATATGATGTCCTGTTATAAGAATTTGTAGATTTGACATTCCTTCTTTCTGAAAAACAAGCCATGGTTTCAGTCTGATTTGACACATTTGACAATTCCTTGTGTCTTTCCTCTTGAGCAAACAATCTGTAAGCATTAGTAATACTAGGTAATGGATGCCGCATTAACAAATTTTCCCTAACAATAGAGAAATCTTCACTTAGTTTCATCATAAATTGGATCATTCTTTGATCTTGTTGCATCTGATAAACTCTCTGTTCCAAATTACAAGTGCATTTCTTGCAAGTACATTGAGGCAAAGGATTTGCATCATTGATACTATCCCAAACTGTTTTGATCTTTGTAAAGAATTCTGAAATGTTATTAGAACCTTGATTCAACTCAGATAATTGTTGTTCCAGTGAATATACTTGTGTCATGGAAGTATATCCAAACCTCTCCTCCAAATCAATCCATATCTCTCTGGCAGTCTTAAGAAACAATACACTTTTGGCAATAACATCATCGAGATTAAACAACAACCAAGAGCAAACAAGATCGTTACATCTCTCCCATGACTTAAACTCATTCGAATTCGACTCAGGCTTATTTATGCTTCCATCCACAAAATCAAGCTTATTCTTAGCAGACAAAGTCAAGATCATAGATCTTTTCCAGTTATTAAAACCAGTACCAGCAAATTTGACCGACACTAATTGAGTTGTATTAGCATCAGAAGGATGTATGAAATATCTTGAAGGATCTTGATTAGGAGTCAATGAAGCTCTAGACGAAGAAGCCATGTTTATACACAATATCTAAGTAAACAAACTCTGTTAACTAACAATGACAATTGATCTTAAGATAACGATAACAATCGATCGACAATCTCTTCAAGAATCATCAACAGATGCAACAGATCATCAACAAAAACACGTAAAATCCATAGATCTATTAGTTATGAAGATTAATCATCAACGAAACAACATCAAATTGTTGCGTTTACGAAAGATATGAATCAAACTCTCACAAAATATGTGAAAACAATAACAAATTGAGAAAAACAAATCGTAGATAGCAACGGAATGAACGATTTGATCATGCCTCGCTTTGATCATGCCTCGCTCTGATACCATGATAATTTTGTGAGTTTAGCAGTAAAGAAAATGATCAAACTCCATTGATGTTTACACAAGCTTCATAGTTTGTTACAGACGAGTTTGTTATAGGAGAGAGAAGAATGAGAGATTACTCTCTTTACAAGTTATTTCCACTAGCTAATAGAAAGTTTAGTAACTAACTCTATATTTATACTACTACCAACATGTTTTAATGAACTACTCGTTCTGCCAGTTGGCATCTCTTATGCTGGCATCTATGTTGACATCTGAGTTGGCTGAACTGTTGAGCTGGCAGAATATACTCCAACAGGTCTCTGGACAACTTATATATGTAATATTTATATTTGATTATTGTTTAAATAAATACCATCTTAAACAAATGGGAGGATACACTCATGACTCACCTAGCATGTTCATGTTAGTTCTTATACTTTATTACAGTAATTTAAAATTCGTGCAATTTTTTAGACAAAAAAAAATTGTGCGATTTAATATGTTATTTTTCTTTAATTTGTATGAACTTTTTTAAACACCTGTTGAATGTGATAAGAGCATCTCCAATGGCGTTAGCTAAAAATGATTGACTAAATTACATAAAATATTGATTATGTAAAATTTGTCGAACCTATAAGACACTGTGTTCCGAGGGTATTGGCTATAATGATTGTCTATATTTTAAAAATGATATGTTATTAATATTTCAAGTTGTTATTAATGGAATATATAATTTTAATATAGAAATAAGTGATGTGGCAATTCACTACAGGTCTCTAGAGGTTCGACAAATATAACCAACATTAAGAGATTATCTATAATTATAGACAACATTGGAGTGCAAATTTTTTTACACATTCTTTATAATTTTTATTTATAGTAATTAATTTTAAATTTTACCTAAGAGGTCTCTCCCATTGAAGATGCTCTAAAAATACTGTGTCATTCTAGTTCTCAAATTCTCACTCCTATAGTCCTATATTCTTCATTTATATATATTGCAATTTATCACATATATTGCAATTTATTCTTCATTGCAATTTATCACATATATTGCAATTTATCCTATAGTCCTATATTCTTCATTTATCACATATATCCTTTATATATATTATATGCCAACAAGGTTTTTCATGCCTATTTAGTAATTTACTATTTTGTCCTTCCATTTAGTGATTTACTAATTTGTCCTTCAATTCTATTAATATTAAAAAAAAATTGCCATGGGAATTGAACCCATGACCTTTATGTAAAGAAAGGATTACATCTCCAACCACTACACCAAAGAAGTTTTTAGAACTTTTTAGTAACTCATTAAATACGTACTCCAAGAACTTATTTGTTATAATGTTCAATATTTGCCGAATTGTTCATCAGACTAATCGGAGCTTTACCGAGCAAATTTCAAGTTTTAAATTACTCGATTCTTGAGGTTCGCGAGACTAATCGAACTTTTAATATTTAAAATTTATAACTATTATAAATATCGTTCAATGTAAATATTCAATATTTTATAAAATTCATAGATTTTATTCATCTTATATATATTATATGCCAACAAGGTCTTTCAAGCCTATTTAATAATTTACTAATTTGTCCTTCCATTTAGTAGTTTACTAATTTATCCTTCCATCATATTAATATTAAAAAATTATTTGTCATGGGAATTGAACCCATGACCATTATGCACTACACCAAAGAAGTTTTTAGTAACTCATTAAATACATACTTCAAGAACTCATTTGTTATAATGTTCAATATTTGCCGAATTGTTTAACACCCTAATCGGAGCTTTACCGAGCAAAGTTCAAATTTTAAATTACTCGATTCTTGGGGTTCGCGAGACTAATCGGATTTTTAATATTTAAAATTTATAAATATCTTTCAATGTAAATATTCAATATTTTATAAAATTCATATATTTTATCAAGTTAAACCCGTGTCGAACATAAGTCGAGCCGTTTATATTCAAACTTTTTTCACAATAGGCTAAATCGATTCGAGAATTCAAGCTTTATGAGTCAAGTTTCGAGATTAAAATTAAAGGACCAATTGAACTTGAGCTTGAGTTCAAGCTCGACGGAACTCTTTAGCCGAGCTTCAGCTCGAGTGTGGCAATGTTCGACTCGACTCGATTACAATCCCACTCTCATTGCTATTGGGCAAAATATTTGATAGACTAGAAAAAAAAATAAGGAAAACAAAACAAAAATTATTGCAAATGAGATTGGAACTTCATATTATATATTAGATAAACATTTAGATAAAACACATAGTTAAGTCAAAAATATTTATTAAAAATAGATTATTCATATTCTTTTAAAAATAATAGATTTAAAATGTCTAACTGTATTATTGAAATATGATACTTAGTAGATAATATATCACAATGTACATGAATACAAACTAAAATTTTAGCTAATTTTAATATAAATTACAAGAATATTAAATCACTGTCACATGACCACTTCCACGCCATCACTACCAAAATTATCAGAATTTTGTCTGTAACAAGATGAACACCACCACCAAAATCACTAGGAATTCAACTAAAGTTACCAAAACTTAAATGTAAATCACTAAAAAAATTCAAACGCAATACAAGAATATTCCAAATTTAGAATTGTGTAAATATTCGAAGTAGTTGGTAATGGTGTTGGCGGTAGTAAATTGAGTAAAAATATCATCGATCGACGTTACAAACTTAGATGTATTGAAAGAGGGATGAATGAATTAGTGGAGGTGTGGTCATGGATGTGACTGGAATGCGTGACAAACATGTTCATCAGTTACTTTCGGAGTGGTGGTCGATTTGGTGACAACAAAAGATCACTGAGTGATGATGGTATATACACACACTCCCTCTCTCTCACGCATTCACACATTATACATATGAGTGTGTATATCATGGACGATGATGACAAATGGAATGAGGTGGTCATGATAACGGCGGTGTAAAACAAGTGATGGTGTCTAATATCGCCGAAAATGGAAGGGGAATAAGAGTGGATGTTAATGAAGGTTGAGATGTAAATTAGATTTGAATGTGTGGTTATGATTAGTTTTTGATTCTCATAGCTATAAAAATCTTATTTAGCACTTAGCTATATATAAACACGTGAGTCTACTGACTCGTGATTAAAATTTTAAATTACGTAGTGTTTAATTATACCAAGATATGTTTTTTAAATTGTTAGATGTGACTGTATTGTTATAATCATATATGAACTTTAGGTAAGAAATTTGAGTTATTATTAGTATCCATAAAAAATACCACACTAATGATGTATAGTGTTTCAAAAGGCGGTGTAAAGCAAGTGATGGTGTCTAAGGTCGCCGAAAATGGAGGGGGCATATGAGTGGATGTTGATGAAGGTTGAGATGTAAATTAGATTTGAATGTGTGGTTATGATTAGTTATTGATTCTCATATCTATAAAAATCTTACTCCCTCCGTCCCAGCCGGTTCTTTACATGGCGGCTGGGCACGGAGGTCAAGGATAGTGGGTGTAAAGTGAGTGTAATATTGTTAAAATAAATGAAGTAGTGGGTGTAATAGTGATTTTATTGTTAAAATAAGTGAAGTAGTGGATGTAATAGTGATTTTATTGTTAAAATAAGTTAAGTAGTGGGTGAAATAGTGTAAAGTATTGTTAAAATAAGTGAAGTAGTGGGTGTAATAGTGTTAAAACTTACTATTTTGGGTAATGTAAAGAAATGGTGGGACGGCCCAAAAAGGAAATTGTAAAGAAATGGATGGGACAGAGGGAGTATTTAGCACTTAGCTATATATAAACACGTGAATCTATTGACTTGTCATTAGATTTTTAAATGAAGTAGTATTTAATCATACCAAGTTATGTTTTTTAAATTGTTAAATGTGATTTTATTATTATAATCATATATGAACTTTAGGTAAAAAAAATTGAGTTATTATTAGTATCCATAAAAAATACCACACTAATGATATATAGTGTTTTAAAAATTATAAATAGTCTATTTAAAAAAATCAAAACAACAACATTTTATGAATTTAAATGATGCTCGTGCTTTGCACGGACTTTCATGCTAGTTGCAATTTATTCTGCAATCCATTCTATCACTATTTTATAATAAAATACATTACAGATTATATTATACTTCAATTACTTTTAAAAAAAACATATTGAGTAGTACTTAATTCAAATGTACTCCACATAAGAATTGATCACTTGGCATATTACATCTACAAGATTCATAAGAAGAACTCGAAAATGTTTGGGAAAATGTCAAGGCAACTTCAATTATTATCTTTGACATTGTTTAAAATATATTTAAATAATTCACTTTAAAATTGATCTGTCCAACATGATTCGGCAACTTTAAACAGAATCATAACAATATACAATAATTGAATACGTATATTTCCTTAAAAAAAGTATAGGAAAATTTGTACAGTAGAAAAAAAAAAGTCTTGAAAAAAAGCCTGGCTGTCTATTGAACTGTTATGCCATCTTCCCTGTAAGTTGCTTAAACAAATAGAAGTGGTAGTATTTTACCAATGCTACTAGTATATTATACTGTATGCTAATTAGACTCCTAACTGATCATTCACACTTTCACAGAAGCCACATTGTTTTTGTAATCAAATCTACAGTTCTCAACTCTCTCTATTCCCCTATATATTTCATTCTCTCTTCTCTTCCTTTTCTGCACACACATTTTCTTGATAATTGCATGTTAAAAGGTCTCACACAGCTTTTCTCATTGTTTTCTTGATCATATAATCACATTCAGGCTCTTTCACTCTTCTGTACTTCTTCACATTTGTAAACATTATTGCATCATGTAAACTTGCCTTAATCTATACATTAATCCTGGACATTTATTTTATGTTCAAACTGGTTTATATCCATTTGGTTGTTCTTGATATTTTCTTTCTTATATCTTCTTGAGGTTACCAGTTTTTGTACTTGATATATATAATCTAAAAGAGTGTATATAAACATACACAAATCATGTAGTTGTTTTCTTCTGTGGTTTTTGATCCTACATTCCTGTATATTTCTGTACAGCAGCTATCTCTAACCTGATTAGTTTATACCTTTCTTCCAAGGATTTAACCAGTGAAGGAGAAAGATGATATATACATAGCTAGGTAGGTTATAGTACATTCTTTTTCTTATATTTAGGCTTAGCATAGATATTTAGGTAGATGGAAGAAACATTTGTGCCTTTTCGCGGAATCAAGAATGACCTTCAAGGTAGATTGTTGTGCTACAAGCAAGATTGGACTAGTGGTTTCAAAGCAGGCTTCAGGTATATGCATTTACAGTATGATCGAGCTAAACGTTTTCGATAGTTTAATGGAGTATAGGTTCTTTGAAAGATTAAAAATTGTTTGTTTTTTGACATGGTCTTATTTGTTTAATAGAATTTTGGCTCCCACCACATATATATTCTTTGCCTCAGCCATTCCGGTTATCTCATTCGGGGAGCAACTCGAAAGAAGGACAGGTAAAAACTAACAAGATTTTTATAAATATTGTTGCAATTTAGTGTGATGCAAATAGACATCTATCTGTTTACATACGTTGGGAGCATATGTCAAGTCTCATACAATTATGTCATACAATTATGTCAAGTTTCATATTGGTAGTTTAGTTTTGAGAACATAAGGAGTGACTTAATAGACATCAAAATTATCAATAAGGACCGATTATTTTGATGCGTTGTATTAATATTAATTTATCTTGCAGATGGAGCACTGACAGCCGTTCAAACGCTGGCATCTACTGCAATGTGTGGTATCATACATTCAGTTGTCGGAGGTCACCCGTTGCTAATATTAGGTGTTGCAGAGCCAACTGTGATAATGTACACCTTTTTGTATGACTTTGCTAAACAGAGACCAGAGTTGGGTCATAAGCTCTTTCTTGCATGGACTGGCTGGTTAGTTTACAAATTTCAGCTTCCGCCTTTATGACCATGATATCTCAATTTGACAATCCAACTTATGATGATGTCATATACTGTTATCGATAATTAATGCCAAATTATCTGATTCTTCAGGGTATGCGTTTGGACAGCAGTCTTGCTGTTCTTCTTAGCTATCTTGGGAGCTTGTTCCATCATAAACAGGTTCACACGTGTGGCTGGTGAATTGTTTGGCTTGCTGATTGCTATGCTTTTCATGCAACAAGCTGTCAAAGTAAGTACATTTGCAGTTTATTACCCTTCTCCTATTTCCTTTCATTTGTTGACCTTGAAACCGCACTATCTTTTGTTTTCTCTTTAGGGAGTGATAGACGAGTTTCGTATTCCCAAACGAGAGGATCCAACCTTGACAGAGTTTAGCCCTTCATGGAGATTTTCAAATGGAATGTTTGCTCTGGTTCTGTCATTTGGCCTTTTGCTTACTGCATTACGCAGCAGAAAAGCAAGGTCATGGCGTTATGGATCTGGTAACCAATCATAAAAGAGTATTTAAATGGTTACCTTTTGCTCATTGATAATTACATTATGGATCCCATTGCTATTGTTTCATTTAATCCAGGTCACTTTTCAACTGCCATCTTTGGGTTTTGATACAGGTTGGATCAGAAGTCTTATTGCAGACTATGGTGTGCCACTAATGGTTTTAGTTTGGACAGCTATTTCCTATATACCCAGTGGAAGTGTTCCAAAAGGGATCCCACGACGACTCTTCAGCCCAAATCCATGGTCGCCTGGTGCATATGACAATTGGACTGTGATGAAGGTAAGGTTAAATACTTAAGCTGAAATACCGAGATTATTTCTCTTGTTACTAACATGACTGCAACTTAATCTTAAACTAGCATAATAACCCGTGCGAGGCACGGGTCATCTTCTAGCAATCGATATAAATTATGTGTATTTTTACGATTTAAAGAATATTTTTGAATTCAATTGTGCCTTTTCTGTTCATACATATTATAATATCATTATTTAAATTTATGGATTATTTTATTTATGTATATATCATAAGAGCACAATTTTTTTTAAGTTATAGGATGTTTTGTAGCATATAAATATATTATATAGGTTATAACACAATTGTTTTTTAAAACAAAGGTAAAAGGACATAATAAAATTTGGTATTAGAAATCTGTAAAAATTGGTTGTACACATAATCATATATGATATTTTTTGATAATTAAAATACAAAATTTTATAAACAATATAAGTCGTCATTAACATATTTACTCAAAAGTTAAATTGATAGCAAATATAGGAAAAGGACGAGACCAGAGGTTTAAGTAATATGTTTTTTAGTTCAAACACAAAAGCTTATTTAACTCAATGGTTATAAGGATGAGTTGTCTTGAGAAGGGCATGAGTTCAATTCCCCACAAGAACATAATTTGTCTAAATTTTTTGTTTGAATAAGAAATCAGTGGCAACTTCATGTAATTTTTCAATATTCAAGGGCAAAACTGTACTTTCACAGGGGGTTTATTGGCTCATTTTACCCCTATGTTGCTTTATTATATATAGAAAGAGAAGAGATGTTAAAATACAATCTTAATAAATTTCTGATCCAAATTTCAGGATATGCTAAATGTGCCCATTCTTTATATAATGGGAGCTTTTGTTCCTGCAACAATGATAGCGGTGCTTTACTATTTTGACCATAGTGTAGCATCTCAACTGGCTCAGCAGAAAGAATTTAATTTGAAGAAACCATCTGCTTATCATTACGACTTGCTTCTTTTGGGGTTCTTGGTATATATATCGCATATCCTGTTTTTCATTTTTATTTTTCCTCTTAGGGTCTATGGCCCATCTTTAAATTATAATTCAATTCTATGCTAAAATTTCTCGACTTCATTGGCAGACCCTGATGTGTGGTTTACTTGGAATCCCTCCAGCAAATGGTGTGATCCCCCAGTCCCCAATGCATACCAAGAGTCTGGCAACTCTCAAGCATCAGGTAGTTTACCTTGTGCTCTCTCCAGAAAAGATTATGTTCTTAATTTTTGAGTTCAAAACAACATTATAAACTTTAAATCATGTGAATTTCACTGCTCTTAGTTGATAATTATACTAATATTCTTTATGTAAAGTTCTAGATAAAGAGTTTATATATTCCAATATATTACAGCTCACATCAATATCAAAGAACAATGTGCTGTCAATTGACATATTGAATAAAATGCTCATTTACTTGAGTGGAGGGAGTAATAGGTTTCTCTTGAGTTGTCATGGATTAACATTAACAAAGATTCCATTGAAGATGATAGTTTTTTTTGCAAGAATGTTGCGCTCATGCCTATATTTCCGTTATGCAGCTGCTTCGAAACCGACTTGTTTCCACTGCACGTCAAAGCATGAAGAAAAATTCTAGCTTAGGACAACTGTATGGCAACATGCAGGAAGCTTATCAACAAATGCAGACCCCTTTAATATACCAACAATCCTCAGATCTGGTATGCTACAACATCATTAGTATATTTTATCTACATAAATTTTGTTTTCTCTGGTTTTTCCTCCATGGTTTGAAGAAAATCATAATAAATCATCTCCTTTTGTGATATATGGAAGAAAACAATTCTATAAAAAAAAAAGATAAAGTCCTCACAGGCTTGCCTAGGGTTGTAAGCACAGTGATTAAGATAAACAAAGTCTTGAAAAATAATTTCTCATCGGGTGAAAGTCCCAATTCAAGTATCCGTATATAATTATGCAAACAACATTTATTAGGGGCTCAAGGAACTTAAGGACTCAACAATTCAATTAGCTTCGAGCATGGGGAACTTTGACGCCCCAGTTGATGAAACAATTTTCGATGTTGAGAAGGAGATCGATGATCTCTTGCCTGTTGAGGTGAAAGAACAGCGTCTGAGTAACCTACTGCAAGCCACTATGGTCGGAGGATGTGTGGCAGCTATGCCCTTTCTCAGAATGATCCCTACTTCTGTCCTTTGGGGATACTTTGCCTTTATGGCCATCGAAAGTCTACCAGGCAACCAATTTTGGGAAAGGATATTACTTCTCTTCACTGCGCCAAGCAGAAGATACAAGTAGCTTCTTTATTCTTTTTTCCATTGCTTAATCATTTTCTTAATTAAAGGAAATTAATTAATTTATATATGTGCAGAGTTCTAGAAGACTACCATGCTACCTTCGTAGAAACTGTGCCATTCAAGACCATCGCCACATTTACACTCTTCCAAACAGCCTACTTGCTTGTCTGTTTTGGGATTACATGGGTTCCAATTGCAGGACTCTTGTTCCCACTGATGATTATGCTTTTGGTTCCTGTAAGACAATATTTTCTCCCTAAATTTTTTAAAGGGGTACACTTGCAAGATTTAGATGCAGCAGAGTACGAAGAGGCACCGGCAGTACCATTTAATCTTTCTTCAGTAAGATATCTGTACCTTTCACTTATTATATGAAATGAAAACACAATAAGGTCCTGCATTTTCTTCCAACACTCGAGCTTTAACTAACTTCGTTGTTGTTTCATTTGTTTAAGATGGAAGGAGAACAAGGCACTAGAGCTTCTTCTGCACAGGCTGGAGAAATTTTGGATGGAATTGTAACCAGAAGTCGGGGTGAGATTAAACACATCTGTAGTCCTAAAATCACAAGCTCCACTTCAACTCCGCTCTCACAGAATGTCTACAGTCCTCGCATCAATGAGCTTAGAGGTCTGTCAAGTCCTCGGAGTTCTGGGAAAGGAGTATCAAGTCCCACTGAAGAAGTCAGGCCATCAACTCCAAGAAAGAGTCCTCTAAAGTAGACTCCTAAAGGAGTTATGGTTCCCTTGCTTTTGACCTAAAATGAGGCACAAGGGAGATGGGTTATTGGCTTATTGCCTTCCATGATTGCCACTGTTGTTTTGATATAAATTCCTGTTGGTGTTGGTGTGATGTCTTTCTTCTTTCTAGTCTTGATTTGTAGCTACTAATATTTAAGCTTGTATGTTTTAATTGTAACTAAAATAATACCAGTAACAGCTTAGGCTGTTTTTTCTGATGAATAATACATGTGCAAAGATTTTGTCCATTCAATTCTCCCTTCGAAAAAAAATATATCAAGTATTGGGTTCTTCATAGATGCCTCCACCTTCAAACTTTAATTTAGAAGGCTATCAGAAAATAAAGACAAATAACGAAAAACTGTCCTAAAGCTGTGAAAGATATTTGGAGTTCATCAATATTCTCATCAATCTCCAGTTGTAATACTTTGGTATACCACTCAACCAAAACAAACTAATAACTAATTGTACAGACCATAAACCAATGAAATTTGTACAGTACAAGTCACTGGTAGATGGCTGTGTAAACCAATACTCGTACAGACTAAACGTACAGACCATCAGTTGCTACCAAACATTTGTAATTTTGTAGATTCTATTAAAATGTTTGATAAACATAACCTTCTTTCTGTACTTGAGCACAATCAGTTAAACCTAACCTTGATTCTAGTATATTAGTTTGTCGACCTGGTGGTACTTGCTGAAAGGTGAGTCATTTTTATTTCAAGAAAAGATGAAAATTTTCACCTCCAGTTGTAGACAGGTTCCGAGTTCTGTTAATCTTTCAACATGTCCAACATCCAAGTATATTATTTTTCTTGAGCTGAGCTTCTTAGTAAAGCTCAATGTCTGTTAGCTCAACTTAGCATCAGACAAATAATCGATATAGCCGGTGTACATGATCTAATCATACAAGCTTCAGGTTGAATTCGATTCATCTAACTAAACTCGAGCAAAACTACAAATTTCTCGAACACCTCCACACTTATCTGTGTGCATAAAGTACAACTTGAATCTCGTATATGCTTGTTATCTGCTCCTATTCTGATTCAGGAGTCTTGCGGGAACAACGGACGATAGTAAATTTACAACCGTAGTTCTTTGTCATTGTTAGAGGGCCAACTTCTTACTGGGCTGGACCGAAAGCCCAGTCATGGAATGAGTACCGGTTTGGCGAAGGCCCATGTCATTCGGCCCCTTTATTTACAACGGTCCGTTCGGTTGTACATCTCTGGGAACGTGGGAACGTGGAACACGTTCACCACTCACCTTACTCTCCGATAACTGCCAACATAGAGGATAAAGAGGTTAACAAAGGTTTGGGTTCATTCATTCAATCACTTACACAATTTTACACAATACAAACACTATGCGTTTAATATTACTCATCAAAAACCAGTTAACTTATTCTCACACCGGAGGTGAATCGGGGGGCCACACCCTCGCATTCTTCTTCAATTGCAGGTCCGACCGAACGGATACACCGACGGAAACTGGTTGTAACATTTGGCGCCGTCTGTGGGAAACGTAGAGTTGCGTTTGTGTTGAATTATACAGTTAGTAATGGCGAATGAAACCGAGATACCAACAGCTGACGATAGCACTATGGCCGGAAATACTCGCATCACTCCTCCCATCACCCCAAGGCTTTTGATTTTCGACGAAGAGGGGGACATACCGTCTCCCGAAGAACAACGGGAAATTCTGATGAAGTGGCGAGAGGAACAAAAAGCCAAGGGGAAACGGAAAGAGATAGAGAAAGAGAAAAGCAGCAGGGAGGCCGAACGTCTGGCCAAAAAGAGGGAGGCCGACCGTTTAAGGCTAGAGGCCCTAAAGCTCCAAAGGGAGGAGATCGAGCTACAGGAAAAGGCACTCCGCGAGGCTCTAGAAGCCGAAGACCCGGAGTTGGATGACCGAAGAGACAAGAGACCAAGAACCAGAAATGATGAAGATGAGTCAGGGGACTCTGAATCAAACTCGAGGAGAACCCGGTCAAGGGTGGTTTATTCCTCCGATTCGGAAGAGGACGGTCCACATACGGACGATCGCATCCGAAGGATTGAGAAGGCCATGTTTGGAGAGAGAAAGGTCAGCCACGAGCCAGTGGTGACCGAAGACGTCGAACACTTCCGACCGCCTCCCGGAAGGCAGTTCCCGAAGATGAATGAATTTAACGGAAAGGATGACCCCGAAGATCACTGTGAGAAGTATGAATCGCTCATGACTGGGATGGGGCACTGCGATGTGATGCTCTGTAAGATGTTCAAGACCTACCTAAAGGGGAATGCATCCATGTGGTACAGGTCGCTAAGACCTAGGTCGATAGGCTCGTATGAACAAGTGAAGAAAAAAATTCTTGAGGCACTACTCACATTTGTGCCGAAGAGAGAAGGATACAGAAGCCCTGATCCACTGCAGGCAGGGACCGAACGAAGATTTGGGTGATTACTTAGCAAGGTTCAAAGAGGAAGCCGGTATGGTCACCAACTTGGACAAAGTCAAGGCGGCTGGATTCCTCGCAGCAGGCCTCGACCCTGTTAAAGGTAAGAAGCTTCGGTCCTCTCTTTATGATATGCCTCCCAAATCCTTAAATGATATATATGTGAGAGGAGAGGCCATTAGAAGAAAATTGGAATCAATTGGGGGGTACAGGGAGAACAAGAAAAATGATAGATATGACAGAAGAGACGACCGAAGGGGTCGAGGAGATATCAAGAGCAGGTTGAATGATATGAGGACCGACAAAGGGGCCGAACGAAGAAGAGATAGAGATAGTACTGTGTTCACACCATTAAACACACCTATCTCGAAGATTCTCCATGAGATAAAGGGTAAACCTGGGTTTGTCAGACCACCCAAGTTGAAGACCCCTGAGAATAGAAGAAGCGACAGCAAATATTGTGATTACCATCGGGACAAAGGTCACAACACCGATGAGTGCTATCATTTGAAGAAGTTAATTGAAAGGATGATCAAAGATGGGGAATTGACCCAATTTGTGGGCGATTTGAGAGACAAACTCGAGTCCAGGGAGAAAAGGAAGGAAGCTGAAAGTTCCGAGAAGTACCGAAGGGAGGTCAGGACAATTTCCGGAGGAACAGTGCTTGATCGGGACAGTAAGACAGCAAGGAAAAAGTATGCCAGACAGATCTATAACCTGTACCAGTCAAGTTCAGCTAAGCAACCATTACCTATCACCTTCACAGAAGATGACTACGAGGACGTGATATGGCCGCACGAAGACCCACTTGTTATAAACCCAGTAATCGGGGAAAACAAGATATGGAGAGTGCTGGTGGACGAAGGGAGCTCAGTCAACATTCTATATCACCGAACATATTGCAAGATGAATTTGGGAGGTGAACAGCTGGAGCCATGCCACGAGGCACCTTTGTATGGCTTCGGTAATCAGCCTGTACCGATAGAAGGGACCATCACTTTGTCTGTCATGATGGGAAAGGCGCCATACACTGTGGTGAAGGAAGCAAAGTTTTATGTCGTCCGGGTCGATAGTCCGTACAACGGAATTCTGGGAAGGCCAGCCTTGTCTTTGTTCCAGGCTGTATCCTCTGTCCCTCATCTGAAGTTGAAGTTCCCAACAGAGCACGGAGTTGGAGAAATGAGAGGCGATCAGAAAGCCGCCAGAATAATCATGTTGGAGGACTTGGAAAAAGACAAAGATATCGAGATGACCGAAGCCGGAAAGAGGAAAAGAAATGAGACCGAAGCGGGGGGCAGCCACCAACTGCTGAACATTGAGTTGGAAAAATTTGGTGCCGACCTGTCAAGCCCGATTGCTGAGCCAGCTGCCGAGACCGAAGAGGTGGAGCTGTACGTGGGTCAATCGGGAAAGATGATCCAAATCGGAAAGAGCATGGAGCCCAAATTAAAAGAGAAAGTCATCCAGGTCATTAGGGAATTCCACGACGTATTCGCGTGGAATCCCGAAGATATGCCAGGTTTGGACCCTGCGGTGGCTAAACATTGCTTAAATGTAGCTCCCGAAGCCAAGCCCGTAAGACAAAAGAAGAGGAATTTCGCTATGGAAAGGCAGAAAGTAATTCAAGTCGAAGTCGAAAAATTGCTGGAAGCAAAGTTCATCGAAGAGATAGATTATCCCGATTGGTTGGCAAACGTAGTGGTGGTGAAGAAATCAAATGGCAAGTGGAGAATGTGTGTCGACTACACCGACCTGAATAAGCATTGTCCGAAAGACCACTATCCCTTGCCGAACATTGATCAACTGATAGATGCTACTTCGGGGCATCAAATACTCAGTTTCCTGGATGCATTCTCAGGATACCACCAAATTGCCATGAATGCCGAGGACGTTCCAAAGACAGCATTCATCACACCGAATGACACTTATGCCTACATAAAGATGCCTTTCGGCTTGAAGAACGCCGGGGCAACATTTCAAAAGATGATCAACAAAGTGTTCAAAGCCCAGATCGGTCGGAACATGGAGTGCTACGTGGATGATATGATTGTCAAGTCCCTTTTCAGGGATCATGCCGAGGATCTGAGGGAATGTTTTGAAACGCTCAGAAGAAACAACATTAGAATCAATCCGAACAAGTGTACGTTTGGAGTAAATAGTGGGAAGTTTCTGGGATACATGGTTAGTGCCAGAGGAATTGAAGCAAACCCGGAGAAGATTAAAGCGGTCATCGACATGGAAGCGCCAAAGACCATCAGGGACATTCAAAAGCTGACCGGACGGCTAGCAGCCTTGAGGAGGTTCATTTCCAGATCGGCCGAAAAGGCCTTACCGTTCTTTGAAGTTCTTCGGGGGTCCAAGAATTTTGAGTGGGGGCCAAATTGCCAGAAAGCATTCGAAGAGGTTAAAGAGTACTTAGTGAAAGCTCCACTCTTAATGAGACCCGACCCGAAAGAAACATTGCAGCTGTACTTGGCTGTGAACGACCGAACACTTGGAGCCGTGTTGGTCAAAGAGCACGAAGGGAACCAGCATCCGGTGTTCTATGTTTCTCATATTCTCAAAGATGCAGAAACAAGATATCCAAATGCAGAGAAGTTCGCCTATGGACTGGTAATGGCCGCAAGAAAGTTAAGGCACTATTTCCAAGGAAGGACGATCAATGTTGTAACCGATCAGCCGTTAAAGAAAATCTTGCAAAGGCCAGAGGCATCGGGCAGAGTGGTTGCTTGGGCGATCGAACTGGGGGAGCATGATTTGGAATATACTCCAAGGACTTCGATCAAAGCCCAAGCACTAGCAGATTTCATGGTAGAATGCTCCTTCTCGGGGACAAACAACTTGGCTCCTGAAGAACAAATGATTCAGACACCGGGAAAATGGAAGTTGTTTGTCGACGGGTCGGTCGCCAAGGAAAAGTGTGGGGCAGGGTTAATTCTTACAAGCCCAGAAGGATTTGAGATTTGTCAAGCTATCAGGTTCACTTTCCCGTTGACGAACAATGAGGCCGAATATGAAGCACTCTTGGCAGGGCTAGATCTGGCAAGAAGTCTAGAAGTTAAGCACATTAGGGCGTTCAGTGATTCCATGTTGGTGGTAAAGCAGTTCTCAGGGGAGTATGGGCAAAAAGATCCCCGAACCAAGGCATACGCCCTTAAGGTATGTGAACAATCTTTGCTGTTTGAAACTTTCGAGTTAACTCAAGTAGCTAGAGAAAACAACAGTCGGGCAGACGCCCTCTCGAGGTTAGCTTCGGCAGAAACCCAGAACCTAAATGGGTCCATCTATCTGACCGAAGTAAAGACGCCTTCGATAGACAAGAAGCAGTGCATGGAAATTCATCAAGGGGTCAATTGGATGACTCCCATCAGGGCCTTCTTGGAAAAAGGCATCCTACCACTTGACCGAAGGGAAGCACAGAAGGTGAAGTATCGGTCGGGAAATTACACTCTGGTCGGGGGCCGTTTGTTCAGACGATCGGCAAGCCAGCCGCTACTTAGGTGTTTAGACAAAGATGAACAACAGCTTGCTTTGGAGACGGTTCATGAAGGGATTTGTGGAGAACATTTGGCAGGACGAGCCTTAGCCTTCAAGATCCTTAGGCAGGGATTTTTCTGGCCAAGAATGAAAGAAGACGCAACAGAGTATGCAAAGAAATGCAAGCAATGCCAGCTATTCAGCACAATTCCGAAGCAACCTCCCGAAGAAATGTCTTCGGTCCTCAGCCCTATTCCATTTGCTATGTGGGCGGTCGATATTGTGGGAATCCTACCCACCAGCACTAAGCAAGCGAAATACTGTATTGTGGCAATCGACTATATGACTAAGTGGATAGAAGCAAAACCCCTTTCGGCCATTACCGAAGAGGTCGCGAAGAAATTCATGCTGGAACAGGTCATCTTGAGGTTTGGCATACCTATGGTTTGTGTGTCCGATAACGGTACTCAATTCATTGGGAGCAAGTTCAGAAAATTCCTGGCTCAATTCGGGATAAAACAGAAGTTCAGTTCGGTAGGGCATCCCCAGGGAAATGGGGCGATCGAGGCGGCCAACAAAATCATTTTTGATGGAATCAAGAAAAGGCTAGGGGAAGCTAAGGGACTTTGGGCTGAAGAACTACCATGGGTCCTATGGGCTTACCGAACCACTACGAGATCTTCAACCGGGGAAACGCCTTTCAAACTGGCCTTCGGAACTGATGCCCTTCTACCTGTCGAAGTTGGCCTGGAGTCTTACCGAACAGAAGTGTTTAACGTGGAGACAAATGAGTTCGGACTCCGAGCAAATGTGGACTTACTGGAAGAAGAAAGAGAGGTTGCCCACCAAAGAAACTTAAGGTACCAACTGCAGGCAGCCCAGTATTATGATTCGGGGGTGAAGAAGAGATCCTTCCGAGTCGGGGACTTAGTGCTTCGGGAGTTAGCCACCTCCATGCCAGCCAAAAAAGGCAAGCTTATGCCCAACTGGGAAGGTCCATACGTGGTAATTGAAGTGGTCCGATCGGGCACCTACAAATTGGCTCATCCGGACGGCAGCCCAATCAAAAACACCTGGCATGCCGCTCGCCTTCGCCGTTTCTACCAGTAAGCTTACTGGACCAATTTTTATTGCTTTTTACTTCAGTATTTTGTCTTATGCAACTTTATTCTGAATTCCATAAGCTAGCATCAATCTGTAATCAAATCTATGTAAGAGTTGCATGATTAATGAAAAGATTGTTTTGCTCCATTTTTTATCCGTTATTGTTAAGCTAAGTACATTTATAGCCAAAAAGCTAAGTACGCAATATTAAGCTTAATAGACCCATGTTTGGGGCCGACCGTATAAAACATGCGCCCTTTAACTTATTGGTAGTGTTCAAGTACATTGTGTTCTAAGCTACAAATACCTGACGAATCCAAATTTGGGGCCGACCGAATGAAATTTGGCCTCTTACAAAATTGTCTTAGTATTCAAGTTGCTTTGACATTAATTAAGGCCGGGAGGAAATATTTTTCAGCCGACCGAACGAGACCTTAATCATTTACAAAACCCCTTAAATACTTGGGGGCAGCTAGGTTACGACCAAAGATGCACAAAAAGGCAAGAATTATGCTAAGGCAAAAATGGCCGAAGAAGCATAAAAATACAAGTAATTATGCTAAGGCAAAAATGGCCGAAGATGCATAAAAATATAAGTAATTATGCCAAGGCAATATAATGCCGAAGACGCATAAAAATAAAAATAAAATAATCATGCTAAGGCAAATCAAAGCCAAAGACGCATGAACAGAAACAGAAGCCAAATTAAGGCCGAAGCCGAAGACGCATAAAAAAGAATATTATGCTAAGGCAAACTTAAATAAAACAAGCCCGAAGGCAAAGTAAAGTATTACAAGCCCGAAGGCACGAGTAAAGAGCCCGAAGGCAAAGTTAAACAGTACAAGTTCGAAAACATTAAAAATCTACAAAATTACAAGGCGTCACCAGCTGAAGGATCGTCGGAAAGAGATTCATCTTCGCCCGAAGAAACCTCCAAGGGTTGATCAGTTTCCTCCCGACCAACCGGATCCTTCATCCCGAGTGAAAGATCGATCAGCTGAGTATGATCGAGGCCTAGAGAATGTGCCTTCAGCACAGCGCCGTCATATCCCATCTGATAGCATCTTTCTTCGGTCAGCTCCAGAGTTTTCTTCAGCTTCCGAACGCTCTTCCTTGTAAGTTTAAGCTGCTTGTTTCTCCACTCGATGCGCGCCCGAAGGGTGTCCAGCTCCTTCAGCTGCTCCTTGAGAGCCTCATTATCGACAGACAGAGTCTTGGCTTGACCGGTGACCCTCTCCAGTTCAATGTTGGAGTTCCGAAGGTCCTCCTCGGCCTTGACAGCCCGAACTTTCAGCTGGTCAGCTTCGGTCAGCTTGTCCTGGATCCCCTCCACCCGTTCGGCGACTACAGCAGCCCAGGAAACTCCCTGAAAATAAACAAGGGAAAAGGTCAAAAAACCTAAAGGCAAATAAAGTAATGGCATAAAGGAAAAAGGCTTACCATGGAGAGGAGGGCTAGCATCTCCGTACACGCCTCCAGGTCATTCGCCTTGGCAATCGTCGGCCGATCGGCTGGAAGGATGAGGCCCCGGCAGAGATCGGGACCCACAACAGTTGACAGCTGCGGAGCAGGAACGATGATCTGGTCGGTTTCAATTACTCCCCAGGGAGGAGAATACACTTTCGGATCAACGTCTCCCGACCGAAATCTCTTTCGGGAATCGGTCGAGGTAGCCAAACCTAAAGTCAGCTCTTGAGGGGAAGAAACAAGTGGAGCTTCAACCCTCTCTCCCTGGTCGGGGACCGACTTCTCCTCCTCGGTCGAACGAGCAGTTGCCTCTTCTTCGGCCGTAGCGACTATAGAAAGCTGAGCCGCCTTCTTTCGCTTGCGCTCAATAATGTCCTGAAGAGAAGACACTGCATAAAACAACAGAGTGTTACACAACAGAATATTGAAATTGAAAACAAGTATCTACGATCGAATATGTAAAGCTGAAAACAAGTATAGGTGTTACCACTACCCCAAAGGGCAACCAGCCAGTCGTTATTCCTTCCATCCGATCGAGGGACCTGGCCCATGTCAAGCTCGCAGAGTAGGCGGTAATCGTGCACGTCCGCTTGCAACAGGTCGGGATATGTCAACCGGGACGGATCTAAGTCATACCATCGGCCGTATTTTTCCATCCTCGGCCCCGAAATAAACGCCCAGCTCTCATGAGTCCCTTTGTTGCTGGAATTGGTTTGAGCCCAATCGGCCCTACCGGTTCGACGAGCTATGGTGTAGTAGCCATTACTCTTCGAATTCCTTCGCAGCTCATAATGGTGCCAGAACAAGGTGGTCCTTGGAGTCATTTGCTTGGCGAGACACCGAGCCTGGAAAGCGTTGATATGGAAGAAACTGTTCGGGTCTAACTGCCCTATGGCGATCCTCAATTGCTTCAGTATCTTCTTCAGAATTGGCAACATCGGTAACCGGAAGCCGCACTTGAACGCCATCTCCGAGATACCGGTCGCCACGCCTCCTCCGCAGAGGGCAGGGATCTCGGGGTTGTGCCAGATGCGGTCCTTTTTCCGCGGTGCGAAGAAGAACCAGACATTCTTCTCCACCATGTACTTAGAATGGAAGCGTTCAATTTGTTCCTCGGTCAGTTGTGACCGAAGGTTAGCGGCCGGGAATAATTTGGCATCGCTAAAGGGCGAAACCTCCGAAGGACCAGCACCCTCGGTTGACCGATCCATGTCCCTGCATTCGGAAATGAAGAGACATTAGCTTTGTACTCGGACAAAGAAGACGAAAACAAAAAGGGGAGAGGCCGAGTACAGTGAGCCAGGATCGGTCGGAGAATCCTAAAATCTAAGGTTTGGCAAATTAAGGGTCGTCTAAAAGTTATAAAAGATCGGGACAGACCGAAGGGGGTTCTCAGGGTTTGAAAATCCCGAAGGACATCTCAACCCTGACAACTTCCAAGCAAATCTCAAGGTTCAAGTAAGGGGTTGTATCAGAGCAACACAACGGAAATTAAAAGGAAAAGACACGCTCATGTTCTACTCAAAGCGACAAGAATAAACTGCACAGGTAACTTTACATATGTGTACATATAGATACATACATGTGTGTGTGGATACGAAAAGCAGATATGAACACAAAAGCAGGAAAGAAAGCAATATAAGTGTGCGATGAATCGAAAAAAGAAGGGAAGTAATGAGAACTTACTGGTTTGTTTGAGATCTCTGATAAGATCGAGTTCGCGGGGATAGACTTCTTGGACGTGAACGTCGACTGAAATCGGCGATTTGGGGGCCTCCAGTGATGAAACAACGCTCCCAATTGCTATTGAGATCTCTCTGGAGGGAGTTTTTGCTTTGAATGTTAAAGAAATGATATGTGCGTAAAAGAAAGAAAGAAAGAAACTGTGGAGTTTAAATAGAGAAGATGTGACGTTTGGACAGAGCCGTTTCATATTCAACGGCGGGGATTGAAGCGCAAATCTCGAGGACAGACAGCTGTCAGCCATAAAGGGACACGGCTCCCTAGGAGGCGTCTCAGTCTTGTCCATCGCCATTCTTATCCGAAGGGAACGTACGAACACAGAAGTCCGAAGATGGGCTTGGGCTTTAGCCTTCGTCCTGAGGATAACTCCGAACGAAGCCTAGGGACATGTTAGAGGCCCAACTTCTTACTGGGCTGGACCGAAAGCCCAGTCATGGAATGAGTACCGGTTTGGCGAAGGCCCATGTCATTCGGCCCCTTTATTTACAACGGTCCGTTCGGTTGTACATCCCTGGGAACGTGGGAACGTGGAACACGTTCACCACTCACCTTACTCTCCGATAACTGCCAACATAGAGGATAAAGAGGTTAACAAAGGTTTGGGTTCATTCATTCAATCACTTACACAATTTTACACAATACAAACACTCTGCGTTTAATATTACTCATCAAAAACCAGTTAATTTATTCTCACACCGGAGGTGAATCGGGGGCCACACCCTCGCATTTTTCTTCAATTGCAGGTCCGACCGAACGGATACACCGACGGAAACTGGTTGTAACAGTCATCTTCTGAACACTTCTTCAAAATCATTATTAGGAATGTCACGTTTTCACAGTAAAACATTCTTGTACAACTAAAAACAAGCATGAATTTCATATTGGAAATAAGTCTGTGGACAAGATTCATGTATCATTTGACATTTCTATTAGGAATGTCACGTTTTCACAGTAAAACATTCATGTACAACTAAAAACAAGCATGAATTTCATATTGGAAATGCATTAGTGTGTTATTAACTAATTATGATATATATTATTAAAGGATAAAGAACTTAATTACTTGACTATTTAGTTTAATTTAAATGAAACTCTTGAAATACGTACATGAAACATATTTTTAATGAGTTAATATTTGGCGACTCCCGCCGCACCCGAATCCCCATATTTTTAGATTTCCCGAATTTCCGTATTCTCGCACTACGCACCCCCGTACCCGCACCCGCACCCGCACTCATGCTTCCTAGCTTTTCTTATTTGAAATGTCGGGATTGTTCATAACATGTGACAAATTACTAATTTACGTTTAATCTATAAGATCAAATATAGTCATGAGTGATCTTGTTGGATTCGTATTTGTGAGTGCTTTAATACAGTGAAGTTTTTATATCTGAAACTAATACGAAATTGAAGATATTAACGATCAAAAGTACGCGTTGGCAAACGTGTCCAGTCAAAACAGGAATGATATTTAGTGACGGAGGGAGTACAATTTTATCCTAAAAGTAAATGAATATCCGACATTCTCAATTGTAGTGTATAATCATGAGGTCTAAATTCTAGCAATTGACTTGGTTTGGTATTGAGTTAGGAGGTCCCTCCCAATGATCAGGATCTGCTTAATTCTATTTAATCATTCTTAGAATTCACTAAACACACCCAATCCCGGTTACTCAGGTGGTAATGGCTATTGTAACAATGTGTGGTTAAGGGAACGGTCTCGAATTCTCGGATTTTGTTCTCCACAAGAGCAATACGGATTTAAGTAGGTGGCTATGCCGCTTGGATGTTGTGCCAGTCATCTTCGAGGTGCAGGTAAGCTGGCACGGACATTCAATATTAAAAATAAAAAAATTTCAGTAAACACATTATTTGTCAACTAGGAGTAGATCTTTTTAACTATTTCTTTAGAATACTACTCCTTCCGTCCCGTTTTTCTTGTCCATCAATCAAAATCCACATTTTATTCAATCTAACTATAATTTGCTAAATTACTATTTAATTTTCAAGACTTTCTATCTTTTTGAACTATTTTTATTGTAACTTACTCCAAATAAGAGTATCATTTTACCATAAATATGAATATGGACATTTTTTTTGGGACAACGAATAATGGAAATAATGGACAATAAAAACGGGACGGAGGGAGTAACTGTTATTCCCTCCGTCCCTCTTGATTGTTTATGTTGGTTTTTTCACGAAGACCAAGGATTATGATTAAAATAAGTGAAATAGTGGGTGTAATAGTGATTTTATTGTTAAAATAAGTGAAGTAGTGGGTGTAATAGTGATTTTATTGTTAAAATAAGTGAAGTAGTGGATGTAATAATGTAAAGTGTTGAAAAAGTGGAATGAAGTAGTGGATGTAATAATGTATTTTATTGTTAAAAATTATTATTTATGGTATGTAAAGAAATGAGAGGAATATCCCAAAATGGAAATTGTAAAGAAATGAGAGGCACAGAGGGAGTAATGATTTAGAGGCAAAGGTAAAGTGAATTATGTGACATTAAAAGCTAAACGCCTAAAGGTTAGAAGGACTCTCTATATACTCCCTCTGTCCCATCCATTTCTTTACAATTTCCTTTTTGGGTCGTCCCACCATTTCATTACATTACCCAAAATAGTAAGTTTTAACACTATTATACCCACTACTTCACTTATTTTAACAATACTTTATACTATTTCACCCACTACTTAACTTATTTTAACAATAAAATCACTATTACAACCACTACTTCACTTATTTTAACAATAAAATCAATATTACACCCACTACCTCATTTATTTTAACAATATTACACCCACTTTACATCCACTATCCTTGACCTCCGTGCCCAGTCACCATGTAAAGAACTGGCTGGGACGGAGGGAGTACATTCATGCATGCATGTATGTAGTATGTCATCAAAATTACATTTGTAGTTCTACCTGACTAGTGACTACCTTCATCAAATCAAGATTTGACATGCTAGTTGACTACTCCCTCCGTCTCATAATATGTTTCCTGTTTGTAAAAACACGTTTGCCAACGCACACTTTCAATCGTTAATATCTTGAATTTTGTATTAGTATTAAATATAAAAACTTCACTGTATTAAAGTACTCATAAATACGAATCCGACAAGATCACTCATGACTATATTTTATCTTATAAATTATGCATAAATTAGTAGTCAATCATCTAAAATGAACAGTGTAAAAAATCAAAACGAGAAACATAATGTGAGACAGAGGGAGTATATGTTTGTGTATGGAATTAATCCTTATCTGGCCTTTTATTCTGATTGAGCCTTACATTCCAAGACCTTAGAGCACCTCCAATGCATGCCCAACTTATGCATTGGGGCTTGTGAAAATGGACTTGGCCAAAAAAAAACAAGAGATAAGCATTGGAGTCGGGCAAAGAAACTGTCCAGTGCCCACTAACTTGTCCACCGCCCAACTGCACAAGCATGTCTTTCAAAGGTTTATTTTATTATTTCAATGGTTTGCTTTTATATACAAATAAATTTAATGGGACGTAAAGTATCTAAAAGTAATAATAAAATAAAAAAGTTGGGCAATAGAGGGTTGGAGGCAATTGACCAATATTTGTGGCCGGACAGCT
Organism: Kitagawia praeruptora; assembly: GCA_037693485.1. Lineage (NCBI taxonomy): Eukaryota > Viridiplantae > Streptophyta > Magnoliopsida > Apiales > Apiaceae > Kitagawia > Kitagawia praeruptora. Next base: position 119,723,437 of record CM075349.1, on the reverse strand, counting down.
TTTGCTTATGTGGCGTTTTAGTGGGGTAAAAAAAGTGGAAATGGGCACCTCTCCATTGCAGTTGCTCTTAGGTCCTAAATTTTGTCTAGTTCTCCTTTGCTATTCGGGTTCAGACAAATCGACAAACTATACTTTAATGGAAAAGTCACCGCCATATCCATCCGGATAACTCAGTTGGTGAGATTAGTTAGAATAAGAGTTTATCATTTCAAGGTCTCATATTCAATTTAAGTCTTATGCTCGAACTAAAGTGAAGATCCTTATGATGGATTGTTACAGGGACGGAGGGACACGGGTGGCCGCCGTTCCCCCAAAATTTAAAAAAAATTGTACTCCCTTCGTCCTTAATTAGTTGTCCAGTTTTTATTTTTGTTGGTCAAATTGACCAAAATTTGACTGAAATTTATATATATATTACATAATGAAAAATATTTAAAAAAATTATAGCATTATAAACTACTTCTAATCTATTTTAATATGTGATTTTCAGTTTTTTAAAATAATAAACGGATTAATTTTAATCTTCGGTCAAAAGTTAGTCAATTTGACCACTGAAAAGTCAAACTGGACAACTAATTAGGGACGGAGGGAGTATATATTTCAAAAATTTGAATTCCGTCCCCCCCATTTTAATAAAAAAATTCATTTAGTCCTCCCTTTTTTACAAAAAAAATCATTCAGTTCTCCTATTTTTACAAGAAAAATAATTTAGTTCCTTTATTTTTTTAAAAAATCTTCATTTATTTCTTCATTTTTTCTAAAAATCTACATTTAGTCCCTAATTTTTTACAAAAACCTTTATTTGCTCCCCTATTTCTTACGAAAATCTTCACTTAATCTCCTATTTCTTACAAAAATCTTTATTTTTCACAAAAATCTTCATTTAGTCCCCTATTTTTTACGAAAATTTTCCGATATCTTCCGGTTATCAGAAAATTTTCCGATGACCGAAAAATTTGGCCCCCCAATATTTATTCCTGGTTCCGTCCCTGGATTGTTATATTAGGTCTCTCCAGAATTAATTGAGTTATGCCCAAATTTATCCGAATCTGGTTAACAAAAAAGTCACCGCAACACGCAATTTCAATTTTAAGCAATTCAGGTTAAGTTAACTAATTACAGTGTTTAAGTAGATATTTTAATATTCGATTGGTATAAAGATTCAAATTTATAAAATGACATCTTTTTAATGATATCTATATCAAAATCAAAAGATGACATACTCGTTCTCTATACAATCAATTATAAGAGCATCTTCAAGGGTAAAAAACTGTTAGCTAAAATATGTATGTGTCATCCCACGTGTCATCTAGGTGGCTCTTTTAGATGATATGTAAAAAATATTGCATTCCAATCCTCAGCCCTTGGCAAAAAGAATATAGATAACCATGTATGATTCAATATATATGTTGAACTAGAAAAGCTTTCAGATATAATTTTAGCTTAACATAATTATACATAACACCATTGGAGTGTATATCTGCAGTCTTAGCAAAAAAATTGTATAATCCATTTAGATAACCATTATAGCTAACAAATTTGCTCTAATAAGTCATACACTTTTTTTGCTAATGATTTTACCCAAAATATCTTTTTTGGGCGCAACAAAAATTCCCCATTCCTATTCAGCTGACTTTTATTCTATCATACATATTGGAATCATCTGTAACTTCAATGAAATTGAATACCTTCCAAAGCCTACACCTTAAATAAATATAAATTATAGAGATTGATTCAAATAAGAACCATTACTTAAAATAGAATCGTACATTCATTAATCACGATTGGATCAATATTCAATTAATGATTAAGATTTTTTTCAGAGACAATTAATGCAGAATATTCACAAATCAATAAAAAAGGTAATCAAATAATTGCATGATTTTTTGTAAAATACACAAGATTTGTATATTTATTTTTCTACGTATCTGTACGTGTCTTCTTACACACAACATTACATCTGCTCGTTCAACTTTGAATGAATGGAACTCAAACTGAAAGTTCATATGAAGAACATGTAATGCAAATACGTAAATTCATACGCGGAACGTACTTATTTCTATTAAATTATATAAGTTTCGCACATGAATTTTGAAAGTTCTACATTTAAAAATGTTTATGCATGTCTTACATGTAAATTCGGAGATCTAGAACATTCATGTGCAGAGCATGTGGTGCAAATATGTAAGTTCATACGCAGAACGTATTTATTTTTATTGAATTAAATAAGTTCGCACATTAACTTCAAAATATCTACATTTGAACTTCCCTATATTTTAAATTTGAATTTGGAAATTGATGATATGTAATTTTGATTATTTTTTTATTACATGATTCTTAGAAGATATGAATGTGTAATATTTAAATTTTTGGGGAAAAAATTGATAGAAATTCACTACAAATTTTGCTAATTTTTTTTCCTTTTTTAATTTACAAATTTAATCTATATTAAAAATATGGTAAATGTATCTTTATTGTATTTATATACAACGAGCTTATAGCCCGTGCAAAGCACGGGTAGTTTTTAATTTTTAGAATTTACTTATAGTGTAATATATTGCGAGGATTCGAACCTTGCATCTTTGTATATAATAATTTTTAGTATTAAATATAAATTAACATGTTATTGACGAGAATCGAACCTTATACCTTTTTATATAATAACTTTTAGTATTGTTGTATCCAACGGTCATAATCTATTTGAGTTTAAGATCTCACGGTTATGAATGAGCGATAACAAAAAATGAGAGGATAACCAAATTACAAATTATACCCCTTTTGCTTATTATGGTAGATAAGTATAGATTGCGTTTTGATTATCAAAATAACCTTCTTATTATTTGAAGATAGTTGTATTAACAATCAAATACAGTTTTAATAATAAGTGTAAGAGTAATTTTTCCAAAAATTTGGTAATCGGTAATCTGGTCCTCAGTACAACAAAGTAAATAAGAACTGTTAAATCTTAAAATAAATATATGAAAAACGTTGGATCAAGCATAAAAAATATTTTATATTTTAACATGTAAATTAAAAAGTGTATTTATATTGAAAAGCAAAAAAATGAATATCAATTATTTAAATAATATATAATTAGGTTTTCTACATTGAATAGGATTATCAATATAGGTTTTCTACACTAAATTGGATTAATGTAATTCATAATAATATTTTATCTTGAGATTCTGAGTGTTTCTATTTGGATAATAATTGTTAAATAATCACTAAATTAAAGATAATTTTATGAGTTTCGCGTGGGTTGTAAAATCATCCAAATCTGATTTCTAAATCTCGAGAGAGAGCCCAAATAGTATATATTATCTTTTTTAAATATTAATAAAAAATAAAAAAGTTCAAATTTAATATAACCTTTTTCAATTATATCCTTTTCAGATTGTAATTTTATTTTAAAATGTAATTCTAATATAGTCTTTTTTATTATTATCCTTTTTAGATTATAATTTTTTTAATATGATATAAGCTTGATCGTCTATTTTAATAATTATTAAATTCGACGGTTAATATTATTTTGGCGATAAAGTGACAATAATTAAGAGAACAAAATTATAGATAAAATACCTTTTATATTTATTACAACATAATAATAATTTATCATGAAACATAATCTCATATTATGGGTAAGTGTAAAATTAATTTTATATTATACTGTAATACTAATTTTAATAATCTATTTTCACCGGATCAAATTGTACTAATTTTACCACAATTGCGAAAGTACTAATTATGTATCACAGTTTATATACCTCGATGATTGCCCGCTATTTTGGATCTTGCTATTGTATCTACAATTTGTATTGGGTCAAGACTCAACACTCCAACACGTCTTAAAAAAAGCATACAAAATCTATTATATATCGGCTACAATATTTAATGTAATATCCTTTTTATTCCTATTATTATACGTAGTTAGTATACAATATAATTATTCATAAAACATAAATATTAGTAAGTGTTGTGGAATAAAATCGAGGGTTTGTAAATTGCGGCTAGGGTTTGTATGTATTAAATACAAGGGATGGTGAGCTTCGAGCTTTAATGGCTGTTCTTGTGTTCGAGACTAAACGGTCCTCACAAGATGCCTACGTATCTCTGTATTGTTAGAGAATCAAGCCAATGTAGTTCTGAGGATGAGGGGTCAGACCCTTTATATAGGCTGAGAAACCCTAGAATCGTGGTAGAATTAGGTGACTTGGTGGGCAAGTCACCGCCTTGAGGAAGGTTCTAGACTCTTTCCTTGTAGGAATCAGTTTCCTTGTTGAAGTAGGTGCCTTGGAGGCTAAGTCAAGCAGGAGTAATATCCTTATTTGACTCTTATTGCTGAGCTGGTTATTACCCCTAATACTAATTACGAAATTAATATCATAAATAGGGTTTGGCCCATATAATGGGCCCCATATTTTTACCATACTGGGCCTAATTAATGCCACATTAAATATGTCTTTAGGGCTTTTTTTGACCCATATCATTTGCCCCCCAACTTCTAGGAAAATTGATCGGGTTTTCCTTGAAGTTTTAACGGCCTTATTCGAGACTCGGGTCTGGGTTTATTGCTCATATGCAAGCATTTTCAACAATACTGTCTTAATGTAAAGCGTGGAGCGACCCACGCATTTACAACGACCATAAACGACTTAAACGGCGCTAATTAGTCTTAAACGACGTTTAAACAGTGTTAAACGATGTTAAACGACATAAAACGGCACTAAACGGTGCTAAACGGCGCTAATCAGCCTTAAACTACGTTTAAACAGTGTTAAACGACGTTAAACGACATAAAACGGCACTAAACGGTGCTAAACGACGCTAAACGGCGCTAATCAGCCTTAAACGACGTTTAAACAGTGTTAAACGACGTTAAACGACACTAAACGGTGCTAAATGACGCTAAACGGCGCTAATCAGCCTTAAACGACGTTTAAACAGTGTTAAACGACGTTAAACGGCATAAAACGGTGCTAAACGGTGCTAAACGATGCTAAACGGCGCTAATCAGCCTTAAACGACGTTTAAACAGTGTGAAACGACGTTAAACGGCACTAAACGGTGCTAAACGACGCTAATCAGCCTTAAACGACGTTTGAACAGTGTTAAACGACGTTAAACGGCATAAAACGGCACTAAACGGTGCTAAACGACGCTAAACGGCGCTAATCAGCCTTAAACGGCGTTTAAACAGTGTTAAACGACGTTAAACGGCATAAAATGGCACTAAACGGTGCTAAACGATGCTAAACGGTGCTAATTAGCCTTAAACGACGTTTAAACAGTGTTAAACGACGTTAAACGACATAAAATGGCACTAAACGGTGATAAACGACGCTAAACGGCGCTATTCAGCCTTCAACGAAGTTTAAACGGCATAAAACGGCGCTAAACGACGCTAAACGGCGCTAATCAGCCTTAAACGACGTTTAAACAGTGTTAAACGACGTTAGACGGCATAAAACGGCACTAAACGGTGCTAAATGACGCTAAACGGCGCTAATCAGCCTTAAACAACGTTTAAACAGTGTTAAACGACGTTAAACGGCACTAAACGGTGCTAAACGACGATAATCAGCCTTAAACGACGTTTAAACAGTGTTAAACGACGTTAAACGGCATAAAACGGCACTAAACGGTGCTAAACGATGCTAAACGGCGCTAATCAGCCTTAAACGACGTTTAAACAGTGCTTAACGACGTTAAACGGCATAAAACGGCACTAAACGGTGCTAAACGACGCTAAACGGCGCTAATCATCCTTAAACGACGTTTAAACAGTGTTAAACGACGTTAAACGGCATAAAACGACACTAAACGGTGCTAAACGACGCTAAACGGCGCTAAACATATTTTAATTCAAACCCATTTTCATATTCTTCACGGAATATGGCTAATCAGAAATCTTCATGGTCTTGACGAACCCGGGTTGACTGAAAATATTCATACCCCTGATCGCTCCCGGTTGGACAGAAAATACTCGTAGTCTTTATGAACCCCGGTCGGCCGAAGCCTCCTGGGGGCGCCGGTCGGCCAGCCACCGGTCAGCAAACCCATTTTCATATTCTTCACGGAATATGGCTAATCAGAAATCTTCATGGTCTTGACGAACCCGGGTTGACTGAAAATATTCATACCCCTGATCGCTCCCGGTTAGACAGAAAATACTCGTAGTCTTGATGAACCCCGGTCGGCCGAAGCCTCCTGGGGGCGTCGGTCGGCCAGCCACCAGTCGGCAAGCCCATTTTCATATTCTTCACGGAATATGGCTAATCAGAAATCTTCATGGTCTTGACGAACGCGGGTTGACTGAAAATATTAATACCCCTGATCGCTCCCGGTTGGACAGAAAATACTCGTAGTCTTGATGAACCCCGGTCGGCCGAATCCTCCTGGAGGCGCCGGTCGGCTGAAGCCTTCCGGTTTGCCCCGATCGGTCGGCTTCCGGTCGGCTGATTTTTATTTATTTTTTGCATTCTTGGCTTCAATACTTCAACTTCTCTCTTGAATATGATGTTTTCATAAACATGTATATTCGTGGTCTTGATGACCATGAGTTTTCGTGGTCTTGATGACCATGAGTTTTCGTGGTCTTGATGACCATGAGTTTTCGTGGTCTTGACGACCATGAGTTTTCGTGGTCTTGACCACTATGAGTTTTCGTGGTCTTGATGACCATGAGTTTTCGTGTTCGTGATGACCATGAGTTTTCATGTTCGTAACGACCATGAGTATGGAGAATCAGCAATATGGTCATTCATAACTTTTGCTTCAGATTTCCCCTCATTTCCTGATTAGCACTACTAACCCTGTACTTTATGTTAACTTCTTCCAATGCTTCTTTTGCCTCTTGGAGCCTCAAACACTTCAAGTATGAGATAACAAACGACCTCTTGTAAAGGATGCCTTCGATCAAGGCATATCTCAATGCTCTCACTGACAGCTTTCGTGCCTCCAAGGCATTGTCAGGGAGCCATCCGATTTCAAGATGAACTTAATAGGATCTAACCAATAGCTTCCAACATCGATCGGTGCTACCAACTTAGAGTTGATGGTCGAGGCCTTCAAGACCTGGAAGTAGACACTCCTTGCGTAAGCGAACTTAGACAGGGCATCAGCCTTTACGTTCTCTTCTCTCGGAATGTGCTCTACGTAGTACTCATCAAACCGAGTCATGACGGATTTCACAACTCTTAAATACTTTGCCATAGTTTCATCCTTGGCCTCAAATTCACCATTCACTTGCGATATTACCAATCGTGAATCTCCACAAATTTTGAAATTCTTGACCCTCATAATTCTGGCCAAGCCCAACCCAGCTACCAAGGCTTCATACTCGGCTTCGTTATTGGTTGTCGGAAAATCCAACTTCAAAGCATACTCACCTGTGAACCCATTGGGGCTTTGTAAGACTAGACCTGCACCACTAGATTTTATTTTTGATGCTCCATCAAAATAGAGCACCCAATATTCCTTCAGATCAGGTACAAGTTCTTCACTTCCAGGGGTGGTTACTATATCCTGCCCCCCGACTTCTTGGTTGCTGATGGTACATTCAACCACGAAGTCGGTCAATGCCTGAGCCTTAATAGCTGTTCGAGGCTTATATGTGATGTCAAACTCTCTAAGTTCAATTGCCCACTTAATCAACCTACCACTAGCTTTTGGGCTATGCAATATGCTTCTCAACGGCTGGTCCGTCAGGACTTTGATCTTGTGTGCCTGAAAGTACGGTCGTAACTTTCTCGAGGCTGTGATCAATGCCAAAGCAAACTTCTCGATTTGAGAGTAGTTCAACTCCGCCCCATGTAACACCTTGCTTTCATAGTAGATGGGTTTCTGAACCTTTTTCTTTTCTCGAATGAGGACAACACTCAATGCTTGCTCAGATACCGCCAAGTATAGATAGAGAGTCTCTCCGGGACTAGGCTTGGCCAACAACGGGGCGGGACTAGGCTTGGCCAACAACGAGGCTTCAGCCATGTACTTCTTCAGCTGTTCGAAGGCCTCTTGGCTCTCAGGAATCCTCTCTTCGAAACCATCAATCCCAAAAATTTTCCTGATCCAACTCCAAAAGCACACTTGGCTGGATTCAACATCATCTTGTGGTGCCTCAGCACTTCGAATGCCTCCCTAAGGTGCTTAATGTGATCTACCTTGCACAGGCTCTTGACTAACATGTCATCAACATAGACATCCATGGTTTTCCCAATCAGATGGGCGAATATCTTATTCACCAGTCGTTGGTCTTCATCCTTAAGACATATTGAAGAGTAGCTAGTCCTTAACATCCTCGGCCTTGCATGGCTTCGATTGCTGCGTGTGGCTTTTATCTGCTCATCTTTTAACCTGGGTCCTTCACGGACTTAAACTCATATTTGGTCGTGCTGTAACCACTACACCATAGATTGGATATCGCAACCAGATTTTAGAATATTGATCAAAAAACGTTGCTATTGCTTGATGTTTTTAGACAAGCTCATACAAATTGCATTGTATAGTAATGGTTTTGCAAAAGCGTTACAATTGAATTAGAAATATGTAAAATTTAGATTCTACTGCAATGGTTTCAAAAAATGCTTGCTGTTGTGTATCGATTTTGGGCCCAAAACATTGGCGGGCTTCCAAAAAAATAAGCGGGCTCTTTGAATTATTTCAACTGGATAATAAAAAATTAATACAAAATTCACTGGAGAGAACATAATCTAAAAATACAAATTAAAAACAAATCAAAGTTCTGCTACTTCAAGAAAAGGCGAGTCGAGAGAAAAATTGAAAGAAAAACAAATCGAAGATGGGAACGATGAAGCTCCAAGTTCGGGTAATTTTCCTCCCCAAACCTAAATCGAAGCTATTTTGGATTGTATATTTGTTTATAACCCTAAATTTATTGGGTGTATTTGGGATTGTATCTTTGTTTATAACCCAAAATTAATTGGGTGTGTATAAATTTTATGTATATTTTGTTTCAATCTGGGCATTTGTCTGTAAGGTTTTTGTTTAAATTCTTGTTTATAAGATCTATTAATGCTAAAATGGTGTTTAATTTTGACTTTTGTTTAACTTTTGTAATCTAATTTGGTGTTTAATCTTTTTCATTTTTACATGTTTCTCTTATCTGATGTCTAATCTCGACTAATGAGCATTTTTGTTGTGCTGAAAGGATAAAGTTAATAACAACGCTTGGTAATTTAATGTGGTTACGTGTTTGACATATTTTGATAACTAGACTTTGAAGATTTGAGACCTGAATTCGTAAATAATTAAATGCAATGGATAGATAATTTTTTTTTGTTTAATGTATGCGGTTAATGTGTAATGAATCAAGTCTTTTAGGCCGACCTGATACGAATGGGACTATGACATCGATGACAACCTTGAAAGTAGGTGCATTTTTTTTATAATCACTTTCTAATTGATCTAGATTTGTTAGTTTATATGTAAATGATGCTGTTGGTTTCTTTGGATCAGGATATTGATGAGAAAATTCTGTCAGTGGATTGTAAAAACTCTAAGACAGAAATTGAAATAGTAGATGCTCACGATTCTTCCCAAGCAGGGGTAATTGTTGTAATAACTGGTTCTGTAATCGGGGCTGACAATGTGAAAAGAAGATATAGTCAAACCTTATTTTTAGCTCCACAAGAGCAGGGCTACTTTGTGCTGAATGATATTTTAAGGTATGTTGAGGAAAGAGGGCAATTGGAGGTGAACTCTAAACCTGTTTATTGTAATGGTGAAAGTATTCCATCGGCAACCTTGACATTTGTTTCAGGTTTTTGGTTTGTGTTTATTTTAATGTCATAGCTTTTATATGTCGTCACATATTTGTTTTTAGTTAAAAACTAATATCCATCCTTTGGCTATGTTTTCTTTGTTCTAGACAACACTCATGTACCGCCTAGTCATGGATATGATCCTTCAAATCCTTTTGAGATGGAAGATGCTGAAGTTTGTGAAGCTTTGGGAAATGAAGAAATTTGTAGTCCTGTACATAATGAGAAACATTGGGTTATGGTACCTGAGATTGTTAATGAACAACAAACTGATTCAGAATGGTATAATTGCAGCCATCAGCTCAAATTCCTCTGTAGTTCAGCAAGAGAATAGGTCTTATGCTTCAATTATGAGTCCAAGCGTGATGAAATTTTATTTTGGGAATCGATGAATTAACTCTATATTTTATTATTCAAGCACCATTCTTGATATTTGACATGTAAATTACAAATACTAGCAGCTTTAATTTTATTTCTTCATCAATAACATGAGTAATTATGTACTTATAATAATATGTTAAAATTAAAAACTGGAGCTTAAATAGTATAACGTGGAGCTTATTTATCAACTTCCTTTAAATTTGTTTTAGTTGTTACATTACATTTATGTTTTATTCTTTTTACCTTTAATATTATCTATATGTTTGAGTTTAATATAGCTGAAGGTCCCAAAGGCTGTTGCAAATCCAGCTAGTGATTTGAGGTGGGCTCCTAAAACTAGTCTGAATACACTTGGTTTTCCGAAGCTCTCTCTAGAACCAGCTGCATCATTTTCAATTATTGACAGTGGTCTTGAAGGTAGCAGTGCACATGAAGATGGTAATAGCATTTAAGCTAAAAATTTCACAAATCCTTGTACTAAACTCTTAACAACTATTTTCTCTTAACTGTGTCAATGCTAGGCAAATCTTTCTTTCTTTCTGAGAATCAATGGTCAATTATCTCTCCCCTCCCATCTATCTCTATTTGTTTATATTTCCCTCTAATCTATATATGACTTGTATGTGATTATGATATTTAAATTGAATTAAACTGTATTTGTATTTGTTTGATTTATGAAAGTAAGAACAAGGGAATAATTGTATTATTGAGTTTGATTCTTCCATAAAAATCTTTCACTGATTATATTAATGATTTTTTCGGTTGTTGATTATTTAAGTAACTAGTAATGAGCCAAATGCCAGACTGTAATTTGGATTGGGTTTAGTGTTCGTATCTTTAAAAGGAAAAATACTGGGAAACTGAAGTAAGAGTTGTTTCAGGTACGAGCAACACTAGAGAGTAAAGGTTGCTTCTCATTCTGTCTGAATGTGAAAGAAGATAAAGACCAACAGGTTTGTGCTTATACTTCAACTATCTGACACATTTTTGTTTCTTATTGCTTTTGTGTTAAACTTGAGTTCCTTTAAGATATAAGACTTGTGTGTTTTGTGAATTGACAACTTGATAATTTTACTTTCTGAGGGTTGTATATGTGCTTAAACAGGTACATGATCACAAAAGTTATTCATTTCACACGCAAGTTTGGTCAGTTCGAGGATGATGAAATAGAGGAACCTTTAATAATCAAGTCAAGCGACTATGTTGAGGCTGTGAAATTGACTGGTGATCCTGATGTGCCAGCTGGCCAGGCAAGTATTGTTATCCTCTCCTTATATGAACAGATGTTTTTAGTATATTGTACGGTTCCATGTGTACGTCTCCTCAATATTTAGTACCATGTAGACTTTTTCTGTTTTTTTATTTTTAAATAATCAGCATACTGACTCAGATACTTTTTTCTCTTCAACCCTTCAGGAGATTCGAGGAGCAAAATGTGTGTTTCTTTTGGTAATTTCTGCATTTTTAAGTTTGCAAACTAGATATAAATCACTTGTATGAAACACAAAATGAAATCTTACATGATAGGTAATTTTATGCTCGTTACTTAATTCGTGTTATTAACATGTATTTATTTATTTTGGAGCATGTTCAATTTCTGTATTACTGATATATAACATTATTGCAGAGGGAATGAAACACTTTAAATTCATCGGATACTTCTCTGCATCTATTGATGGGCAGAAACAACCATGGCCAAGTTAGATGGAGATGGAGCAAATTTCTGAGCATAATCTTTTTTACTTTATTTATTAGCTTTGGTGTATATATGTATAAACTAGTTGTGCGACTTTTATCATTCATTTTGCATTTAGAATTTAGAAATTGACTAGTTTGTAAATGTAGTTGGAATAGTCTTGGTATTGCTTTTGGGATGGTTGTAATGATTTATCATAGTACTTATTTTGGAATGGTATTTATGATATACAAAATTAATGATGGATTTGTATTAGAACCAAATGGGTAATTTTTGAATTTTTTTAGAAAAGCATTGCAATTGCCTAAAAAAATGTTGCTATTTATTCTTAATTTTGTTTTTGAAAGCATTGCTATTAGACAAAAATTGTTGCCAATTTTGGTTTACTTTGTTGCCAATACTCACATATTGCAACGCTTAAAAAAAAACTTAACAAAAAGCAGCATTGCAATAGGCTATTGCAACGATTTATTAGTGTTGCTAAATACACAAAATCATTGCCATACAAGCTTTTTGCAATGATTTCTGTCATTGACATATGTTACTAAAATCGTTGTTATATGGACATATAGTAACCAGACCAAAGTTAATGCCAGATTTTGATAAAATCATTGTAATAGACTCTATTGCAATGATTTTAGGCCCTAAAGCAACATTTTTATGTGGTTGCTATATGCAATCTATGGTGTAGTGAACCTAACTCTTGACCCTTCGGGGTCTTTATTTATGCATTTGCTTGTTCTCCATTCGTGTATTCTTTTATTTTCAGTACTTGGTCATCCTTAACTTGCACTCATCAGGTGCTTGGCACATAAATAAAATCACACAATAAATGAATGGAAAACAAACTTGCATTAATGACTTGAAATGGGTTCAACCCTTACATAAAGTACTACCGTCCTACTCGGAGCAACATGCTCTTCAATGGTTTCAATGAACCTTATTTCTACTTCTACTAGATAAATATGAAGCTAAGTTCTACTAGGATAACTTGAGCCCATCGGGGCTTTGCAAGACTAGGCCTGTACCAGATTTTGTTTTTGATGCTCCATCAAAATAGAGCACCCACCACTCCTTCTGGTCTCCTCCTTATTATTCTGAGGTTCACTTCCTGCTTGGGGTATTACCTCCTACCCCCGACTTCTTGGTTGCCAATGGTACATTCAACCACGAAGTCAGTTAACGCCTTAGCCTCAATGGCTGTCCGAGGCTTCTTTATGGTGTCCTCTGACGGCCTTTCTTGACGTTTCTTACTACTGCGGACATCTATGTCCTCAATCGGAAGGACCTGCCGCTCGACTCCATCAGGCCTTAACGAGGCTACATAACAGCTTCGTGCCATCTTTTGATCACCTTTATGTTCTCCAACACCATTCCTGGTCGGGAACTTGATCTTCATATGATAAGTTGAGGTGACAGCCTTGAATGCATGAAGTCCAGTCCTTCCGAGGATAGCGTTGTACGTTGAAACCGCCTTTATTACCAGGAAATTCAACATCTGAGTGGCCTCTTTGGGCTCCTGTCCAACAGTTACAGGCAACTGAATAGTCCCTTCAATTTTGGATTCTACTCCATTAAATCCATATATAGGCATGCTATTGGGGGTCAACTAAGAATCATTGTATCCCATCTTCACAAATGCATCATGAAACAGAATGTCAACGGAAGCTCCATTGTCTATCAAGACTCGCTTCACCTCTGAGTTTCCAATCACAGAAGTTATGACCAATGGGTCGTCATGGGGGGAACTTCACCCCTTCCAAGTCTGAGTCATCAAAACCAACCAATATTTCAGTTTTTGCACGCTTCGGGGCTTCTCCCACAATGTGCATCACTTCTCTAGCATAAGCCTTCCGAGAATTCCTTGTTGTGCCGGCCACAGTCGGGCCTCTTGAGATCATGTTGATTACTGGCCCTCGGGGCTGTGGGTTGCGATCTTGATCGTCATCCCTCCTATCATACTCTCTTCTCTGATTACCACGGTCGTCACCCTTAGTGAAGTGGCTCAGTTTCCCTCTACGAATCAAAAACTCGATCTCATCTTTGAGTTGCTTGCAATCATCAGTGTCATGCCCCACATCTCTATGGAATCTGCAATACTGATTCTTGTTTCTTTTTGCGGGATCACCCCTAAGTGGTTTTGGCCATCAGAAATCCTTATCCTTCTCAATGTCCAACAAGATTCGACTCCTAGGAGTATTCAACCTTGCATACTCAGTGAACCTCGGTCCTTGGTTCTTCTTAGGGGCATAGTCGGAGTCCTCGCTAGTTCGGGGATACTTGTCCCTAGCATCATACTCCTGGTCATCATACTCATGGTCTTGCTTTCGCTTCTTGGAGTCGTTGTTACATCCTCCTCCACTTACTGTGGCTTCTTTCTTCATGCTATCTTCAGCTTTAATGTACTTGTCAGCCCTTCGTTGGAGCTCGGCCATGTTTTCAGGAGGATGTTTTGCCAATGACATTTTAAAGAATAGATCAGTGGTTCCGTCTTCCAGGGCTACCATGGCCACCTTATTCTCCAAATCAGTGATGTTCAATGTCTCCTTAGTAAACCTCTTGAGGTAGTCTCTCAAGTTTTCATTCTTCCCTTGCACCACGTACATGAGAGACGCGGAACTTTTTTCGTGAACTTTCCCGCTGATGAACTGGCTAACAAAAGCGTCACTCAGCTCCTTAAAAGAGCCAATTGAATTTGCAGGTAGACGGCTATACCATCTTTGAGCCATGCCTGACAGAGTTTGAGGGAACGCCCTACTTCAAGGCGTCACTTGCAGGCTGCAACAGTAGTGCGTTCGAAAACATCCTGACATGATTTGCGGGATCATCCGTTCCATCATAAACCTTGATTGTCGGCATCTTAAACTTCCTAGAGATGTGAGCATTCATCACCTCCTCGGTAAACGGGGGTGTGGGATCATCAGGATCCCCAAGTGGCATCAGATCCTTGGGGTTGCTCCTGGGGGTTTCCACCCTTGTTGTTCTTCCAGTTGGGGCGTCAGCCCTTCTCTGCCTTCTTGAAGACCTCTCTAAGTCTATAATGGGAATCGGTCCTGAGGTTGGAGGAGGTTGAGTTTGATTCAACCTAGCTTGTTCTCTCGCAATATCTTCCTTTATCCTTAAAATCTCGGCCTCATGAGCCTTGATTCTCTCAGCAGCTGTCAAAGGGGGTCCATCATGGATAGTTTGTATTCTCCTTCTTGGTTCTCTGCTAGCACGTCGCCTCCTCGGGGCTTCATCACGATCATCATCATCAGACGATGAATCATCAGTATAGGGGCCAGAGTAGTCAACATACTCTCGATCTCGAATCTGTAAAGCATGGCCACTGGGTCCAGGACCTTGAGTAATTGGAGGGTAGTTAGGCAGACCATACATCGGGTTGGTATTCATGGGGAGATCCGTAGTATGGATCTGTACCCCTGGTGGTAACGGGTGATTGGGATCAACCAGAGGAGAAACCACCATCTGAAAAGAGCTAGTTTCTTGGCTTGGATGGACGACCATGGGTAATGTTCTCTCAGCATGGGGATTCATCCCTGGAGGCTGAGAAACTTGAGTTTGAGTGATCGCCCTTGTTGCTGGGGGTACTTGCTCAGTAACGGGCGGAGTAGAGCTAATTGGTAAAGCCTCGGTAGAGCTTGGTGCTGTTCTTCGTGTAGTTACCATAGTTGATGTCTTTTTCCCACAGACGGCGCCAAATGTTGTGGAATAAAATCGAGGGTTTGTAAATTGCGGCTAGGGTTTGTATGTATTAAATACAAGGGATGGTGAGCTTCGAGCTTTAATGGTTGTTCTTGTGTTCGAGACTAAACGGTCCTCACAAGATGCCTACGTATCTCTGTATTGTTAGAGAATCAAGCCAACGTAGTTCTGAGGATGAGGGGTCAGACCCTTTATATAGGCTGAGAAGCCCTAGAATCGTGGTAGAATTAGGTGACTTGGTGGGCAAGTCACCGCCTTGAGGAAGGTTCTAGACTCCTTCCTTCTAGGAATCAGTTTCCTTGTTGAAGTAGGTGCCTTGGAGACTAAGTCAAGCAGGAGTAATATCCTTATTTGACTCTTATTGCTGAGCTGGTTA